>CM077033.1:93482747-94216982 GCA_039090855.1 Macrothele yani | reverse complement strand
CACACCAGATAGAAATTAGTCATACTGTAACAGAAATGACAGTAGTGAGAGTTACTGGTTGCACAGATGGATTATCCCGTCACAACATTGTTGGGAGATAAATAGTATTGGTGCAGTGGTGAAGTAACGTGCAGTGTTGAATTTTGTCTGCTATATTGTTCGAAAGACATTAAAGTTACTGAGCGGCAAAAAAAAAATCCATCGTATTTGGCCAAGCCCACGGGCACAAAGTGATTGAAGCTTCAGCCAATTTGTTTTTTTTAACTGCAAATCGCGCGCTTTCAAAGCGGGAAACGATTGCTCCTAAACAGTAAACGAAATTACGCTTCCAGCAATTGCCGGAAGGACATTGTAATGAGAACATGCATACTATGGACATATGCAGCAGAATACCAAGTGCGAAAAAGAGCCTCTTTCAGCAAAAACGTCACTAAGAATACGTTATCAAGTTGGTCTCCGGAGGCACAGAACCTTTACTGCAGAAAGGATTGGAAACGCGTAATTAGGGAACAACGATTTTGGTTGTATTCCAATAATGTGAGGTGACGAGGTGCATCGCAGACCCAATGAAGCCTTTAATTCTTATTGATGTCATGCTGGAGATGGTTCTATGATCTTTTGGGGATGTTTTTGTACCTGCCGAAATGGAGCCCTCTCGTTCCACTCCAGTGACGATGAATTTTGAACCAGCATGCGTACCTCCGCATTCTGAATGACGCAGTAAGTTACCCTTTGGCCCTGCACATCTCCCGAAGAGTCAATCATGTGCCATCATATTCTCACCAGTTGTCATCCAAAACGCCAACTTGGCCCTTTGTTACCAAATCCCTCAGACATAAATCCTACCTTGAAAATCTGTTGGATCATTTGCAACAGAAGAAGAAACGCCGGAATAGACCCCAACGTACTCCGGCTGAATTTCGGAATCAATCAGAGAACAAGTTAGGTCAAATCGATGATATTTCAATACATCCATAAATTCGTGGGGTCCTCTACCACACAGGCTTTCAACGCTATTATGAAGGCAAGAGGAGTCGTCACCCGTTATTAAGGTAAGTTAATGCTGGGGGTGACTATTTTTTTTCCGGTGTGCTTATAATTTTGATGAAGAACATAGAATATCCAGGATTATTTCCAAATAAATGTACATATTAACAGCACTGAGTAAAACAGCAGCGTGATCGAGATGATACTTGGCTAATATCCATAGCTACAGCACGATTGAATCGAATATGGTGTACAACAGCTGATGCATTCCGGTGTGTCCCTTTCTCGTATGATAGACTGTTAAAACCTGTCACATCCCTAAACAGTGGTCACAGGATACACCAAACCTGGAACCATCAAAGCTTCAAAAATGTCTTCCGGCCCTATACATCAATTTTTCAGTTAATAGATGTAAATGAATCGACTGGAATAAGGAATCGTCAGAAACATCGGTCAATCTCAACTTCATAGCTTAAACAAGAGAACTTGTTGGAGACAGTGTAATTATATGGGTCGGTTTCCGTGAAGAGCATTTCGTTCCGTACTATATCTGAAGCGGTATTTGTATGTCACGACGTATCTGAAGAGCATTTTGGACAAGAAATAACTCATATTCAGATGTATTTATGATGTGCTTATGTGATAAACTGTCCTTAATATCTCACATGATGACTTTTCTTTGATACCAATTGGACAAAGGTATAGAAATATAAAATACTTGTTTAAGTGGTTTACTTAACTGCGTGTCCAGTACGATTCCCAATAGCTCTCGCCAAACTTGTGAATCCATCTAGTGAGTAACAAGACAATGGGAAATAATTTATTTTCTCATTTTCTCCATTACCTGTTTTGTCAGTAACCCAATAGTTTTTTTTGTTTTTCTCCCTCTTCGCTGAACTTCGGATTTCGTTAAATATCTGTATTAAAACAAACCCTAGAGATTTCAAATTTATTAGAGCATCTTATTCAAAAATAATTTTTCTACCTTCACAAAGTGAAACTTGCGTCTATTTCCGTACAATTGCACTTGATTGCAACCTCTAAGAGCGTTTGTAACAGAACTTTGAGATACCGTTCGTAAATTTTCGAGTCGCTGGCTCTGGAATATTCTATCTGGCTAATATATTTACAACAGCAGAGCATTCTTCTCTTTGACGTGGGTTGTTATTTCATAATTTATAAAATATTTTACAAACACAGCACATGACATTTCAGGTTTCTACAGAACGTACCCAGCACCAAGTCCGAAGGAGCGAACATTACTTGTCATGTGAATCATCCTTTAGGTCAAATTCCTCAGAATAACCAGCCATTATAAGTAATTCGTGTATATTCGATAGTTCGTATTCTTTCCAAGCTCTATCAAATCAAAACATAATATCTGTCTTATTGAAATTCTCACTAATTCTAAATTACTTATAACTTTCTTTAACCCGTTACGCCACTGTAAATTGGTAGGGTCTTACTTACTGCCTTATCTACGTGTCCACCCTGTAATTGTTTTTGGGCTAGTACGCTGTTACTGTGTCCTACACTATGTATAAGAGCTAATGTCTTACATGCACTTGGGTTTCTTTTTCACCCTTTCGGTGGAGTCCTACAGTGGTGTGCAAAAGTATTGCATCACCTGCAAAAATCGTTAATTTTTAAGTTTATCTTTTTTTTTTTCATCTGACTGGTTTTCATAGTTATTTCATCATTTATATATGTATTAGATGCGAAATGTAATTGATATTTCAAAAAAGGCTTTGAATCTTCCTGTAGTTAATTATTTTCTTAAGATACATTACAAAAATCACGACCAAGTAAAACCTATAACACTGTGTCACTTTTAGCTGTTTTGTCGATGCGGTATATCGTCAACTAATCTGCACTAACGAGCTCTATCCAGAGCATTTATAGAGACATTTTGGTGAAGTATGCATATCGCTGTTATAAGTATTTTCTGCAGATTAATAAGCCATTCTGAATTATAGCTTTCAAGTAAATCGATTTATAAAAATCAGTAAAACAAAATTCATGAACCCCAGTAAATACGTAAAATCATACGTGAAATGCACCTAGATCTTTCCGTGTGTTTATATAATATGAATGGATTGTAGTATACTAGTGAAAGAAGAATCCTTCATCGCAAAGAATTTAAATTTATGAGTCAATATTTATTATATTAACGTGTGTCTCATTTAAACGAAAACTTTAATTGAGAGTGCAAACTATTGGAAGTAAGGACACCTTCATGTTGTGCCTCTTTATGGTGAGTTTCTGAATGCACATTGTATGGTCCAGCATTGTTTTTAGACTATAATACAATAGAGCGCCGATAATTCGGGCACCAATTTTCCAGATATTCGACTATTCGGATCGGATATTGAGAAGAAAAATGACGTAAATATTGATTTGTTACCAACTTTAAAACAGATTCCTGGGTGCTGTGAATTGCGATCCTCATGATGTACAAGAATGGCTGAAGCGTGACGAGGAAGATCCAGAGTAGCAACTTTTAACGGAGGACGAAATGATTTAAGGGCTTGGATCTCAAATTTTACACAAAATTCAAAGAAAAGGCGTTTTATGGGATTAAGATTAGGGCTCTGTGCTTGAAACACACAGAGCCCTGATCTTAATTACAGCGGTAGGTATGCGCAGAGGCGGATCCCTGATTTGGAACACAGCGATAGGTATGCGTTTCCATTCAGTGCATAATGCTGCAGCTAACTATTACTTAGTAGCAGGCCTTGGTTCCAAATTTCTTCTCCGGGGCTCTAATTATTTCCATGGGTGCTTTATGGGATTAAGATCAGGATCTGTGCTGGCCAGTCCACACACGGTACGGAAATACCGCCAAACCACGCTGTAACAGTGCTTGGCTTATGGCTCGAGGCATTATCCTGCTGGTACCAACAAGGCTCGGTTCCATAGTATTGCCACATAATTGTCCAGAATATCGAAGTAGATGTGCTGAGTAACAGTTTTGTCCACGATAACCAATGGGCCTGGACCATACCACAAAAACATCCACACACGAGTAACTGCCAGCTCCAAAATTGACTGTGGGAATAGTACAGTGTGGTAAATAGCTTTCCCCTTGCTGCTGCCATACCAACACACGGCCATCAGACTGATGGATCGTGTAACTGGATCCATCAGTCCATAAGACCAGTCTCCGTTGATCTACTGTCCACGATAAGTGTACTTTGCACAATGCTAAACGTGGAGTATTATTTTTCCTGGAGATGGAAATCTTATGAGCAGACGCCAGACCACGTTAACCCATTGAATGAAGTTATCTGCGATTGCGTACATGTACACATCGAGGTTCCAGCATTTTTACTGACTTGTACATTGTGGTCTTGAGCAGTACTCTGTCGATTAGCTGAAACGACTCTCCTAAGGTTTCCACGTCCTCTTTCACTGATTTCTAAATTGACTGAAGCGATTTTTTTGGTCTGCTGGTACGTTTTGCTGCTCCAGGCACGCCATGTGTCTTCCACTTATACAGTGCATTCAAAACAGTTGATTTGAGCATGTTTAAACGTCTGTCGGTTTCTCTTATGGGCAACCCACTAATATAACACTAACAATATTTCCTTTCTTAAAGGCAGTTCTCTGCCGCGGCGAAATTTTCACTCAACCTCACAGTGCGATATGATCGCGGGCAGCTGCAGGCTTGTTTTTATACCATATGCAGCAGTACCGCGCATCCTAACAACGCAGGGGATCAATTCATTTGACTTTAAAGTGATATCCGGTGATTTACATCAGTACAGTGTGCATTCATACTTGTTAATAGATACCTCGAATGAACGCGATTTTAACGAGAAACTGAAATTTGGTTTTATTTTCACTTTTTTATTCAAGAAAAAAAAAATTAAAAAATATTTCGAAAATTTGTTTCAGATTTCTATTATTGCTCCAAATATTTCATGCTGACCGCATTGATTACAATGAGAGTTCCATCACAAGTACCCTCTGATGTACATGAACAAAGGCTGGCTTCATGAAGATTAGAGTTTGGCAACACGTGTGTTTTAATATGAAGCACGGTTTTGGACGTCTGAGGCGGTATGCTACAGTTTAAGATTCGATTCTGAAAATAGTAAAGGGCGTTGGCAATATCGATTGTTCGATATATGCATTTTGCCTCAAATATTTTAATTGACTTCCACTTTCTCCTAACTGTATTTATAAATGTAATTTTAAATGTAATTCTCTGAACTTCGAAAAAACAATTGAAATTCACTATATCCTTGTTCGATATAAATGAGTTTGACGGTAATAAATTTTGAAGGTGTAAAATGTTGTAATTGCTTTCGGATACAGCTTCACTTAAAATGCTCAAAATCTAAAAAGAAATGATTCCTTGTTGATCTATTAGTGAAGCTCTAGTAAGCAGTTAAATTCCAAAACCTGAAAATCCTGACAAGTTGGGTATCAAACACAAACGAATTACTCTCGAAGTCTTGTTTGAACCTTGTTTCACGGGTTAGAAGATTCAAATGTACTGCGCGAATTTCAAGATATTACCAGAGTATAGTGTAGTAAAAATACACTTCAAAAATCTAATGAAATATGTTTAGCTTCATGAGTTTTATAATGAATAACAGAACGGGCTTGTTAATTAAAAAAACTGTTGTGGTGCAATGTTTTACATCTTCCCCAAATTAGCAGTACGTGCAGTTTTGGCATACTAGGGCAGTCCTGCATAATCCTGTGTAATTCAGCAATCGGCTTAAATTGAAATTATACCTATATTCCATTTATTTTAAAAGGTATTGTGAGGTTTTACTACCGAAATGCAAATAATAAGAAAAACAGAAATTTGCCGAGCACATATCAGACTTCTAGAAATGGTACACTACCACGATCAGTAATACTATTTCTGTCTACTTAATAATGAGACATTAGTTTTGGTATTTTGTTTTAAGAATAAAAACCTGAACAAAAAGCAGGATCTTTAGAGTACCTTTAAAAAATTTTGAGAATAAATCCAATGTGTCAAGCACGAAACCTACGGTTTTTCGAATGTAACGTCCTGTAGAAGTGCTCCATGTCGACTCAAATCATACCATAAGATCCCCAAGACGTAAGAATATGGAACAAGTGAGCAAAACCGCCCAAACAAGGAATCCAAAGATACAAAGACACTCTATTTCAAAGGTAGCTTCGGGCACAGCTGGATGGAAGCGTCTATGTGACAGGCGGCTGCCAAAAAAATCCAGTCTTTAGTAGGGGATATTATCACCCCTGACAGCGTTGCAGGATTTACAATGTCTGTCCATGCTGAGGACGAGGTTGTCAAGGAGCTGTTGAGGCATCGCGGACCATTCGTCTTCTAGCGCCAATCGCAGCTGCGGAATCGTTGCTGGCGGCGGGTGATGTGCTGCCAAACATCTCCCGAGAAGGTCCCACACGTGTTATATTGGATTAAGGTCCGGGGACCTTGCGGAACAATCCATGCGTTCAATATCTTCACCCTCCAACAGTTCTATGACATCCACTGTACGATCAGGTGTAGCGTTGTCGTCCATGAAGAGGAACTCAGGACCCACAGCACCTATAAACAGAAGCACGTGAGACAGGAGAACCTAGGTACAATAGCGGACCCTAGTGACTGAACCTCCTTGGAAGATGTGGAGGTCTGTACGGCTGCCAAGCATGATATAGCCCCAAACGAGAACTCCGCCACCTCCAAACCGGTCCCTCTCCTTAATGTTGGAGGTGTGATTGCGTATTCCCTGCACTCTCCAAATGTGTATACGTACAGAATCGCTCGCCAGACTAAATCGCTCTCATTCGTATAGAGAACTTGACCCTATTTCTGATGTGTCCAGTTCTTGTATTCCTGGCACCACAGAAAGCGCCGTCTCCGATCACCAGGCGTTCATGGCACCCACCGTAGTGGTCGTCTTGCAAATAAACCACCTCTGTGCAGCCTCGTGGCCACGGTAAATTGCGATAACGGACGTCCAGTTGTCTGTTGCTTGTGTCTTGCGATTTATCACGCTGTCCGCCGCCTGTTTCTTCTAGTTTGTAGGACAATATACCGGTCCTCCACCGCCATGGTTACTCGTGGACGACCACTGCTAAACTCTCGAACAGCTGTTCCTGTCGTTTGAAATGCTCTTCAAGCTCGTGAAACGATGCTGTGAGCGATCCCGAACTCGTCAGCCACACTAGTCACACTTTGACCTTCTTCCAACTTCCCAATGATGCGACCTCGGGTAAAGTCATCCAGATGTCGTCTACTGGTTGCCTGTTGGCCATATCACACGGTGGCAGCAGCTCGACGTCGTTGAAAATGATGTACACCGTGCAAGAGCTTTCACTGAATTGCTGAGCGTACACCGCCTGTGTGTTTTATACTCTTCCGACCCCCCCCCTACGTCATGCTGCATATATGCGCATCCACTACCATACCGTATCCTAGTCTATCTCCTGAGTTGTCCTTCGGTCCGTTCTGCCCACTCGTTCCGCTGTTATGCTAATGTCTCCTCTTCGTCCTTAATTTTTGCACACCAATGCATATATTTATACAATGCTCCTTAGAGTTATCTTTTTTGATAATGTGAAATTACATGGTTCTTCCTTAGCTGACTGGCTAAAGGAAATGAAAATATTTTGTGAATGGGCGTCTAAAGTTCCACAATTGTTATGTATCGGCATTAGAAGGATATATCGGGTTCACAAGTTCCTTAGAAAAGCGTCTTCACGACCCCGTGGGGCAATCACGGTATTTCAAGAAAACAAAATATAATTTATTCTGTTTTAAAGATCTTTTTAAATAACTTGGCAGAGTAGCCGAAAAAGAAATGAAATTCTTCTAAATATCACAGACTAGTTTCTCTACGACAACGACGAGCAAAATGTTTGAGAAAATTTTCTTATTATAATTTTCCAGATTACAATATATTGAAGGAAGTTTTAAAGGTAGAACAGTTCTCTTAACATCACCTACCCAGGGTGTAGTTTTCGTGATACTGGATCGTTATACTGGACGGAGCCTTAATGCAGCATTACAGGCGGGAGGAGCGAGGTTAGATGTTCAGAGCAGGGTCTGACGTCCCGGTCTGATTGATCTTAGTTTCTTTCAGAGTGGACGATTAGTCATTTCTCACGTGGTGTTTCTGCATTTGTACACATCACATACTGTAGATTCGTTAGCTAATACTTAGTGAATTACTTTCAATCCGATAATGTTGGGTAACGAAAGATGGAGTTTCAATATGAATAAAGTGTCCTAATTTTATTTCACAAATTATTTAGAAGGTTGTCGCTAAAATGAAGAGGAATAAATTTATCTAATATTTAGACGAGATTTTAAAGATTCACGCAGAATGAAAGAAATGCTAATGTTAAGATGAAACTGACAAATTACACTGGTTGACAATTGCTGACGAACAACCACATTTTAGAATAAACCAGCACATGGGTGCAACGCTTGTGACAAAAATCTATATAGAAACAATAAAGAGGCCATGAATTTGGTATTCACGCTGAAGAACAGACAATTAAAGAAATACAAATGTGACAAATGCAATATATGTACAATATGAGCTTTTCAATGGTTTGGCTTGATGACCAAAACAAAGGCTTAAAACACTGTTTGCTATAAACAACGCATCGTCAGTTGGGGATATGACATCCTATGAGCTTAATACACATATCACACCTTTTGAAAATGCTTAGAAGTAGAGTATTTAAACGTTCTACTGGGATTTTGTCCCACTCCTCTTTTAGTGCCATCTTCAGCTTCTGAAGACTCTGAGGTGATCGCATAGCAATACGGCTTCCAAAAGCGACCCATTCGTTTTGAATTGGACTTAATTTTAGCAAGTAGGCGAGCCAGTCCATTCCGCAAATATCCTGTCTCTGCAATACTTCAGATACCTGTGTCTTTCTGCGAAGTCTGGCATTATCATCCATGAAGATGAAGGTAAGACCCACTGCGTCACGGAAAAAGCGATCATGGCTTGCTAAGGTTTCTCTGCAATATCTTCCTCCTGTGACAGTCCCTACGTTGAACACATGATGAGATGTTCTTCCATTCATCATTATGCCGGCCCACACTAGGGCTCTAGGGTGACCATAACTGAGCTGTTCACGAATGTTGTGTGGTTGATAGGATGTTTCGCGTTCTATGTACAGCAGCTATTGTCCTTAGTTCCTCGATAAACTGAAACGTCTCTCATCTGAGAACATCATTGTGGAATAACTCTGACTGTCTCAATGTCTATGTACTTTCCACCACATTAACTGGGTACCAGGTTCCTCAGATTTAAACCTCACATAGTTCCAGGCTTTCGGACAGAAAAATCGATCTCGATCATGTTCAATAGCCGATTGATTGTTCGACTTCACAACTAGGTTCCGGTCTCAACGTCGAGGCCTGCAATGAGCTAAACAGTTGTAGCTGTCCTGTTTTGTCGTGCCATGAGGGACACATATCCGTCGTCATGTGATGTTTTTGTACTTCTACGGCCTCGACCCTGTCTCCGGAGTCTTGTTCCTCCGGTTTCTAAAGCTTCTTTGAAACGGGATATCACGCTTTTTGCTACACCCATGTCTCGAGAAATTGCTGTTCCTCTTTGTCCCTCCTCGAGCTGTCCATCGACATTTCAACAATTATAAGCACTTAAATGACAACGATGTGGCATTTTGTACCCAACGATATGAAAACAACTAGTCACCAACGAAATTGCTTTGCAAGAATAATAAGCTGCGGTTGTTATTTTTACGAAGGTCTGCTTCGAGGGAGTGTTATCTCTTAAATATCCAGCCGGCCAGTCCATTTATATCTGAGGTTGTTTAGACTAACCCGTAGCGAATCTATTGTCTTTTTCCCCATATTTATAATGTTCTTCATTCATGTTTGATTCTAAAATAACCTTGTACCTTAGCAACGGTCAACCAGTGTACAATACACTACACAATATACACCGATGAGCTATTACATTATGACCACATACATAATAAGCTGTAGGACCCCATTTAGCACGCAAAACAGCAGCCACTCAGAGAGGCATCGATTCGATGAGGGGGCGGTAGGTATCCTGGGGTATCTGGTACCATAATGCCCAAAGAAGGAAGTTCATTTCCCATACATTTCGGGGTACATTTCCTCCTTTTCCAAATCGAAGTACAAATGTTCGATTGGGTTCATGTCATGTGAATTTGGAGTCTAGAGCGTTAACAGCAAGTAACCAGCATGTTCCGCGAACCACTCCTTGACGATTCTGGCATTGTGGTATGGCGTATAATCCTGTTGGCAATAGCCATCTCCAGCTAGGAACACAGTTGCCTTGAATGGGTGAACTGGGTGCGCAACGTTGTTCAGAAAACTGACAGCTTTCACATATTGTGCCATTGGTGATGATGATTCAAATGAACCTGGCCAAGTCGGTTACCTAGGAGCAGTCTGGTTGTTACAGGCAAATCAGTTTCTCTTAGGATTCCGTGCAAGATGGGCTGGGAAGTGGAAGTGGTTGTAGATGTCGCGAGTTTTGTTCAATTATGCGCAAGAAGATGCGTTCTGGTAATCTAAACTTCCCCTCATTTGTTCTTACGCGGTCTATTAATTAGTAACTGGACAACCGAAATATTTTTAACCACGGTTAAGAAAGGAGATTGACAGGTCGTCATTCGCCTGAAGAAGGTATTTGTATTTTTTCTGAGAAACTTAATGAGAATCCGACATTCGGAAATCTGTGAAATCCCATGGAAAAAATGAGTCGCTGTTTAACTTTCAATTCGCATTGTGTTATTGTGTTTTAGTTTTTCAACGTGGTAATGACACAGTACTTAAAACTCCTAAAAAACGATCATTTTCCCTCAATTTTGTAAATATAAAGCATACATAACCTTGAAAAAAATGTTTTTTTAATAGCAAATAATGCATGGTAAATTATGATAGAATATTCGAGGCAAAAAAACATTTTCACATCCTAACTTAAATCATAGTTGACACAAGGTGCCAACTGAAATGGGAAATATCTACTAATCTCAGGTTCTCCCGTGAGCATATCAGTGTCTAACATAGAATAACAGAAGAATGAAGAAACTTTTACCTTTAAACAACATGCGTTATTTTTTTGAAAATTTTGTCTTCTTGTACATCTAGAGTTACACTGCACACAAAACAAAATTAGTCTGTTGTAAATTTAACCGATATATTAGTGCAATCCCAAATGCGCAAAAACTCAAATATTTATCTACATCGAATGAGAAGAAGAGAGGGAAGATACAAAGTGTTTCCTCGGTAATAAAATAACCTTGTAACAGTTCCTTATCAAACTAATGTTGAAACTTACTTGAACAATATAGTAAAAGGCTGTGTTTAAATTTACGTATGATTGAAGTTTTCTTGAACTGGTACTTTAATGAGATTAAAGGATCCTTGACATAAATGAAATAGGTAAAATACTTTAATGTTCGATGATTCATGATATTTTTTACAAAGTACTGTCTAACAATTTTTCGTAAATTTAAACAAAATCTAAATAATAATACGTCGTTTTAGATATTTCAAGACGTTCATGATAAGGTTGATTTCACTACCAGTTACATTAAATTTTGGTATTTAAAGAAATGTACAAGTAATGTCATTGGAGTATTATAAGATTTACACAAGTTTTGACTTTCCATCAAGATACTGCATTTTATACGTTCTTTTCTGTTAACATGATATATATGATTTCATAGAAAATATTCAGTTCCTTTTTTACGCTTTCCAACCATAGGTTGAAGAAGCGTATATGCATACACCCTTGCCGGTCTGTCTCACCGTCTACCTTGGGGACGAACCCTATTTAAAATGGACAAAATGGGGTCAAAGGTCAGGACATAGGAGCGGGATCCATTTCATTGCCCTCATGCGCCATAACTTCCGTAATAATGGTTCGATTTCGATGAAATTTTAGTATGTGATAGAGGACGACTTAGGGACGACCCCTGTTGAAAATGGATGATATGAGATCAAAGGTCAGGACGTAGCAGCGGGATCCAATCCATCGCACTTATGCGCTATAACTTACGTAAATTGCTTCGATTGCGACAAAACATTATCATTTTGTTCCGGAACTATACTTAACCGTTTCTGTTGAATATCATCGAAATGGTGTCAAGGGTCAGGGCATAGGTGCGAAATTTATTCTACTTCCATTATCATCATAACTTTAGTAATTATTTCTGGTATGTTGGAAAGGGGTCCGGTACGATTGGTCCAATGACGATTCGTCCAATGCCGACTGGTACAATGCCTATTCGTCCAAAGGGACGATTCGTCCAATGAACAATTGATCTAAAGGTACGATTCGTCCAATGGTACGACTGGTCCAATGCCGATTCGTCCAATAGGACGATTGGTCCAATGACGATTCGTCCAATGGTACGATTGGTCCAATGCCGATTCGTCCAATGGACAATTGGTCAAATTCCGTCCTATCTCTCCGAAGTGCTACTCGTTCTATAAAAATGTCATCTGTTCTGATTCTAGTTCCGATGTTATACGAAAGTACCGGTAGACCAAAGAATGTAAAATATTGTTACATTGCATGCGTAATATTGTGGTTACAGATTTTTTTCTTTTTCTTTTAGGAATCGCGTTTTTGTTATACTGTCCTTGTTGCCGTATGAAGTTACTGATGTATGAGCCGTTCAATCAACTTCAATGTTTCTCTTTTGCATTAAATAATATAAAAACTAGTTTTCCGTAACTGTTTGTAGAATGTATTGTAGTTCCGCCAACAAGCGGCCAATGGAAACAACTGGTCGGGGTTTGGACAGAGGCCTTTTTAACAGATTTTATTCTACCGATGCCATATTCATCACGTTTACATATCATATCAAGTTAATATTATTGAGCGTTTACTTACGCAGGAAATATTAATTCATTGGCCCTAGGTCTTTTTAACAGTTTTTGTTCTACCGATGTCATATTCATAATGTTTGCATATCAAATCAAGTTAATAATATTGTGCTTTTTCTAAAGTACGAAATATTAATTCATAATGCCTAGGCCTAGGCCTTTTTAACAGTTTTTATTCTACCGATGCCATATTCACAACGTTTACCTATCAAATAAAGTTAATAATATTGATCTTTTACTTAAGCCTGAAATATTAATTCATAGGCCCTAGGTGTAGGCCTTTTTAACAGTTTTTGTTCTACCGATGTCATATTCATAATATTTGCATATCCGATCAAGTTAACAATATTGCGCTTTTACTTAAGCAGGAAATATTAATTCATAGGCCCTAGGCCTAGGCCTTTTTAACAGTTTTTGTTCTACCGATGTCATATTCATAATGTTTGCATATGAAATCAAGTTAATAATATTACTCTTTTACTTAAGTACGAAATATTAATTCACAGGCCCTAGGCCTACGCCTTTTCGACAGTTCTTATTTTACCGATGTCATATTCATAACGTTTAGCTATCCATCAACCTTACCAATGCCGTGCTAGTATTTTCAAAATCATATAATATGTAAAGGTTTGAATATGATATCAGTAGATTAAAAGTATAAAAAGGCCTCGGCCTAAGTCATGAATTAATATTTAGTGCCTAAATAAAAAAGCAATGCTATTAACTTGATTTGATGTGTAGACGTTATGAATATGGCATTCATAGAGTAAAAACTAAAAAAAGGCTAGGCCTTATGAATTAATACAATATTTCGTGCTAAAGTAAAAGCGCAATATTATTAACTTGATTTGATTGGTAAACGTTATGAATGTGACATCGGTACAATAAAAACGGTTAAAAAGGCCTAGACCTTGGCATTATGAATAAATATTTCGTGTTTAAGTAAAAGCGCAATATTACTGTATTAACTTAATTTGATATGTAAATGTTGTGAATATGACACCGGTAGAATAAAAACTGTTAAAAGAGCCTGGGCCTAGGTCCTGTGAAATAATATTTAGTGCCTAAGTAAATATTATTAAGTTGCTATGATATGTTAACGTTGTGAATATGACATATATATATATATAATTAGTTGCCTCAGTGGAAGGGGGCCGATCCTGGCCGTGAACTAGAACTATTTGTGAATATGACACACATACACACACACATATATATGCACTGCTGGACAATTGCTAAGGACGGATCATAAACGGCTATATAGCGTATAAAAAAGTAAGTGTAGTTGGATGCCAAGTGAAATAAAATAATGTCAGAATGCCAGGACATTACAAGAAAGACAATTTATTGTGCTCTGAAATCCATAAGGCTTTGGAACGTGTTCAAGGGACAAACAGGCCATTTTGTGCAGAATACATAAACGTGAAAAAATGCAACTACCGCCCGCAGGCGTTCCGGCGTAAGATGTCAATACGGGATATGGCCACCATGGAGGGCGATGCAAGATTCCACACGTCGTGTCATGCTTTGCACAACATTATCAAGCAGCTGTTGGGGTAATTTATCCCATTCCTCTGTCAGTGCACGGATGAGGGTGTCCTTGTCTATTGGAGGGCATTGGCGGCCAGCAAGACTCCTCCCTAAAGCATCCTACACATTTTAATGGGATTCAGATCTGGAGAACGTGCTGGCCATACGAGGCGTTGAATATGCTGGCTCTCAAGACACTCCTGGACAGCGACTGTTCGATGACATGTTGCGTTGTCGTCCATGAAAATGAATCTATCACCGACAGCACCACGAAACATGCGAACATGAGGTAGCAGAACATCATTAATGTATCGTTGGCCAGTCATAGTCCCAGTTGGAAGCACATAGAGGGACGTACGGCCATTGATCATGATGCCAGCCCATACCATGACACTACATGTCGGATATCGGTCCCTTTCCTGTAGGTTTGCTGGACAATATGCAGTACCACTATCACGCCAGATCAGTTGTCGTCGACAATCAGACGATAGACTGTATCTAGTCTCATCTGAGAAGAGAACAGCAGACCAGTCGTTATCAGTCCAATTGCGGTGTTGATGGCACCATTGAAAACGGGCGGTACTGTGACGTCTGGACAATGGGATGCACACAACAGGACGGCGGGCGTATAGTCCTCCTTCATGCAAACGTCTGGCGACAGTTTTTCGGGAGATCCGCTTGCCAGTAGCAGCCATAAACCGATTTGCTACCTCACTAGCTGTGCTGCGCCGGTGTCGTTTTGTAGATAGCACTATGTAACGATCTTCTGCAGGTGTCGTACTGCGAACACGACCTCCCCGTGACGTTTGCTACACTCTCCATTTGTTTGAAATTATTTACAAAGCCTTGAAACAACACTGTGGCTGACGTCGAACTCCCTGGCATCATCTGTTATTTTTCGCCCTTCTTCAATTTTGCCAATAATACGGCCACGCGTAAAATTATCTAGGTGATGTTGGGAAGACATACTGAAAATTGCAAGTTCGTCAACTGATTCTTTCCCTTTCAACTTTGCGTTTAAACAACAACAGTCAATACGCGTCAAATCCTTTACATCTTTTACCAGCGCTATGACGTCACGAACAAGTTCGGCAATCCAAAATTTGCATACGCACAACACGTCTTACTGTATCCCGCACTTATGCTAATTTCCACATTTTCCTGCCTTCCATTTTATGGTTGCTATCGTTGCTATTGTCATCCGTCCTTAGCAATTGTCCGGCAGTGTATATCTCCTCCGTGCCTTTCCACCGAGCTTTCCAATTTCATCCATCCATCTCCAGTGCGGTCTTCTGAATCATTTTCTGTGTTCTGTACCTTGGAATGCAGTCTAATATTTCAGTTGCCCTTGGGTAGACAATTCTTCAAATAGTATGTCCATCCCATTGCCATTTCAGGAATTTTGCTTTTGAGCATAATGTTTTCCACTCTCTCTATATATACACTCAATGGACAAAACATCAGAAATACGTACCTAATAACGTGTTGGACCTTAAAACGAAGTAAATGTCTCCGTCATATTTGTCCACACCGGGGCTCGAAACGGGTGCTTTCATTCCGGAATAAGTCGCTCTACCAATTGAGCTACACTGACGTTCGTATCGCTGCTATCTGCCTTTATGCCGTGTGCGTCCTGCTGGGCAGGCACGTCACAGCCTCCTCTACTGCGAATAATAGACTGTACACGCCGAGGCATCGACTCCACCGGATGCCTGTGTATTTCCAGAGGTAATGCTAGCCATGCCTATTGCAGCATTGTGTCCAACTCTGCCCGAGACGATTCATGATCAGTGGATCTGATGTTCCTCTCCATTGCATCCTAGAGACCCTTCATCCTGGCACCTTGGGGCCACTGGATGGTTCCGAACTCAGATGAGTGTTCCTCGAGACATGCGTGGGTCATTGCGGTCCAGTGGGGCGGCTCATTGTTCTTCTGAAACAGACCATCGGCCGCAGGATGCGCGAAGGCCAGGGAAGCGTGTAAGTGGTCAGACAGCAAATGTTGGCAGCGCGCAGAGGTTAAGGACCTCTCCAAATATACTAAGGGATCTAATATGTGTCCCATAAGAATGCTCCCCAGAACAACGCAGAGCCACCACCTCCTTGAACCGAGCCGAACTGTCACGTCGGGGCCATGGCCTCCCGTTTTCTATGCCACATCCGCACCTCCCGTCAGCTTGATACAGCAAAAAAAGAGATTCATCTGATCACACGACGTGGCGCGACTCTAAAGTGTTCCTGTTTTGAAGTTCTTGGCACTTGGCGGGTTTAATTTCCAATGATGAGCAGTCAACACAGTGGCACTCGAATAGAGTGTCGGCTCTCGTAGCCAAGAGTATGCGGCGTGCTCCGTACCGCTCGCTGAGGGACATTGCTTGGTCCTCCCTCATTTAAGCTGCATGTGATTTGCACCGCCGTCGGCAAGCGTTCGGTCTGTACGAGCCTGAATAATCTACGTCGACCCCGTTAATCAATGGCGTATGGTCGGGTACCGCTTGCTCTCCAGGCGCTGGTACGTTTGTCGATGATTAACTCGCGGTACACCCTTGATGCGGTTGGCCTCGGGAACCCTAGCGTTCTTATCATTTGGGCGATAGAATGACTCATCTGTCTTGCGCCGACAAGGCGTCAACGATCAAAATCACTCAGATCACCACTTTTACCATGTTTGTCGATTGTGATGCACTATGGGAAGCCCTGCTGCGTGCCTATTTATCACATGCGTTCGGTTTTGGTTTGTTCCACTCTGCGTGGAGGATGCCCACGTCAGCTGCCCATGACCGTTACTTCTATCCTTTTGTCTACGGTGTTTATATCGCCCATCCGACTTATAGCTTATATGCATGATATATATTTATTAGTAGAACTCGAGAAATCGTTTTATTTTTTCTCTTGGTAGCACAAACCATGAAGGAGATTATTCAGGCACTTCGGAATTTCTATGGTGCACAGCTTTTCTGCTAGATGGTGTAACTTACCGCTTGGAAAACAACTAAATATACACCACGCAAAAGTTTTACGACTTTTCATGTAAATCACTGTACACGGACTGCATTTCGTTTAGGGACTTTGTCAAAGCTTACGAGTTTTCCTGATTACATAAAGCATAATTAGGAAAACTTGAACAAAAGCAGATAAAATTCCGTGGGTACGAGTTTGTCGAGTACCAATCTGTTTTAATCCCTTTTATTTATGCCGCCCCGGTGGTGCAGGCTTATGACCAATCGTCTAGGTGGTTCCGGATTCGAATCCCAGTGAGTCATCGGTGGTGTGTTTGTGTTACGCAGAAGCGAAGGCAAGGCGGATCTTGCTCCCTCAATAGTTTTACTGGAGGGAAAGTGCCCACCCAGTATTTTCCATTCTGTTCAAGTAAATAATCAATTGGGTCTCATAAGACTCCACCTTATGAGGCCAAAGCTCTTTATTTCCCAAAAAATATTAAGTAGCAAAATAAGTAAAAACGTTTTTTTACATATTCAGTATTGTTCATTTGCTGGGAAACTTGATTGCAATCCCCGTATTGTGTTTGATGTGTTCTCCCGATATGTGGTAAATGTTTAAATTAAAACAATTATAATAAATAAAATAAAATAAAATACAGAAACGTATAACCTCTAGCACCTTTATTTATCTTTTTTTTTTTGTGTGCTTCTCGTTCTTCTTTGTTCGAGTAACCTCGCTAATTTCTCGCATTTGTTTTTAAAAATGTTTAGAAAAAAGTATCTCTGGATATTTCTATAAAACCACAGACTGAATGTTATTTTTAAACAAAATTATATTTCTCTTTCCTTGTGCATTTGCTGATGAACAATTTCAATTGCATTTTAATCGTTGACGTAGTTTATCTTTTGGCCTTTTATTTTATTGTTCTCCTGAGAATTGAAGAAGCGTGCTCCCTCCCTGTCCAATAATTTAATGAAGTCGACGCACCTGGTTTTACGGAACTGGCTCTCTCCCTTCCATGGAACCAGTGGCCTTAAATTAGGGACTGACGATTGCTTATAACCCACTGAGTTGCTCACGGTGTTCGTTAAGCTCTCAACAACAACAACAACATCCTTTGTAACAGAAAGTGTAAGAGTTTACCAGTATAAAATTTTTTCCGTGTAGGAATTTTCCGTCGAACGTCAAAAACACATCGTGAGAACTTTCAGTACCACCGTGCCCCTCTCTCCCAATAAATTTAATACTGATATTTTTCATTTTTGCACTGATATGATTTTAGTTTCATTCTTATTGTTTTTTAGCACAAGCAGTTAAACATTCCTTTCTAGAGATTTGGTTATTTTGAAGTAAAGCAAAAAGGAAACAGACATGTATAAGTTTTTTTACAAAAAGTAAAGAAAAGCGTTGACTTTACGTTAAAGAATTCCGAGTAGTGAACTACTCGGCATTCTTCGCGCGGTAATAAGAAAAAGACGAACTGTTATTTCCCCATCCATTCATATGGATGAACGGAAGAAGTTCCCCACAGGAAATTTCCCCCATATTCGGAAAAATCCCCCACTAATTTCAGTCAGGGACCGTGCACAAATTGCATTTGACACAAAATATCAAACGTGGATGAGATTTTCCGGGGTCACCATTTCCATTTTCACGCGGTTTAAAACAGATGCAGCCGTACAACGAGAACAAATATGTCAGGGAAATTTCCAGGGTCGGCATTTCATTATTTTTTATTGCAACCTACATATGTTTTCCACTTTTACAGTAGTTTATGTTAGCAAGATGAGGTGGGGGAAATTTTCGGGTTAGTATTTCGACTGTTACCGCGGCTTTTAGTAAAAAACGATATTTAAAATCAGTAGGCTGACGTGGTGGGGAAAAATTCCGGTTTTGGCAATTCAGTATTCACTGCAATCTACAGATGTTTTGTAAGTAGTAGAAAAAAATGGTGGAAATTTCTGGGGATAGCATTTCGACTTTTACTGCACTTTATAGTAAAAAAAACTGTATTACAAGTATCATGATGGGGTGGTAGAAATTTCCGGGGTCGGCAATTTTTCCTTGAAGTCTGCAATATCGTGGCACTGAAAGCTATGCGTAACAGCTGAATAAATTAATCTCAGGTTTTCCTCGGAATCGATGGCGCTCACACTTATTTCTTCTCGAAAGTTTTCGGTTGCAATTATCTTGTTGTTTGAGGCATTGCCATGTTTCGGGATTTTGATAGAACCACCTGAAATTTCAGGATTCGTTAGAATATATGCATTGCATCCGTCGGTTCGCTTGCGTTCACTTACGAAACATGGTAAACGGTAAAAATACCCCGGAGTAAATACCCCCGAAAAGTGAAAAGCTGAAAAATGCCACCGGAAAAATATCTCCGGAAGAAATACCACCAGAACAAACGATTCACTGTAAACTGCCCCACAGGAACACATATGTGTGGCAGTGTTCCGATGTGGCAATTTACCGGCAACCCTGCCCCACATCTTCAGCAACTTGGCTACAAAAGTTCAGGGGAGTCTATAAAGATAGCCGTTTCTTGGCTTATATTGAGAACTGAATTGGGAACTTCAAACGAATTTCGCGAAAACGTTCCATGTAAGCCAAGCGAGTACTGTACTTTAATTTGAAGAAAAAAATTCCTGAGGATCCGAGATACACTTGGTTGGTGGGGGGGGGGAGGTATTATATTCTGGGCCGCAGGAGTCTGCCAGTATATCCAGGAAGTTCCCCTTGAAGTGTCCGCGAGGTCCATGAGCTTGGGGGTCCCCCAAAATGTTAAAATGGACGTAGAGCTGTAAACATTAGTATCATGCTTTATACATGTATAATGATTCTGTACAAGACCATGAATTTTCAGGAGGGTGGGGTGAATCCCACCCAGTTTCTAAGAGCAATTCAGCGGTGACCTCGAGGGTACACTGATCGACTAGAGGACCAGAATATAAAAATACGGAAGTTGCAGGTAGAGCCCGTCAAACCAAGTGTACCTCGGATCCTCGGCAATTTATTTCTTCAAATTAAAGTACAATTCTCGCTTGGCTTACATGGAACATTTTCGCGAAATTCGTTTGGAGTTCCCAATTCAGTTCTCAATATAGGCCCAGAAACGGCTATCTTTATAGACCCCCCCCCCCCTCTTGAACTTTTGTAGCTATGTTGCTGAAGATGTGGGGCAGGGTTGCCGGTAAATTGCTACATCGGAACACTGCCACACATTAGCAGTGTTCCTGTGTGGCAGTTTACAGTGAACCTTTTGTTCTGGGGGTATTTCTTCCAGGGGCATTTTATACGCTTTTCAGTTTTCGGGGGTATTTTTACCTACATCCACGAAACATACGGTATTCATAAAATCTGTATTTGATATTGATATAGCTATGTAAAGCTACTTTAATTCCTCCGCGTATGCTGACGAATTTTTCCTTTGCTAAGGATAATGGAGTAACTCTGAACTAAATGATTGACCAAAAAGTCAAGATTCGGGAAAACTATGGAGAAAACCAAACACAGAATTTTCACCATTGGAACTAAAGTTACCAGCAAAACTTTCGACTCTGATTAAGAAAACATGTGGTGTAACTTTTTCTGCAATCCAATATATCCATTAGAATCCTGTAGAGGGGAGGGGGCAACTGGTAATATCAGTCTACAGATGGGGAACAAATAACAAAAGAACAACAAAGAAACTTTTCTTTCTCCTGGGAAACTATACTCGGTTCGAAGCTAACCTGATTACACTATCTGTATTTCTCCGTACATCCTTCCCCTTAGGACCCTAAGGCTAATGGGAGGAAAGACAAAAGGAATCTTCTCACTCATGCTTCCATCACGATGTACCCCTTAACCTCCTTGCCCTCAACTACCAACCAACAGATAAACGATTTCTTTCTTTTCAAAAACGCCTCTGGGTTAATAAGATACACCTTCGTTAAACATATTCCTTACCATTCCATTTCATCAGTTATGCGTAAACTTGCGGTGTTCCCAATATATTTTTTTAGTTACATATTAAACGTGTATGCAGTACGCATTTTTTAGAGATACATTGGACTGCGCTACGTTTCCAGATTTACTGAGAAAATAGCATGTTATCACTGTGGAAAAATGGTATTTTATTTATTATTTAGCTAAAAATAGTTTTTGAATGAATGAAATGCGAAATCCACTGTCACTGTGCAAATGTTTTTCAAGGATATCCAAATGCATTATTTGGTTTTTAGCCCATTACAGCGATACAGAAACTCCTGGATTCAGGATTATTTCTTAATGCCTACTTTCAGGGCCGCTTGGAGGATTGGTGCATCGCCGAAGGCGCGCCCTTGCGAAGCTCTGCAGTTAAAAAAGTTGAAACAAAACCTTTTTGGGTAGAATTTATTATTATTATGTTTTGGTGCGCAAGGACCTTAAATCTAGTTTTTTAATTTTTTTAGTTTCCACCCCCGCAATTTTAAATAGTTATCGCCCTTTGTCATACAAATACTGAAATTTGCAGATTTTGAATTTATTACTATAACCACTTTAATCGTTTCCTCACTCATTATATAGCAAATTAAACGTGTGGTTTCCTTCTGATATATTCTACAATATTTGTGTAAACTAGGTACTTGAATTTAGGAAAACAGATAGAGCAATATCAGAGTTGTTTGGAAGCTATTGCAGTATTATATATGGAGGCCATTTTTTCAGAGACTCTGGGGGTACACATCTCCCTGTTACGAATTTGCCATTTCCCGTAGAGATCTTATATGTTGTTTTTGATTTGCATGTGGCGTGCTTTAATTTGGGATCCATCCGCCCCCCACCCTCTAGTTGAGACAATTTAAATTCTTTTTCAAAACGTACGTTAGGTCACACTTCATAAAGATTTAAAATTTTGGCGGGTGGACAAATCCGGTGGGTGTGCATCACGTCCCGAACGTGCGTTGGGCCACACGGCATACGAAATTACAATTTCGGGGGGTGCACACCATCTCCCAGAATCAAAGCAGCTCATGATGTTTAAATTTCGAAATTTTGGTAGCGCATAGTGGCCAGGTTTTACGATTTACCCGTACAATTTACGGAACTTTTTTATTTAACTAAATCCATTCAAAGTAAACCGCCGATGTTAGTTACGAATAACTTTGCAGTTACATGTGTCTATGTGGGAACATTTGCAGCAGTTTTCCCACGTTTTAGGTTTATTGTTTTGCGTTGTTTTACACTGTAAAAAATAAGTGCTGTGAATTCACGGAAAATTTCTGAAAATAACGTGCAGCAAAATTGCCGGTAGGTATCCGGTTTTTTTTTTAGAAATATCCGTTTAAAAACTACCTATTTGTTTTAACTTCCGTATTTGCACATATTTTCCGTTTATTTCATAAAATTCGATTTCAGGTATTTTCGTATTTAAACTAAAATTCTGCAAAAACGACGACTGTACTTTTCAGCTCTTATCCACTTAATACTTAAGCTGAGTCAGGATCGAACCTCAACAGGTAACTCACGCCTTTAACCAATGAGCTACAAAAGGTCGGCGATCAGTTTCACGTACATTTTAAAAAGAATTCAGCGTGGATGAAATTTTGCTTTTCTCATTAATGCGAGTGATTTAGTCATTTTATTTTTCCTTGGAGCTTATTAGTTTTCTCAATAGGTTTGTATTATTATTATTATCATTATTTTCTGTAGGAGGACTTTTCTCAAATTAAGCGTTTTTCATCTTGATTTTTCGAAGCAACAAAATGCAGCAACTTGATTTTTAAACCGACAATGACTTTTAGTTATCTTTAAAAAAAGTGAAATGGACTTTTTTATAGTATTATTTCAAACACACACACAAAGAAAAACTAAACATAAAATTTACTCTTCATAACTATAATAGCTTTTGTCTTAAGACGTCTGATACACAGACATCGTATAATCATCCGTACAATAAGTACCCGGTTTCTTAAAGTAACACAATATATGATAAGTAGCTGGTGCACCAAATAGGGGAAAAAAGAAGACATAGCCTGTGCCACAATAAAGAAAATCCATGCGATATGCTGTCCACAATTATCCGATCTGGCTACGGAACTTCAAAATTCGACGGACGATTGAAATTTAAAAGTTAATCAAACCTCCAGTATTCTCACGAGTCGATTCCATTACCGATTATTTCTCGTCATATGGCTATGGAAAAAGTGAGAACCGAGTTTTCCCGTTAATATACAAAAGGAATTGTAGAAAGGTTTCTGAGAATTCAGAATTTTCCGTTAACACATCTTTAAACAGTAATTTACTATCAATATAAGAAAGAAACTGCGGAAAGGTTTCTGGAAATTCAGAATTTTCCGCTAACACATCTCTAAAACGGTAATTTACTGCCAATATAAGAAAGAAACAAACAGCGGAATTGTTTCTGAAAATTTAGAATTTTCCCGTAGTAAGAAAATTCCGTAAAATTCCGGTTTCTTTCCGTTATTTTACGGAAAGAGTTGTATCAGAAATCTGTTTCGTTAATTCACGAAAAGAATGAAGGGAAGTAGCCTGTGAATTTCAGAATTTTTTTTGCAGTGCACACAAGCCCTAGTTTCAGACACCAGAACTTGCGCCGCGCGTAAAGTCATGTAAACTGAAATGCACCAACCAACTGGTCTTGTTTAACCTGGCTTCGGCTTGGTTCTGTCCATCTCTCTCTCTCTATGTTTCTCCCCTTCTCCTTTTCAGATAATGCATTGTTCGTCCCCGGGGTCGCAACCTCTCAGGGTGTCTTCCCAATTGCGGACGTCCCAGTTGCGGACAGGAAGAAAAATAGTGCTAATTGTGGATAGATCCCCGTACTGTTCACTACTGGGAAAAGGGGTAAGGACTTAATGAGGGATTAGGGAAACAGGTAAGCATACCCCATTCCTAATCCCTCACGAGAAGGGTAAAATTTTATTTGAAGTCTTTCAAATAATGGAAAACTGGTATACTGAATAATGGGCGATTTATTTCATTCTATTTGAAAATTTTCTTCTCAACCAATACAAAAAGAATGTTTTGTTTTGTTTTTTTCTACTGTGCGTCATCAGCAGAAAACCGTAGAGTGTATAAACAAGAATATATATACAGTATACAGCCGGGCCTAGTCCATCTATAAGAATGGACTTTTTTTAACCCCTATTTCTGAAAAAGTTATTAGTTTTTTATTGATCTGTTTTATTTTATTTCGCCCTCTTTAATTCAAAACAAAAACTAAAATAGATTACACAAATATTATCACAAA
The DNA here is from genome assembly GCA_039090855.1 of Macrothele yani. Taxonomy (NCBI): domain Eukaryota; kingdom Metazoa; phylum Arthropoda; class Arachnida; order Araneae; family Macrothelidae; genus Macrothele; species Macrothele yani. The sequence goes on along the minus strand of CM077033.1, from coordinate 94,192,422 downwards.
AAACATAACTATACTGTATTTCCAGTTTCATAAAATTACGAAAATGAAGGTAGCTGTTGATGATTTTTTCTTCATTATTCCAACTTCTGAATGAACGATAGATTCTTCAAACAACATCGGATATTCGCGGTTGTGTAAAACTCTGCCATAGTTTTGCTGTTCCGCTTATCCAATTTCATTGTTGCTTTTTTTGTTTTCTTGCCCTCGAAATTTAGTCACATTCAGTCGTACAGGTAGTCTCTGTGCCTCACTTCATCTTTCAAGCACGTTATTAACTTCGCGACTTTAGGATGAGGATTTTTGATAGCTGCATTTAACCGATGGTTCCAGCCTTCGACGTCATTATTTGTTCTGACTCGTTTGTTGCTCCAATTCCACATTTCTACATTGATTACAGGATTTTCTACTCAGTTATTTACGAATTAATCAAAAAATTTCTCAAGGTTTTCATTAATGGGACGGGATTGTTGAATGCATATCTAGCCATCGTCCACATTTTCCACAGGAAGATAGGCCAGTGAACCACACATTCGGAGGTGTTGCCTTATCTCCTAGTTATTGTTATATTCATTCACCAATCCCAGTTCTTGAATTTTTTCGCCGAAGGCTCTAGTTGAAATGGATATTACATTCACGTATTTGTATAGAGGGGAATAATTTCGTAAGAGGTATGATTGCAGCTGTTTCAAAATCTATCACAATTACTTCCAGATTCCAGTTCTCCAATCTATGTTTAATCAGTGTGAAAAATCTCTCATAAGTAACTTTTCCCTTGCTTGGCAACAAAGAGCTTCCGATATCTGTATGAACTGTGTAGATTTCAGCAAACTGTACACTGCAGCTCCTAAAAGTTCCGTCCATGAAAAACATTTTGCTGTTTTCCATAACTTCCCTTCATTTTCTGATTGCAAATGTTAAGACTCCTTCTTTTACCCCGCCATCAAATAAGAGAAAATTAACCTAGTCTTACGTAAGTAGAATATCTTCGCCCGACCGGTGTCTTGCGCATTTCTTGGCACTGGGAAGGACTGTCCTCGATTTTTGTATCTTGATCGAAGCAAGCTGCTTTTTAGTGACAAAAATTATGGAATTTCGGTTACAATGCCATATCATCGGTGGAACAATGGTCCAATTTCCGTGCGATAAATGGTTGATAGAGCTTGATCCACTTCTGCATTTCGTTTCTTCGCGATGGATACGTGCTTTTTCACACCTGTTAATACATTATCAGGTATACATACATGACTGGAGGACCGTGGTATACACTGCTAGCCACCCAAAATGCAATACCAAGAAGGAAACATCCGATTGGCATGAAATTCGCAGCATGCGTCGCCCGCGAGAGGACATGCAAACAATTAGCATTGCAGGACATATGCAAATCATGTGCGCCCGGCACGCCACCGAGAAGCACTATGAGAAGGGTGCACAGAAGGCGAGGTGTAAGTAGTGGAAGTGTGTTGTGCAGCCGGAACTGTGCGTGGGAAGCTCCCTGATGCCTCGTCGCAGACTCCGGCAGTCATAACAGCACGTTTTTTGTTCGAAAAAGGACGAATAGTGGCTTATCGCGACAGTGGTTTATCATACTGAGACATCGGCGCCCGTGTGGGACGACATCCAGCCACAGTCAGGCGAGTATGGATTATGTGGGTGCAGGAAGGACGGGCGGACAGACATGAGCGATTGCCGCAGCCGCGGCCTACCACCAAACGACAGGACGGCCATGTTTTACGGCGGACATTGATGGCTCGCACGGCCACATCACGAACGTTAGCGCAGGAATTAGGGTGGGTTGCGCAACAACCTGTGTCAGCATGTACCGTTTGACGTCGTCTGCAGGAGCGGTGACTTGTCGCACGGCCCCCATTGCTCCGATTGCCATTGACGTCACACCACCGGCGAGTGCGGCGGCAGTGGGCCGCTGAACGCCGCACCTGCACTACGGAATGGCACGACATTGTCTTCTACGACGAATCCCGCTTCTGCCTGCAACACCACGATGGTCGGATCCGCATGTGGTGGCACCGCGGCGAGAGACTGTATGACGCCTGCATTATGCATCACCATACCAGTCCGCCGCCTGGCGTTATGGTTTGGGGCGCAATTGGATATGACACCTGCACCCCTCTGGTACGCATCGCCGGTAGACTCAACAGCCATCGCTACATCTCCGACGTTTTGGAGCCAGTAGTCCTCTCTTACCCACAGGACCTGCCAGTGGCCACGTTTCAACAGGACTATGCATGCCCGCATGTGGTACGCATCGTGCAACAATTCTGCACGGCCCACCAGGTGTCACTGCTGCCGTGGCCCGCCTCTTCTCCCAATATGTCGCCCATCGAACACGTCTGATCGCTGATCGGCGACCGAGTGGCCCAGCAAGCACCTCCCGCGGCTACACCTGATGAACTTTGGCAACGTGTGGAAGCAGCATGGACCGACATACCCCAAGCCCACTTCCAAAGCCTCTTTCGTTCGATGCTGCGGCGTAAAGCGGCCGTTATTCCCAGCCATGGAGGCCACACGATCTATTGATGTCTGAGTGTTCCGCAAGTCGCACGGTCCTGTAAGCTCAATCGTTTCATCCTTGTATGTGTTGTTATGTGCCTAGTAAATCTGGATTTGCTATCTCGTGTCCTTCTTGGTGTTGTATTTTGGGTGGCCAGCAGTGTATTATTTCCTTTCGTTGTAACACGACGTTTGCATTTCGCCGTCTTCTCATTTACACATGCCCAAGTTTTAACATTTTGCTGACTTGTGCGATGAATCCTATCTACACCTGTGCCCATTACATGCAGCTAATATCTTCCCTTTTTCCGTCTCAAATATTTCAAACTCATCCATTGGACGAAACGAACAGCTTTTATTACAATATAAATAACATATAACAATCGGAAAAAATTTGTTCCTTCACTTCTTTAATCCGAACTGCAAATGAAAAGCTTGACAAAATAGTAACTTTCATCTCCTTTGCAACCCTTCTATGGAGGGATTAGGAGGGGGTTTCCTAGTCCCTCACTAAAACGCCTCTTTTCCCAGTTGCGGACAGAACTGGATCTGTCCACTATTGGCACTGTTTTCCCCCCTGTCCGCAATCGGCATGTCCGCAGTTGGAACCAAACCTTTCTCAGTAGGCTAGCGTGGGGGAGTTTTGAATTGGGGCACGTGTCTTTATTACTCCCAGTTCGAAATGCTATCTCAGAACGTAGTTATCGTAGAAAATAAAATCAAACGGATTTTAAATCTGTGGAATTTTTAAGCCCAGATCAATACCTAATATGACGAAATTAAGCAAAAGCTGATAGTTTTGTGAAATTAAGAATGCGTTTGAGCATGGTTTCGTAACTTCTTCTATTGCAATAACTTTGATCTAAAGAAAGAATGCTACTATAACAGGAAGTTAAAAAAAAAGTAAGTCCAATGCTCATTCGAGCCAGTGCTCCTCTAGCAATGATTTATTTTGTTGGTCCGTTAGTCAGTACGTCTTCTACGCTTTCCAACCGTGCTTTGATCGTCGCCCGTTAGGTGCATAAAAATGTCTTGGCTTGATTCAAATAATATGTTGGGATACTATTTTTCCTCTGCAAATTGCATCTCTTTAAGATGCTACTGTTTTACTATAGCAGTTTTACTTGCATTTTTTTTTCAAGTGTCAATAAATGTAATATTAGTGATTCGCTATGAGCAGCAATATCAAGGTTGGGAGGGGGGGCACTAACAAACATTCCGTGACGCGTCTTCTGCGGAATTCTCGTGTATTGCAAAAGTCTTCAAAAATGGAAAATATGAATTTTGCATTACGTGTTGAGAAAATTTCAGAGTTTCGCGTGGTGGAAAAAAGCATATTACTCATGATGGACGGAAAATTCCCCACAGGAAAACTCCCCCACATTTGAAAAAGTCACCCACCTTTTTCAGTCAGGAATCGTGCAATAATTGCAGTTGATACAAAATATCGAATGTGAGGTAGATTTCCGGGGTCACCATTCCCACTTTCTTGCTGTTTAAAACAAGATGCAGACAGACGTTCAACGAGTACAAATATGTGGGGTAATTTTCCGAAATCGTCATTTCAACTTTTTCCGCAGTTTATAGTATTAACAGTCTTACTGGACCGGGTGGGTGAAATTTTCGGTGCCGGCATTTCGACTTTTACGTACTTTATAGTAAAAAACGGTCTTACAAGTAGCTGGATGGGGTGAGGAAAATTTCTTGGTTAGTATTTCAACTGTGACCACAGTTTTTAGTGGTTTTCCACGGTTTTTTAGTGTAAAAAAATCACGGCAGTTTACAGTAAAAAATGGTCTTACGATTAGCAGGATGGGGTGGGGGAAATTTCCAGGGACATCGTCCATTTACATTGTCTCCACGTATTTTATATATATTAACCATTTCTATCGCCCTGTGAATTTATCAGCTACAATTAAATAGCTGTTGTGTTAAATGCCACCAGATGACGCCATCTCAGTTGCTGAGACCATCAATACGTATTCGTGTAGTCAGATGCTGACTGATAAACCACGCATGGCGCGGAGAATTGTTGGCGCTGTAGCGTAAATTCGAACGCAATCGACTAGTTATCGAGAGTTCTGGGGTTCGGTGCCGAAAAGCAATTTTTCAGTCGCTATGCGTTGTTTAAAAAGTAACGTGGAAAGAGCGATGACATCGTCCATTTACATTATCTCCACGTATTTGATATATAATAACCATTTCTATCGCTCTTGATTTCATATTGCAGATGGTTCAAAAAATTGCACTCAAGTGAGGAACTTTTTAGTACTCGTGGACAACGTATTCCTTTGACGGTTTATTTACGTTCATTATGATTCGTCTTACGTTCTGAAGCATTATTTGATTTGCTCTTTCTTGAACAGAACACTTTCTTTCAGATGTCAGTGTACTTTCAAATCGTAGATTAAAATTATATATATTTCGGGATATTTTGCCCAGTAGTGACAGCATATTTCGGCGTCTCGCGCACGACGAAGTTGGAAAGGGAAACATTTCCTTTGATGGTTTCTTTAATTCCAATTGCTATTCGTCTTACCTTCTGAAATGCTACTGGATTCGTTCTTTCTCGTGCAAAACACTCTCTTTCAGAGTTCAGTATACTTTTGAACGACATTAACAATGTGAATGTTTCTGCATGTTTTTATAGCGCTAGATAAAATAGTTAAGCGTTTCGAAAACGACATCCTTTAAGAAACTTCAGCGGAAATCATTTTATTACTGTGTGTTACATAATCGTATAATGTCCTATCCTCATGAACGTGCGAGAAAGAATGGTGTACATCTTTTACTATAACAACAAAAAGGTAGGTTTTTTTCATATTAATATTTTTTTTATTATTATTTATTATTACTGCTTTATGCAGTTATGTTGATTCGGACGCAATTTATATCACAGAAATATTTTGCGTTCACACACATTTAACTTAAACTGAAAATGCAAAATTGGTATCGTACTGCTCTTGAGCTTTTGAAGTGAACTACCCAGTTTGAGGAAGATACTAATTTGATCTTCAAATTTGAATAGACATTAACCTGAAATATGCAGTAAGGGATTTACTTAATTTTGTCACACGGAAAAAAAGCTGCATTTATTTCTTTCATGGGATTATGTAGAAGAGACATAAAAATACGATAACTTAACTGAACAAAAGAAAAATAGCTTAAAGGCAAAATCAATGCCTGCGATACCATAATAAAAGCAAAATTGTTCGCAGACGTTTCTTCAGCCAAAAAAAGGGTTTTTGACTTTTTTTGTAGTATTCAAGTTATTCTTCATAGGGTTCGCAAATTTGCTTTAGGTGGAACAAAAGTTTATTTATGTAAGAGACTGCGTGTTGTTTCTTCTATAACTTCGGATAACGTAACCAGTCCTTTATATTGTTATTGACATACTTAAGAATATGTTCCCTTTACGAAATATTATCTGAGGGAGAACAAACGGATCTTTATAAATGCTTGCCATTAGAAACACGAATAAGAGGCTTTTTCGTAATTTTTCTTTTCAGAGAGATAGCCAAATGTTACAGATTAAACCGGAAATAAATATCAGTGCCTCAAATTTAAGGACTGTCCTCTTACGGATAGAAACTGTTCTCAAAATTCGCTCCCATGTGACATAATCCTTACCATATCTTACAGCAAAGAAACTCACTAACGAATGGAATCGAAAAAACGAATGGAACGCTTCGTATGTCCTTTTTGATTTAGTAAATCTGTAATGTAACGTGAGTGCTGAGTAATGGCAAATATATTTACGAATAATGGTGGCTCACAAGTTTTGGGAATTTGAACAAATCCAGATCTGGTATTCTATCGTTACGACATTATGAATTGTTCTATAAGCACACAACTTTTAAGGTGAAGGATTCTTCTACGTTTTCTAATGTTCTTTCGGTTTGATATTTAACTGATAGAAATCTTTATTCGTAATTTTCTTTGATTTTCAAATTTGGAAAGCAAATTTCTTTTAAAAATAGACTTTTTTCAAAAGAGAATACTGAAAGAGATTGAAGTTTACGTATTTTGCTATTTATAAATATATAAGATTTTAAACAAAATTATGTATATTATTAGCTTGTCTTGTGATTGTTTGTTATAATAAAAATATATAAGTGATTATCCGAAGTAAAGACTTTTCCCAGTAAAAGGGAAGCAAATCCCTTTAGATGTACAACCTAATTAGGAAAACAATCAAATATTACCGAGTAGCGAGCGGTTTTCTTGAATGCTCTGTATAAATTTCATCATAACTTTTTTTTCGGTTTTTCGAAAGCCGAGGGACAAGATTTTACCAGTACCTGCTACTGATCTCACACATAAAGATATAAATCTGAAATATATGAAATCCTTCAGGCGTCTACATTTATCGCTTTACGCTCAGAATATTATTGATTATATTGAAAATGTCTCATAATAGTACTTTTTATTCTTTCAATGGTGTGATATAAGCTACACATCTCTTCTAATTCACAGCCTCACCAGTGAAGCAAATGTATACTTCAAATGCTGTGAAATTCAATTTTTTTCCCTGCCGAAGGCATTAGTGGCAGATCACACATTAACGCTTCACTCTCATATCAAATGAGTCAGGGTAACTGAACAGAAGTTCCGAGTAAAGTGACTGCTTCCAGTCATGAACCTCTGAGGTCGAGTGCTCATACTTTACCATGTTATATCTTATCAAAAGCGAAAGATGGGTTTTGATCTATGACAATCGCAAGTGTATGTAAGATACTGGAATCTTCTGCAATATTTTCGATAAATTTCATTGGTAAGTCGGATGTCACTGAACTCCTAATATCAAAGATGCCTTCGTTACAAAATTGTGAAACTCCGCTTTTACATTTTATCGAGATTTTGACTTTAGATTTTGACAGATACCCAGATCAAAATAAAATTTTGTAGTTTGGGGCCCACGTGAGTGAGCTACCGCCTTTCAACACATTGCTTACCTTAAATTAAAAATTAAAGAAAATATATATTTTCAAAATAAGCTTAAAGAGCGGAAGGCAACACGGGAACAGGTGCATGGCCTGAAGTGGCCTATGTTTTAGGTGTCGCTGGAGAGTAAGCGAATCAACGGAAAGTACATAAGGTATCGCGGAGGAGAAAACTTTCCTGTGCCCTTAAAAAAAGTGGGCAATTTTTTTAGAGGAGATTGTGATAAAACTTAAGATATTTCCTTTGAGAGCAGACATGTCTTACTTTGCGAATTTACACTGCAAATTTTCTCGCAATGGAGATGTCTGTGGTTCGATTAGTCATTCATTGATATTTTACTTATGCAGTTTGCTGGATTACCTGGAAATCTGCAAAAACCTTAAAGCTGAACACTAGTAGTCTGTGCTGTAGATTACCCAATGTGAAATGAGAAGATCCTGATTCCTTTAGTATATTCCAACCGACAAATTAAGGAATGCGTCAAAGTTTATGTTCGAAATGTAATCATATATCAGTAAGAGCAGTGATTTCCCTCATGAATATAATACCTGCCCTTTTAAATTTGCCTCTGTACCAGCGCGGTACTTATTGCTATTGATGTAGTTTAAGTTTACACAGAAATTTTAGAATCTACGTCATTCTTGAGTGAGAATTTTAAACTATTTGAAGCGAAAGCTACAAAATTTACCGTGCTATCTAAGCAGGTAAACCAATTCTTTCAGATTTTTTCTGTATCTGTGAACATTTACTTTTGATAAATTTGCTGAATATATACAAATTGAAATAATCTCAATTGCGGTTCACGGACGATCTAGAAATTTCATCTGCTCTTTCATAAGGCATCATCTATAAAATGTTGCACGGGGCCAACAGGTCTGTTGGAAAATATCGGTAAAACCTTTGACGATAGTCGAATAGAAAAATCTTGTACATCAGGTGAATAAAATGCGGAAAACGGAATTTGCTTTGTCAAAATATATATTTATCTTAAAAATGAAATAAGTGCTGATGTTGCAACAACAGAAAACAAAATGAAATTGTTTTCTGATGAATCACCCTACACTTAATTCATATTACTAAAAAACATAAATTCACCCTCATTACTACAAACAACAAAACTTTTCATTTCCAGTTATTATTCATACCTTGTACCATTCTTTTGGCACAATGTCTTAATCACTGGGTATAAAAGCATTTCTATAAATTTTACACTAAATTTTCCACACAAGTATTTTTTTAATCAACGAAATGATTGAACTCTACGAAAGAAACTCACATTTTTTTAGATAAAATTTACAAAAACGGTGCAGAAATTTGAACTAAATGATAGCTATGCATAGAGCAAACAAAACTTTTTGTGAATTGTAGCTCCAAGAATATTCTGTTATTTTTTTTAAATCAACTGATTTTCGGAACGAAAAATTATAGTACTATCTTTTGCTCTTTGCAATAAAAAGTCATCAGACATTTCTTGGAAATCTGAAATATTGACGTCAGCAGCAAAAATCCCGATTTACGAAAGAACTGTAATACATAATCTGATGGATGTGATGTTTACGACCACAGAATCTCTCGAACTTGACATTGTATCCGTGCAAAATTGTATCGTCTTTAGCCAAAGGTCCCCGCAAAACGGATTTTTTTTGTTTCTCAAAACTTGACATACGTTTTATGTGATAGTCTCTGCAAAAGACGGAGTCTACCTAACGCGTAAATAAGCCTTAAGTTGCTTTCTGAAATGGTAAGTAAAACTTTTGGTACTTTTTTTTATTTTTTAGTATATACAGGCAGGTAGCAGACTGACTAGAGAAAACTTTGAATTGGGGAATTTAAAATTGTGATAGCGCGGAAAAGTTGCATTTTTCTTTTCTTAATAACAGCATAAAATATAAGCTCAATTATTTTATAACTTCTGCAGCCACAAAGTCAAAAATCTGAAATTAATTATATTTTACGTCATTAGGAAACGCCAAAAAATAAATTACAACTCGCACATTTCTTCAGTCGTCGCAAAAGTCACAAAATGAAGGCAAAATTGCTAAAAACGCATATTAATAACTTGTATTTATATTAGTTTTATTTTACATTATCCAACCCAATGAATATGAGTAATAACAGGAAAATTCATATACAATTCGCTTGTACCACAAACTACATAGGAAAAATGTTTCGTTGCTATTACTTATTTGATGACTAAGAGTGTATTTCTGTTCGAAGAGTGGTTTTCGTCTGATAGAAAGTTTAAAAAATAATACTGCATTTCGTCTCTTCTGTTAATTAATGAAAAAAAATTCCACAATCGTGTTATATGGGATATAAAACAGTTAAATTAAATCACATCTGTAAGTCATGCATTATGCAATTTTCATTAGGCAAACTTGAATTTTGCTTTATGGTCAAATAAAGGCATTACTGCCCTTGGAGCCAGTGCTGTTCGAATGAAACCATTTCTTCTATCTGGACAAGAAACTTTACCAGCCGCTCCTGTGTCAATCTTCCCACAGCGTTCGACTGCCTGTGTGTGGCATGGAATTTTTTTGAATTTCAAGTCTGAGATTGTAGCTTTCTTGGCTAGAGACTTCAGATCCTCAGTAGCGAAGTGAGCAAGGACAGGAGGCTCGGAAAAATCCCACTTTTGCCTGACGGTGACATTAATGTTGTACATACATTCAAAGTTGAGTTCTGGAACAACGAAGTGACTTGGTCTTCTCCACGTTATCTAGCCTTTTGAATCCTTCGAACTGCACGTTCCCGTATGTGCTGGCTTTCGTCAACCAACATGGTCAATAGCATGTTCTCCGAATGAGCAAAATAAGCATTACGGGAAATAACTCGATCAATTATCTTCCTAAGGTCTTTAGGAAGATATTTGGAGTTGCTTCCCAGCAAAAACAGTCTTTCTGGGCCAGCAATGGCCCAGCACTATGTTGCCGCTGCCGAACCATCAATAAAATGTCCGGCCGGCCAACAGAAGGGCCAGCAGTTCAGGCCAACAGCTGGCCAACAGTTGGCACCCCATCAGTTGTCATATGCCAGAACAGGGCCATCAGTGGTCCATCACAGGCAGTAGCTGCCACAAGTGGCCCTTCAGTGGCCCTGCAAGCACGTGCCAGAAATGATGGCTAGCCTAATGTGGTCCGCTAGTGGGCCGTTAGTGGCAGACAGCAACCACGTGACGTGACTGGTGGCTTGCCGAATCTTGTCCGCCAATTTCCCAGTAGTAGCCATAATAATTAAAAAAAAAGCAAGAATAACCGCAGTTTCCTAAAGCTAAATTTCTTTTTCTACCCTTACGAAGTTTGTGAATTAACGCACTACGATGAGGAAATTTTCCCGACAGACCAGAAAAACGCCGTTTGCATCCAACTAGATTCAATCCTGGGCCGTTTGCCTAGAAGCCGCGCTCGCTACCGACCGGACTTATTCACTACGCTTGGATACGTGCTGGAAGCTATCTGTTTGCTATGCAATTTGTAATTGAATGCTTTCCTCTTTCATTTTATAATATTGCGAGGTATTTTTCATAAAAGTCAGTTTCATATAATTGATAAATTAATTTTTTCAACGTAACGATAGTTTTTTTTTACCTTAAGGGAACTTCACTCATTTTCAAGGCGTGTACATACTTAGAGTCGCTTTCCAAAGTTTTGTACTGTCCTTGCCGTCTTGAAAAGAGATTGTTTAATAAATGTATATTTACCCGGGTTCATGTCACATTCTGTTACATTTTTAACGTTGTGTCTCTCCTTTCCGTTGTCAGAAGCTACATTTGTTTCAAAGAGTAAAAGATATTTTATTTTACTTCTCGTTATTTCTAGAAGCGAATTCCTCCCAGTCTTGTGTATTCAACCCATCGATGAGTTCACCACATCGCGTTGCTTTTTTTTTTCTTTCAAATAATTAATAAATTTTGTACGCGTATAATTCTTTTTTTTTTTTTTCGACAAACGCTATTTTAATGGTTTTCCAAGATATGTGTTTCAAGCGGTTTCAAATTTTTTCTTGTTATTCATCTACTCCATTCCATGAATTGTTATTCATGGGAATGGAGTGGGTGTATTTCATGCCTGTAATCTAGTATTTTACGGCTTAATCTGATATCTTCGTCGACTTAAAATTTCATTATTAAATTAATTCGCCTCTCCACATACTGATTTTTTTCTTAACATCCACTAAAATAACACGATGGCGATAGCGTCGTCTTCAACTAACTGGTACCATGAGAGACACAGCTGCTTCTGCGCATGCGTAGGCCCGATGCTTCCACCTGCTTTTTGGGGTTGCATTGGTTGCCAGCAACGGGCCACTAGTGGCACTTGCTTGGAGGCCCACAATTCACGGCGATGCTGCAGGGCCATCAATGGCTCGCCAACTGATAGCGCTGCCACCAACGGACCACTACCGGGCCGTGAGCGGCAGATTTCAGTCAGCAGTGACCCATCACTGCCAGCTGGTGGCCAGCAGTTTCACAGCACTTGTGTTTTTGCTGGGTTATTATATTCCACAACTGTAGTGCACAATTGGTGCAAGAAGTTTTCAATTTGATTCTGAACCATGACTTCGAGTAAACCTTCATGATGTACTCTACTAGTTTCTTCAGTTCAGGAGAAGGATCAGTTCAACAGCATGGATCAGATAAGCATTTGCCTGATTGCACATCGTGTGTTATCTCTATCAAATAATTCTGAGCAGTTCTCAAATCGCTTGACGTGACTTCAGGAAGACCATAGTCAATCCTCTCGAATGTAACAACCGATATTGTCAGTCATTTCTCTTGACTTTTCCTGATCCATCCTGAATAAGACCACGGACCTTTTTCTCCTCCATCAAGAGATTCAAAGAGATGCCTAAAAGTGATTTCGTTGACATGTAGTAGGCATATTAACCACTGCGAAAGCCTTTCGAATTCTGCCTCTAGATGTCTAACAACATCAGATCTGTGGCCTGTGTTTGCCACTGTTTCATCACATCCAACCGCCGTAATGTCGTTTACGTTCAGGTTCCCGTTCTTGAGCGAATTACTTATTACAGGCCGTATAGCTGAGCCAGAAGAAAGGGCCAAGTGATCAAGATACTGCGATCCCGGTTCCATCAAGACAGATATGTGTCCTTCTCTTACCGTTTTGCGGTACCACTTCCCGCCTTCCACCACTTGGCAAATCGTTTTATCTTTCCGACCGTCGGAGAAACTTTTAGGTGTGGTAGTACCTGCTGAAATCAATTCATTTTGTAGTTTCTCTCACTTTTTTTTCTTTTGTTGGTTCTCTCCCATCTAATTTTGCTTTTATCTATTACAAGGCAAGTTTTGTCCCCCGAAATAATCCCATGTTCATAAGAACAGATGACGTAATTGCAGCAAAAACGCTGTTTGATAGATTGCACTTATCATTTACCATGGCTGTTATAGGAAGTTTAATTCTCATTTGCTAGGAAGAAGTAGGAGGAAGGCTTTTCATGTTCTCAGTGTCTTCGGAAATGTCGTCTGCGAAAGAAGCGGACAATTCGGCTTACTAATTTTCCGTATCTTCCTAAAATCTAGGGTTGGAATTGACGCTTTGCACTCCAAAATTACAGCTGGATTCAATATTTTTCCTCTCTGCTCTTTTTTGAAAAGCATTTGTCACAAGGATGTCGACAGAAACAATGTAGCCAAGCCGCAGTTTTCACTGATTCTGAAGAAATGTCTGTTCCATGGGACGCACCATGTTTGAATTCTCACATGTATATCTGCTGAAGTCAGTACATTTGCAGGCTGCAATATCAAATAACGTTTGTTTTGCATCATGCTGAAGTCATTTAGTACCTTCATTTAGTTTTATTGCCTTCCTCATTTTGTATATTTTCAGGATATTCTAATATTTCTCGTGGTAATTCCTGATCATTTTGACGATCCTGGTATGGGACATAGTCGGAATCGATGCTTTGATATATAGACTTACTACCTGTTCTGCGACATTTTCAGCGATGTCTGAGAAATACTATTATTTACTTCCTTCCTTCGATGCCATGTTGAATCTCTCTTGAAAACAGCATTTTAATACATCTTCGTATGTTGGTAAACTGGAATCTTTCAATTCTTGCGGAGTTCTGAACAATGGGCAAGTGAATGTTTCCCGAGAGATACATTTTGATGGTTTTTTGGGCATATTAATTATAATTAATCCTTAACTACATTCACTAATCAACGACAAAGTTAAAAGACAATTATAGAGAAAATATAAGTCAACATCTGTACCTCTGTAAGGAATACCTCTCTTTGTCTTTATTCTCTACGATATGTGTTGTTTGAACAGGAATAAACTTGCATCTGCACAGTCGGTTCGAAGAGCATGAACAAAAGATTGTGCTGGGCATTCGGAGCAGGACACGACGTGTGCTGTTTGTTTACTCCTTCCGTGCTTTCACACGCTCAGTAAAACTGCGTCTGAACTTTGGACAGTGAACGGCCTACACGTAGGAATCAGTACTACTTCCGTGCTTTCACACTCTAAGTAAAGCTGAATCTGGACTTTGGACAGTGAACAGCCTACACGGTGAAAAAGTACTACTTCCGTGCTTTCACACGCTCAGTAAAACTGCGTCTGGACTTTGGACAGTGAACAGCCTAAACGGTGGAATCAGTACTACTTCCGTGCTTTCACATTAAACTGCGTCTGGACTTGGACAGTGAACAGCCTACACACTGTGGAATCAGCACTACTTCCGTGATTTCATTACAATACATCACGTGCCGAAAGAAAGCGGAAGGAGAGAAAGAAACTATCTCGCATTAACGAGTAACGGAAGTTTCGCTTTTATAGTTGCCACTCGTACAGAGTTACAATTTAATGGAAAGGTAAAAAGATGCATTTATTAAGTAATGGAAGTACTGTAATACGAGAAAACCATTTACTCTATTTAAGCCTTTTCCCCCTTTATTTGGAGAACCTTGTGGCAGCAGGAGAAATGTACGAATGTAATTAAATTTTCAACTAATGATGTAAAAACATTTTTAACTAGCCCTATTAATACCCGATTATATATTTAGTATTAAAAACAATTATGATATAATGTCAATTTTGTGAAAAATTACAGATTTCTGATCCCTTCGTGGCGGCAGAAGATATAAAGTGATTGAGCTTAAATTTTATGCTGCTATTAATGAAGGAAAAAGGAAACTTTCCGCAGTGTTACATTTTCAAATTCCAAAATTCGATTTCTTCGACACACCAACCGTTTAATTATTGGGATGCAAGTTTTACTTTTTTTTCAGTGAAGCAGTTATGTACAAGCGAAAATCTTGAAAACTTTCCCTATCAAAAGATTTGATGTTGTCATTACACAGGAATTAAAAAAATTCCTTGACGTAAAATTGAAGAGATCTTAGCAAAATCACGGTGAGTGAGACATTTATGACTAACATTTTTCAAGACACCCAATTACTTCGTCAATTAGAAAGCTTTGGTGCGAAAGACGCTTCTTTGTTTACTTTAACTACAACGGCGTAAAAATAAAGTTAAAAGCAAAGATGTATAAGGATTACATTTAGTAAATATTTTGAAAAATGATATTTAATAAATTAATATGCCATAACTTTGCATTAGTAGGATGGAGACGAATGTATAGTTTCAGAAAATTGCCTTGCACTGTGACTTTCAAATAACAATGTTAAATAGTGTAAATTGTAGTTAATAGCTTCTTTTTCTTATCCTGTTGGCACCCCCTAGTCTTTTCCAAGTTCCTCGATCCATAGCCTCAGTCTATCATTTTACACCTCTAAATTTCTTATCGATCCATAGCTTCAGTAAATCATTTAGCACCTCTAAATTTTAGAAGATGATGTCTCCTTATGCTCTGGTTTCCCAATCTTTTTCCATCTGTCGGTGGCCTTTCTGTTATTAATCGTGTCCATCTTTCATCCTTCAATCTTCCAACATGTCCAACGGATCTCAGCTTTGATTCTCGTATTATTTTTATAATATCTATTATTCCTGTTCTTTCTCTTATAAGTACATTTCTAACTCTCTCCTCTTGTTTCTAGCTCTGTCTCTTCTTAACATTGTTCTCTCTAATTTTCTTACTGATACTCTGATTTTTTTCACATTGTCTTTCTGTGATACTCTACATTTCCCTTCCACATGTAAAAACAGGGTTACTATATTGGTTAAAAAAATGCACATCTACATTTCTGTGAGATGGTAAGCACCTCACAATTAATGGAATGACTGCGCTGAGTGACGAAAATTTCAATAACGCAGAGGGCACGACGCCACGTCTGATAATCAAAGCTAATACATCATTCCGCGGCATTCTTTCCAGATTATGAAACATTGTGCCCTGCAAATATGTTTGCGTGTAATCAAAGAGAGGTGTAATATCAATTGGAACCCTGAAGAAATGAAACAATAAATACAACGGAAGGTAACAATGAAAAAGGTAAGCAAGGGAATCAGAACCGGTGCATTTTCTGCGAAACCTTTGCGTCAGTAACTCATAAACATTGTATGCACTTCTGCGAATGTGAGATGATAAGTTTGTAAAGGGCAGTACATATTTGATTATGGCTTAAATGCCGTTTTTCTAAAGAAAGAAATGTTTACCATGCAATGTAATGATATATTGAGGACAAAGCTTGATTTTTAAAACGAACAAATATACCTAAATAACAGAAATGTGCTTTAGATTGCTTACAGAATGCTTTTTTACGGTATCAACGCTTAAGAACACTGCAGGTGGAAACAGAATGTCATACGGGCATTTGTAATGAAAAATATCACAATAAATACCGTGATCCTAACTGTAATAAGCTTAATAAATAAAAACGTCTTGTAACTGCAACTGAAAGATATATTTCGTTTTCAAGAAACTAGAGACAGACCGCGTGAGCGAAACATTTGCCAATACCTTTAGCAAAGGAAGGATATACTTCGATTTCTTTGTTTAATCAATACTATACTTGAAGCCGTTATTACTTTTATATAAAATCCATTAAGAACTTTGTTGCGGAAATCAAAGACACAACCTACATTTTTATGGTTTCAAATATCCGACTTTTAGCGTCCGTTTCAATTTTACAATACTAATCCACAATTGCCAGCAATGTTCGCAAAACGTTCTGTCTTAACGGAAGATTGTCCCTTCTGTCTTATATTTTAGACAAAGTTGGATGAAGACTCTGAATATGACCTATGGCACCATTCATTTGCGTGTTTTAGGTCCTTCACGAAACTTTTGAAACTTAATGCAAAAAACATTAGTATCTAACTGCGTACCTGCTGTTTTATCCATTCTTTTCCTTTAGTGTTGTGGGAGTTCTTCACCGCCATTCTTATGGATTACTTTTTTTTCCAATTTAGTATGGATTACTCATTTCAGTATGAAATTATTATTTCTAAATAAAAAATTATTATTTCTAAATATGAAATTATTTTACTTCCGGTTCACTTTGTGTGTATCGTTCCTGACTATTCAGGAACGTATCATTAAAAGCGAATGGATCTTCACTGTGAATAGTGAAATGTTCAATCTCGCTGTGAAAGATTATTCAAACCGCTGTTGCTCAGGCGCCGAGCGCCGATGGAAATCGAAGCGCGTCAAATTCCTTTCTCCGCCATTAGTTTAGAAACGAATTCCCACTACAAAATGTGATGTAGAGAACTAATGAATGTCATCAGTTATGTAGAAAGCAATGAGCTTTCAGTTAGGCATTATAGTTAGAATTAAAAATGGAAATGAAAGGAGAATGACATTGATTGAAATGTTTTGCATCAGTTGTTCTTTGTGGATTATGAACGGCTCAGAAATTCCTGCTCTTTCTGCTGTTTACAGAAACTTTCCTCACGGGCAGGAGCTTTTCCCATGAGTCATCCTATGAGCTTACTTACTGGCATCAGTCTTCTATTATCACACTACAATTACTTTGTTATATCCATTGTGCTCCGTGTACTACTTATTGTTCACCCAGTTTGGAGCAAATTTCTTTTTTATCTGTTTTATTGTATAGTTCAGTATAGTCTTTCTTAGAAACTGGAATCAAAAAGCAGGGAAAATTGTTAAAAGGGGTTCAGTTTTTGCAGAACTTTTTTTCTTGCCCAAACAGGTGTCATTAAGTAGGCAAAGTTGCGTAGGATTAATTTTGAACAGTAGAAACATCTTGCCTCCGAAGTGACCCAATATCATACCGCAATGTCTTCCAACAGTTTGATTGAGATGGAAGACATTTCGAATCCTGAATGTTATCCTTTTTTAGGGAACACATTCTCCCCATTCCTTAAAAAGGGTACTTATAATAGCGGTGTGGAACTGCGTGTATTCCATTCAGTTGCTCACGGTGATCGTTGGACAATGAAACAAACAAGCAAATACAAGTTTATGCAAATAATCAAATACAAGTTTATGAAGCAAACAAGCAAATACAAATACAAGTTTATTGGTTCCGTCTTATTTTTATTTATTCTTTAAACTAAAAAATCTGTTTGAATAAAATAAATATCGTGTACATTTCCTTGGCATCATCAATTGTTCATAGTTGGTTTCAGAAGTACAGTATTTATCATATTCCTATTCGGAAAACTGCTAGAAGCTAGAGGAACAGTTCAAAAGTCTATTTTCTCCGGTGGAATGTATGCAGTGCAGAACAATTCCGTTAAGCTATTGCTCCAGAATCTATTCTTTCTATAAAAATCTAGAGTCCGTTTCGTCGTATGGCGAATATCAGCTGAGTGAAGCATGAAAAGACAGTTCGGTTTTTCCCTTCTGTGAGATTTTTTTAAAGTTATTTCAAATACATAATATGGCTCCGACGTTTCTTCATTAAATATGCATGATTACTGAAGTAAAGTTTGTTTTACTGAAGGCCAACTCTTACCGTTTTTTCATTATGGGGTAGCAAAGTTCGATTCATATTCGCGATGAAGTGTTTAAAATTTTCGGAACTGAAAGAGTGAGACAAATCATAAACGAAAACAGAACGAGAATTAGCGAGAAAGTTATACGGTAGATGATAAAAAAACAAGATTAAGAATTATCAATACGAATCATTTGCAATTCTCTGAAATTCTGTAAATCCTTTGCAAATCTCTGAATTGCAAAGCATTTATATTGATATTCATTCATTATATATAGATTCAATAATATCCCTCGAAAACCAATCCCTGACTCTAAAAAATTCTCATAAATATAAAAAAATAACGTGTTTAAAACAACCTTCTTGTTGTTCTGCCACAACATACATTTTCGTAAACTTTAAATAATATTGTCATTATTGCGTATTCATAAATATCGTTATGATAATAAGTGATAACCTTGTTGGGATATTACAACGTACATTTTCGTAAACTTCGAGCAGCAGTTTCATTATGGCGTGATCATAAAAAACGTTATGAAAAGAAGTGATGATATTAGCTAGAATTGTTCATAGATTTCGTCATGTTGAAACCAAAATACTGGTTGCAGATTCATCATACTATATTGCCTTTTATAGTTTTTAGTTTTCTAAGTAATGCTGTCTCTTTACCATCTATTGAAAAAACCCAAAGTCTTAATTCCCTGTAAATTTTTGAAACATACGCCTTTCTTATTTAGCAGAATTTGGACTGACGATTATTACAAAGGTACATATTGCCGTAAAAATATTTATATTCAGCCGTTAAACTAACAGCTCTTTTCTAGAAGCAAAACACAAAGGAATCAAGGTACAGCTGCTTAAATTTTACTTTATAATATTTTCCTTTTCGTGATATTTTACTGCAAACTTGTTAGAAGTTTAGACTTTGTTGTTGGAAGATTCTCCGAATCGTAGGATTTATTGTCAAACATAGGCTATATTGTTAAACAGGCTTTATTGTCAAACATAGGCTTTATTGTAAGCATAGGCTTTATTGAACCCCTCAATAAAAGCTACGTTCGGTATTTTTTATATGTTTCCAAAATTAGCATTCTCCTCTTGTAAAGTTTCCTTTGAGAACAGGAAAATCTGATTTCCTGATTTCATGTTGACATGAAATAGCTTTACCATAATTACTAAAAACAAATCTGAATCCCTTCCTCACCCATTTTCAAAGGAAGCATCGAAACAATTATTCTTTTTCTGCACATAAAAATGGGAATAATAAAACTTCCTGTATTTCAACTGGAAGCGATAGATATGAACGCTATCCACAAGTCATGCATACCGTGAAGAATAGGTAAAACTCAATTTAGTAGTAGAAATTATTTGAAAAATCTGAATACCATCTTGTTCACGTATCGTACATTAATGTAAGCCACCAATGCCCTCGAAAAATTGTTCAAGGCAGGAATATTGTATTCCGCTACAAGTGTATGGGAGTCGTACAATGGCATCATGTAAATATTTGATGAAAAGTATTTACGTTCTGTCTCTCTTCGAAGCGTAAATCCAAAGGTTTTATTTCCAAGATAGGGTACTTATTACCACATACACAGTAAATTCACAAAGGTAGTATTTCAGTGAATCGCTGAAATATTTAGTGCAGGGAGGCATCCTCCTCTTCCAATAAATTACTGAATCACTGTCGAACAGTTATGTCGAATAAGTCAATGACCTTCACTTTTAACAACGGGAAATCACCGGAGAAGCCAAAAACTTCAGAAGCACTTAAACCGTAACCCCACTGAAATCTCAAATCTTGTAAAACAGAAGACTCGAGGAAAAAGACCACAATCCTAACTTCAATGTACAGTGGTACATTGAAGTTAACATAACTCCCTCTTCAAACCGTTTCTGCTTCGTTGGGGCGACATTTTCTCCACGTTTCCTTAAGAAAAGTGTTTCCCGACGGGATTATGGAGATACTCCACCACTTCCAAATGCCGAAAACCACATTCAAAAATTTAAAACCATTTTCGAACGTTGGACACTTCTGCCCTTTTACAAACGAAAATGGACAGTGCCAAAGACTATTCAAAGCGTTACACAGATTGTCCTATTGATAGAATGTACTGAAATTAAAATTAGTACCCAACGAGTGCGAATGAATTTTCAGTGAGGCGAAATGAATTTTTTTATTGTTTAACGATAGTTAATCATAACAAACGTTTCCTGTTTTCATAATTATTCATTCGCTTGAAGATGCAAGTTCGATTATTTGTACTGCATGCCACGACGCGCAAGTGGAATTTTTTAAGCGCTACTGCAACTAAGTCTTGAAACGTACGACGTGAAATGATCTAGGTAACGTATAACTGAGAATACGCATGAGTCAAATCAAAAATGAGGCAGCTACAATCCCTACGGCCTAGTTCAGTGGAGAGAACAGTCGCTCCGGAGAAGAAAGACGTTAGTTCGAATTCCACTAGTGCGAACATTTTATATGTTATACGACTCAATTCAGTATGTGGAAAACAAGTGGCGAAATCGTTAATCTGAAATTTTATTGAGTTTGCGGAAGTACCAAAAGGATTAAAACATTCATCACAGAAATTGTGCGGCAGATTTCGTGGGATTTTCTGTACATACAAGAGAACGGAAGAGGTTAAATCATTTGTACATATCGTATTGTCAGTTTACTAAAGGCCTTAAAACTGGAATATATAATGCAACTAAAGTGCCGTACTTTCCTGTTCCTTTGTTTCGGTGTTTAACTACTACTATGCGCAAATTCAAATATATAAACAACTTATGGCCACTAATGTCGAGGCACTCTTTCCGGGCTAGGTTAGACATGCTCACGACTCATGATTCGTATAATTTTAATGATTGTTTGGACAGGAACATGATCATCATAAATATGTTTACATTTCGGAGAAAAGTAAGATGCATCTGCGCCTCAACATAAAAAAATCGTTGATATCCTAGAGGACAGTTAAAACTGGTCCACGTTTTGGGGCACGTTACTTATAGTATTTTCTACTGTTTGCTTTTACACCAAATTAATTTGAATGCACACGTTTGTAGACGAGGATGCTGTGATTAGTTCCTTAAAGTACCCTTAAAGAAAGATTGCATTAATTTTCTCAAATTTGCGAGATTTTCTTTTATTTTTGCGACAATAAGAACTTTTTAGAGCATTCCACGTATTCTTAAGCTCTAAGAAATGCACGAAATATATAAAACTGACTTGTTGCGTTTGTGCTTTTTCTTTCAAAAGAATATGTGAAAAATGTGACATGGAAGTATCAGATTAGGGCGAAAATTGACTTAGACACATTTTTTAATTGGACCGATAGTATACTAAAGGGATAATTTTGGAAGATACCATTTTCGTGTGTTATATGTACACTGTACTGTTTTCAGTGCTTTTGAAATAACGACGAAGAGTAAAAAATGTGAAAAATGATTTTAAACACTAATTAATGAAAGATTAAATTGGCCAATTTAGATTCAATGTTATTCAGAAATGCGAATGAAATCGAAAGCAATCATGTGTTACATTACAATCGTTAGCTCCAATATTAACCATCAGTTTTTCGCATTTATGTCTTTGACCTCAGTGATCTTCCTTGTATCATCTATGTTTTGGGGTAATGCAATAGAACTAACAATAAATTAACGCTGAATTTTAAATCATGCTTAATAGCATTGTATACAGCTTACGCATTATAACATTAAAAGAAATCTTCATTAAGCTACCCGTATAAAATGTAACCATAAAGTAATATATGACAAAAGACATTTATGGGTAAACATTGAAATATCAAAGAAAGTTGCAGTGGCCTCGGAGAATGGACAGTTGTAATTTACCTCTCTATAATTTGTTCTAAAGATGTAATATTTCTGGTAGTGTGCGTTAGTAATCCCTACAATGTAATAATTTTGTCGTTAATTTTTTTTGTTTGATATTCAGAATTAAAGAACACGTTACCAGAATACATATAGCATGGTTGAAGGCTGGAGCTTCCAGAGAGTACAATCTTTTTCTCACAAAAGAAGCATCTGAGATGACAAATCATAGAGAACAATGAAGATCAGATGACAGCGATCGTCAACGAGAGCTCGTGAAGCCCAGATCTTGATTTATGTTGTGAAGCAACTGAAGAATTTGAGCCGTATGTTCAAACGCACACCATCTCTGTTTGCGACCCATGAAGACTTGGAGAATCATTGTTCATCTTTCTGAGTATTTTGGAAGAGAATGACAAACACTCATTACTACTACAGCTTTGGTTTTCTGGATACACAACCTTTGAATATTTACAGAGCAAGTACATTATTTGTTGTCGAACGAGAGTCACATGCCAGAGCAAGTACATCATTTGTTGTCGAACGATAGTCACATGCCAGAGCAAGTACATCATTTGTTGTCGAACGTAAGAGTCACATGCCGTAATAAGAACTAGGAAATAACAGAAAATAACCATATTGTTTCTGAAATTAATGGTTATATAAACACTGTTTAGTAATCGTTATTTTCGGCTAGTAATGCGATGGTTGTCAAGAGTGATAAAAAAAGGACATCTATCCTTTTGGTTGCGTTAATGGTAATGCACAATGTAATTATTGATTATGGTGCGTATATTTTACAGCAAAGTATGCATGTTATTTTCGCTAACGATTGACCTTGGGTACAGCTCCCTTGAATATGATATATAAACCCGTCATATAAAATCCAAAATGTTTCTCTGAAAGTTATCATTCTATATAGACCTTTATTAAAAGCCATTTTACTTAATTCAGGTGCAAAACGATGTCTTTCATTTCTAATGAAATAAAAAATGTGTTCGAAGTGTTTAAATAAAAGACGGTATGTTAAAGGGCAGGCGGTAAAAGCATGACGAATCGACACATTAAAATAAAAAAGAAAGAAAGAAATGGCCTTATCTACGCAATGGATGGGCCAGACAGTTTCCCTGAGTCAGTCATTTTTTGAATAAATGGGTTCCCAAAATTCCCATTTAACTTCTCACGTCATATCTACCTGCGTGTATCCCAAGCAAATATAGGATAAATGTATGTTGCGATTATACATTCAATTTTTAAATTTCGGCAACAAGGACACATATGATGAACTGGACGTTATAGATGTAACGCAAGTAATACTGCCTTCGGTTCCCCGAATCTGGTGGGATGTTCTGATAGTTTTTCAAAAAAGAACAAGTTAGTAAACTAATACAATGCATTTATTATGATACGCTTTCCAACATACCAGAAGTCATTACGCAAGTTATTACTCAAGTTATGAGGATAATGGCTGAGGAATAAATCTCGCTACTGTGTCCTGACCTTTGACCCCATTTGATGATATTTAACAGCTTTGATTCAGTATACCCCGGAACAACATACTAAAGTTTTGTCTCAATAAAAGCATTTTTTTCAAGTAATAAAGATAATGGATGTGGAATGAATCTCGCTCCTGTGCCCTGATCTTTGACCCCATTTCGATGTTATTCAACAGAACCAGTTCGTATACCTCCGGAACGACATGAGCAAGTTTTGTCACAATCGAAGCATTTTTACGTAAGGAATGACTTATAAGGGCGATGGAATGGATCCCGCTACTATGTGATAACCTTTGACCCCATTGCGCCCATTTTCAATAGGGTTCATCCTCGGGCGTTCCCCTACCACATACTGAAAGTTAATTGACATCGAACCATTTTTACGCAAATTATCGTGCGGACGGACACACGGACAGAGCTGGAGCATATACACATTTCCAACCTACGCTTGGAAATCGTAAAAAATGAGCTTTAAAAGAATTTGCAGGATTTTTCATACAATTGCTCCCATACATGAGACTGAAGTATTTTGTAGATGAGTTGAGTTAAATATAAACCATATCAGTGTGCCATATTGGGCCGGTGCCGTCCCAGCAACTAGTGATGAAAGAAATATCAAATGGACTTCTTTCATCTTGGGCGTTTTCGTCTTCTGTGAAGCTGGTTCCACTTCATCAAGTCGTGTTCCATAATTCTGCGTAAAGCAGTCTATCTCAAAGGAATCTGGTACTAACTTAACTTTTAACTTCCGTTTCAAAACAAATTAGTTAACTAAAATATGTCTTTCGTTGAATTGACTTGGCACAGATGGTATGTTACAACAAAGCGCCGCTCTATCGAGCTGCAACTTCAGAGGCATGGCTCAAGGAACACCAATCTAAGTTTGGAACAGCACAGAGGCACAGAACTTCCCCTGATTTAAACACTGCGGACGATCCCTAGGATGCCATGGAGTAGAACATGACTGAAGTCTCGGGCAGAGTTGTGAGCAATGCTGGAAAACGCATGGCTTGTATTACCTCCGGAAATCCTTCGACATCTGGTGGAGTCGATGCCTCGGTGTGTAGAGGCTGCTATTCGCTCCAGTACCCACTTTATACAAATTAAATGTAAATATATATGGCATATTTTTTTTTAAGAAAACACATTTGCTAAAGAACTAATCATACCAGTGAACATGTTCTGTTCTGCTTCGAAAAAAACCTTCCATGACGTGTCATTATGTGATTTTCAACATCTGAATGAGTGCTTTTGCAGATCATCATGTTTCGTTTTTTCCTTTTTAATAAATAGCGAAAAAATGCAACACTGCAAATGGCGTAAATTATAACATCTGACCGTATTTCAGTCTGTAATTACTAGGTTAAGAGGACAAATTCTTCAATAAGAAGTGGAGTGATAGCGATTTTTTCGCAGAAATTTGCACCGAGTGTTTTAGATATTAACCAAAATATGATATTTTCATCTAATGAAAGTTATACGGTGTTTCATTTCCGACAAACCGATTTGTACTATATTGTTTTTAGTTCACGTTTCGTCTTATAGTGTACTCTCGGTAAAGTTTGTCATGTAAATCAAGATAATTTCTTAATTTATTTCTATATAACACATCCCAACAAAAAATAATTTCTGGTGCTTCGGAAGTTAGACATATTCTTTGATAAATTTGGGGCGCTAATTCCAAAAATGGCATCAGTTTTGCCCTATCAGCTCCAGTTTGGAAATAGGGCATACCTGCCCTATATACTGATGTGCAGAAAAATTGTTATAATATGTTCGTAAATTCAGTATATATTATTTTGTGAGTGTAAAGCCAGTGTATGTTAGTCTAATTGGGAGTTTGTGAACAACTATACCAACAGATGATCTAATGTGGTCTAATTTTGTTTTCAGATACATTAGACGCCATGGCATCCGCACGAAGAAGTTGCTCGAATCATTAAGATGTATTTTGCAATATTTGTGGCGAGTACAACCTTAAAGGAATTAGGAAACCAATTTCTGAATTTGTGAAAAGGGCATATTTTGGTTATTTTGGTGTTCAGCTTGTTTTTTTTTATTTTAGGTTTAACGACCACCGTGAGCAACTCAATGGGCTATAAGCAGTCGCCCGTCCCTAATTTAGGGTCACTGGTTCCAGGGAAGGGAGAGAGCCGGTGCCGTAAGACAAACACAACATCCATGCCTCACCGGGATTCGAACCCGGACCCCATCGGACGAATGATCATAGGCCAACGCCGTAGCCCACCTTGCCACCGGGGCGGCGGTGTTCAGCTTGGAGACCAAGATAAGTCGTGTGCTCCCCATATTGTATGCAAAACTTGTACGGACCATTTGCAGTAGTGGACAAATGGAAAACGGAGCTCTCTGAAATTTGGAATGCCAGTGAAGAGGAGGTAACCTAAAAAATACCATGATGACTCTTGAATCTTATTTTTGTCTTGTGAACATCAAGGGCATCAATCAAAACAATCGAAGTAGTTAGACATTTCCTGACCTTGATTCAGCAAGACGACTGCATCCACACTCAAATGAGGTAACCATTCCATCTTTCGTCCACCTACCGGAGCTGTCAAATGATGAGGAATCAAGCATTTCTGATCACATACAAAATACGTAATAGCAGTGGGGAAAGTGACAGTGATTTCATGGGAACTTCATCAAGTGCTCAACCTTTTAATCAACATGAACTGAGTGACCTTCTCAGAGATTTGACCCTCTCGAAGGAATCTTCAGATTTGCTGGCCTCTAGGTTGAATGAGAAGTATTTAGTTCAATCTGAAACCAAGATTAGGTTTCACTGTAGCAGAGAAAAGGTTTTGATGCACTTTTACTCGAAAGACAACAACCTATTGTTCTGCAATGATATCAGTGGCCTTCTCAGGAAAATGGAACTATCATGATACATGCCAAATGAATGGGGCCTTTTCATTGATAGTTCCGAGCGGAGTTTAAAATGTGTTATTTTACACAACAGCAGAGATATGGCTCTATTCCAATTAGTTACTCAGCCAGCATGACAGAGACGCACGAGATGTGCAGAAAAATTTGCCACTGCAGATCGTAGGCCAAGATGAAAGATCTTCAGTCAATTAATGATAAGACCACGGAGGGGGCCGTTGGCGAAATGCGTTTGTAAGAATAATCTAGGAAACATAAAGATTTGCCAATGGGCTGTTTTAAAACTGAAATAAAACCCACCACACTGACATAAAAGCATTGATGTAATTCACATATTAATATGTTGCCCACATTACAAAACATTAAAATTGTGTTCGTTTGTTGCGTATATTATTTTCCCTGCTTTTTCTCCCCGGTTCGTTTCTGGCTGGTGCCCAGTTACTGTGTCTTGCGCTATGTATACAAAAGCTGAGTTCTTACCATTACATTTCTTTGTCTCTCACGCATTGCACTAGAGTCCAAAGTTGCATGCTACAAGATTCTTAACACAAAGTGCTCGGAACCATTTATGTAAGCAAATTATTGGGTTGTCGGAAAAGTCATGAAGTATTTTGGCACCCACTGGCGGCTGGGCGGTTTTGGAAGTACTAAAGGCATGGACAGCTCTGTTATCGCTATGGCATTCGACAGGCGCCAGTTTTAGCTGCAGTCTAAAAGGAATAGTGAGCAATTTGGTTGATTTGCGGAGATTTGAAATCAAGTTGAAGATCGAAGACCAAACTGTGCATTTTCGCCATATTTTACTGTTTCACTTCAGTAAAGTGAAGGAAGCACGTCAAGCTTGTGAAAAGTTATGTAAAATGTAAGGTGATAATGATTTACAAGAACGTCAGTGACAGATGTAGTTCGCAAAATTCCGTGCTGGGGATTTTGACCTCAACGATGATCCTCGGTCCGGGAGGCCAACCGAAGTTTATGACGATCAAATCAAGGCATTTATCGATTCAACCCCACGTTACGCGACACAAGAGATATCAGACACATTGCACATCCATAATTAAAGCGTTTACGACCACCTGAAGGAGCTGGGATATGTAAGCAAACTCGATGTGCCGGTTCCTCATGAACTCAAAGAAGCTCAATTGACGGCGCGTATAAACAACTGCGATATGCTCATTAAACGTGAGGAAAATGATCCTTTTTGAAGCGACTGATAACCGGTGACGAAAAGTGGATTGTGCACAACAATGTGCTGCGCAAACGGTCTTGGTCCCGACGTGCTGCTTCGCCTCAAACGACATCCAAAGCAGATTCATCAGCGGAAAGTTCTGGTCTAAGTGTGGTGGGATTTTAAAGGTGTCGTGTTTTTCGAGCTACTACTACGGAAACAAACAATCAATTCCAATATGTACTGTCGGCAATTGGACAGTTTGAACGAATCCATCATGCAGAAACTTTCAGAGCTCGCTCATCGTAAGAGTGCTGTGTTCCATCACAACAACGCGAGACCACACACAAATTTAATCCCCAGCCAAAAATTATTGGAGCTTGGGTGGGATGTGTTGCCACACCCAGCATACTCGCCTGACCTTGCGCCGTCAGACTGTCACTTGTTTCACTCTCTTCAAAAGTCCTTGCGTAGTATAACGTTCGTTTCAAATAAGGCTGTAAATCAGCACTTTGTACAGTTTTTCGCCACGAAAAAGAGGTCCTGCTTTGAACGAAGCATTCTGCAGCTCACTGAAAGATGGCAAAAGGTTATCGAAGAAAACGGGCATTATATCTTTGATTGAATTTCGTTCTTTCTATCAATAAATGACCTTTGCAAAACATGGCTAAAATGCATCATGACTTTTCGACAACCTAATAGAAAAAAGGTATTATGCAAATTACTTAAATGGAGGTGGTGCTTACAAGCAGTCTTGTTTTTAGGTTATTTGTTCTGAACTTCGTGGTAAATGCTATTGTTACAGTGTAAAATCTAAATCCTTCATGCAGCTTTATTTTTACTAGATGCCACGTGGTTTTACCTGGGTCCAGAATAATTTTATTAACTAACATTTTTGGTGTTATCCGAGGGTACATTCTGGCAATGTGTTGAAGATGGAAATTGTTCTAAAATTTAAGATGAGTGGGGTTACATATCAGTAACTGTGTGGTGGTACAAATTCTTGACGTCAAGGACCTGTGTCGTCACTTTTCACAAGAGCTTTCGTCACTAAGCTCTTTTCAGTTCAATGGTGTCAACAGCAAGAAGAAAATGAAAGAAAATAAGACCTGCGAACCAGATTCCCCGTTTTGCCTTCGCCAAAAATCAGGTTATTTGATCTCAAATACAAAAGTTATAATATCTCAACTGTCGACCCATATCCACCAATTTACATGGCGTTCCTACAAAGGCTTCCTATTTTAGCATTTTCAATGTCAGGCAGTGTACGTTCATTAGAGATTAAGATATTAAGATTTCAGACATTCAGTAACTTTGCTGTCAGAAAGATGTTTCACTAAAGTTTTAACCTTGTAATAGCATTTAAATTTTCGTCCGAACGCAACAATTTTGTAAAATTTAAAGAAAAGTTGTTTGTTCGTATCAGTGAAACTAAATTTCAGACGTGATTGCAATGAACAGATATAATATGTAACAATTAGATGTTTCGACCTTCACTGAATAAGGCAAGGAGTATTTTCTATAAAAACATATATAAAATTCTAAAATTAGGCATTCAAGGTCAATGTGCTATGTTTCTTCCTCATAATGATAGAATGGCTATCTGTCTGTCCCCGCTGACCATATCTTCCCTACGTGTTGCACGTTTATCCTAGTTGTGGTGGTGTCTACCAGAAGAACAATGCGTCCTGTCATATCACTAAGGGAATTTTTGTCTGGTTCCAGGAACACAACAGCGATGTCTCCGTTCTGCCTTATTCTGCGAAATCGCCCGAGCAGAATCCCATAAACAACATGTGGAACTATTTGGATCTACAGGTATGACGTGACCTGTAGATCGAATTAGTTCCAGAAGTGCAACTTCGGGAGCTCCGTGCTCTGCTGTTGTCCGAATGGGCACCTGTGCCTCGGGCAATCTTCCCGATTCCCATTGTGCCCATTCAACGCAATCTGGAAACCGTCATCCAGGGCATGCGTCGTTATTCCCATTATTAGGTCGGTGGTCATATTATTCTAATACGACTCTGTATATTTCCTCACATAGATATCTGCAAAAAAATATTTCCATTTTCGTTCGTCAAACAATGTCTCACATTTAACAGAAAACAAAATTTTTAAGTGAGTAATATTTTTCAGATCAAGAAATTAATAGCACAAACACCGAGAAATTTTTCCTTATGTCTTTTAGCACACAAATTCTTATTTCGGATAATGCTATGTCAGAAAAGTTTAAAATATGCTTCGATTTTAATTTCTTGAATGGAAATATTTTCAAAACCATGTTTGCATAGAAACATTTGAAAATATCGCAGTTTATTTGAATAATAGGATTCCAAGAATTTACTGAAAAAAATAATTACTTTTCACAAAATTGTTTCTATAATATAAAAAATAGTTACTTAAAATAAAACTTTTCAAATATAATACATAAAAGAGTCACATAGAGTAAAACTGAAGAAAAGTAGGATCCTTTGGTTTTCTTTCTAAATTATCTTTTATATTTCTTGTTCTAGTGTGTCACACCACTTTCGTTTACTTTCATGTACAAATTGTATTTCCCTTTCTATAAATTTTTATTAGTTTTTTTACCTGAAATACCCTTTACACCTCTTACTTTATGTAGTGTACAAAAAGATGATTTCTAAAGAAATTGTATACATCATGTGGCGAGCGGTAAATCTTGCGCAGGCTTCCACCTCCTCAATTGGTTGTCTGCTCTGTATGGAAGTATGTGAAAATGCTTATTATTATAGGATCCTCTATGATAATCTTATATTTCAAGATTTAAAAAATTACTTAACACAAAATTTTATCCTTTACTAAAAGTTTGCAAGAATGTGTGAATAAATGCTAAAATAAGGTAAAAGATTAATAGTCTCCTAAAACAGTTATTTAACAGTCCCTCATGCGCCGAACTTTTGTAAGTGTCGGACATGAGGTATAAATTAAAGAAACAGAATGACTAACAGCGTCTGGTAAATTCACATGGAGGAATTAAATTTCTCGTTCAAGTATTCACATAGGCTGACTCCGAGATTGGCTTTACATAGTTCCAGAGTTTTCAATGTAAGGATTATGGTTGAGGTATTACTGGGCATGCTAGTAATTTGTGTTTATACTGAAATTTGATCTTCTCAATTATTAGGAGTCGGACGTTAAAACATAAAAGCTGCTTCCATAATGTATTTAAGCAGAAGTACACTTCCATCGTGAACTCTCTTATCATTTTACCGTAAGCTTTTGATAGATTCACGAAGCAATCTCACTCCTGCTCTTTCAGTTCTATTTTCATAATCCCAAAAAATAAATCGATAAAAAGGGTATTGCTTCCGCAACGGTCCCTTACCTTAATATTTCTGATTAGTAACCAAATATATGCTCTCTATCCTGCGATTAAGAGACAATTTCGAACGTAATTTAAGAAACACTTTTTATCGACGTCTTTGCATGATACACGCTGATTGGCCAAATATTATGACCATCTGGTGAGTACGTTGTTGGACCACCTTTTGCTTTTAAGACTACTTGAATTCTTCTTGGTATGGGTCTTCTTAAATATGGGTATGTTGCTTGGGATACATTAACCCAAATGACATGAAATGTGCCCTCCAGCTCTTGAAGGTTTTGGTGGCGGATCCTGTTCTCTGATGCCCCTTTCAACTTCAAACCAAAAATTATCCATTGGATAGAGTTTCAGCGATTCAGGAGACCAATGTTACAGGGAAAAGGGTCCCTGATTCTTCTTAAACCATTTGTGTACAATATGAACACAATGACATGGAGAATTATCCGAGCAGCCTCTGATGACTGGTGATATAAGGAAATGACACGAATTTGGCTTTGATAAATTGTCATCTTTACTGTGGTACATTCCCGTTGTAACTGATAACATTGACGCAATGACCAGTGTTTCATAGGCAGCAACCTTAAAGCTTTAAATTTACACTTCAAGAGTCTCACAGAGCGCTGTATTTATTATCAAATTTCTGGTTAACTGCAGGAGTCTGCAAAATCAGACATTTCATTTGCAACAACTTAATAGTGATGAAATTATAGTGATTCGGATAAAGGCAGTGCTGGTGAAAAGTAACAGTTTCGTAATATGTCCTGTAATTAGTTTACAAATGTGTTTGAAAGCACGTTTCGCTGCGTCATTCAAGACGAGTCCGAAGTTATTCCGGAAAAGATTAAACACAATTAAGATGGCAGTACGCGTATGGAAAATCGATTTTTAGTACATAATCATATTTAATATTTCTGATTGTCTAATAATCGATAATAAATACTTTTCTATGAGAAATATCTGTTTATTGAACACGGTAAAAGTAACCAATGGATATCGGTTCGCGATTTACCACTACGGTAATATCCAAGGGGATAAACCATCAACATAACGGCGTGGATTTGGTCGGCAACTATATTTAAACACATTTGGATGGACATAAGTTGTTCTACGCAAGATAATTTCATGCTTTCGTACGGTGATCTCCCTACCCCAAACCTTCCATCTACATGGTGTAGATGAAAGCGTGATTCGATGGACAACATTGCACTTTTCCGCTCATTTACTGTCCAGTTCTCGTGCTCCAGAACAAAGGGGGGGGATTCTTTTTGTTCGATGCAGAATACAACGGCTTACGTTCTTAGCCAATGCGATGTAACGTGTGGCGAACTGCAGGTTGAGAGGCCAACGGACTTGGTTCCTGTTTCTGATTATCTCTAATCTGACGAAGTATTTCCCATCTGTTGGACTTAACAAGTCTGTCTACTCCCCGCTCAGCTCGATCATTCAGTATGTGTTGATGACCGTACGCCTTGCGTTTGGCATCTTGTTCTTTCTCTTTTTTTTTTTGACTGGATGTCCAGTCTCTGTAAACTTTAACAACTGTTGCCTTTGAACATTTCTCAGGTGAAGCCTTTTTGCTAATACTCGCACCAATGCTTCGAACACCCACGATCGTTATATTTTCAAAGTCCGACAAATCATTCCTTTGAATCTGTACGTGTAATTTCACCTTTTAAAAACGTTATTTAAGT
This sequence comes from Macrothele yani, assembly GCA_039090855.1. Classification (NCBI taxonomy): domain Eukaryota; kingdom Metazoa; phylum Arthropoda; class Arachnida; order Araneae; family Macrothelidae; genus Macrothele; species Macrothele yani. Next base: position 94,159,709 of record CM077033.1, on the reverse strand, counting down.
ATTTAACGCCGACAAAAGTTTTATCAAATGAACTTTTAAATAAATATTTAAACATATATTTTCCTGCAAACCTATTTCTTTATGAATAATCCTTCAATGATTCTCATCAAATTAACCCGGAAACTTATTGACAACGTTGGCACAACTTCTGAAAGATTCAGACGTGTGTTACAATTCGATGTATTGCATATATTTAGCTAGAAACCACCTCTGAAGTATTTAAATATAACATTCGCAAATCTTCTGCTCTGTGTGAAGGTTACGATTTAGCCTTACAAACCGTTTGTAAAAGCCATTAAACAATCCAATTAAAAATCAATACATCTGATCCAACGCACGTCGGGAACAGACAGCATATTTAAAATGTCAAGTAAAAGGGTATTCCTTGCATAAGGTACTACCACCTACTATTACTTGAAGTTGAATATTATAGATATTTCCTGTGTTAAATTTGAATATAAGGTAGCAGTATAGTTGGGAATAACTCTGCAAATTAGCGGGTATGATGCTTCTCATTTTCTTAGGCGAAACGTATTGACTCATCAAGCGAATGAGCTTTCGCACTACCAAAACGATAGTAAAATTTCTACGATGAACTGAAGTTGAGCAAATCTGCATGGCTATTTCGAGGTAGTTCTGCTGTTGAATCTGGTTTTTATTTTTTAAATGTGGTTATCCTTGTAATTTGAGCTGCACATGTCAAAGGTATTAAAAACACTTTCGTGCCCTCTTCAAATATGAAGTTTCTGATCATAAAAACACATTTAGTTTTTCGACGGGATTAGAATTTTCACTATATACCAGCACAGAGCAGGAAACTGCTTTTGAATAGCATTTTATATTAGAATCAGAAAACAATATTCCTGGTTGTGCATTCCATTTTCGAAAATGTTTTTCAATGTGCTGACCATCAATATTGAAGACAAGTGCGTATATGAGAAATAAATGGTAAACCTGACACAGTTTCTATGAAATGGTATCCACATTTGCACCATATTTATAATAATTTACTAATAATTTACCAGGTCGACCGGTAAGTAAATACACTGCTGGACAATTGCTAAGGACGGATCATAAACGGCTATATAGCGCATAAAAAAGTAAGTGTGGTTGGATACCAAGTGAAATAAAATAATGTCCGAATGCCAGGACATTGCAAGAAAGACAATTTATTGAGCTCTGAAATCCAGAAGGCTTTGGAACGTGTTCTAGGGACAAACAGGCCATTTTGTGCAGAATACATAAACGTGAAAAAAATGCAATTACCGTCCGCAGGCGTTCCGGTGTAAGATGTCAATACGGGATATGGCCACCATGGAGGGCGATGCAAGATTCCACACGTCCTGTCATGCTTTGCACAACATTATCAAGCAGCTGTTGGGGTAATTTATCCCATTCCTCTGTCAGTGCACGGATGAAGGTGTCCTTGTTTATTGGAAGGCATTGGCGACCAGCAAGACTCCTCCCTAAAGCATCCCACACATTTTCAATGGGATTCAGATCTGGAGAACGTGCTGGCCATACGAGGCGTTGAATATCCTCGCTCTCAAGAACTCCTGGACAGCGACTGTTCGATGACATGTGGCGTTGTCGTTAATGAAAATGAATTTATCACCGACAGCACCACGTAACATGCAAACATGAGGTAGCAGAACATCATTAATGTATCGTTGGCCAGTCATAGTTCCAGTTGGAAGCACATAGAGGGACGTACGGCCATTGATCATGATGCCAACCCGTACCATGACACTACATGTCGGATATTGGTCCCTTTCCTGTATGTTTGCTGGACAATATGCAGTACCATTATCACGCCAGATCAGTTGTCGTCGACAATCGGACGATAGACTGTATCTACTCTCATCTGAGAAGAGGACAGCAGACCAGTCGTTATCAGTCCAATTGCGATGTTGACGGCACCATTGCAAACGGGTGGTACGGTGACCTCCGAACAATGGGATGCACTCAACAGGACGGCGGACGTATAGTCCTCCCTCATGCAAACGTCTGGCGACGGTTTTTCGGGAGATCCGCTTGCCAGTAGCAGCCATAAACTGATTTGCTACCTCACTAGCTGTGCTGCGCCGGTGTCTTTTTGTTGATAGCACTATGTACCGATCTTCTGCAGGTGTCGTTCTGCGAACACGACCTCCCCCGTGACGTTTGCTACACTCTCCATTTGTTTGAAATGATTTCCAAAGCCTTCAAACAACAGTGTTGCTGACGTCGAACTCCCTGGCAACATCTGTTATTTTTCGCCCTTCTTCAATCTTGCCAATAATACGGCCACGCGTAAAATCATCTAGGTGATGTCGGAAAGACATACTAAAAATTGCAAGTTCGTCAATTGATTCTTTCCCTTTCAACTTGGCGTTTGAAGAACAACGGTCAATACGCGTCAAATCCTTTATATCTCTTATCAGCGCTCTGACGTCACGAACAATTTCGGCAATCCAAAATTTGCATATGCACACCACGTCTTACTGTATCCCGCACTATAAATTTCCAAATTTTCCTGCCTTCCTTTTTATGGTTGCTATCGTTGCTATTGTCATCCGTCCTTAGCAATTGTCCAGCAGTGTATGATCAATTCACCAAAATTCGTGAAATATCAAAGCAGTAATCACAATATCTGTGGGTAATTTGTAATAGCTGTCCTCGGTTCCACGTCAATTCGTCGCGTGCGTCAATTCGTCGACTGCGACGATTCGTCGCGGACAAATTCGTCGACTACGTCTATTCGTAGCGTTTACAGATTTTGGTTACATACAAAACGAATGCAGGAAAACGTACGATTTCAAACGTCTTGGTCCCTGATCAAATTTATAAAGTTTGGACACTTAGACAGAATAGGAATATTAAGCTTTTTTTTTTTTTGGCACTAAAAATATTAGACGGTAGACGGTTTTTGGAACGGGTCAGGGCCCGGTAGGTCAGAGCTCCCCATACACAAAATATTCGTAAAATCTACAGTTTTCAATTCAGAACCACCAAATCAGGTATCCTATCTCATGGTACTCTAACTTAGACGGTTGTCAGTTTTTGGAACGCGTCAACTCCCGGGGAATCAGAGCCCCATCCCCTCTACCCCCACATACATTCAAAATTTTCGTAAAATCTAGTTTTCATTTCAGAACCATCAAATTTGGTATCATGAAACTATAACGTAGACGCTAGACGGTTTATGGAAGGGGTTGGAACCCGGGGGTCGGAGACCCCCCTCTCATAAAACATTTCGTAAAATCTACAGTTTTCATCTTAGAACCACCAAATTTGGTATACTATCTCATGGTACTCTAACTAAGACAGTAGACCGGTTTTGGAACGGGTCAAGGCCCGGTGGGGTCAGAGCCCCCCACATACAAAATTTTCTTAAAAACCACCGTTTTCAATTCAGAACCACCAAATCTGATATACTATCTCGTGGTACTCTAACTTAGACGCTAGACGATTTTTGGAAGGGTTTGGAGCCCGGGGGTCAGACCCCCTAATAATTTTTTTTTCGTAAAATCTACAGTTTCAATTTAGAACCACCAAATTTGGTATACTATCTAATGGTACTCTAATTTAGACAGTAGACCGTTTTTGGAACTGGTCAAGGCCCGTGGGGTCTGAGCCCGTCACATACAAAATTTTCTTAAAAACTACACTTTTCAATTCAGAACCACCAAATCTGATATACTATCTCATGGTACTCTAACTTAGACGCTAAACAATTCTTAAGGGGTTGCAGCCATGGGGGTAAGGGAAGCCTTCATAAAAAAATTCGCAAAATCTACAGTTTTCAATGTAGAACCACCAAATTTGGTATACTGTCTCATGGTACTCTAACTTAGACAGCAGACCGTTTTTGGAACGGGTAAAGGCCCGGGGGTCAGAGCCCCCACATACAAAATCTTCTTAAAAACTGCAGTTTTCAATTCAGAACCACCGAATCTGGTATACTGTCGCATGGTACTCTAACTTAGACGCTAGACGGTTTTGGAAAGGTGTTGGAGCCCAGGGTTCAGAGCCCCCCAATAAAAAATATCGTAAAATCTACAGTTTCCAATTTAGAATCACCAAATTTTGTATACTATCTCATGGTACTCTAACTTAGTCGGTAGACCATTTTTGCAAGGGGTTGCAGCCCAAGGGGGTAAGGGACCCCTTTATAAAAATATCTCAAAACCTAGTTTTCAATTTAGAACCACAGACCGTTTTCGGAACGGGTCAAGGCCCGGGGGTCAGAGCCTTTCTCATAAAATTTTTCGTAAAGTCTACAGTTTTCAATTTAGAGCCTCCAAATTTGGTACACTATCTCATGGTACTCTAACTTAGACGGTAGACCGTTTTTGGATCGGGTCAAAGCCAGGGGGTCAGAGACACCCCATATTTTTTTTTTTTCGTAAAATCTACAGTTTTCAATTCAGAACCATCAAATATGATATCATGAAACTCTAACTTAGACGCTAGACGGTTTTTGGAAAGGGTTGGAACCCAGGGGTGAGATCCCTCCTCCCCATATGAAAATTTCGTAAAATCTACAGTTTTCCATTTAGAACTGCAAAATTTGGTATACTATCTCATGGTATTCTAACTTCGACGGTAGACCGCTTTTGGAACGAGTCAAGGCCCGGGATGCAGAGCCTCCAACATACAAAATTTTCTTACAAACTACCGTTTTCAATTTAGAACCACCAAATCTGATATACTATCTCATGATACTCTAACTGAGAAGCTAGACGATTTTTTAAAGGGGTTGGAGCCCGGGGGTCAGACCCCCTAATACATTTTTTTTTGGAAAATCTACAGTTTCAATTTAGAAACACCAAATTTGGTATACTATCTGATGGTACTCTAACTTTGACAGTAGACCGTTTTTGGAACGGGTCAAGGCCCGTGGTGTCTGAGCCCCCACATAGAAAATTTTCTTAAAAACTACACTTTTTAATTCAGAACAACCAAATCTGATATACTATCTCATGGTACTCTAACTTAGACGCTAAACGATTTTTTAAGGGGTTGCAGCCAAGGGGGTAAGGGAAGCCTTCATAAACAAATTCGCAAAATCTACAGTTTTCAATTTAGAACCACCAAATTTGGTATACTATCTCATAGTACTCTAACTTAGACGGCGGACCGTTTTTAGAACAGGTAAAGGCCCGGTGGGTCAGAGCCCCCCACATACAAAATTTTCATAAAAACTGCAGTTTTCAATTCAGAACCACCGAATCTGGTATAGTATCTCATGGTACTCTAACTTAGACGCTAGACGGTTTTAGAAGGGGTTGGAGCCCAGGGTTCAGAGCCCCCATATGAAAAAAATTCGAAAAATCTACAGTTTCCAATTTAGAATAGTCAAATTTGGTATACTATCTCATGGTACACTAACTTAGTCGGTAGACCGTTTATGCAAGGGGTTGCAGCCCAGTAGGGGGGGTAAGGGATCCCTTTATAAAAATATCGCAAAACCTAGTTTTCAATTTAGAACCACCAAATTTGGTATACTATCTCATGGTACTGTAACTTAGACGGTCGAGGTCTTTAGAAGGGGTCAAGTCCCGGGAGGTCGGAGCCTTCCCCCGCCACATACATACAAAATTTTCGTAAAATCTAGTTTTCATTTCAGAACCATCAAATTTGGTATCATGAAACTTTAACTTAGACGCTAGGTGGTTTTTGGAAGGGGTTGGAGCTTGGGGGTCAGAGCCCCCCTCATAAAAAATTTCGTAAAGTCTACAGTTTTCAATTTAGAGCCACCAAATTTGGTATATTATCTCATGGTACTCTAACTTAGACGGTAGACCGTTTTTAGATCGGGTCAAGGCCAGGGGTCAGAGACCCTTCATATTTTGTTTTTCGTAAAATCTACAGTTTTTAATTCAGAACCATCAAATATGATATCATGAAACTCTAACTTAGACGCTAGACGGTTTTGGGAAGGGGTTGGAGCCCATGGGGGAGATCCCCCCCCCACATAAAAATTTCGTAAAATCTACAGTTTTTTTTTAGAACTACCAAATTTGGTATACTATCTCATGGTATTCTAACTTCGATGGTAGACCGCTTTTGGAACGGGTCAAGGCCCGGGGAGCAGACAGTCCCACATACAAATTTTCTGAAAAACTACAGTTTTCAATTCAGAACCACCAGTTCTGGTACACTCTCTCATGGTACTCTAATTTAGACGCTAGACGATTTTGGAAGGGGTTGCAGATTTTTTTATGAAGAGGGTAAGCACCCTTTTTATAAAAAAATCGCAAAATCTGGTTTCGAATTTAGAACAACCAAATTTGGTATACTATCTCATGCTACTCTAACTTAGACAGTCGACGGTTTTTGGAACGGGTCAAGGCCCGGGGGTCTGAGCCCCCTCCCCTTCGCAAACTCACACAGATACAACATTTTCTTAAAAACTACAGTTTTCAATTCTGAACCACGAAATTTGGTATCATGAAACTCTAACTTAGACGCTAGACGGTTTTTTGAAGGGGTTGGAACCCCGGGGGAGAGAGTCCTCCTCCTCGTAAAAATTTCGTAAAATCTACAGTTTTCAATTTAGAACATCCACATTTGGTATACTACTCATGGTTATCTAACTTAGACGGTAGACGGTTTTGGGAATGGGTCGGCGCCCGGGTCAAGGGAGCCCCATACAAAATTTTCGTAAAAAAATAATTTTTTTACCCTTAAGAATACCGTATCTACGTTCTAAGGCGCTCTTTGGCCCTTTGAGGGCCTTGCACCATAAACCATGAACCAACCAACTAACCAACCTACGGTCTAAGTTAGGGTCTTTAGATAACAATAAAGTGCAAAAATATGCGTTTAATGGTGTATTAAAAAACACAAATCAATATAGTTTAGCTTTCACTACCAACGAGCGGCTTATCAGAAAGAAATATAATGTAATGTAAATAGAGAGTTCCAGATATTCAAAATTCAAAACTGTACGAAAAAGATGATTAATTCCAATATGATGTTGTACGCATGCGACATCACATACGTACATTTCATTTCTGCGTCGCGGGATTCACAGAAGCACACGCCAGATGTACGGCAGTTCTATAGATGTCTCCTAGACGGTAAGTATTCCCATTCCTTTTTCTTTCTTTTTTGTTTCGCAAAATTAAATTAACTAAAACAAAAATTTTAAAATAAATTTACTGGAAAATTGCAGGAATATCTTTTTCATTCATTAACTTTCATCCGCTGAACTTGGTGTTTCCACAAATAGTAATATGTTCCTGGCAAATAACTGGTACCCCTGCTAGTACAAATTATATTAATGATTTATTTGCGTCCAGTTCAATCTAGTATGTCCATAAGAGCGTTTGGGGCCGTATGAAAAATACATTTCAACGTGTGCCGCTACGGCGACGGAGTGATCTAGGCGCTGGCTTCTGACCATTTGTCGAGAATTATCCTGGTTCAAATCTCGGTGAGTCATGGACGTTGTGATTGACTTCTGGCACTGGCTGTCCCCCTTTTTAAGAACCAGTGGCCCAAAATTGGGAACGTCCGACTGTTTATAGCCCACTGAATTGATCACGGTTGACGTTAACGCCCTCCCCCCCCCCACACACACAAAAGATTGCGACGTGTCCATTGCTATTTGTTATGGACCGTACAAAAAGTATGTTTTTGATATCAACGTGTCCACTTCCATGTAGGCTGGCCACAAAATGTTAGGGGACCGTACAAAATTGCACTTTTGTTTTCACCTTGTCAGCGCTTCGGTATATGGTTGAAGTATACGTTTATATAGTTGGGCCATTTCAGCACGTACTTTGGTTTATATAGAAAATAAAGATAATGTTACATTTTTACTCAGCTACAACACATTAATCCCAAAGGCTCTTTGTTGAAATCTTTAATCCGCCGTGCTCATATTCACAACGTTAACATAACATGTCAAGTTATTAATGTTCCAGTTTTGCCCTGTCACAAAACTTTGGTTACAAGACATTAGGCGTAACCTTTTTTAGGAATCTTTAGTACAACGTATTCATAAGGTTTCGATAACATGCCAAGGTTATGGTACTGTGTTTTAACTGAGGCACAAAAATTAATAAACAGGCGTTAAGCCTTTATATCAGTTTTCAATCACCCGTGCTCATATACATAAAATTTTCAAAGAAGGTCAAGTTTATTGTGTTGCGCATTTACTCGAGTACAAAACTATAAACAGCCATTAGCTTTCACCCGCTGAACTTGGTGAATCCTAAATTCATCCATTAACAAGTCTTTTAAGTGATTGTATGCTATGGTCATATTGATAATGTTTGACGACAAGTCAGGTTAATGATGTTGCACTTATTTATGATTTAAAAAGGTGTAGAGGCTAATAATTTTTATTTGAAGTCAAAGTAAAAGCTCATTTTTAACTTGACTTGTCATGAAATCGTTATGAATATTGCATTTATTTTATTTTGTACATTTTACAATGCGAATGCATTTTTTTTTGTTTTGACATTTGTTTTATTTTGTGTTGTACTTGTTACATAGCGTTACGCATTTTTGTAATGCTTGTGACTTGTGATTGCATTTTGATTTTTAATTTGTTTCACATTTTGAATTACTTTTTGACATTTTATGTTTTTGACATGCTGTTTTGAAAATTTTGTCTTTTTTAATTTTGCGTTGTGTTTTACATTCTTGCATCTTCGCCGGAATTACATTCTTGAAAAATTCAAATACAAGTTAGTAAAAGCTATAATTATATCAGTGAGAACTACGAGCACATTTTAGTAAAGGGTAGAATTATATGAAATTCCTCCTAAAAATTCCAGCATGTTAACATTGTCTCTGTGCGCCAAAGAAGTTGGAATTCCTTTTTATCTTTCCAGAGTTTCTCTTCTAGGTGGATTTGTTGGAATCTGTGCTATCACTCATTCGATTTTAGCCATAGTTGTTCTCTGCACTTTCGCAACTTCACTGATTATTTTGTACAGTCACAGTTTTTTCTCTCCCAGAATTGTATTCCAGCTCCTGTCCAATCTTTAAAGTTTGTTTTGTGTTCTGGGAAAGCCAAATAAATTGTTTTCACTTACGGACCAAATTGTTGGTGGGAAAAGTGGAGGGCTTCTGCTCGGATTGTTTCTTCTACTTCCACGAAATTTTCTAAGAACATAATTTTCCTCAAAGCACTGAACTACAGAATCTGCATATTCTAGAAGAATTGATTTCACTTCTTCAAAAGCAGCTGGAATTTCATCAGATGAAAAAAATGCGAGTGCTTGCAATTGTCTGACTTTGAGAGCAAAATCACTGTTTTCCCTATATTCCAAGGATATGACAGAGGACGGATATTCGTCAGCACATTTTTTTCCGAGATGAAACCAACAACATTTAAGTAGGCTGCTTCCAAATTCTTTTTTAGCAGCATTATAACGGTAGCTATTTCAAAATCTATTATTATGCGAATATTGTGGTGCAAGCAGAATATCATAGTCTGATGCATAGTCTTGAAAATCTTGCCAAAATACTGTATAATAGTATTATATTCTTTATACTGCTGGAAAGTAACCCATAAACTAGTGGGACAAGTCTGTGCATCTCTGGATTCGTTTCAACCATAGCATGAATGGTACATAATTGCCTAAAAAGGGTTGGACAAGTTTCAAATGCACCATCCATAATCCAGAGGGGTGCTTCTTTAAGCTTTCGTAAATTATCCTCTGTTAAAAATAAAATAATTCTTTGATGTCCAAATGCGCTATCTCTGCCAAGAAATTTTGCACCATCTCCTCCAGTAAATTTATTGGGGCATCGATCCGTTCTGAAGTCGTAGGCTCCGCAGGCATGACTTCTCTTCGTATTCGTTTTACAACTTGCCTTAGTGCATCCATATTAGGCATGTAAGCTTCATTTACTGTAGCCATTGACGCTGTCACGGTTTGAATAATTTGTGCAGGGGCTTCGTCCGTATTTCTCGCTCGTTCTTATATTTGCGCTCTTGCAACAGCAACATCACTTTTCTCCGGTCTTGGAGCATGAATATGTGGTTTCTTATTGCGCATCGTGTGTTCATCTCCAATAAAAATAGTACTAGCAAAGCCAGTACAATTTCCATTATTTCTTTCAATACAGTGCCAATACCGTAATACACCTCGCACTCTGTTATGGCAAAATAAATACCATTTCCATTTCAGCAAATCATTTTCTTTTTGTGAGTTAACTATTTATGTTGCATTCTTCATCTGCATAGTGCCTTCGGAAAACAATGCACTTTCTCTTTCCTAAAATATTTATAATGATATATTTCCACTATTATCACTTGACAACGTACAACAAAGGTTTCAACAAGCACGTTCCCTGTTATCCAGTCAACTACGAACTGATGAGCAACCATTCAATAAAACACTCCGAATACAGACAATCACGTGAAGCTTGTTCCTCCAGTTAGGATTTAAGAGAAGTTCAAGATTTTTGTACCTGCGGTCACAAGAAGTGTTTAAGTTTAAGGATCGGCATCTTATCTTTTGTTTTCCAAAACGCAGAGGTACATGTATTTTACAGCAGGGAAACTCCAGGCGGGGGATAAACAGATGCGAAGAACCCGGGAGCCTGCTTCCGGAGGCGGCAGCAGGCGCGGACTGGGCAGCTGTCCTCTGGACCGGTAGGCGTCATGCTAGTTCTCAAAAATAAATTCAAATTTTTTCTGTGCTGCACCATGCGTATGAAAGAAAATTGTTATACTGAAAAGACAATTTGTTTACCCCGTAACGCTTTAAACAAAACCTACGTCCCTATGTGCCAAATGGTCTGTAAGTCAAACACAGATTTTCATGCAACACCTTTCCCCGACTTTCTAAGTTCAGATCTGGCTCGTTTGATTTATTTCCTGTACCGCCCCTCTCTTTCGCTAAGTTCAGTTCATTGCCGTGAAATTAGTGTTTTACGTTGGGGTGTATTGCCGTGTGTCCTGAAGACTATACTGAAAGCGGTGAACCCCAGGGGAAAAGTATTCCATCAAAAGCAACAGAAATTAAATGCCAGAGCAAAACTTTGTTCGTTGGCATTACATCCAAGCAATTTAGGCGAAGTAGGATGTGTGTTTTTCTTCTACGACATCAGAAGATTGTCGCGAATGCTCAGGCAGTTACGATACAGATGTGTCCTTAAGACTTCTCTTTCAAGACGTCCAAAGGCCGGCACTAGGGGATGGGGAGGGATACAGTGCGGATGTACTTTTTTGTTGCAGTGAGAAATTCCTAAGCTCATTCTTCCTTAAACCTTTGCCTGGTTACCAGTAAGTACTGTCTCATGCCTCAACCATTGCACAGATTTGTTGCTTTTGTTTTCATTCTTTGAGTTAACAGCGGGAAAATATTTGAACTGCGTTGTTTCAGTTGGAAATATTTTTTTTACTTCAGCAACAGGGCTTCACGTATAATTGAAAAATACTTCGACTGAATAAACATGCCTTACATAAAGAGTTTGCATGAGGAAATAGATTAATAATAAGGAAAATATTCTAAAACCAAAAAAAAGAAATTGCGGAACTAAAAAAGCTAGGTTGAGGAAATAAAAGGCTCTAATAAAAAGTTCATATTTAAAGAAACCTGTAGTCGCTTAATGAGTAAGTGGTATAAATCAATACAAAATCATGTGCTGTATTTCAAAAAAAAATATAAGCAAGTAGGCATCGTTACTGTCCACAGTTTCCCCTTTTCATCCTGTCGACATTACAACCACCACAGAAAAGAAAATACAAAAACATAACAAAAACACCCATACAAAGTAAAATGCCCAAAACATAAAAACAAGTAACCACACAAAATAAAATGCCCAAAACATTAAAAAAACTGCAACCACACAAAATAAAATACCCAAAACATGGTAAGAAATTCTGTTAAAAGCACAATGAAGGTAAACGATAGGAGAAATATATGTTTTTAAAACTAAATACAAGTGTCAAAACTGAAATGAAAACAAAGAAAAAAGCAATATTCCAAATTTCATTGTTACTTTAGATATTTTGACTTTTTGACATTTCGTAAATTGCACTTGCACTCGGTCAAAAAATATTACTTACAAGGACTCTATGGTAACTTTTAATCGCTGTGGTCATATTTATAAGGTTTGCATAACAAATCAAGTTAATAATGTTGCGCTTTCACTTAGGCACCAAATACTAATTATTGGCCGCTAGGCCTAGGTATTTACTATAAATGCATATGCCTAGGTCTCGGGAGTATCTATTAATGCTTTTAGCTCGAGTAACATTTAAACAGAATTCATTTTATTTTCTATGAAAACTACATAAATATCAGCTCGGAGGACTGAAAACTATCAAAAAGCCCTAGGCCCAGGGTCTGCTTAATAGCTCCAACCTCAGAAAAGCGCATTGCTAAAATCTTGGACTTCTATGCAAACCTTATGAAAATTAGCACGGCTGACTGAAAATTGCTAAACAGGCCAGTCCTAGGGCTTTCTAATTATTGTTTAGAACCTGACTAAAAATGTAACACTATCTTAAGTTCTTACTAGCAGGGATACCAGTTATTTCCCGGGTAAATATTACAATTTGTAAAATCACCAAGTTCAGCCGGTGAAAGTTAATAAATGAAAAAGGTATTTCCTTAAATTTCCAGTAAACTTATTTTAAATTTTTTGATTTAGTTAATTTAACTATACGAAGCAAAAAACATTTTACATTATTTACATCACATTGTATTTCTCCCTGATAAGGCAAACGTTGGTGGTGAAAGCTATAGTTTATTAATTTGTGTTTTTAATAAACCATGAAACTGATATTTTTTCACTTTATTGTTATCTACGGCCCCTAACCTAGACCGAAGGTGGGGTAATGGAGTGCTCTATTGGGATGCAGTTCTTGAGAGTAAAAATTGTAATTTTTACGAAAAAATTGAATGGGCCCCCTTTACACCGGGTACCGACCCTTTCCGTCTGCGGTCTAAGTTAGAATGCAATGAGGAAGTGTATCAAATTTGGTCGTTCTAAATTGGATACTGTGAGTTTTACAAAAATTGGTATGGGAGACTTTGACCCCATGGCTCCAACCGTTTCCAAAAACCGTCTACATTCTAAGTTAGAGTACCATGAGATAGAATCCCAAATTTGGTGGTTCTAAACTGAAAACTGTAGATTGTTTACGAAAGTTTTTTATGGGAAGTGACCGTGACCCCGTGCCCGACCTGATCCCAAAACCGTCTTACGTCTAAGTTTGAGTACCATGAGATAGTATACCAAATTTGGTGGTTCTAAATTGAAAACTGTAGATTTTAAGAAAATTTTGTAGGGACGGGGGTCTCTAAACCCCAGGCCCCGAACCGTTCCGAAAATCGTCTACCGTTTAAATTAGAGTACCATGATACAGTATACCAAATTTTGTGATTCTAAATTGAAACCTGTAGATTTCAAGAAATTAATTATGGGGGTGAGGCTCTGAACCCCGGGTTCCTACCATTTCCAGAAAACCATCTACCGTCTAAGTTAGATTACCATGAGATAGTATACCAAATTCAGTGGTTCTAAATTGAAAACTGTAGATATAAAGAATTTTATGGGAAGGGGGAGGGTGCGTGACTTGACCACCCTGGCCCTGATCGGTTCCAAAAACCGTCTCCCGTCTAGGTTACAGTTTCATGATACCAAATTTGGTGGTTCTAAAGTGAAAACTATAGATTTTACGAAAATTTTGTATGTGGGGGCTCTTACCCCCGCGCCTTGACCTATTCCAAAAACCATCTACCGTCTAAGTTAGAGTACCATGAGATAGTATACCAAGTTTCGTGGTTCTAAATTGAAAACTGTAGATTTTACAAAAAATTTGTCGGGGAGGGGATTCTAACCCCCGTGCCCCGACGCGTTCTGAAAACCGTCTACCGTCTAAGTTAGAGGACCAGGATATAGTATACCAAATTTTGTGGTTCTAAATTGAAAACTGTAGATTTCACGAATTTTTTTTAGGGGGGGGGGCTTTGAACCCCGGGCTCCGACCCTTTACAAAAAACCGTCTACAGTCTAAGTTAGAACACCATGAGATAGCATACCAAATTTGGTGGTTCTAAATTTAAAACGGTATATTTCACGGAAATTTTGTACGGTGGGGGGGAGTCTGTAACCCCCTGGGCCCCGACCAGTTCCAAAAACCTTCTACCGTCTAAGTTAGAGTGGCATGATATAGTATTCCGAATTTGGTGGTTCTAAATTGAAAACTAGACTTTACGAAATTTCGTATGGGAGTGGGGCTCTGAACCCCGGGATCCGACCCTTTCCAAAAACTGTCTATAGTCTAAGTTAGAATACTATGAGATAGTTTTCCAAATTTGGTGGTTCTAAATTGAAAACTGTAAATTTTACAAAAATTTAAAAATTTTTACGGGGGGGGGGGGGGGTGCTCTGGCCATCGAGCCCTGACGCGTTCCAAAAACCGTCTCCCGCTAAGTTAGAGTTTCATGATTTCACGACACAAAATTTGGTGGTTCTGAATTGAAAAATACAGATTTTAAGAACATTTTGTATGTAGGGGTGTCTTAACCCGGGCCTTGACCCGTTCCAAAAACCTTCTACCGTTAAAATTAGATTACCATGAGATAGTATATCAAATTTCGTGGTTCAAAATTGAAAACTAAAGATTTTACGAAAATTTTGCGTGTAGGGGGGGGGGGGTTAACCACCTTTTGCCCCGACACGTTCTGAAAACCGTCTACCGTCTAAGTTAGAGTACCATGATATACACTGCTGGACAATTGCTAAGGACGGATCATAAACGGCTATATAGCGCATAAAAAAGTAAGTGTGGTTGCATACCAAGTGAAATAAATTAATGTCAGAATGCCAGGACTTTACAAGACAATATATTGTGCTCTGAAATCCAGAAGGCTTTGGAACATGTTCAAGGGAGAAACAGGCCATTTTGTGCAGAATACGTAAACGTTTTCCGGCGTAAGATATCAATACGGGATATGGCCACCATGGAGGGCGATGCAAGATTCCACACGTCGTGTCATGCTTTGCACAACATTATCAAGCAGCTGTTGGGGCAATTTATCACATTCCTTTGTCAGTGCGCGGATGAAGGTGTCCTTGTTTATTATAGGGCATTGGAGACCAGCAAGACTCCTCCCCAAAGCATCCAACTCATTTTCAACGGGATTCAGATCTGGAGAACGTGCTGGCCATACGAGGGGTTGAATATCCTCGCTCTCAAGACACTCCTGGACAGCGACTGTTCGATGACATGTTGCGTTGTCGTCCATGAAAATGAATCTATCACCGACAGCACCACGGAACATGCGAACATGAGGTAGCAGAACATCATTAATGTATCGTTGGCCAGTCATAGTCCCAGTTGGGAGCACATAGAGGGACGTACGGCCATTGATCATGATGCCAGCCGATACCATGACACTACATGTCGGATATCGGTCTCTTTCCTGTATGTTTGCTGGACAATATGCAGTACCACTATCACCCCAGATCAGTTGTTGTCGACAATCAGACGATAGACTGTATCTACTCTCATCTGAGAAGAGGACAGCAGACCAGTCGTTATCAGTCCAATTGGGAGGTTGATGGCACCATTGCAAACGGGCGTGGTGACGTCTGGACAATGGGATGCACACAATAAGACAGCGGGCTTATAGTCCTTCTTCATACAAACGTCTGGCGACAGTTTTTTGGGAGATCCGCTTGCCAGTAGCAGCCATAAACTGATTTGCTACCTCACTAGCTGTGCTGCGCCGGTGTCTTTTTGTTGATAGCACTATGCACCGATTACTTGGTTTACAGACGAATGTGTTTGTCGAAACATTTATATTTTCCTTTTTAGATTAATTATGAAAAATATCAATAAAAATAAAAATTCTGTAATATACATTTAAATGCATTTGTAATTCTAGAAATTTTGTGAAAATGTTACAGTGTGAATAAATTTTGCGAATAAATTCGAAAAAAATATAGATCCTTAAGTAACCGTTCTTAAACTCTCATGGCAAATTTCCTTGTATCTAGCCCTGAGGCCCGAAGTACCAGGCATGGTGGCTTCGCCTGGAAATTCAGAATTTAATAAGCAAAGAATACTGACTTCTTCTCAGAATACAGATAGACGCTGTGGTACCCAAAAATCAAATCGTGAAATCCATAGCTTTGAGTGAGAAATCTTCATGATAATTGCCTATCTGTTGGTGCTGATGACGTAGGAAACCTAAGGCTGAAAGCTCAAAATCGTACAATAGCGACGCTTGTTATATCACACTACATACAGAATCTCGATGGATATAACTGCTTAGAAATTGAAAACACTCTTTGAATCTGAACAATTTGAATCTGTGGTTGGCAAACTACAGCAAATTCAGTAGGTTTTAGGTTCGGGTAAGTATTGAGAATTTAAGAACTGATTCCGTAAGAGTGAAGTTTATTCACAATGCGTAACTACTGCTATGACTGTTCTTAACTAACACATAGAGGGAGGAGAACTTTGTAAAAACGAAATAAGAAAGAAATGTAAATTTTCATCACATCGTATTGAATTCTGACAGCTAATGATTATTAAAGGTTTGAAACCCTATTTCAGAGGTGAACACGATATTTAAAGCTGCAGACCATATGTGAAATAACGATTTGTTGTATTTAGCTGAAACAAAATTTGGTTGGGTGAATATTTTTCTTAACCTTTAAGTGTTGTTGGCGACAGATGAATCGAAATTTCAACTGGCGAAGTCTTTTGTTAAACAAGACTTGCCTACACAGGGCACACTGATTCTGTGTGGCAGAATTCTTATAACATAAATTCGTGTTACTCAGTTGGAGCTTCCAGAACTGTATGTATCATAACACGTCATCTTAAATTAAGTTTTCTTCACGGGTTTTCCAGAGTTCTTCCTGGAAGCATCATATGTGTTGTTCCCTTATTTTCAAAGAACACATAAACAGCTACATATCCTTTAAAGTCTGAATCTTTATGGATCTATGTACTACCGCAGTTGAAAACTTGAGGTCGTCTATTTGCTACGTTGTTTGCTTTGTTTTTCTTCCTTTCCTTTTTTTACAAAAACGTGCCTCTCTTATCAGCGACACATCAACTCCACCTGCATGCAATTTGCAATGAGCTATCGTATTGTAGGATCCTTCGGAAACAGATATTCCTAGAAGATCGTTTTAAAAACATTGAACGAACACAACAATCATGTAACAATAAATTTACAAATTAAATTATTGTATTTAGCATTTTCAATGAAATACTGAAAATGTTTATTTCATTCTGGTTCTTAAGGTTTCTTTTTTATTAAAACGGTTTTTACGATTGTGAACATTATCAGTTATGATATTAATTAGTACTTTTTATTATACTTGTTGTTCTAACTACGATCATTCAGTTTATAGCTCATTCTAGTGGACGCATGAAAGTACCGTTGTAATGCTGTTTAACTACAGATCAAACAATAGTGAAATGCATTTCAGAACTCTGCATTTTTTAAGATCAATTCAAGTACTAATTGCAAAAATACATATTACAGAATGTAATCAAGCTCCAGTTAGTTTGATAACTTTTCCACAGTATCGTTGTAATGCTGTTTAACAACAGATCAAAAAATAGTGAAATGCAATTCAGAACTCTGCATTTTCTTAAGATCAATTCAAGTACCAATTGCAAAGATACATATTACAGAATGAAATCAAGCTCCAGTTAATTTGATAACTTTTCCACAGCACAGAAAAGTGCGCGAAAACGTTCTTCTGGAATCAAAGAATTTCTGCCGAAAAGGTACTTCCAAATGAAACTAAACAAAAACGCATTAAAAAGTATAAAAATTCGCATGCAGTTCTAAAACTATTGAAATACGTCTGAATTAGGAATCTGGCACGAAAGTACACACATAGAATTTGCACTCATTAGCAAAGCAACAAATGAGTACAAAAAGATACACAGTGCGTCAAAGAATTTTTAAGACTGACGCTAGATTTCAGCCTACGGTGGCGCCACCAGTGCAATCGCGATTGTGTTGTAAACCGTGACCATCTGCCTGCTTTCTGCCAAAAGTACTGCGCAGTTGTTAAAGTAACTCAAACTAAACGGGCGTTCATTACAGAAGTAAAATTTTTTTCATGTTGAATTATTAAGATGGAACAAAGGGCTGTTATTAAATTTAACGTAAAATTTGGTAAAAGTGCCTCGGAAGCGTACCAAGTGATGAAACAAACTTATGGTGAGTTTTGTTTAAGTAGATAAAATGTTTTCCTGTGGCACAAACGCGTTTTGGACGGAAGAGATACGCTAGAAGATGATAAGCATACTGGAAAATCAAGTTCATCTAGGACACCTTAGATTATTGAAAAAGTGCGTGATTTCGTAGCAAACAATCGATGTGCGTCACTAAGAATGATGGAAAAGTCTTTAAACATCAACAAAGAAACGATTCGAACCATCGTGCATGAAGATTTGGGCAAAACAAAATTATGTGCTAAATTTGTTCCACACACGTTAACTAATGAACAAAAATCAAGGAGAAGTGCACATTGCAGAGACATTATTTCAGCCACTGAAAATGATCCAAACTTCTTAAAATCGATTGTTACAGGTGACGAAACATGGTGTTTTAAATATTATCCTAAAACAAAGCGAAAAAATGCAGAATGAAGGTCAACAAACTCACCACAAGCCAAAAAAACAAACAAGAAAAGTTCCACCGAAAATCAAAACAATGCTCATTACCTTCTTCGATAGTAAGGGTATTATCCACAAAAAAATTGTTCCAAGTGGACAAACAATTACTGGTGAAATTTAGTTAAATGTTTTGAGGCGTTTGATGTGCAGAATTAGTCGCATTCGTCCAGAATATCGGGATGAAAACAGTTGGAGTTTGTTGCACGATAATGCACCCAGTAACACCTCACTTCTTGTTCGCAGATTTTTGTCGAAAAAGACCGTGTGTGTGTGTTGAATCATCCTCCGTATTCGTCTGATATAGCACCCTGCGACTTTTCTTTATTCCCTAAACTTGAAATGACGTTAAAAGGGTGTTATTTTGTGGATAATTCGACCATATAAACAGCTTCAACGCGTGCTTTGGAGGCAATTCCGCAACGTGAACTGGAACAGGCATTCAAATCATTATTAAATCGCTGTTACAAGTGTATTGAAGCCTGAGGGACTTATTTTGAAATACAAACCAAAACAAATTCTAATTTCTTGTTTCTATTTCATTTTACAGACCCAGTCTTAAAAATTCTTTGCCACACCATGTGTATTAGATGTGAACTGAAATCCCAGGGGGAATATCTTTAAGCGAAAATTTTCCAAATATTTACTGTGAAGAAGTTTAGAAACATCCACGTGCAAGACTTTTGCCTGAAAAGTAATTCACGTTTTAATTTATTTATGACTAATTGAATAAATTTTGGACAGGGGAACGTTTCTACAGAAATGAACATCACGTATGTCAATTTATCCTTAGGAGAAATAGATAACTAAATATATATTTCACTCCCTACATCAATCGAAAAAAAACAGGTGCTTTCATCAAGACAAACTTTAAATAAATGAAATTTAGCAGGAAGGAATGATTATGTCTGTAGCTGGTTCACAGATAATAATTCCCAACATTCACCAAAGAGACAAAAAACACGTGTGACGTAAAACCACAAACATAAAATTTAAGGTTTACGAATTCTACGTGCAGTTTTTGCATCAAAATTGTTTTAATGAGCAGTTGCATTCCCCAATTATTGAGCACACCGATTCTAAAAATGAACTAATTAAATTCATTTATTCCTTCGATGATGTGCAATATATTATGTTCAGAATTTCGTCCAAAGGTAATTGTTAACGCTGCAATTTATCCTGAACAGAAATTCCAGCGTTCTTACAAATAAATGGTTTCTCCTGTCGGAATATTAGGCGGTCAGATTTTGCTGCAAATACATTGCAAGAAGAATTTATGTTTTCGACTTGCATAATTGAGCTCAAAACAAATTTGAAATACATATAAAGTACTCTACTTGTAGCGAAATGCATTAAAAAAATTGTGTCTTTTGGAAGCAACGATTGAAGAATAAAGAATAATTGTTAATAACTGAGAACAGCCCATTGTTACAAATGGTATCCATGAGAAGAAATATTTTTTCCATCGGATATTTAGCATCAACTGTATTAAACAAAATGCATTCCGAAACTAATAGCATCTGCCTTTACGTCTTCTGGTGGCGAAGTTTCGCATGAGCATATTGCATCAAAGAAAGGATCACCCTTCTTTCATATTCTGCTCCGCAATGCAAAAACTTTTCAAATCCGGTAAACAGATGCAGAGATACGGGGTTCATAGACGGATTAGCAAAGTGATACTAGAAGTATGGAATTTATTTTTACAATAGACATGGTAAACATATGCTCTGACCGATTTTCTTGAAGGCTACCAAATATCAGGTTTTTCTAGCGATTAAAATTTAAACCATAGATTACCGTATATCACTGTAAATCAAAAACCTTCCATTAGGATACTCACAGAAGGTGAAAAGCAATTTTTAATGCATAAATATTAATATTTGCATATACAAAAATTTCTTTAATGTAATTTATGATTTCATTAAAATAGTGAATATTGTGACATTCCGTTTGAATATTGTCTATATGCGTGGACATCGTCATCTTGAACCATAATCTACCAATTGAAGGATGTTCTCCACTATTTTCTTACACAAATCCTTGTATGATATCGACTTCGTGTATATCACTTCAGCACGATTACGAATTTCATCTGCCAATTTCCCACTTTTTTATCGCCTGAGTTTTTCCTATATTTGGTATTATGTCCACCTGTGGTCATTATTTCTAGAAACATGACCAATCCATTGCCGTTGCCATTTCAAGGATTCTACTTGGCTCATGGTGTTCTCATC
Organism: Macrothele yani; assembly: GCA_039090855.1. Lineage (NCBI taxonomy): Eukaryota > Metazoa > Arthropoda > Arachnida > Araneae > Macrothelidae > Macrothele > Macrothele yani. The sequence continues at coordinate 94,138,859 of CM077033.1, read as the reverse complement.
TTTCATGTTTTCAACAAAATATATTTTTTAAGTTTTCCTTAAATTGCATATATCTGCTACGTGTCTCTTTTGAAAATGTGGATGTTCTGTTGTTCTCACAGGTTTGGAAGGTAGCAAGGACTAACGCATGCCAGACTGTGTCCTTATGTAAACTGCCTATAAAGAAAAGGCATAAATGCAAGTTATCAGAACGGCCCCAAAATAGGTTCACTATGGAATATGAAATGAAAGTGACTAAGGGATATACAACATTTTTTTAATCTCATTAACCAGGACTACGACTCACACCAGGATAACACTGTTTAAAAATAACAGCATTTGTTTTAATTAATGCTTTCATCTGTAATCGTAAGTAAGAACTGAAAGGATACATTTAGTAAACTGTCCTTTCAAAGAGATATTGGTGAATTCCGATTTAAAATTGTGCAGTTTATTCAAATGCTCCCCAACGATTTTTTTGTCTTATAATTACTTCCCCGATGCGGCTTTGGTTCCATTGTACCTTCGGACCCATATAAAACGAAGTTGAAGAGAGAGTCAGAAACACTTGACCTTTGCAGAATTCGTTACAACCGAACGGATACAAAAATATCCCTTTTTGATATTTTTGGCACATTACATTACTTTAGTATAAAATGAATCAATTCATAACAGTGTTTATACAGTGATCGAAGGCAAACGGAACTCGTTAATTGAAATTCATAGCTAGTAAAATAATAACAGTGCAATCTGCAGTAAAAAAGTTTTTGAAGGGTGTCCGTTGACTTTTGACAAAAAATACACTATATTTTCAAAAGTCAACGGACACCCCTTCAAAAACAAATGAACGGACCCGCTCCGTTGTTAAGATGCATTGTACAGCTGCAAACGGAACAAAAACAAGCATGCAGCTGACGGCGATGTTATCGCACTGTGAGATTGATTGAAAATGTCACTGCGTTAGAGAACTGACTTTGAGAAAGGAAATATTGTTGGGTGTTACATTAGTGGGTTGTCCACAAGAGAAACCGAAAGGCGTTCAAACATACCCAAGTCAACTGTTTTGGATGTACTGAATAAGCGGAAGACACATGGCTTACTTGAAGTAGAAAAAACGTACCGGCAGACCAAAGGAAATCAGTGATAGAGGACGTCGGAGCCTTAGGAGAATCGTTACAGCTAATCAAAGGAATACTGCACCAGACTAAATTTGAAAATAGTATAAGTGAGCTTCTTTACCGCTTCTTTGTCGCGGCGGGAGAGAACTGACTTTGAGAAAGGAAAGATTGTTGGATGTTATATTAGTGGGTTGTCCATAAGAGAAACCGAGAGTCTTTTAAACATACCCAAGTCAACTGTTTTGGATGTACTGAATAAGTGGAAGACACATAAAGAAGCAAAACGGACAGGCAGACCAGAGAAAATCAGTGATAGAGGACGTCGACGCCTCAGGAGAGTCGTTACAGCTAATCAAAGGAATACTGCACGAGACTAAATTTGAAAATGATATAAGTGAGCTTCTTTACCTCTTCTTTGTCACGCCGGAAGAGAACTGACTTTGAGAAAGGAAAAATTGTTGGGTATTATATTAGTGGGTTGTCCATAAGAGAAACCGAGAGGCGTTTAAACATACCCAAGTCAACTGTTGTGGATGTACTTATTAAGTGGAAGACAAATGGAGCAGCAAAACGTACCGGCAGACCAAAGAAAATCAGTGATACAGGACGTCGAAGCCTCAGGAGAGTCGTTACAGCTAATCGACAGAGTACTGCGCAAGACCTCAGTGTACAGGTGAGTAAAAATGCTGGAACCTCGGTACGTACACGCACCATTCGCTGAGAACTTCATTCCATGGGTTACCGTGGTCGTGCGGCTGCTCATAAGCTTTTCATCTCCACTCGAAATGCCACTCGTCGTTTAGCATGTTGTAAAGAACATTTATCGTGGAACGCAGATCAATGGAAGCAAGTCCTATGGACTGATTAATCCAATTGCACAATCCATCAGTTTGATAGCCACGTTTGGGTATGGCGGCCGCCGGGGGAACGCTCGTATTACTTTCATCAGCCGCGGTAACCCTATTGTTCCTAGGGTCACGTTGAACGCTATTTCACTACAATATAAGTATGAACTCGTTTACTACTTTCATCAGCCGGGGAAACGCTTTTGTTCCTAGGGCCAAGTTGGGAGATGGCAGTATACTCGTGTGGAGGTGTTTTTAGGGGTATGGTCCCGGTACATTGGTTATCGTGGAAAAACATGTTAACCAGCACGTCTTCCCGGATATTCTGGAATATTATGCCTTACCAACTATGAGACAATACTATGAGCCGGGCTTTGTTCGTGTCAGCAGGATAATGCAACGAGCCCTAAAGCAAGGACCGCCACGCCGTGGTTTATCGATAATTCGGTCTCGTGTGTGGATTGGGAGCACAGAGCCCTGATTTTTATCCCATAGAGAACTTATGGGATGAATTAAGGCGCTGTGTAAGAAGTTTGGAACCAAGTCCTACTACTAAGCAACACTTAGCGACATCATCATCTACTGAATGCAAGCGCACGCGCATCGCTGTGTTTCAAAACCTTGTCGAAAGCCTGTCCCGAAGGATCACTGCATGAATTAAAGCCAAAAGTGGACAGACACCGTACTAATTAATGCATGTCAATAAATGCTATGTTGTGTTTCTCTTCTAGGTGTCCCGTGACTGTTGTAAATCAGCATTAGTTCAAAAGCAAACAAAACACCTCACACACTCGTAATTTTATTTGTCACAACATTTAGTGTTCTGGTTTTTATACTTTGGCTTACCTCGTTAAAGGAAATTACAAGTGCCCCCATTAAATGTGTATGATGTGGCCCTGTTAGGATGGAAAATTAGAATCATTAATGAATTGGACAACCGATTTAATACAAATGTCTTATTTAAAAAAAAATTTTCAAGTTTTATACTAAAAGATGTTGTTTTATTTTGAAAGCAATGGGAAAATGAGCATGCAATGTGGGAATGTTAAACATTATTAGAAACAAAATACTATCTTTGTAGAATAAAATTTAAAAAATGCTTAAAAAATCATCACAGCGGAGTTTAAACCATAACGAAAAGCAACGTGTCATGAAAAGGCACTCTTAAATAGACCTGTATTATACGCTGACGGAAAAAAACCCAACACCAAGAAGGGTATGTGTTAGATAAACGACAGCTCGTAGGCGGTGAGAGTACATCTGTAAGATGACGTCTATGCAAATTTCGCGCTGTGCGCATACGTGTGGCGCTAGTAGCGCCCCACGGAACATGCAAAGAAGGTTTGCTGTAAATACGCACTGTAACGTTCGTGAGCGTTAGTCATCGTTGAGATTCGACGTAGGGTGTAGATGTTAGTCAAGAATGCCTTTAAAAAGACGAAGAAGATATTATCAACAGCTCACAGAGTTTGAACGAGGTCGTGTAATAGAGTTACGAGAAGGTGGATATTCTTTCCGCAATATTGCAGAACGACTTGGCAGGAATGTAGCCACTGTGCAAGATTGTTGGCAGCGGTGGTCAAGGGAAGTACTGTCTCAAGAAGACCGGGTTTCTGCCGGCCACGTGGCACTACTGAGAGGGAAGACCGCCGTGTACGGCGTATGGCCGTGGCGCATCTTACCGCGTCTGCGGCAGCAATTCGAGCTGCAGTTGCCACCACAGTGACACAACGAACTGTTACAAATCGGTTACTTTAAGGACAGCTCCGAGCCCGACGCCCTGTAACGTGCATTCCAACTACTCCAAACCACTGCCGTTTGCGACGTCAATGGTGTCAAGCTAGAGCTCATTGGAGGACGGAGTGGAGATCTGTTGTGTTTTCTGATGAAAGCCGGTTCTGCTTGGTTGACAGTGATGGCCGTGTGTTGATTAGAAGAAGGCCAGGTGAGCGCCTGCAACCAACCTCTCTGCGGCCGAGACACACTGGACCTACACCTGGAGTTATGATCTGGGGAGCAATTTCCTATGACAGCAGGAGCACTCTCCTGGATATCCCACGCACCCTGACGGCACAGTTGTACGTCGGTCTGGTGATTCAACCTGTTGTGCTGCCACTCATGAACAGCATTCCAGGGGTGTTTCCCAACAGGTTAACGCTAGCCCGCATACTGCTGTTGTAACCCAATATGCTCTACAGAGTGTCGACATGTTGCCCGGGGCCTGCTAGATCACCAGATCTTTCACCAATCGAGCACGTTTGGGACATCATTGGATGACAACTCCAGCGTCCCCTCCAACCAGCATTAACCGTCCCTGTATTGACCAAACAAGCTCAACAGGCATGGAACTCCATCCCACAAACTGACATCCAGCACCTGTACGACACAATGCATGAAAGTTTGCGTGCTTGCATTCAACATTCTGGCGGTTACACCGGTTATTAATGTACCAGCATATCACATTTAAAATGGCTCTTCTCGCGCTTACAATAAGCTGGGATCTTGAAACCTTAATCGATTAAATATGTTACCTATACAAATGTATTGCCACCATTTCATTCCTCTACAACTATTTTTTCGTGGTGTTGGGATTTTTTTCCCGTCAGTGTATAATGTAAGATGCAAATAACCGTATTTCATTAAAGGGATTTTTCTATGGTTTACGCTACAGAGCCAACTCAGTATTGATAAGTTAAAGCTTCTGCTCTATGCCTCTTCATCCCATTGCAAGCACCCACCTATCGTTGTGTGAACCGAACTAACATGTGCGACCTAGCCAATACTGAGATAATAGGATGGATGAAAGTGAGTCTTAGTCAGTGTAGCGAAGCCTCATCTGGGTAAACGCGAAATTTGCTTACCAGTTCCTTTTTAGCGAATTTGGAGTGTTTTGTTGCAATTGCGCTTACGTAAAACTAAGTTTTGAATTTAAGAAAAATTGACCTTGTGAGGACGGCGATGCAACTGTGCTCGTTTTTGCTGACAGCATAACTGACATCTCGTCGCCGTAACGGTACCTCTAATCTAGGGATAAGCCCAAAGTCCGCTTCAATGTGAAGCTTAACCGAGTAGTGCAGTGAACCTTCAGGTTCGGATAGTAAATGGCTTAGCCGGTGTAGTGTCGCAGAAAGCAGAGGTCTCAACCTCGGATTTCAAATATGTGTTGGATTGCGATTTGGAAACTATCGCGGATTTTGCAGACGCAGTGATCTTCCTTAGATGGGATGCACGAGAATCCCTCTAATAGACACACGACACCCGTAAAAGTCAAGATCAGACCAGCAGCCAATAAGCTACAATTCGCCTGCACAAAACAGGTGGTACATATAAGTGTGCTAAGAGGGACGCTCAAGAAAAAGAGTGAGAATTCAAGCGCAATCCCTAAGTCTAACCGCAGAGCTGCGAAGAATAAAAAGACAAAGAGAGAACATGGCCCTAGACCCATCCTAAGATTAAGCCAAGGGCGAAAGTGGTAAAGACAGACGTGAAGAAACATGACCTACAGGTTTTCCCAACGTCGAAAGCGTCTTCTGACGAAGTCAAGATTACTGCGCAGTCTCAGATCGATCATGTTGAACTGAAAATGGGAGTAAAAAGTGTCCGGAAGGTCAACAACGTAGGAGTGGAAATATAATGTTCTAGCGCCGAGTGCATTAAGAAGCTGGATACCAGATTAAACAGTAACATGGTAACACAGGCTCCCCGGAAGAAGTTCGCAATGAAGGCAAATGGTGGAAAGAACCACTGGATGGTGGAAGTCAAGATATGAACATTCAAAACGTCTATGCATATATGGAAGTTAGGGATCGGTTGTACAGTACACCGTGAAAGAGATTTTGTGAGGGAAGTTCGTTGCTTTAGGAGCAACGACGTCCGAATTTTCTCGTAAAATGTCTGATGGAACAGGAAAGGTGTCCCTCGTGTGGAGAAACAGGGCACGAACACTTGGGATGCAGCAACAGCCTAATAGCCTAATGGAGCCGGAAATTTCAGGCGCGGATTGGAGGTTGACCATTGCATATTGGATAAGACTGTTCAATTTCAGCTTGCGAACTAGCCAATTGCAGAGGTATAAGTGTGTTCCAAATCAACCTGCACCACGCTTGCGCTGTAGTGACACATTCTAGAGACAGCACTACGGCAAAAAAATCTGATAGTGCTAAACTAGGAGCCTTTTATCTAGGGGGAAGAAGCGTTGGGCTCCCCGAAAGAATTTACTACCCAAGGGTAGAGAAATCCAAGCTACCAAAGTGGTCAAAGGTCCAGCTGCAGGGGTACTGTAACTGAGAAATGCCAGCTATGTTGCAGCACTTGGGGCAACCAAGAGGTTTCTGATGGGGAATGTGTACAGCTGACCTCCAAAGAGTCTCAGAGATACGCTGGATAAGCTAATGGCCCTAAGAGAAAAGTTTTCAAGCTACATTTGCGGGCGAACTCAACACGAAAAATCCTATTTGGTGCCAGCTGTATGAGGTCTCGAGCGGTGAGATAATCGATTTAGCAAACGCTGCAGATCTTCTGGTTGTGAACAATCAAGGGAGCCTCCAAGCGAAATGATCCCCGTGGATCGACATCACACTTGCCAGAGCTTCGGCGAGAAAACATCAACCAACGTACCAGTGCCTAGAGAGAAAGCTGTAGCCGACCACACACACCATTGATGACTGCGGTCGACGTAGATTTTCTAATCTCTTACAGACCTAACTCTTGTCAATGGCAGAGCAAATCATATGTAGGTTAAATGTCTGAGGCCCAAGAAGCTTCAGCGAACCAAATGTACTATGCACTCTGTATACCTTGGTCTAAGGTAGCCACTGTCTTCTCGTGTGTCACTCTTGACTTCTGACCTCTGCAACTCAAACTTTACAAAGTGGCGAAGCGTCGTGTAGTCCCATGAGTTCGTTTTTCAACTGAACTGGACTGTCTCGAAGGTACAGGTGTCGTGTCGACAGCGTGACGCAATAATCCTACATGCCAACTTAGTTCTGTTCAAGGAGGTGGTAGTTGTTTGACGGTTTGTGGAGCCTTCTGATGAGATACATTAGACCTCATCAGAAGGTTTCACTCTGAAGAGCTTCTTAAAGACTGTGCTCTCCCAGTTTTTGCTGGCTGATCACCTTCACGCTTTCATGTAATTCTCGCATCCTGCCGCCGATGGTCAGATTCAGCAGAAAACCGCGCCGCCCCATCGGGACGAAACCACCCAGGCATGAGTCGGGGAGCACTCCTCTGAGTATAGAATCCCGTGAACTCCGACTTCCAAGGATTTAAATCCTGTGGAATCTCCCAGGAATGAAGTACAAGGGAACAACTTATCCATGGAATCTGGGCCAGCTTCTCTGGCAGGGTTTTGGATAGTGCTACAATAGGCATGGCTGGCTATACCTCTGGTAAGTGCCTCGAAGTGTATAGGTCCTGGTTCGCGCTGGAGGAGGACCACTACGCTAATAGTTTCTCTAATGTTTTGCCCACTGTTTGTATTTTTCAGTTTTAACCGGGGAAAGATCAAAGACTCTCCCAGGACATGTGTGGTCCGCGATATATGAAAGTAGTGCTAAAAGTGTACAAGAGTGACAAGAGTGGAGAAGCATTGTTATAGGACATGAAAAACTTTTCAAATCGTAGGAAACTGACAACCTTTCTTTGACTTTGCAAAGCAGATCTGGAGGTTATACCGCAAAACATACAAATTAGGTAGATTATAACTAGATACTCCTAAGTGCATAAATGCACATAGTGAATAATACGTGGCTAAAGAAAATTAATCTATAACTACTATTTAGAGTAGCAAAGTACTGTTCTTCACGTGTTTATACTAGCAATTTTAAGCAGAAGTCTATAGGTTCCTAGTAATATTACCAAAAAGCAAACTAAAAGCAGCACAATCAAAAGGACTTACCCCAACTTTGTAAAGTAGGCCTACATCCATTGTCGTCCGGCTTCCTCTGTTAGTGAACGAATATCAGCGGTTGAAAAGAAATATATCACAACGAACGGTGAAAACGACCAATTGAGTAAAACGTAAATTAGGCGGCACAAACCCAAGTATAAAACGATGAAATTCGAATGAAATGAGAACATTAAAATCTGTTGAGAAGTAAAACCAACAAAGTTAAAAGTTGAAAATGACAAACCCATGGAACCCATCTTCATTTTACCCATGCTACCAGCATCCATACATGTTTCAGCAAATATTATGCCTTAATCAGTGGAAGAGTTTACAAGTGCCTAGTCCTCCGCAATTAACTCAGATGTAATATGACATGCCTTAATGAAAGACAGTTTGTTAACTTCATCGCATAAGCTATGAACACCTATATCCTATCTCGCAGTTCTTCTATAGCGCCATCTGTGGGGATTTCGCCGACGTATTCGTCCTGCTGTTCGACCAAGCCAAGCAAGCAGAGTTTATCTGACTTCTGTTTAATATTACGTTTTTTTTTCAGAATGTAACAGGTATCTACATGCGTGTGGAATAGCGATATGTGAATTACTGTTACAACAGTTCCCTTTATATTTTTCTATAATTTGAGCCTCCGAAGTGATGTTATAATTTTGACATATTCCCAATCGGGTACAGCATTGGGTTCGATTCAATATTGAATAAGTGCTGTTTTGGGCCTTTTCCTTTCCCAATCGTATACATGTTATTCTGATTGAGTAATAAGGTGTTTCTTAGTACTACCTACAGTATGTACATATATTCTTTTTGATTGGGGTTCGTTATCATCAGGATACAATATACGACCAATTTATCGAAGATTAACTTGTCATTGTAAGTCAATATGGAACCATTATGGGTGACAGTTTCAGCCAAAAATATTTGATGCTCTTCACATTCTCTCTTTAACAAATTGATAATAGGTGGTAAAAAAAGGAATTGATAAGTAATCCTTATATTCACTTTTTTTATATTTTTTATGCAAGATTTGAACGTTATTTTTTATATTGTGGTAAATGGAAGTAATCAATCTATCACTATAACCAAATGCTACTGCAGTATTCTGGATCCACTGCAATTCAGCCTGTTCTGATTGTAAGGAAGAAGAATGTGTAATTGCTCTTTTGATATACACTGGCGTGCAAAAATTAAGGACGAGACGGTTTTTCGAATGTAACGTTGTGCAAAAGTGCTCCACATCGACTTAAATCATAACATAAGATCCACAAGATGTAAGAATATGAGACAAGTGAGAAAAATCGTCCAAACAAGGAATCCAAAGGATACAAAGGCAATTTATTGAAAAAGTAGCTTCGAGCACAACTGGACAGAGAACAGAAACGTCCATGTGAGAGGCGGCTGCCAAGAAAATTCCAGTCTTTAGTAAGGGAAATATGATCACTCCTGACTGCGTTGCAGGATTTACAAGATCTGTCCATGCTGAGGACGAGGTTGTAAAGGAGCTGTTGAGGCATCGCAGCACATTCCTCTTGTAGCGCCAATCTCAGCTGTGGAATCCTTGTTGGCGGCTGGTGATGTGCTGTTAAGGGTCTACCGAGAAGGTCCCACTCGTGTTCGATTGGATTTAGGTCCGGGGACTTTGCGGGCCAATCCATGCGTTAAATATTTTCACTCTCCAACAGCTCTGCGACAGCCACTGTACGATGAGGTGCAGCGTTGTCGTCCATGAAGAGGAACTCAGGACTCACAGCAACTCTAAACAGACGCACGTGAGGCAGGAGAACCTCGGTACAAGAGCGGACACCAGTGACTGAACCTCCTTGGAAGATGTGAAGGTCAGTACGGCTACCAAGCGCCCTAAACGAGAACTCCGCCACATCCAAACCGGTCCCTTTCGATAATGCTGAAGGTGTGATTGCGTATTCCCTGCTCTCTCCAGATGTGTATAGTACAGAATCGTTCGTCAGACTAAATCGGCTCTCATCCGTAAAGAGAACTCTACCCCATTGCTGATGTGTCCAGTTCTTGTGTTCCTGGCACCATAGAAACGACGGTCTCCGATGAGCAGGCGTTAATGGCACACACCATACTGGTCGTCGTGCAAACAGATCACCTTTGTGCAGCCTCCTAGCCACGGTAAAACACGATACCGGAAGTCCAGCTGTATGTTGCATGTGCCTTGCGTTTTCTCCAGCTGTCTGCCGTCTGTCTTTTCTCCCCTGTAGGACAATATTCCGATCGTCCGCCGCCGTGGTTGCTCGAGGTTGACCACTGCTAAACTCTCGGACAGCTGTTCCTGCCATTTGAAATGCTCTCCAAGCTCGTAAAGCGATGCTGTGAGTGATCCCGAACTCCTCGGCCACACTAGTCACACTTCGACTTTCTTCCAACTTCCCAACGACACGTCCTCGGGCAAAGTCATCCTGATATCGTCTACTAGATTGCCTGTTGGCCATATCACACGGTGGCAGCAACTTGACGTCGTTCAAACCGATGTACACCGTGCAATAGCTTTCACCGAATTGCTGAGCGTGTGCTTTATACCGTTCCGACACCCCCGCCCTCCTACGTCATGCTGCATATATGTGCATACCCTACCATACCGGACTCTAGTTTATCTCCTGAGTTGTCTTTCTGTCTTTCTGTCCATTCTGCCTGCTCGTTCCGCTGTTATGCTAATTTCTCTTCTTCATCTTTAATTTTTGCACACCAGTGTAATAAGATAAAGCAGCTGTTTTGTACTTCCAGGGATGACAAGAATCGCGTGGGATCAATGTTGAAACATAAGTTGGCTTTCTAAAAGCACTATATTCAATAGAATCATCGTACCGGAAGAAGTTTAAATTTAAAAAATTTAGATTGTTAGCAATTCCTTCTTCTAATGTGGTCCTTATAGTAGGAAAAATGCTGTTAAATGCGATTATGAACTTATCAAGTTTCTCTGTAGAATGTTGCCAGAATAGAAGAATATCATCTATGTATCGTAGGTATAAACAAGGTGAGTCCAGGTTAGGTTGTTGGAAGATGGTTTTTTCAATATGCTGTAATACTACTTCGGCCAACGAGCAGGAGAGTCCAAATGTTTGTTTTTAAATTATCTCATCATATGAAAAATAAGTGCTCTTATTAATATATTTCAAAGATGAGATAATGCCGTTCCTTTCTTTATCTTCAGTTCCCTCTGTTGACAACTGGTGTTTAATTAAATGAATCCATTCATCTGTGGGAGTATTCGGGTAAAATGGTACTACATCAAGGATAAACATAGTAAAGTTGAAATCTTGAATAGCTTGAATTTTATCAATTAACTCTATAGAATTTACAATGCAACGATACCTCCCGGCAGCATGCTGCGTATGAAATCGCGGTGGTAGCCAAAGTTTGATCTCTGGAGACATCTAGGCTGCTACTAGCTTCCTCAGTGTAACGCCATCTTAAAGCACATGCAATTTCTTTAGCGATCCACAATTCTTGATTTTTGGATACATTGGTTACATACCGTAGAGCATAGTAGTAGGCGTAAATCCGATTCTACTATATCATACAAAGAGCCACATAAATTACTAAACACGTGTTTGGGAGGTTTTTTCTTGTTTAAAGTGATTTAAGTTTGGTGACGCTTTGAAAAGGTAAAAACATAAATATTTCCTATTTTTAAGAAATGGTCAGCGTCTTTTAAGAACAACATCCAATATCTTTATTTATTGTTAACAAAATTAGATTTTTTCGTTGAAAATATGTTGCTGTTTTCAAAAGCCTCGTCAACACGTTTCACTTCATTACAGGTCAAACACCTCCATCAGTCCACATCCCTTTCCCCATATTCCATTAAGATGATACCCCCACATTTTTTACTCCGTAATTAGTGAAGCATCATGTAGATTGATGACGCAGTACTTGAATCACGAAGGGCACATCGTTCTACCCGCTATTTACTCACTGTAATGAGTAAATAGCGGGTAGAACGATGGAGCGCCTGTTTCGGCGCACCTCTCGATATTAAAATAAAAAGATTTGGAAAGGATAAAAGGTATTATTTCTGTAATGTCTTTGAAACCATAAAGAAGCATATTACTTAACGGGATGAAACTCTCTGCTTGCTCAGAATGAAAGTGCAAGGAATATCGTGGTTGGCAACGCTATGTTGTACCTTTATAACGCCGTGGTGCAATACAAGTCCTAACGCATATGTTCATAAGCAGCTCTGTGTTATTGCTTCACGCAGTACACAGAGTCTACTTCATCGTTTGACTTCATGTCAAAAAAATATATAAAATAGTTAACTTGACTTAATGTCGGAAAATATATGATACAATTAACTTGATGTCATGTCGAAAAAATATATAAAACATTTAAATATATAAACAAATAACATGCTGCAACAAAAGCAAATGAAAAGCAACTGTAATTGGAAGAATACGGTACGATTTCTCTCACCATTTCGTGAAATCGTAGAATTATAGTTTACTCATTTCCATCGTAAATCCTACCATTTTTTACATTATCCTTGCGCTATAGTCTCATTGTACTCTGAGGGTATTTGGGTGTAAAGTCTTTGTTCTTGTATCTGGGTATTTTGCAGTAGGCCTGTAACGTATACTCTAGATTCAGTTTCTTTTTGGTTTTACTATCTCTTGTTAATGTTGTGGGGGTGGGAGGATACTAAGTTAAAATGAAGTTGGCATATGCAAATTTAAATTTAAATTTCAACCCTTTCCCTCAGAGTATGGATATTAAAGTAGACAAGCAAAACTTACGGGTATTTCTATATGAAGACCCAATTTATTCCCACAACTGATGACAATAATAGGAAATTAGTTGTTGCAGTTATTCCATTATTATGGCCGAAAAAAAAAACAAAAAAAAAAAACAATTTGTGTTATTCAAGGACTTTTGCTGTCTGTGACGTGCAAACTAAATGGGCAGAGCCCCAAATCTGATCCACCCACTAGTCTAAGCTAATGTGGATACATGCTATTGACTAACATATATTAATCACACAACACATTACAAACTCAAGAAATCAATTTTGTAAAAGACCAGTCGGTCTGCATTTATTGGTAAACCATTTAATCAGTGATTTTAAATTCCCTTTCTTTTTGTAATTTGAATTTCTGCTTTGCTTTCCACAAACACACAGGAAGGTTACATAAATTTCACATTTTTGTTTATATTTTTACACAGCAAATTTTTTTTTCGATTCCTTAAGGACAACTTTGAGAAAAAAATGTTGTATACTTTCTAGCGTTATTCAATATATATTTTTTTTTCAGGTAATTTTACTCTTACATGGGAGATGTTGGCCAAGATTCTAAAATCTAGTTTTTTTTGTTTTTTTTTATTTTATGTCACCACATTTTCTAAACTGACAGAAATATTTAGTACCTTGGGGAGTAACTCCCAGAACCAAGTAGATTTTTTTTATTTAGTTTAGTTGTTTGTTTGTTGTTTTTTTAAATAGGAATGTGAAAAAAAAAAAAAAAGTCTCGTAGTGAGTAAAGAGTCAACTTCTGAAGGACCAACATGGCGGCTAGTAGGTTAGACGTTCGGTGTGACGAGGATGATTTAAAAATTTCTGCTTACCGCTTCCGGAATACAGCATACTTCTCCACGTTTTTTTTTTTTCACCTCTAGTCTGAAGAAATGGGTACCTCCAGTGTACAGGACTGGTACTAGCAGAAGTCCATGAATTTACTCATTCGGACTGCAATGTGAATTTTTTTTTTTTTTTGATGTTCTAATTACATCTACCATGGGACTGGTAGCACAGCAGCAGTTCTCCTTCCGAGCAGCCCTTAGCACACATCCCAGGATGATAACCCTTTGTTGTTTTGAATGATGAGTCGATGTGACGGGTTGATTAGCGAACTTGCCCGGTCGCTGAGGTAAGCAGGCTCTTCCAACAACCGACGCTCCGGTTACAAACCCTCACCTGGAGACAGGCAGCAAATCCCTTTTTTGTTAATCCTATGCTGCTCTTAGTTGTCGGTTTCCTTTTTGCCGTCGTTCATCTTTCATTTACCGGGCAGGCCATAAAGGACTTCCCAAGGATTACTGACAAAAAAGTTGTCGATGACTCCTGTATGTCTGTGCCAATTCCAGACATAATATCTGAGAAAATATCAGATATGAAAAAAACACCGGTGAGATGCCCGGGCGATGGGATTTCTGAAAAAATTACAAATATCATTAAAACACCGAAGAGATGCTCGGGCGATGGGATATCTGATAAAATCTCAGATATCATTAAAACACCGGAGAGATGCCCGGGCGATGGGATATTTGTAAAATTTTCAGATTTCAATAAAACACCGGTGGGATGCCCGGGCGATGGAATATCTGAGAAAATACCAGATATGATTTATGAAAAGTCCGAGAAAATTCCGGACAACCTTACCCAAGAGGAAGGTTTTATAGAAAACAGACCTGAGACAGCTTCGGCGTCAGGCTTTTGCAATGAAAAAAAAAAAAAAAAAAAAGGCCCTTTTTGGGGCCGAGTACTTTTTTCAATAAAGTTACTGTGCAAATACAAAACACAAAAAGGGTTGAAATAAAAGAACAACCTCAGTCATCTTATGAGCATAAGTTAAGCTCAAAAATAAAGAATGCTGTAAATGACACAGAATTAATGAAAAATGACACAAATAAATACCTGCGTAATATTAATTTATTACACAGAGAAAAAAAAAAGAGTTGTCCCTAAAAGCAATGTACAGAACTCTGTGCTAAAAGAAAGGATTGAAAAACATCGCAAAAATTTCCAAAACACAAATGTGACAGAGAAATTGATTGCCGATGTTGACAAATATCTAGGCGAGAAAAAAAAGGCCCTTTTAAGAGCCTGATACAGAATTCTGTGCCCCAAGAAAAAATAAAAAAATATCGCAAAAAAATTCCAAAACACAAAAGTGATAGAGAAATTAATTGTTGATGTTGATAAAAATATAGATGAAAATGCTACGCATAAGCAAAAAACTGGTTACTCCAACCGTGGAAAAACCAAAATATTTCGCTGGCAGGCTTAGCAAAGAAATTAAAGAGGCAGAAAAAAATAACTGTAATGAAGAGGCTCAATTGCAGTATGCTAATAACAACGATGAAGAAAAAAACAACGGCATTTTTAGGGGCCGTTCATTTTCCTCTTTCTCTGAGGAAGGGGGAAAAAAAACAACGGCATTTTTAAGGGCCGTTCATTTACCTGCTTCTCTGAGGAAGGGGGAAAAAAACAACGGCATTTTTAAGGGCCGTTCATTTTCCTCCTTCTCTGAGGAAGGGGGAAAACAAACAACGGCATATTTAGGGGCCGTTCATTCTCATCTTCCTCCTTCTCTGAGGAAAGGGGGAAAAAAAACAACGGCATTTTTTGGGGCCGTTCATTCTCATTTTCCTCCTTCTCTGAGGAAAGGGGGAAAAAAACAACGGCATTTTTAGGGGCCGTTCATTTTCATTTTCCTCCTTCTCTGAAGAAGAAAAACGCCCTCTTAGTGAAACCTTTCCCTCATTCTCTGAGGAAGAAAGCAAATTTGACCTATTAATTAAAAAAGTTAAAGGAATGTCCACGAGTGAGAAACTTACGGAAAAAAAATAAATGGAGAAACCGATAAAAAACAAAAAAATGGTGAATGGACCATCAATCAAATAGCAGAATTAGCTGCCAAACTGGTCAAAAGCAAGGAAGCAATCAATTGTAATTCTGACCAAGTTATCGAAATTAACAGCAATATAAATAAAATTGAAACAGTAAAAAAAGATGAAAAAAAAACCGAGGATGAATTTTTTTCCTCTGAAACAAATGGACTTAACATATTAATTTGGAATGCGCAAGGCATTAAAAGGCAGCATAGAGAATTCTTAGCCTACCTAAAATACAAAAAAATTTACATTGCGCTAATTAATGAATCCTGGCTAATGGACAGAATTAAATTCAAAATTCCCAACTACAAGGTTTACAGAAAAGACAAAACCTCCCAAAGTGGGGGAATTTTGATTGCAGTGAAAGATAAACTAGAGCAAAGTGAAGCGATATGCAACACAGAGGATGGCATGGAAGCGCACTCGGTTATAATTCAAACAAAAAATAACCCGATTAAATTTACGGCACTATACAATCATCCCAAACACACTATTACCAGGGAAGCTCTAGATAAGCTTTTCGAGGAAAATATTCCTACGGTCATTGCGGGAGATTTTAATAGTAAACACCGCTATTGGCACTGCCCAAGAGCTAATAAAAGTGGGAACAATATTTTCAGATATCTTTTAAACCAAAACATTGACTTGGGGGCGCCTTCTGAACCCACACGAACGGCGCTCAGAGGAACTAGCAATATACTAGATTTTGCACTCCTGAAGAATAATAAATATTACTTTGAAATTTATACTGAGGCGGCATTCTCCTCTGACCACAATCCAGTTCACCTCCAGCTTTATACTGACAAAACTGTGAAGGTAGCACCCAAAATGGTCACTAACTTCAAACAATTTGAAGGGAAAATTAAACTGGTGCCACCCCCAGTAATTGGAGACTGTAATAGCAAAGAAGAAACTGACACAGCTATTAAACTCTTTAACCTCGCCATTAAAAAAATTATGGAAGAATGTCAAACTCCTGCTAAAGAGAAAAAAATCCGTACTATTTACCCAAAGAAATTTTGGAACTTATAAAAGAAAAAATAGGTACCGAAGCAAGTGGCAAAGAACAAGAAATAAAACGTTCTATGACCTTTATTGCTGCATAAATAGACAAATTAAAAGAGAAATCAGAAAATTCGAGAATGGGTCATGGGGTCAAGTATTAGAGGAGGCTCATATTGACTACTCTGAAAATTCGGATAAAAAAAAACAAAATGACTCTATGGAATCTTACGTCGAGCTTGCAAAATAAAAATGTCAAATTACTCCCACCCCTTCAAAAAGAAGATGGGACGGTAGTTAGAACTGACGAAGAAAAAGCAGAAATTTTTGCAAACTCACTAGAAAAACAGTTTAAAATAAATGACATCCCTGACACTGATGTAGCCATTAAAATGAAAAAGGCCCTGAATACTTATTTTAGACACGCGGAGGATGTAGAAAATTCTAGAGTCATCGCCCAAAGTGCACAACTCTATGAAGAATTTACTAGTAAAAAAAACCTGTATTAACATCCCCAATTAAAAGCAAAGAGAAAATCTCTTTTAAAAAAAATAGAAGCACAAGGCATAGAAAACAGCAGCCAAAAGTAGAAAATGCTACGGTCTCCTTTACGTCCGATAGACAAGTTAAAGGTGCTACGACCTCTCGCGGGTCCGGAACGCCAGAAACTGAAAAGATCAGAAATAAAAAAAGGCCTTTTAAGGGCCAAAAAAATTTTTGTTCCTCCTGACTTTGAAAAACCACTACCCATCAGTGAAAGGGAAGTTAAGTTTCATATTAACAATCTTAAAAATAAAAAGGCACCAGGCAATGATGGCATAAATAATAAAATTATGAAAACATTACCGGAAGAGTATGTGCAAACCCTTACTAAAATATACAATGGTGCCATTAAATTAAATTATTTCCCTGATATTTGGAAGACAGCAGAGGTAATACTATTACCCAAGCCAGGCAAAAACCCGGCAATTCCTGAAAATCACAGACCGATTTCGTTGCTCCCAACCATGGGAAAAATCTTTGAAAAAATAATTCTTATTAGAATGCAACAATTCTGTGAGGAATTCCCAGTAATTCCATTTACTCAAGGAGGTTTTAGAGATAAACACTCCACGGTGCACCAACTCTCTAGAATAACTGAAAAATGTGCTGAAGGAATTATAAAAAAAGAACACACAGCAGCCATATTTCTGGATGTGGCAAAAGCATTCGATAAATGCCCACATGAGGCAATTATCTACAAGCTAATAGCACATGATTTCCCACCCTGGATTATACATGTAATCAAATCATACCTCACTAACAGAACATTCTGTGTAAAAATCAATGGGAAAAAATCGTTAAAAAAAAAATCGAAGCTGGTGTACCTCAAGGCAGTGTACTCGCACCAACGCTGTATTCTATCTTTACGTCAGACTTTCCCAACTATAATAACAGGAATCTGACTACAGCTCTCTATGCTGATGACACTGCACTCGCTTATACTTCCAAAAATAAAAATCAAGCAACTTTCATGTTGCAACATTATGTTGAAAAACTTGAGAAATATTTCTTAGATTGGAAAATTAAAATCAATACCGAAAAACTCAAGCAATTCTATTTTCTAGGATTAAATGCAATCACAATCCAGACTTTGAAATAGAAATGTATAAAAAAAATACCTTGGGTAAATGATGTTAAATACTTAGGACTTTTCATGGACCACAACCTAAACTGGAACAAGCATATTAAAGAAACTGTGTCCAAATCTCTTAAGATCAGAGGAAGTCTCCAGCCAATAATAAAAAATAAAAGGCTTAGCAGGAAAAACAAAACTTTGATATGGAAAGCCTGTATCAGCCCTGTTATTACTTATGCCTGTCCTATCTGGGGTAACTGCAACAAACAGCAGAAAAATAAGATTACCTCATTTCAAAATAAAACCCTACGATATATGGTTGGACTTGATGGAAGAACTTCAAACCATGCTATCCGAAGCATGCTAAATATTAACTCCATCCATTACACGATGTATGACTTAGCTTATAGATACTATGAAAAAGCTAAGATTCATCCTAATCCTCTAGTCAGAGCGGCCATTAACTATACTGTCAATGAAACTGACAGTTATAAAAGGCCAAAAACTATCTTGAATAAAGTTCCAGAAATGAACCCAATTCACAGCTACCCTAGCAAAAAAAATAACAATAATTGGGACTAGAGTTTAGAGGGTGAAGAAACCTTGTTAAATAAAAAAATGTGAATAAAAAAAAAAAAAGGGGCTCTTTTAAGGGCCTTACTCTGATTGCAAATTTACTTCACACATGTGAATTAATCTCGTTAAATAAAAAAAAAAAGGGTCTGGGATCCTCTAAGAGCCGTACTCTGTTTTGAAAACATACTTCACCCATGTGAAGAAACCTAGTTAAATTAAAATGAGAAAAAAAAAAAAAAAAAAAAAGGGCTTTTTTAAGGGCCGAGCAAAATGTTGCATAAAAGATTTATCTTTTTTGTACTAAATATCTCTGCCCTTAAAAAAACAAAAAAAAACAAGGTATTGTTGGTCTTGCCTTTTATGTTAAAATTTGTTGTTGTTTTTCCTTAATTAAAAAAACAAAACAAAACAAAAAAAAAAAGGCCCTTTTAAGAGCCGAGCAAAATGTTGCATCTGAAACCTCGATCCGTGTAACTTTGTGATCACACCACCTCAGCTATGGTTAATCTGACATGCCTGTCAAGAATCAACAAAAGTAAACCAGTGAAAAAATTCTGTAAACCAATGGGGAAAAATCTTTTCTCTCATTGGCTGGTGAGCAACACTGAGCGAATGGCCAGTTTTGTCTTACCCGGAGTTCAAAGACGATTCTTCTCTGGGAAAGATGTTCTGTGTGTGATGATTTTTTTTCCAGGTTCCCCTCTCCCGTGTCCTTTCCTTCCTTTCCCCCTGTGCTATTCTGTGGCACAGATGTACCGGGCATTTTTCTGCGGAGAGAAATAGCACTTGAAATGGCTTGTTGTTACAGGTAAGTATGTAGGGCAGCTTACAACTTCACTTCTTAACGGGTAACCGTCTACTCCCTCTCCTCTAATATTTCCATACTTTTCTTTCGTACTATTCTATCAGGGAAATCTGTTCCCAAACATCTAATATTTCTCTTTTTCACCTGACAAAAGGCGCAGAGCGCTGAGGGTTCGGGTCTCTCAACCTCAGATAGGAAAAAAAAAAAAAAAATAGGGATATCTCTGGGACCACGAAATTTTCTTCATCTTCCGGAGAGGACTCGGTCTTAGCAGCCAGAAAAAGTAATCGAAGAGTGTCAAAAAAAAAAAATTTCAACTCACACGTCTTCTCCGAAGGATGCGAGAGTACGCCAGCGCCCTCTGCACCGACGCTACTTTCCTCCAATAAGATTGCCCCCATCCAGCTGTTGCGTGAAAAACGCGGTCGCCCCCCACACCGCTTACTAACGCTTGCGTCTTATGACATAACATGGAAAGGGCGATTCCAGATGCGAAATTTATCACCATACGCAAGAGAGGGAACGCATTCCAAAATGTGTAATCTGATACCACTCTGCCTTCAACGACTTTCTCTTCTCCTGGGAACGCAGGTGCACTGCTGGCCGGAAATGCTTGACCAACTTCTGGTCATCCCATAAATAAAGAGAGAGATGCTGCAAACCACCTCCCTCTGCGTACCAGCAACACTTAGCAAACCCGAGTACGCGTAAAGCTTTTCCCTGTTACTGGGGCCGGAAGCAAGCTGAGCTTTTCTTTCACACCATCCCGTAAGAAAGAGGGGGTAGGGGAAGCAAGGAACCTTTCTGGTTAACCATCTCTACGTGGTAGCTTCACTTCAAGACAGAAGACGGGGAGGAATAAAAGAAAAAAAAATAAATCTCAAAGTTATCATGTACATTTATATGGCACCTTTATACATATATATCCATAATTCCACGCGGGACAGACTGTTCCATACAACAAATACTTATTTCCTAATTATATTTGTAATCGACACCGAATTTTCTTTATAATGGTGGTTACATAAATACAAGTAGATGGTCGATCAACACCATAATTACTATACACACACATATACCTATATATATATATATATATATATTTCTTTTTTTTTCTCTTCTTCTCCCAGAAAAATAAAAGAGGAAAACAAATTTATGAAATGACGTTACAACGATTCACCTAAAATACAATATCCTCACTCCGACCTACTGACAACATAAAAAAAGAACTACAGTTACCTAAAGTATACACACACACACAGAGCACACTCACCAGAAAGATAGATTAATTTTGAAAGAGAAATTTCCGAGACAAGATTTCTGACTTTTTCTCAACTTTTTTTTCTCTTAAAGTTGGTTGGTTGGTTGGTTAGTGGATTTTAGTGGCGCAAGGGCCAGGTTTGGCCAAAGAGCGCCAGGCAAAGAACGATCAGTCACAGATTTTGAAAAGCGTGGAAAATGAGTAAGAGCAGACAGGCTTGGGAAAAGTTGAAAAAGAATATGATGAAAGCAGGGAAGACAAGGTAGTTAATCAGATTTATAAAAAAAATTACTAACGGAGAAGGACGAACAGTCACTCTCCTCCCCCACACTCCTCTGCAATGCTGGCAGAGGGCGGGGACGAACTGTCACTTTCCTCCCCCATGTTCCTCTGCAATGCTGGTTGAGGCTGGGGACGAACTGTCACTCTCCTCCCCCCATGGTCCTCTATAATGTCGGTTGAGGGTGGGGACCTCGCAGAGGCCGAGACAGTTTGATGGACACTGCACACCTTTGCGGATTGAGGGCCGGGTCTTCCGCACGTGCAGGCTGTCTGCTGGGAACCGGAAGAGGCGGGCGTCTTCAAAAGAGAAGGCGCAGACTCAGCTGGTCGAATAAGCTGGAGCTCGGTGAAATCCACCTGTGTCGCTTGTTCAACTGTAGATCGCTTGGCAAGTGCGGCGAGAGCTACAGGGCGCGGAACAAAGGGCTGCACGGGTTGTGGCAGAGACTTAACAACTGCGGCAAAACTACGCTGTCGGGTGTTGGGAATACCCAACATGGCTTTGGCAGCAGGGTACGAGAGGCCTTCCAGGGTCTTGAGGCGCTGGATCGCCATCTCGTCCTTCCATTTCATACAGTTGCGGGAGTAAGCTGCATGGGCCTCACCGCAGTTAACACAGCAGGCCGCAGAAGTGCAACCTTCCCCGTCATGTTCACCGGAGCCACAATTAGCGCAACGAGCGGAACTCTTACAGAATCGTTGTGAATGCCCGTACCTCTGGCACCTGAAACAGCGCAGAGGACTGGGAATGTACGGGCGAACTGCACAGACCAAGTAGCCTGCTTTGATTTCTGTCGGAACTTTCGGGGAGTCAAAAGTCAAGATTACATTTTTAGATTTAAGCAAAGAGCCATCACGCCGGAACATCATACGACGTGCAGCAAGAACAATCTGATCCGCAAGTTCAGTCACCAATTCATCCTCACTGCATGGCAAGAGATCAAACTCCGAAATAACACCCCGAGAGGTGTTAAGAAACGGGTGAGGTGTCACTTTGACAGGAATGCCTTGAAGACTAGAAAGGCGCAGAAAAGTGTTACTCTGAGAAACACTGCAAGTTTGGACAAGCAGGTCCCCAGAGCGAAGCTTCCTCACAGACTTCAAGGGGCCAACCGCAGCGTTCAAAGCTTTAGAAATGAAAAATGGAGATCTGGTGGACAGTCTCTCATTCGGATCGATGGATTCTACAAGTAAGTGTGTAGCATGCGTAGTCACAGCAATCGAGGGAAGACGACGCTTCGGAGCGACTGGTACAGCTGCCGAAGAAGAGGTAGTACATTCTTGGTCCAGGTCATGGTCTAAAGAACGTTTAAGGTTTTGAGACTTGGTAGGTTGAGAAGACGAAGGAGAGTCGTTTGCAACTATCATTTTCTCAGGTGACTTAAATTTGGAGTGTTTATGTTTGGGTTTACCCATGGAAAAAAGAAGGAAGATTCGTCTGCAGACTACTCCACCCACCACCGAGCCCTACAAGGGAGAACTGGAGGTCCGCAAGCCAAGAAAATGACGCTAGACACAGTTCTGGAGCTTATACGTTGCAGATATAGTCCGTTGGCTGTGATCACACGCACTCGGCGGACACTTCGGCCTCCTGGTACCGTCATGTCAACGCCTTTGGCATGATCCCACAGCCCCCGGGCTCACCCTGCCGTGCCATACGACAAAAAAGCCGCTAAAGCCCTGTACACAACTTGGTACAAGACTTCTGACTAGAGGTGGGTTAGTCTCTAGCCTCCCGTTTACAGCGAAGCCGGGGTCGAAGAGGAGTGTTGGTACACAGGAGGCACTTAACCGGTCTCCTGCGACCTCAGCCGCCAGACATCCCATTTCCGCCTCACGGGTCTCCGCACGCGGCAAACATGCAGGTAGGCCTAGCACCCAAACCAGCGAAAAGGAAAAAAAGAAATCCAAAGAAGACAAATCCTGGCAGGGAACCTAATCGGAATCTCAGCAACCTACGAACTGAGCGGTTAATATAAATCAGTTAGTGGTGGAGGGTAACAAAACCACAAGACCGGGGTGTTAGTACATAACGTGGTAGCGATTAGGTAGAATACAACACGGGCAACTAGCCAGTGGAGAAAATAAATAAAAACAAAAAAGCGAGACACAAGACCAGCTCGGGATCGTGGGGCCGCGACTCCCCAACAGCTGGATGAACAGCCTTCCCTGCAAACACCAATAGCACCAAAATAAAAATCAAGCGGTGGCATGACATCAGATGTTGACCAGTCACAAGGTCAGCTCGGGCCGTGGGGGCGCCGCTCCCCAAATAACTGGAAAACCAGGTATCCCCGTGCGGGGTTTTTCTCTTAAGAGGACATATATATGGATATATATATCCACCACCTGCACAATGCCAAGAAAAGTGAGAGACCACCTAAAAAAATTATGATCACACATTTTCTCATTTTCTCTTATAGAAAATGCGTTGGACTGTTGTCAGTCCTGAATGAAAATTCACATAAATTGGCCAGATTTATGTGTTTCCAGGACTGAGCAACAGGACATTAATTTGTTTTCCTATGCAAATTATCTTCTCTCTTTATGAGATATTATTTCTCCCGCTGAATTATATGTGGCAACGAGTGTAAGTCATGACGTGGTGGTATGCAGTATATATAGGCGCGTTCAAGTATGCCAGAGAGGTTCGTTGTGTATAGGTTAGGTTCTTCCTAATTATTGTGATGCGATTTTACGAAAGTTCGGTCTAACAGTAGTTGTGTTATATAGGAATGTGTATTGAGTAATACCAGGAGTTTACCAATAAAAGGGTAAAAGTGAGTACGTTTTCTTAGTTCATTTTATTGTCAGACCTCCGTCTGGCCGTTACGTCTATTTCATTGCGTGTCTTACCTAAACAAACTCTAGCACTTTGATGATTAAGCACACTTTAGCTACGTCAAATAACCTTTCAATAACCCTAACGTAACTTAACATAAGCTTTCCTGCACGACACGTCCAGCAGCAGAACCTATTCATAATATTCCTTAGTGAATGTAAATGAGAAAGTGGAATGTCTACATATTAATTGTTCGACTTCCAAAGATAATGAAAAGTGAATTCCGTTAATCTTGGATTATATTCAAGATTGTCCTTGATTTTTTGCCACATAATGGTGACAGATTGTGACACATCAAACAGTGGGCCACACATGTACGGCAAATTCGAACGACCACGAAGACCATCAATTGTAAGTAGGTGTAACCTCATATACTCATCCGG
This sequence comes from Macrothele yani, assembly GCA_039090855.1. NCBI lineage: Eukaryota > Metazoa > Arthropoda > Arachnida > Araneae > Macrothelidae > Macrothele > Macrothele yani. Next base: position 94,114,614 of record CM077033.1, on the reverse strand, counting down.
AGTACGTAATGTAATCGCTAGTTGCATGTGCACCGTTGCGGTTCGATGCCATCAACATGAGTACCGCCGAAGCATTTTTCCTGTGCGGTATCTCACATTCCTAATTTCGAAATACCTAAAAATGTTTCACCATAAGAAGAACTGCAACTTTAGCTAATCTCAGGTGTTACTTACTATTCGTAGCTATGTCACTTTAAAAATGGGCTAGACCTGACTGAGGATGTAACTGACTTCAGGTACGAAAGTTGTATTGAGCTACAGATACTTTAGCGAAAAATAGATATTGCTCATAAGACTCACGATGAAGAGAGCTACTACAAAGTTGGCTATGATCTAAGGATTCAACGTGATTTTTTGAAGACAAGTTACCATTTATTGAGAGTATGACGGAATTTCTGTTCAGGATGAATTAGAGCCGTAATAATATACTTCGTGACTAATTTCAGTACATAATAAATGTCGCAGAATAATAGAAGTCAATAAATTTAATTATTCTCTTATTTGAATCGATGTTATAAATATTCGCGAAATGTGACTGTTCATTAAAAGTATTCCCATGCCCAGACTGCAAGTAGAATTCTTAATCTTTAAATTTCTGTTTGCGGATTTAGTCACACTTCGATGTTGTTTTTTTGCTGAATCTCGTGAAATATAATTTATGAACAAGTCGCAGACATAATAATTATTTCCTGTTAAATTTCTTTTATTTACCGTTTGACTGACAAAGGGACTTTTTTGCCGGTGGAAGAAGGGAGTGAATTGGATGTTCCGTTATCTATTTCGCCGAATAATAAATCAGAATATGTGATATTTATTTCTATAGAACCGTCCCGCTTCCCAAATATATTCCAATTATTCACATATAAATTAAAACGTCAATTACGTTGCATGCAAAATTCTTGCAAGTGGACGTTTTTAGACTTCTTCGCATGCAACTTTGGGCTAAAGTCTGGCCTCCTTAGAATCTCATCAAATGTATCTTTTTCGTGCTTCTTTCTACGTTTGCGAACGAATGATAAATTTTGTATGTCTGTGCATCGGTGTGAGACATCTATCTCACACCCATTTCAATAGTTTTAGAACTTAGTGCATGATTTTCTACGTATTGATTCGTTTTTATCTGATCAGTTTCCTTTCGAAGTTTCTTCACCGAAGAAACCGGATGATTGTGAAGTACCGAGTTTCAGAAGCACTTTTGTTTTCTGTGGAAAACTTATCAAAGTAACTAGAACTTTTTGGTATTTTGTAATATGCATTTTCATAATTACTACTTAAATTGGTCTTAAGAATAGGCAAAGTGTTAAAATGCATGCCATTATTTAATGCGTAGTTATAATGTGCATCAGAATTTTGGAATTTTCGTGCGTCATATAGAATGAGGTAAAAGCTGGATGGTAGAAGTTCGAAGAACGATTATAATAAACAGTACTGATTATTAGCGTTTCTGATCATATTCATCATAGTAAAATATGTCTTAATGAATACGAAACGTTAACAAGAAATGAAATAACAGCTTTCAAATTTTACTTGAAAACATTATATACAATAATTAATTTCCCAAATTTTTGCATGTCTTGTTTAGTGCTTTTCAAGAGAACTTCAGGGAATTTCTGTTTCCGGTGGATCTTAGTAGAAAGAGGTCGGTTGGGAAGTAATTAGGGTTCGAGCTGATAAGCGTCTGAGAATGGAGGCATGATTTTTGTAAAATGGGAAAGGAAGTAGGTGGAAAAAACGAAAAATGTAACAATGGTTGACTTGAGGTTTTGAATTCTAATAGCACCTCCATCCATGTCTGAAACTTTAAAATTCAGCCTTTTAAGAATATGTAGATGTTTGTATGGTCTGAAGCAAACCGAACAACACGTATAATTCTCTTAGCCCGTTAAGGAAGCTTAATTCAAGACGACGCGCGATGATACATAACGTTCTGGAAGGTACGTGTGTGTAACACGAATTTCGTTTATAGAACTTCATAATAATTTACCGTTCAAAATATTAGCGCTAGAACTTCAGCTTTTCATTTGATATCGAAAAAGCTAATTAAACAAGCATCAGACTTAAAGATCTGCGCGTCCGAAACACCTAGATATTTCTTACGAGTCGTTCACCCTTTCGTATAAATTTATCATTATACTTACGATAGGACAAAATTTACGATGATCAGAAGTCTGGCAAATGTGTGTGCCTTTTAAGACATTTTTCGAGACGACACTAAACAGACCCTTCAAAAGGACTTAGCAAAAATCATTTCTCGTCCTTAATATTTCTTAAAAATTCTGAATAAATTGATACATTGTAGTACACCCCCACAGAACCATCCTGGACCCACGTATGAAATACAGCCGTTCGCACGTATTTCAATGATACACGATAATTAACAGGTGAATTTGTTGTTTGAGTATCGAGTATTTTACATTCTTTCCGGCGCATATGTACACTCGTTGTCAAAAACATAGTTGCACCCAGAAGGACGTGTCGAATTGCACTGCTATTTTGGAGGAATGTAAAGGTTACCAGGTACAATGATCTATTAAACATTGATGCTGATATGAGCAATATTTATTGAAATACAAGCCAGTAAGGGGTATCTCCCAGTATGGCGTCGGGGCGCGAGGTTTGCTCACACAGCATACCAGACATCACAGCATGGAGTTGATAAAGTTCCTAACGATGTCCTGGGATAAGCCATCCCATGCAGCTTTAATGTTCTCATGCAGTTCCTGCAGTTTGTGCGGTAGGGTTGGGTTATGTAAGGCGCGTCCAATAGCATCATACATATTTTGAATAGGTGATGCGGCTGAACAGGACCACGTGTCAGTCCCTTGAAGGCAAGCCCTTGAAACAGCAGCAGTATGCGGACGAGCTTTGTCCTGCTGGCAAATATCACCAAATTGAGCGTTCAGAAAAGGTAGGGCGACAGGTTGCCGGAACACGTTAACGTAACACTGGGCTGGCAAAGTGCCTGTAATGAACTTCAAAAGTGATCTGGCATCGTAAGCAATTGCACCCCAGATAATGACACCAGACCTTCTCGGCGTGTGATGCTCGACAGCAAACCGTTCATATTGGCACTGACCACGGTGCTTCCACACACAGATTCGGTGGTCGTCTGCTCAAAGACAAAAGCGCGATTTGTCACTGAAGATCACCCGGTACCATTCTGCGTGGCTTCGTGACAGTTTGGCACGATACCATTGCAGTCTTTGCCGAAGATGCAATGTCGTTAAACGCAGACGTCGTAACGGTCTGCGTGCGTGTTGTCCTACGTTATGAAATCTTACATATAAGAAAATGGGGAAATCTTACATAGATTCGCAGAGTCTATGAGAATAGAACTGTCGATATGTAAGCACCTTTCACATGAATCGTACCGATCTTAAAATCAGAATATTCTGAAAAGTTTGTTTCCTACGAAACTATATTCTCTCTAAATTTTGCTTATTACTCAGACTTTTTCGCAGTGAGCGAAATCTATACTTTCCAGTCACAATTTTAAAAGTACAATTCAGGATGAACGCATATATATAAGTAGGTAAGCATCAACACCTTTTTAAACGTATCTTAAAAAATAGCTATATAACATCATTCTTAATGAGCCTGCAGCAACGGAAAAAGGAAAAAATACTGTAAGTTTGACAAGGATAATGTGTCAAAGTACAGTAGACGGAGTGGTCCTGCTGTAATACAAGGTTATAAGCACGACTTTCATTTTTGTAAAATAGGCATAGAATATCCCATTTTTGCGGATTACCTCAAAGCCAAAAGGATTGACGTTTACCCGCTTCCTACTGCAGGGTAAATGTTAAACTGAGACACGTATAAGTGCAAAAGTGGCCTATTTTCTTAGCAAGTTTTAAAGCAGAAAGCTTTACGTTTAGGAGTTATGATCACAGCCTATTAAAAGCCGTTTAACAGTTTCCTTTAGATGTGCAACATTAATACGATTAATTAAAAATTAAAGTTTATATAACTAATTTTTACAATAGTAAACGAAAAGCTGTTATGCGACCACTTTTGTTTAACATAGAAATATTTTTTTTCCATTATGTAACAGTATGAAGTGTATATGTTTCTAAGTATAACTTAAAAAATAGTTTTTTGAACGTGTTAAAAACACATCCTAAAGAAAAGATTGTTAGGTTAGCTAGAGTAAAGAAATATTTCATTTTAATGTGCAGATTAAGCTTCTGAAATTGCAAATTTACAATGCAATGAATTTTATCCCATTGTTTCTGTTTCAGATCGCAAGTAAAAATGCATCCAATTAAAGTTGTTGATACACGCCTACCAAAAACGGAACACAAACAAAAATGTAGTCATATACTACTTACCTTTGATTGTTTTAAAATAGTAATACATACATATTTTTCCAGAGTTATTCCTCTTTATTTTAAGTTATTATAGAGCAGTACGACGTTTACGAATGGAAAGATTACATTTACTCCAACGGAAATGGAAATATTGTGTCAAAAGTGGAATAATAAAGAATGTCGTAAATAAAGACATCTATTCATTTATGTTGTTGGCATAATGTAATATCCTTATATAATACAGAAGAGGTCTTTGCATGACTCCGAGGATTTATAGACGTTAGGAGTAGATTTGTTTTTATTAACAGTGAAGAAATTTTGATGTACAGAGCGAGCTACATGAACTTGAGTGTTTTTTTGTTACAACTGTAGTAGATTATATCTTTAAATCATACAAGATTGTGTTGACAATATTTAAATGTCTAAAAATGTTATGTAATGAACATTTGAATTTTACTCATTTACATATGCAGAAAGAAAGAAATATAGCTACGAAAAGTGATGTTAACGTATTTAAACCTTTCGCTAACGGGACGCCTGGAAATTCAAAAGACCACAAGCTCCGAGGTTGTCCGATACCTTGAGTAGGATTTCCTACCCTCTCCCAATGTTTTTTCAATTTGCACAGCGTCTGGGGGATTATCAGAAGTCACCCTCAGTCATCTTTGTTGTAGCTAAACAAAGAAGTGAACCAGGTGTTTGTTTGTCCCGAGGCAGTATCATTAAGCCTTCTGACATCGCTAAGTTGAACTCTTACTCTGTTGACACGTGATTCATTTGCCTTCGATATTTTGCATTAATATTTACTCAGTATGTCTGAAGGGAAACAGGGCTGACCAGAGAAGTAATAAGTGAAATAATTTTTCCATCACACACATTAATTCATAATACGAGTACATTGATCAACTAGTGTCAAGCACAGCAAACAAAATGTATTTTTTCATTTTTGGCTGTAATTGGAATAATGGAAAGAGATAAGTAATAAACAAAACACTGAAATAGTAAGAAAGGAAAGTCCAACCTCTGGCGAAAATACAGTAAAGCAGTAAAAATAATATGTATAAAAGCATTGAAAGAATGTGGTCATTGGAAAAATAATTTCGGACATTTTTCTGGACACTTAAGTGTCCGTGGATCAAATAAATTTACGAGTTACGTTTTCCTGGAAATTAAAGTGTTAGTGGAGCAAATAAATTTACAAATTACATTTTTCTGGACACCTAAGTTTGCAGACACGGGAATAGGTTCCAGGTAGCACATCCCTGCAGTTTAACGTAGTCCCAACAATGAGCTATTGCCTTTTAGAAATAGAAGCCGTTGGCTGCGTGTTAGGCCTACGTCAAATTACCCGTAGGGCCTGCATCTAACCGATTACAGCACATTATGCATACATATGTTCTGTAGATATGGCATCAAAAACAAATTCTGACGTCATAAAATAGTTTATGTACAACGAGAAATAAAGCTCATTTAGCAGAAAAAATAGTGATTTTAAGCCTCAAACAATTTATAAAACGCTAATATTTAATTTCAAATGAACTGCGGTTTTTACCGTTGTCCTAAAAGTGGAGTTTATGGGAGAAACTTTGTCATAAAAATTGTTTCTTATTTGCTCAATCAAAGTAAACAGCTTGATAACATAATAATAACAGCACGGTGAATGTTTCTATCAGTGGCTACTGTTAGACGTCCCGTAGACATGATCTTGAGCAGCTATACAAGCGACAGGCAAAACCACGCTTGACGTAGAAGCGAACATTTCCCGGTACATGTGGTAACTACGTATAAAACACTATTGTGGATTTCAAACAAATTGCAGCCAATTTTGTATTTTTATTATCACATTATGATTCAGCACCTCTGCTCTAAATGAAAAATACGGTGAAACGAAGCAGTCGAAAAGGGTATAAGGACCATGCCCTTTATTTCTCAAATCCGTTTTATCAATATGAAACTAAAGGGCTTTTTTGTGTAATTTAAGTACAATATAATTTCTGTGGGGCATATCATTAAATTAATGAAAATACATTTTCAATAGAATTACCTGCTTTTTAGCCCCGGTGTCAACAAAATGACCTCATCGAGGTTTTCCATTCATTTTCTTAGAGGGAAGTGCCAATTTCTTTGCCATTTAAGGACCACCACCCATCTAATCATCTGTCTACTACGACCTTAGTAAAGGTGATCAGGTAACGAATAACTAGGAGAAATTTGGTTTGTTATAGCCATGAAGGTTATTTTTAGAAGAAAGAGTTATTATCACTTGAGCTACAGAAATTGTCGATAAATAAATCGATTCTCCGTGCATTGTTCAACAAAGAAAATGCCAGCGTACGTTACCCCACACGGTAGGAGTAAAGAAACGGTCGTTAAGGGCTTGCGTAAAGGTGAACTTTTACTCAACTGACTGTTCATACTTGCGGATTCTTCCGCCTGTCGCAGCGCTAATTACGTTCTGATTGTAATTCGAATACTTGCTGTGTACTTTATACTTCTCAATGCCTCTTCCATTGAAACATAGTGCTTGGTAAATTGAAAAGGTGCAAGAGATGAAAAATATCCAGCCTTGGAGAAAATACTGAGTGGATAAAGAATACACACTTCTCTAAATATGAAGAATATTTAGTGGCGTTGAAAATGAAGATTGATAAAAATTTCAAGGCTTTAAATAGTGGCGTTGAAAAAGAAGGTTGATAAAAATTTCAAGGCTTTAAGTGTCTGGCTACAGAATTTAAATAAGGACAACTCCTTCAAAATTTTCAAGGCAGAAGTGCCTCTGTTAATTGCCAGACAAAACTCTTGCTTTTAGAAATGAATAATGCAACGGCAAAAATAACAAAAACAGCAAATGTTTATCCTTTCAGCTGAAAAAATGTCAGGGAATGAAAAGCTACTTTTGATGACAGGTATTACACAGAAACTTCTATTATTAAAGGTGTGAAGTATTTGCTCGCAACATATAACGTTAATAAGAAAGCATGGACGACGGCAGAATGGTTCAGGAGCTTGACAAAATATCAAAAATAATGAAAAATCCTATTGCTTATTGGCAAAAGCACAGTGCCCCCAACAATTAGAAACGTTGAAGCTGTTCAAATAAAAGTTCTTTCAACTAACGTCAGCTCGGTGATTCAGCCTTGTGATTCTGGGCTCATTCACAGCTTCAAGAAGCACTATCGCAAAATGCTAATCAAAGGTATCATCACTAGCATCGAAAATAATGATGGATATTTGTATGTGATGGATATTTAGCCGCTATTTATTTGGTGCATGCAGCTTGGCAAACAGAAAGGCAGAAAACTATTATTGCCTTCATCTTGCAAGACAAAGTCAAATGTGGGGCTTTCTCTTCGATTGGTTCTAGCGGAAATCTGACGGTGGGGAAAGTTGTTGTCATGTGTACTTAGGATGAAAGTCAAAATGATGATTTTTTGCAGATGTTTAAAGTGAAGTATATTTTTCCCCTTGGGGTAAAATTTGTTTCTGTGCAGAGAGGAATTAGCTCTTTCAAATAAAAATTGGGACCGAGCTGTGGAGACGTCCAACTTTCAAGCGGATTCGATAACGGTTTAAGCTGAAAAGTTGTCCAATAAAATGTGGAACAGATCGCTTCTGTTACTTACTATTACTGCGCCGAATTAGACATCTGGATGTGGCATCATGCTAAGAGTGACGTTTTGTATGAGCGGACTAGATTGGCTTATACCAGTTGGTGTAATTCGTGATAAATGGGTCTTGTGTTATTGCGTGGATTTCCTGCTGCTGAATTAAGCTATACATTTGGTAAATAATTACAGTTGTTGGTGCTCTCGCGGTTTATTTTGTACATTTCATCGGGTACCTGTATTATTTTAATTTTACGAATTTCACCACTAACTACCTCATTTACGTCGATCATAGTAGCAATAAATACCTTCAGTATCTTATCGCTAAAAGAAACTTATATAAATGTCTTTAAAATTTCTCTGCAGCAGTCTTGCAAAAAGATTGTTACTCATTGCAGCTCCTAACGGCTTTTATTATATGATCCTACTGTTTTTTACGTATAGTGTAAAGAGCAGTTTAGAAGCAAAATTCGGTATGCTACGATAACCTAATGGTGGCACTTCGAAAAGCCATTTATATGCATCAATACAGACCCTTGTCTCCCTGAAATAGGTCCTCATGAGATGTTAAACATTTTAGTAAAAATTTGAATTTTCTCTATTGTTTTCAGCGTGTAATTCCAAATAAGCAAATATGCTCAATATGCTTACTGAAGAAATTATAAGTTTTCTTAAAGTTTAAGTGCTCAAGAACTGAACTTAGTTGTGTGTGCCCTTTTCTAAGAGAAATCATTGTATTACCTGTATATAATTCGAATGAGAAGTACAATAATCACGACTTGCGTTAGAAACGCCAGTGGAGTAATACAACATGTTAACAAAGCCGCCATGCCTCTACTCAAGCTTCATGATTAGGTCACATCATCAGTGTATATTACAGAAAAAGCTTTTTAGCATATAAAAATATTTACTTCCCTACAGAATGCAAAAAAACACTTTCTGTTTATGTCATGTTTATTCCTTTGCAAAAAATCAGTTCTCTTTAATGCTACAATTGGCAAGATATTAATCACAAAAATGCTATTTTAACGAAATTGCATAACTTATGATACTATTTAGACTAATGATTCCACAGAAACTAGGGTTCAACACTCTTTTGTCTTATTATATTCAAAAATAAGAGTTGAAACTGATAGGAGATATAAAATGCGGTATCACAAAATATGAAGATGAACATCATGGGAAGAACATAAAAAAGGCTATCTATGTTACTTTCTAAATTACATTCAGGAAGAAGATAGCATCCTGAAAAAGGGACTTTGCTGTTAATTTGTCTTATGTAAAGAAAAACAATATATATATACGAATAAACATTTCAAAAGCAGCGGCATGCGGTCTGCTTTTTATTAAAAAAAAAGAAACAGCGTTGTAATGATAACGGGTAATCCGTACTTGGGATTTGTGAGTAGGAAATCACCGAAAGGATCGTGTGGTTCACAAATACTGAAAATAACCACTGTTTCAGAGAAACCTTTTTGGCCCGTCATTCTAGAGAATTCCGTAATACTATAGAAAAACATTTTAAAATCACTCCCCTCTAAAGTAAATATGATTCCTTAACTGAGCAATGGGGTACATAGAAGATAACTGATACGCATGAGGCTGGCGAACAATGTGGTAAAAGTGAATTCTGTACTACTCGACATGACCATATGATGAAAAGATTGTTTTATGTTTAACATACGCTGTTAATTTGGGAATATCTCTTTTTAGATTAACCTTCGGCATGATACGGTGCTGCCATCAACATCCCCGAATGAGGGACTTTTCCTTTTCTCATCACAAACAGCATGAAAAGACACCACATTCAAAGTGAATTAGGCTTATCTATGTTACACTACATCGCAGGGATTTCAAAATTTCATTCATGGAGACAACAGAATAGCTAGAAAACATTCATTTTCTCTCTTTTTTTCAAATTCGTTTGAAGTTAGTTGGCATGTATTTAATGATCAGCAGCTAAATACGCGAAAGCAAAGAATCTCACTAAATAAAAATAATTTATTTAGCGAAATATAACATTTATCATTTATGAAGAAGATGTACTTCCATTAAAAATTTTCTGTTACAACTACTATGGTTGAAACGTGTGAAGTTAATACGCGATGTAATTACTCTGATATATTCTTTGCAGAAACATTGAGTGAGTCTTTACAGAAATCTTCAAAATTCAGGTAGTTTCCATGAAGGAAAATACATCCTTTTTTCTCCAGCTTATTTTTAATATCATATGATAATAATATATCCATTAGTTATATCCATTACATTACATGATATTGCATTTTTATTTTCGAAAACAATATTTTAAAACTGATATTTCAAAGAATATCTTTTACATATTTTTCCTTTTGTGCGTTTCATTTATTCAAAAATATATGTTCTCATATATTCTCTCGATGTATACTTCTGTGATAGTAATTTTAGGCAAAACGCGTTTTAAAGAAAAGTAGTGCCCAGTTTAATCAGTAGTGCCCAGTTACCGAAAGTTGTAAACGATTAGATCAAGCAATTTGATTTGTGCTAATCCTTTTTATTTTCATAGAGAGCTGTAAAAAAATACGTTCTTACGCCGTACCGAGAAATTACTGCAATGTGTAACATATCATTTACAAGAACAATTTTATCTGGCGTAACACTAATCGCCTGATGCCCAAGAGTGAATATATGTTTTGATGTTCGAGCAAGGATGCTCGAAAAATTAAAATAATATTGGATAACATAAAGCTGTTACATAATATGCATATTAAAATCTATTGCAATAAAGAAGTGTTAAATGCATATTCTAACATCAATATCTGCGCATCCTGAGTTAATTTTGAATTTCGTAAGAAGTTACTTTTCATTATTGGGTAAAATGCCGTCAAATAACATTGCGTATTCCATTAAAAATAATCTAACGATTCTGCGGGTGTGAGGTTCACCTCTGATATACATATTCTGTACGATATGACTGGTAAAATGTTACTCTATATAAAGAATACTTACTAAAGCTTCTACTCTGTTTCAAGTTTTCAGCGTTCAATAATTATAACGGTTATTCGAAAAGAAAAGGTTGCAATTACATGCGGCAATAAATTCAAACCTATCTAACTCCATTAAAAATTGGCACACGGTTGATTATTCGTGAAAGAAATTACATTAAATTTGATTTCACAATTTTTTTGTTTCGATATGCATAATGCTTTACTAGCAAGACGCCTTTTGCAAGGCAATAATGATCTACGTCATTTTGTTAAAACAGTAACACCCAATGTTGGCAAAAGATTTCCGCCAAGTATTATTAGGAATCAGGTGGATTCCCTTTGTCATATAAAGGGTGAACGATAAAAAGTTCAGTGGTGTCCAGGAATCCTCATTTCTCTTATTTCTCTTTTTGTTTTAAATGTCAAATTAGTTTGAAATATATAAACCTTTTTGTTGGCGCAAATAACTGCAAAGTACAATATGTTTATCAGGGTGTTCAATAACTATGTAGTTAATAGCCTCTAAATAACTTATGAAATACTACGTTTATAAGTGCTACTTAAAAAGTATAGTAAATCAAATGCATGTTGTTGTTCAACGGGAAAACTATCCATGTACAACTCGGTTTATCAGTTAAACTGTTCAGTTGCCGGTAGTATTTCAGTTCCAAAGTCATTGAGTATTACCATTTTACTTTTTCATTTTATTTATTTATGAAGATTCGTGTGGGAAATAAACGCAAATCTACAAGTTTTTCGAATCTTATGTACCAGGAACCCATGCAAAATGTTGGCAAACCCAGTTATAACACATGTGGCACACCTCATAACTTTCTGTTTGGAACACCCTTTCCAATACAATGGAATACCGTCAACCTTAATATAAAGATGAAGAATAAGCAACATTTTATTTTTCCTTTTGTTTTAATTTAGGCGGACTCTCACAACTAAAATGTAAGCAACATTCGCTTCATAAACACCCATGAGACAAACATTTTGTTATGTGTTTTTACAGACAAATCAACTTCTTTAAAAATAAGTTTTCCGACTGATGTTCACCGCCACAGGAAGCCGATAGCTAGGCAACTTTCGCAGAAACTCTCCCCTTCTACATGAAGAGCTATATCAAGGTAACATGTTTGCAAAAAACTCTACGGAAGAATTTCGTAGGTAAGAATGCCAGTAGTCTGAATTCTACTCGCCCTTACAAAAAGAAATGTTCGTCTAAAATAAGCTTGAAAACATCCTCCACCTAGGACGCCTGTATAATGGGCCTGTGCTCTCCTCTGTGCCGAATCGCGATATATCCTAAACATGGATTCTCGAGATTGTTACATTTGGAGAGTCCCTGTAAGCAGAAATCAATCCTCCTACATTAGGGAAACTGAACACCTAAAGTGGTGGTTGCCACTTATTTTGGGCTTGCAACATGTTGGTTTAAAGTTATGCACTGCATGCGTTTCCAGGAGTCCCACTGACTTTCGCACACTACAGAGGGGACACCCTAGAGCCATATGTAGGGCATTTCACTTGAGTTGGTGGCCCTTAGTTTCTTTTTTATGGAAGATAACACCGGTCGTGATAGCGCTCCTCAAGACGACGAATCTGTGTAGAATGAAGACATTCATAGGATGGAGCGACCCGCGGGATCTCCGTACTTGAATCCAATAGAGCATGTTTTGGTTGCTTAGGGAAGAGCATTTGCTAGCCGGCAGTCTCTACCCAGAACCCTTAATGAGAATCTGACGCGCGTTGGTGGACGAAAGGTACTAATTGTCACAGAATCTCCGCCACAGCGTTGTAAAGGTTATGAAAACTCCTTGTGCGGTTTTCTGGTAAAACAAACACCCTATTAGCCCACTGAAATGTGCGTCGTCTGCTGTATTACGTTGCTCATGATTCGTCCTCATGTGGTGTTGTCATTCCTTTTTTGGGTGACGTACGGCTGCGTTTTTGATACATTAATGCTGGTTCCAACTGTCATTAAAATCCGTTGTGTGTGATATGCGTTATTCATAATTTTGTGTTTGCCACGTTAATTGTGGGCACAAATGTACTTAGTAATTTGAATGTAGTCACATTTTAAAAACACTGTTTTTAAACATTTATTTTAAATACTTTTCAGTCCTCTAATATCAGTTCACCATTGAAGTTTTCAATTTAGTATTAGGAAAATATTTTATTTGAAATTTTTGTTTGGTGTCGGTTGGAACTAACTTGATCTCTGATACTCTCAAAAGCGTTTAGCTACACTTCGAAATTTTAGAAAAAACATCCGTTAAAGTATTACAATGACTCACTTGATTTGATAACTTAGTTTTTTGAGTCAGTCGGAGAGTTTTTCAAACCATAACTGCATATATTCGATTTTCCTGATTTTCATGCATTTTACAAATGCGCACTTAAACTCATATTATTACACAAAATTTCTAATTTCTTAAAATATTGAAAAGCAGACATTTGGCATTATGTCACAATGGTACCAAAGACAGTATGTGCGCAAATGATATTTTAAGGGCGCAGCAAACAATTCTCAAACAAGGGTAAATAATTTAATTTCTCAAGTATTTTTGGATTCAAAGGTAAACGCATCGTTCCATTTTATTCCACAGGTTAAGAATTATGAATATAAATACACTCAATGGAAAAAACATGTAAACTACCTACCCAATGACGTGTTCGTCCTCCTCTAGCACGAAAAATAATCTGTTCACGCAGAATCATCGATTCTACAAGAAACCAAGTTGTTTTGAACATGAAAACCAATAGGTGAGAAGCCATGAAAGCTTGTTGGTGATCAGCTAGCATATTCTGGAAGCGATCAGTTGTTAAAGACCTTTCCAGACACCCAAAGAGAACAAATGTGTTTCACTAGAGGACTTCTCAAATCATTACAGAGCACTTAGTCAAATTCAAAGGGCCCGAAACCACTGCAACGGGTGTCTGTGATGCTCGCTGGTCAGAGGTAGGTGGCGTAGTGGCATCCTTGAATGTAATCCCCGCTACGCATGGCCACTTTCGTACCTATAGAAGATGCAACATGATCATGGATGGGTGAGAGCGACGAATTAGTTTCTGTTCGTGAAGTTCACACAATCTTTTGATTCTGTCGTTATATCGCTGCCCTCGGCCGTCCAATATCATTGTGCCGCTGGGTTGTGCTCTCCTCGATCCATTGGCTCCAACATCGTCCGATTGCCGCGTCACTCCGATCCAAATGCCTGTCGTAATGATTACTTGACATACAAGTCTTTCTCATCCCAATTACAAGTATTGTCTCAACTGATCTTACAGTGTATGTACCTGTTGTCGAGACATCATCACTATCAGCGGAGGTCACTGCAATCGGAACCCGCAGTCAAAATTGTCGCTTCGTTTCAGCTGTACTCTTGATAGTACCTACTTGATGTGTGTTTTCCATGGTCTATGGCTGGCCACTATTTCGTAGTTTGTCGCTATGTTTTCATCATTTGCATATTCGGCCAAGAGCTGCTTATATGCCGAGTTTCATAAGGATCAATCGATTTTCTCGGGTGCTCCTTTTATTTGTCTGGAAAAGGAGTAATTTGTAGTAAGACAACTATCTCTACAAAATACACTAATGTCGCCCGTACGGAAACGGACGCAGGCAGATGGAATTACCTAACGCTGATTGAGAACAAACATGATGAAGACATTAAATACACATTATAAGAATTCCAGATGCAGAAGGTTGGCAATATTAATAGCTTTATGCACGTTGTTTGCAAGTGAGAAAAAATGATCGGCATGTGAGTAAACGAAAGAACAAATACCACTTACAAAAGTAAAGCTATAACGAAGCACAATCTGCATAACGACACAGAATGAACACGCCGGTTATCAACGACGATACTGGAGTGGCCACATATTGAAGAAGGAATGTGGATGCGGTATAAAACGTAAGCGGATCTACATGCGCTTGAAGTAAATGAAAATTCGAAGGCTAAAAGACTGAAGCCAGCCACTGTGGTACGAACAGTTCATGCTGTGTAATGAATAAAAATTGAAAATGGATTTTACAGGTATGTCAGATTTTTCTCATACAGTGGACCGTGTTCTACCCACCATCGTCCTCTAAGCCTTTGTTTGGTGACGGTTGAATCGACAAATCAAATCTATTTCAATTATTAAGGTCTCGCTCATATACAGCTATAAAATTAGAATCATTAAAACTATAAGGTGATTGACCTGTGGAAATATAAAAACGATAATATCGGGGCGAAATCTGGTCGGTTCTACAGCATTGCCATACTGAGACACTGCATCATAACATGGGGCAATAAAAAGCTACAATTGGGATGATTATTAATTGAATCCGCCCTATTTCACAGATGCTCATTTCAAATTATTTAGGACTTTAAAGACTACTCGTGCAGAGTTAGTCATATGCGAGTGTCAGTCCTTTTCATCCGAAACCCTTTCTCCTTGTATGGCGATGGCACCTTTAATAAGACCAGGTTTATTTTCTTACATAAGTGGCCGCTAATGTTGGGAGAATTTATGCTAATTTGTTTAAATTTTAATAGGATTTTCCTTTAGATGTACATGGCCAGAGGTGTAAGGAGATCTTTGTGCTCCCTAATGTTTAAAATCAAAGATGCTCATGGGTCTCCCTTGAAAGACAATGTATGTACTTCACCGATCCTTAGGTGTGTCGGAGTAAGACAAGTGTTTTTTACCCATTTATTTCGTACCCTAGAACTTATGTATCGCAGCTATGGGCATATGTAGCATGTGAATCTGTTCAAATAAATATGAAAGCAATGGTGTCTGATACAATTTGTTTACCCTCAGAGTAGTAAAGGAAATTATCTCTATAGGTATAACAGTGTGATTGAGACGAGTAACGTATAGACTTATAGGGTTCCTGACGATACCTAACAACACGGCTATTTTTAGACAGAAAGGCTGCATCCCGAAAATCAGAGTACGAGTTAAATCAAGTGTATGCAATGTTATCTGGATTTCAGTAATTTTTGACATAAAATATGACCGAAATTAACTTCTCTGTAGTATCAATTGCTGTTTTACACTCGGTCAGGTCCTATTTAGGAAAGGGCTAACTGCATCGAAAATTAAGTATAATGAAACTTTAAAGATACATTAGTGATTTTTGAGGCATTAAATTTTGCGAAAGGAAATTTTGCTACTGTTGTAGTTTTGCTGTACGGAAAATGAGGTAAACTTTCCCCTTTTCGTGACCTGAAAAACCTGGGCTAAAAATCATTCTTATGTGTTTGATGTTCAAATGAAGAGGGAAAACTGCTTTCTGTCATTGGCTTTCACACAAATACCTCATGAATATCATCTGTATCTGCATATGCAGTGGCTCTCATAATAATAGGTAAGCTAGCATGTTTATATAAATGCTTTGGAACCCTTAGAGAAGCACAATTTTAAAACTAACAAATAAGCAGTTGTGAGCTAATTGAGGGAATTCATCCATTTGTCTCATTTGAATTATGATATGAATGTATTTGCTGTTGAGGAACGAAAATCATGTAACGCAATTAACATTGGTTGTAAAGGGCTAAATATTGTACAAAACGTTTCATATAAATTTTTAATTTAGTAATATTATGTGTTTAGACGTGACTCATTATAAAAATGAATGAAATCACGCGTGGTGATTTTCTTTGCTGAAAAATAAACGTAATTTTAAACATAGGAATTCCAGAAGGGTCAGCAGTAAGTTTTCTCAAAATTACTTTACTTAAACGTACTTAAAACGAAAAAACAGTGATTTCGTACTTGAATCGTAAGTTCACCAGACGCATCTCAGAAGACGTGCTTATCACAGTTAGTTAAGCTGTAGGTACCTCACAGTAAATCAAAGTTCGGTTGCATCTATTTGGAGTTAGTGAAAGCAATGCCAATCTCAAATGCGACTAATACATTTTAGTATCGTTAAATTGTTTTTCGACATGTAAAAATAAATATTTTACATATCTTTACTTTGAATGTTCGCCTTTCTATGAGCCGATTAGGCTTCACGAGATTTGGGCAAATAATCGTTATAGCACAAGTTTTGCGGAAAAGTAAATGCTTACAGTGTAACTTCGTCCTTGCGACCATCAGTCTGTTGTTCCGTTTTCCTATGAACACCATATCTCCACGACTACTGGACCGATTTCAAAAATTATTTTTCCACTTGAAAGCTTGAAATATGACAAATATGATAGTTGTTTCCTCCTTTTTTGCGATTAGTAAATTCGCAGCTACAGGGCTTAAGAGCAGGTGCTACTTAAATCAAAAACGATTTTATTCTATATATTCGCTTCAACATATGGGATGGAAAATTTGTTTTCTTCCTTTTGATGACATTTGAAACCAAGACTATCTTGGGCAGAGTATCTTTAAAAAAAAATCATGGATTTTCCGCTAAAGGCGAATAACTAAATTTAGACTTCTACAACATCTATGCTTTAAAATGCCCTATTTGAAAATATCCTTATGCATTGGATACCGTTTCTATTGAGAAATATCCTACATACCATCTAATTTTGGGTGAAGAATATTTGCTCTGCGACCAGGGGAGTTGGGGTTTATTTCTGTTTCTGACGTAATTGCAGAAAAATCTGATGATCTGAAAAATCGATTGAAAAATTATTTCGTAGACCGATAACGCTCCCCTAATAAAACCTTTTCAGAACACCGTCTGCGTAAAATTGTGCATAGGGTTCCAGCAAGGGAACCCAGAGGTATTTCTTGTTGCTGTCGACGTCTGTGTTTCTAAATTAGTCAGATTTGCAAAATTATTTTTTTAATGGGAGAGCGCTTCGTGTAAAATATGTTTCGCATAGCAATTCAAATTTTCTTAACTCACACGTGTGCCTCTAGAGATCGTATGGTCCAGTTATGGTGTACAGCAATTTTTGGTTGAGAAAATATCGACGGGAATAAACGCCCAATTGCAAAACACTTTATTGGTCGGACAGTGCTAACTATTAAATTGTTCTGTTCGTATTTCCTTCCAAAAATCAGGAGCAGTTTCATCGCTAGGGCCTAATATTTCAATCTGTTTTACTTGATTAATGTCCTTCCAAATGTCCGATTTAAAAAAAACAACCTTTTAAAGCCGGATAAAATTTCACTTTTGAAATACTTTTGGTTTATTCTGGAGGACAATCTTGTAGTTCAAAATTCTGTCTCGAGGCGGTGCTTGCGTACATCTGTTTGTAGCTGTATCACCGCTTCTAACACCGCCACTGAAAAATTCGCTTTTTCTGCTGTACGCCATTTATAACATAAAGATAAGGAACGCAATCCTCTTTAGAGATTGAAATACTTCTCCACTAGGGGCATCAAAGTCAAAAAACCTTTTCTCTTTATCTTTTAGGAAGGGTATATTTAAATGTTCTTTTCGTTTTACACAGGTTTTGCCATGAAAAATATTTTTATCCTATGTTTAATTTTTCCATTATTCGAAATTCTCCGGCAAGGAGGTGTGGGGTCATATCACGTATCGATCTTCTTTGAACTGGTTGATTTTAAAGTTTGTTTGCTTCTGGAAACTTCCTGCAACTATTACAAAAATTATGTGCACCATTTGTTTATTTCGTAGCATATTTTTCAGCGCTGGTGGAAATGATTTACCGTTTTTGGATGTTTCACTTGTGAACTATTGCTCCTCGAGCTATCACTTGTGAACTATTGCTCCTGTTCTTGTAAACATTGCATGCATTTTCAAATACACAGGGCGCAAGAAATTAGGAGTAAAGTGGTATTACCTTTTAAAAAAAACGTGCCAATGGACTATAGGCCGAAATCTCTGTTTGCGGGCAAGATATCAAGGACATTATCATCTGCACGCATACATTGCGTCTTTTTAAATGCAACTTCAAAGATGTTTTCTTCATGCAATGTTTTTAACAGGATTGAGACCGAAAGCACTTTGTTACTGAATTCCTGAACTATTTGATGCAGTATTAACACTTGTGATTACAGGAATTATCTGTTTCTGATTTTCGGCGCTGTATATGTAGTTATAGGTTTTTGCCGATTTTTTTAACTAATTTGAACCAATCAAAACTACGATCTTAACACAACCAAGATACCGCGTGGCTCAGTTTGGCATTAAGGTGTTTCATTCTGATGTGATAAAAACGCTGTAACACACTTGTTATAAAAACAAATAGAATAAAATATCAGTGATCTCTACATGCTCGTTCATTTATACTGCATTTTCTTCAAAACTGCGTAGATGTTCTTTTATCAAAGTGAATGTTTTCAAATTTGGGAAGTTCAGTTTTAAGCCGACTGTTTACATCTAAAGAAATATTAATTTCTTCATGAACTAAAAGCTCTCAGCAAGATGCATTAATTTTCTGGAGATGAAGCGCTTCAGTATAAATACGTTGGAAAACATTTTTAAGTGACCTCTTCTAAAAAAGAAATTATTTTCTTTTTCGAAACGTTACTAAAAACTATTCCCAACATAAGCATACAGAATACGTTAGAAAACTCTAAACTCCAAAGAAAAAAAAAATATGTAGATCGAATTAAATAAAGAGCACAGTATGAGAGCTTCGAGAGAAAATGCAAGAGTGAATTTAAGAAATATTCGAATCCTGATGGATTCGAATATTTCTTAAACACACCTGATTTTAATTTTTCTGTTATGTACATTATTGCACTTTGGTTTCAACATCTTAAATGTTAAAATCACTATATGCATGTTGAAAAAATATCCCATTCCATGGATGTTGACTTGTACTTGTTGCATTACCAGTTAAATTTGAAGTTTAAAAATATTTCCTCATTAAAATCCAATAAAAGTTTATAATCACAGCATGCAAGAGATCACCACCATTTCACCATCAAACTCCTACTAAACTGTGGTTAAAGCTTTTCCACTCATATAGAGCCATTATCAGAACCTTCATCTGATACACGATGTTTCAGACCGACAAAGTGCGCTAGATGATTGCCTACGGGGTCTCCTACGTGTGCGAAAGGGCTAAAGGATCACGTCACTCTCCTTGCATTCCTGAGTTTTGTGCTTTTTTGATACTATGCTGCCATCTATATTTATTCGCTGTTTCACTCTCTTAGGTTTCCTTCATTACTTTTTGTCCCACCTTCATTTTTCCATTGCTGTTATTTATATTTTCTTTCTCTTTAATTAATGCTTTCCATGGTTCTGCTATGATGAAGGGAGTAGCATCGTTTCAGTCACGAAGACGTTGCTTTTGAAACATTGAGCAAGGGCTAACAGGTACTATCGTCCATGAAATGTCCCGTCAATTATTGACTTAGCTTCCAGATCTTTGGAAAATTCTTTCGGTAAAAGATTTAGAAGGGCAAAAATCCAAGCACATCGGCTTGAGGAATGTCGTAAAAAAACGAAATTTTTTGCTGAAAATTGTTGGAAAAGGAATCATAAAAACGTATGTCAATTTTTTTAATGACAATGTACAGTTCTCAAGTGTTTTACGTCAAACACATTTGGTTCTCAAAATAAGCATTGTTCCTAAATTGTACTCCACACTCTTTGATTATTAGATAGGGATCAAAATGTAATTTATTCTTGGAAGTTTATTCATTGTTCAATCAAAACGGTCATCTGCGCATGTTCAGTGAAACGCTTGTCCATTTACTTTGGATCCTTTCACGGCCGATTGTCGCAGTGCGTTCAGCTAGTGCGAAGTCAAGTGGAAACCAAACTGCCAAATAGAACAAATCTTCCATTCACCGTTGGACACATATTCAGCGTTTTTTTCACGAATAAATAGAAGTTTTCGCAAACAATCCTTCACACCGTTTAATCAACTGATATTCACATTTCTTTCCCTTGCATTCTTAAGTTTCATCATATTTCTGAGCCAACTTCTATTTCCACGTTTATTAAACAGTAGACACTTAATAATGCTCAAAATAACTATTCTTATTCGGAATTCGTTTCCGATCTTGTTAAAGGGAGTAAAAGTTACACTTGCTGCCACTTCAGTATTTTAACATAAAATCCTTGGATGCATTTATGTGATAAGATCAAAATGCGCCGAAAACCTAATTCACTCAATGTGTTAGTGCAATATGTGTGACCCTTCTGAGAGTTAAATGATTATTTTCGATCCAACGTATGTACAACGAAATTATTGTATTTTGTACCTTTTCTTGTAATCATACCATAGACTTTCTCGCATCTAGATTCATTTTTATCTGAAAATAAAACGCTAAAATTTTCAGAAATTTTTAATTATTTTTATTGTTGTTTCGACACACTTTGAATTTTCACACATAAAACGTTGATAAGGAACCAGTTGCCAAAAAAGTACTATAGTTCTCGTTTTCTTTTTTTTTTTGGAGGTTTAACGACCACCGTGAGCAACTCAATGGGCTATAAGCAGTCGCCCGTCCCTAATTTAGGGTCACTGGTTCCAGGGAAGGCAGAGAACTAGTGCCGTAAGACAAACACAACATCCATGCCTCACCGGGATTCGAACCCAGACCCAGTTCGGACGTACGATCAGAGGCCATTGCTTAGACCACTGCGCCACCGGGGTGGCTAGCTCTCGTTTCTTAAACAACAAATGACTTCTATAGGATATTGTTGCTGTATACCACAAAAGCGGCAATTCATAGTTCATGAAGGTAACGCTATGAAAGCATTGATCCTAATCCAAAGTTCAAGATAGGTATGAATGTAAGAATTGTAATCCATATATTTGTGTAATTATATTACCGTATTAGAGTTTAGCAGTTGTCCAATATTTGTCACAATAAAAGCTAATTTCTTTAGTTCGTTCCCCAGTATAATTATCGGAGTATCCTCACATTTTAAATTTGTCATACAGGCTAGATCGTTTAAGTGCATCTAAGCTTTTTTCTCTAGTGCCATAATAAAAGTCACTAAATGCTTCATACGGAATTTCAGCTTTTCTCCGCTAAAAAACAGAGCTTCACAAATAAAAGAGGACGACTGCATAAGCTCTTATACAATATTGTAACATCATGCATAGATGTGCAGCATAGTTTTTACAAACGAACCTTATGTAACGGCTTTTTTTAACAGATGCAATTAAAAGCAGAAGCTTCCACCTATTAATTGTATTTGTAAAAAAAATTAGGAATAAAATACTGCTCACTATAACTAATTCGAAATAAATACCACACACGTATAAATTCACTGAAATGGTGCCACAAGTCATGGGATTTGTACCTAGGATCTTGTAGGACTTCTTATAACCAGAAAAATTACATTACGGAAACTCGACGTGGCACTGATTCCACAATTGGTCAGAAGACGTATAAAGATGCTGAGCCCATGCCAGATGAAAAGCCGCACTCAGTTTCTGGTATTTGTAGGTGAATGATCTTGAATGTGAATACACGTTTACAACACGTCCCATACGTGCTCTGTTGGGTTTATGTCAGGCGAACATGTTGGCTAATCCGTTTACAACTTGTGCCTGATGTCATCGTGCGTTTTCCTCCTGGAAGATTCCATAGCTGATGGGGTACAGGAAGTCCATCTAGGGATGCAAATGGTCTACCGGCTGACCAAGGAAGCGATTGATGGTTAATGACGTGTTTACGAGGACCAGAGGACCAAAACCGTTCCACGTAAAAACACCACACACCTGTAAGGAACTAATTCCGGCTTGCACAGTGCCCTGCTGACAACTTGGCTCCGTGCTACACCCGACACAACGCTGAGCTCGTAACAACTGTTAGCGTGACTCATCGGACAACGCCGCATGTTGCCAGTTTTTCAGGGACTAATTACCGTGTTTACGAGACCAGGCGAAGCGCACTGTCTTAGTCGTTGTATTAACAAAGGCACTTTGGAGGGTCTTCTGCTCCTACTCTGATTAATGGGTGTAGACCCAATAGATGCTAAATTTCCCTCCACAATATTGAATGCGGATGTTTTTTGAGCTGACAATCCTGATCAGATACCGTTGTCATGGTCATTCAGCACCTGTGGTCAGCCATTACGCTGTCCACGGCGGGTGGTAATGCCTTCCATGAGGTATGTTTGAAACACATGTGACCCCGTGAATCGAGGAATGTTAAATGTTCGTACAACGTCGGAAACTGAATAACCCATCTGTCTCGCTCCCACTACCATTCCTCGTTAAAGCTCAGATAATTCAGGTCGACTTGCCATAATCTCACAGGCGGTTGTTCAACCTTACTCACATGATAAAATCTCACAACCGATGGATATCGTGTCGTGTGTCGAAGCATTTATACGACGGAAACGCCAGTTACAATTTTGTATAGTGCTATTCCATGATTTTTGGCACTTCAGTGTTTTAACAACGTCAAGGTTTAGAAATAACTAAAAAAATTATATCACCGTTGAACAGAATTAACAAAAATTTCTACAATATGTCCATTTAATAAAAAAAGAGGCATTGACTGCCTATGTTGCACTTTTAGATATATGTTTGGTAAAGATCGCAATGTGGCGGCAGGGAGGGGGATCTACAAACAGACTACGGTTGTTGATGAAACTAAATACATTTGTTTCAACTGTGATAAAAGAAACAGCAGGATTACCTGAGGGTTTTGTTAAAAACATATGTGACCGTCTTGATATCGTAGTGGTTGAAGCTATGGCTTACGACCATTCGTACACGAGGCGTCCGGGTTCGAATCCCGGTGAGGCATGGATGTTATGTTTGTCTTAGGGCACTGGCTCTCTCCCTTTCTTGGAACCAGTGACTGTCAATTAGGGACGGGTAACTGCTTATAGGCCATTGAGTTGCTCACGGTGGTTGTTATAATACGATTAAAACAAATAATCAATATGCAAAAATTAGAAAATTTACGACATGAAAATTTATGGCGAGATGAAAAAACTTCAAGAAGTAGGCATTTTAAAACAATTATCGAAGTTTCAATACTTGTTTGAGGGTAGTGAATTCAACATGCGACAAATATAGTGGCACTTTTGGATAGCGAATCTCCTATCGAATTATTTTTCGAAGCTCCCGCCATTTAGTAGTTTACTAGTGAACTGCTAAAAGACTTTTGACGGTCAGGCCTGCGTCTTGCCAGCCACTAATTATTTGTGTCTGGGAGATGTCACCTCAAGGAAAGGAGAAAGTTTTTTGGGTCATCGAATTAAATCAAATTCCTATTTCATTGTTCAGCGGCAATTGCGCACGAAATCTAGAAATAACGGGGTCTCCGACAATTTAATTCGCACCACAATATTTCAAAGAGAAAGTCAGAAAATTTTTAAACCAGTACTAAACGGCAGTGGTGGATCGGACGTGGGACAACGTTGATAAGACGTTTCTGTCTAATTGCCTTGTTTTCCAGACTTTAAAATTTATGGAATTTTTTTTCAGTGAGAGTGCGTGAAAAATCGAATTTTTCTATCGCCTCTGCTCGACATCCGTATCGCCAACGCCATTCAAACCATCAAAGCTCAGATATTAAACCGTGTATTGGAAGAAATGAGCTACCATGTAGTTATACGCAGAGTGAAAAACGTTGCGCGCGCACACACGCACACACACACACACATTGAATTTTTGTAACATACAGAAAAAATTAGAATGTTTTCCCGCCAAATTTACAAAAATTGATCTTCCTTTCTGTAGCAGACTGTTTGCGGCGATTTTTGAAACCCCGATAACCATTTTGAATAGTCCAGTGCATTTGAGAAACCTAAGTCGACATAGGGTAAACAAAAATCTAGACTGATATTTTTCTGTTGCAGCATACTGTGTGTACAATGAACCTGCCTGCGCATGCAACATTTTTCTGTTCTGTGAGTGATACGTGTGTGGAAACCGTTTTTTACTTTACTGATTGGCAGTTATCTCGCCAGGACAAGAGCAGCGCCCTTCTGGCGCAGCGTTGCAAGATCTGGCTTCGGAGCATTTGTGCGAGATGGATCCTTGTTTTAATCCTGGTAAGGCACGGATGATGCGTTTGTCTTACGGAACTGGCTTTGTCCCATTTCTGCAACCAATTGCACTGTTCCCAAGACGGGATCACAGCCATTGCATTTCTAACTATGGCCTTTAAACTCCCGAAATAAAAAATAAAAAGGCATAATTTATACTCCCATTCTTCACATGCTTGGAATAAATTCTTTAAGAGATTTCCGCTGAAGAATTATTTGTTTTGGCTTTTCCACTTATCTATCAAATGGAGGGGAAATTGCATCCGAACTTCGTATTATAAAGGAAAACTTCCACGTTTCCAAATTTAATGCTTATTCATTTTAAAATATTGTATCTAAACAAGCCTGCGGTTTATTTTTGTGCAATGCAGTTATTATTTATGGAATTTTATATAAATAAATTTATAATTTCTTTTCGGACAATGTTGAAAAAAGGAGATTTGTGTATAGTGTTACGCCAAATTTTTGGGAACTAAAATGTTGTGATCGTATGAGTGAGCAGACAAAGGTTTTAAGAAAAAGAAATAGAGCTCTGTTATTCTTGTTATTTACTTGAAATTTTTAAGATTCGTGCGAATCTGCTGTGAAAAAATCCTCCCGGTCATAAATTTCATGAACTAATGAAAATGTTCACCATTTTTTCTTGTGTAATTAAATCGCGTAAAGAGATCACATATTGTGAGAATATTTTGTGCACTATACAACATTCCTTTTCAAGACAACCCGTGTTCAGTTGGCCTTGAAAAAAATATATTTTTCATTATAATATTCTTTTCATCAAAAAATATATATATATGCGCAATTTTTAGGATAAAATTTGGATATGATAAATTTTCAGCCAAGAAAGTACGAAAGTCAAAATTTGCATTTCGTTAGTTAGAAAAATTGGTTTATTAAGATTTCCTTAAAATGTGTTTTGTGAGAAAGAAGGAAACGGAAATGGTTACAAAGATGCCTCTAAGAAGGGCAATTTTTTACCGTGTTGTCTACAACTTGCTGTTAAATGTGCCATACACAACCCCGTTTTCTGCGGTCATTTTTGGCAATTCTTCTGTTGCTATCTTAACTGTACATACATATCGCAGCGAATCTAGATCAAGATTTTTAAGCAGGTGTCTGTATTCTGTAGTTCACGCGCGCGTTCTGGTGTGTGTATGTGTGTGCGCGTGCGTGTGTGTATGTGTGTGCGCGTGCGTGTGTGTATGTGTGTGCGCGTGCGTGTGTGTATGTGCGCATGTGCGCGCGCGCGTGTGTGTGTGTGATATTTCCTTTTTCATAAATTTAAATTAGAATAACTCATCATCAATTTAGAGATAATAATGTTTCACACCATTTCTGTTGCTGTGCTCTGATTTTGTATGCTAAGATTTCCGCAGCCTTTTACAAATGAAAATTTTATTCAGATAAAAAACATTATTTTAGTGCTTGTAGAAAACACAAATTCCTTATACAATGCTTTGTTGATTTGCCAGGGTTTTACTCTTTCGACATTATTTTATTTTAAAAATCAATTGCTAACTATGCTCATTCGAATGTTAAAAATTTGAGAGGTACAAAGATGTTTCTTTACTAATGCGCAGGCGGAAATAACTTGAAGTCTTAGTTTTTGTTGAAAATTTG
This sequence comes from Macrothele yani, assembly GCA_039090855.1. Classification (NCBI taxonomy): domain Eukaryota; kingdom Metazoa; phylum Arthropoda; class Arachnida; order Araneae; family Macrothelidae; genus Macrothele; species Macrothele yani. Next base: position 94,088,228 of record CM077033.1, on the reverse strand, counting down.
ATCTCTTACGCCAGTGATCAGGAATCTTCAAAGTGCATTGCTAATTTATACACTGCGGGACGATTGCTAAGGACGGATGACAATAGCAACGATAGCAACCATAAAATGGAAGGCAGGAAAATGTGGAAATTAGCATAAGTGCGGGATACGGTTAGACGTGTTGTGCGTATGCAAATTTTGGATTGCCGAACTTGTTCGTGACGTCATAGCACTCATAAGAGATAAAGGATTTGACACGTATTGACCGTTGTTGTTCAAACGCAAAGTTGAAAGGGAAAGCATCAATTGACGAACTTGCAATTTTCAGCATGTCTTCCCGATATCACCTAGATGATTTTACGCGTGGCCGTATTATTGGCAAGATTGAAGAAGGGCGGAAAATAACAGATGTTGCCAGGGAGTTCGACGTCAGCCACAGTGTTGTTTCAAAGCTTTGGAAATCATTTCAAACAAATTGAGAGTGTAGCAAACGTCACGGGGGAGGTCGTGTTCGCAGTACGACACCTGCAGGAGATCGGTACATAGTGCTATCAACAAAAAGACACCGGCGCAGCACAGCTAGTGAGGTAGCAAATCAGTTTATGGCTGCTACTGGCAAGCGGATCTCCCGAAAAACTGTATCCAGACGTTTGCATGAAGGAGGACTATACGCCCGCCGGCCTGTTGTGTGCATCCTATTGTCCAGACGTCACCGTACCGCCCGTTTACAATGGTGCCATTTACATCGAAAATGGACTGATAACGACTGGTCTGCTGTCCTCTTCTCAGATGAGAGTAGTTACAGTCTATCGTCTGATTGTAGACGACAACTGATCTGGCGTGATAGTGGTACTGCATATTTTCCAGCAAACATACACGAAAGGGACCGATATCCGACATGTAATGTCATGGTATGGGCTGGCATCATGATCAATGACCGTACGTCCCTTTATGTGCTTCCAACTGGGACTATGACTGGCAAACGATACATTAATGATGTTCTGCTACCTCATGTTCGCATGTTCCGTGGTGCTGTCGGTGATAGATTCATTTTCATGGACGACAACGCAACATGTCATCGAACAGTCGCTGTCCAGGAGTGTCTTGAGAGCGAGGATATTCAACGCCTCGTATGGCCAGCACGTTCTCTAGATCTGAAACCCATTGAAAATGTGTGGGATGCTTTGGGGAGGAGTCTTGCTGGTCGCCAATGCCCTCCAATAAACAAAGACACCCTCGTCCGTGCACTGACAGAAGAAGGGCATAAATTACCCCAACAGCTGCTTGATAATGTTGTGCAAAGCATGACACGACGAGTGGAATCTTGCATCGCCCTCCATGGTGGCAATATCCCGTATTGACATCTTACGCCGGAACGCCTGCGGACGGTAATTGCATTTTTTTGACGTTTACGTTTTCTGCACAAAATGGCCTGTTTGTCCCTTGAAGACGTTTCAAAGCCTTCTGGATTTTAGTGCACAATAAATTGTCTTTCTTGTAATGTCCTGGCATTCTGACATTATTTTATTTCACTTGGCATCCAACCACACTTACTTTTTTATGCGCTGTATAGCCGTTTATGATCCGTCCTTAGCAATTGTCCAGCAGTGTATAAGAGATATTGTAAAACTGCACAAAAAAGAAAATAGGCAGAAGTAAAAGGAATCTTAATGGGAACACTGAAGTAGATTTGTTTTTAAAATGAAACACAAGCTACGCTATTTAAACCAACAAGTGATGAGTCAATAGCATTCGGAATACTTTTTGAAAATTCTGGTTTTGAATTTTTTTAAATGCATGTACAAATGTCTGAAATTTATCTTACAGAGCAATACCAATTTGGAAACTTTAAAAATTTTACAGATGGTAGGACTAAATGCCTGATACCACACATAATATTATTGCCATCTGAAAATAATATTTCAGTCTCGGTGACATAAACATAAAGGCCGAAAATTTTTATTTCATTAAATTTTTTTCAAAGGGTAGTGGCAAAGAGTGTAAAACAATATGCAAACACTGAAAATAGAGGACAATGAGTTGACCTTTGGGAATTGCATCTACTTGATTCGATATTCTTATGAGAAATGAAATACATGTTTTATCAATGCAGCCAACTGTAAAGCAGTAACGAATGGAAATTATTTTGTCAGTTTTTAAGTGTGCATTATATGGTAACAGAAAATAAAGTAATAATTTTAGTTTTATAGAAAACTGGTAAAAAATACTTCCCCTTTTTATTTGGTAAAGAATAAGTGTATGGAGAGTGTATAAAGAATGAACCATGAAATATGGGATTACATCAGTGTAAAATACAAATTTGAAGTTGTGATTTGGTCTATTGCTGTAATTCTTCTATTCAAATAATATTCAATCACATAAAAATTTCATCACCCGAGAGCGGTTTTCACCCGAATATACTAATCTCCACACTACCCAGAACTCCCAAATCTCTAGTAATTTGAGTTTTAAATATGAACGCCTTTGCTTAGACTGGCGATTCCTGTGATGTGTTAATTTAAAATTACTCGGAAACTTGGGATTTTGTCTTTCTGTGTGGTATAGTGGTTAACATAATCGGGCACAAACGGGACTCGCGAGTTCAATTTCCGCTCCAGGACTATGGAATTTTCAAGTTTTGCAGATATTATTTGACTTACCACTGCAGTTATAATTTCACAAATAGATGGAATCACATTTTCAACTTTGTATTGTAAAAAAATAGTCATCTTTCTGTATGACATTCTGCAAAAATTGCCACTCGAAGCATTAACAAAGCGTTTGTGGAGAACACAGTCAATGAAGGAACCATTCGGCGATGGTTTGTGAAGTTCCGAAGCGGATATACGGATCTGCAGGACGAAGCTCTTTCTGACGACGTTCTGTTGCGTGAGGTTGAAGCGGACACCCGAAAAACGTGTTGTGCGATAGCGGCAGAGGTAGGTGTGCACCACACGGCAGTTGTTCGGCATCTGGCTGCGCTAGGTAAGGTAAAAAAGCTAGACATGTGGCTGCCACATGAGTTGACAACTGCCAACAAGAGCAGGCGTTTGGATATCTGAAAATTAAATAAACCTTTTATTTTAGATTTGGTGATTTAGATACACAGTTATATTCTTAATTTACATTTTCCTGTTGCTGTTTCTTGGTCAGAAACCTAATTAAATTTAAAAATTTGTCTCACAATTACTTCTTGAAATTTGCAAAATAAGAATGTAACTGTGCTGGAAATTAAAAATTAAAAAAAAGGTAAACAATTTTAAGTTGTTTTTAAGTTTTTGTTTTGTTTATTTATTTTTGACATTGTGTGTGTGTGATTGGAGGTTTAACATCCACCGCGAACAACTCAGTGGGCTATAACCAATCGCCCGTCACTAATTTAGGGCCACTGGTTCCAGGGAAGGGAGAGAGCCAGTGCCGTAAGACAAACACAATATCCATGCCTCACCGGGATTGGAGCCCGGACCCCTTTCGGACGAATGATCAGAGGCCATCGCTTAGACCACTATGCCACCGGGGCTTTTTGACATTAACTCTGCTGTAAGGCTCAATTATGTACTATTAGAATGCTAGTTACTTTATTCCCTACTAACTGCAGATTTAGTTTTGTGCCAGTGTGGCAATTCCCTCCGAATAATGCACACACATGCAAGCTATAGATATTCACAGAAATTCCACCAACAGGGAGGTAATGAGTTGCTCAAATTTAGTCTTATTTTTCCACAATTTATATGAATCCCCCCTCTCCATTCCCTACAAAAATGAACAGGAATTAACCATTTTCCAAAATCTCATATTATTACTTAGTACAAAGAGGTACTTACCGACTGAAATTTCTGTCAGACCACTTTACGAGAGCTGTGTCCATATCTTCTGTCGGAAAATTATAAAGTTCATAATTTTGTAGTCTGTGGCAAACAGCAGTATCTCAGTTATACATTTTTCTATGGAATGGTTTAAAAAATGTATGACTAAAATTTCAGAGTATTGAATACTATTGTAAAATTTTAAATGCTTCCAAAAAGAAAAGAAACTGGGAGAGGGCTCGCAATTTTAGATAATGCTAATAAATACTTTGTTTGCTACCTGTCTATTCTATTTTGTTCTTGCCTGTCTATTTTGACTTTTAATTTTTTTATTTTAATTTCATTATAAAACAAGGTAAGAAATTTTGCATGATTTCATATTTTCAATATATGAAAAGAACACTTACCTTTAAAATGCTAGGTAGTAAATCCGAATGTCTTGTCTTATAATCAACACCCTTACACTAACACATTATTTACTTTACTTATCATACTTGGCCTTTTTTAAATAATTTTGTCCACTAGTTGATTTAGCATTAGTGCTGGGTAAATTATCACTACTTTTTGCTTGTTTCAATTTTCGTGAATTTGGAGAAAATAGTGAACTGTGTGTGAACGTTACTTGGAAATTTTTTAGTTGCTTCATCCATTTCAGGGCTGAAAAATAAATGCTGCCTCATTTTTTAAAGCACCATGTTAGGTATAAAAGAAGTGTATTTTTGATAATCTAAATTCAAAATTTAACCTATAAGTCGCATAAAAGAATTACGTATAACCAAACTGAAAATATCATAAAAACTACAGCAAAATATCGGGTTAACGCAGATTTACGTATAAAAGTAAAAAACATATAACCCAGGATCCATTGTGTTATGGCCAATCCAGCGTTGCTTTAAATGATTCTGCCATCAGTTATTTTACTCGTTCGTTAGTCGTTCGTGCTGCACGGATTCACGGAAGTGAAACATATAACAGGTCCTAAACTGGGATTCCAATCACAGTTAAAAATCACTCTTACTATTGAGTAGCAGTCACAGTAGTTAGCGCCGTGATCACCAAGTAACAGGTAAGCTCATCTCTATGGTTGACGCATTTGTCTCGACGGCCTGGCGCACGGTCTCCGAATCCACGATTCGCTGCCTAAATGACCTTGGCTGAACGTGAAGGTTTCTGTCATCTTAGCCAAATGGCTGAACCATATGGTTGCAGTACTGTAGTCCACTGAACCTTCCCCTTTCGCATGACAAATGTTACGTGCTGCTTGAGCATCGTTATCGCCGAGTTCAAACTCGTAAAGCAAAAGTTCTCTAATAAGCCTATTGTGGCTGTTAATCTTTTATGCGTGCCAACCACAGACAGAACGACGACATACAAAGCTGTTTACAGTAACGACTACCACATTATATGCTTTACGACTGACTGCAGTGCACGACTTGAACTAATTTAAATGCGTGACATACACGCGGCAGCATATGCGTTTTTGCAAATATCGCAAAACTTTCGACTCACTGTCTGTAAACAAAATGAGTAGCAGCAATGTCCGTTAGAAACATTTTCTTATATAGATGGTAAAACATTATGTGAATTATATTCAGCCGTAACAAAGCCGTACATAAATGAAATAATTAAACGGAAACCATACTTCAAAGGTAGATTATGGTTCCAGGTTTAAAGGAAACTTTATTAGAAAGCTTTTGCAACCACGTAACTACAATTTCTGTGTGTTTGTTTTCGATTCGCAAACGTTGTGTATATTATTTTGAATATTACTATCTTGGATTTTAAAACTTGCATCTCTTGATACCGGACATAATTCAGAATTTTCAGTTAAATATTGAATACTTTATTTATATTTATGGAGGAAATCAAAAGTTGTTAAACCGCATGTAAAATGAAACTATACGTTGGGTTGAAGCCTTTCGCTAGGCTTGGTGTGATTTTCTAATATATCTCGTTTTTATTGCAAATTATCCTCAGGGAGGATCCTTTTCCATGCGAAGTAGGGATTTCATTTATTCGCGCTCCGAGTATGACGTAATTGTGGAGGCAGATCATTTGTTTCAATGATTGTTTACATGCGGTTACTGTCAGTCTTAAATCCTATTGTGGTAACAAAAAGAAATTGTTCTGTTATTCATTTGCCCGAAAAAACATGGTTATTCAAATGTAAAGGGAAATATGTTGTCAACGTGCAATAAGCCAGAATTTGCTGTAAACATTTTCCTGTAGATTATTATGAACGGATTGGAAATCCGAATCACTGGGCTTCCATCGAGTAAACACAAAAAGCTGAAACCATACACATTCAAGTCACACTTTGTGACCACCTCCAACTTTTGACGTCAACAGCGCGTAGCCAATAAAAAAGGCACGTGTTGTGATCTTGTTTGGTGGGTATATAAAATGTGCTGTAGGCATTTTGGAAACATATAACTCGTTGATAAAAGGAGCTATTTATCAGATTTGTGAAAAGGGATTATTATTTGCCTTCGGACCAACAGTGGCCGTATTTCTGAAACAGCGCAGTTTTTGAGCTGTTCGCTTCCTGCTGTGGTTAAAAGGTATCGTGATCGGAGAACGGGCACACGGCTAATAAAGGACGTGGAAACTGCCGAACACCACGTACCATTGACGTGAGAGGTGAACTTCGGCTTTGAAGGTGCGTGAGGCTCGATCGACACCCTAAAGTGAAGCAACTCACAGGCAGAATGAACCAAAACTCTACCGGAAGTATGTCTAAAACGACAGTTCAGCGAACCCTCCTGCGTAAGGTGCTCTGATGGAGACGAATGGTCACTGCCCCTATGCTAACGGAGATGAATCTGCAGAAAAGTCTTACATTTGCACGTCAGTATTGGAATTGGACCTACGCTGACTGGCAAAGAATTGCCCTCTTCGATGAGTCACATTTTCTGCTTCATCGGACGGATGGACGTTGGCGTATTTGGAGAGACACATCGGAGAACAGACACTTTCAACCATTGCTGGAAGTACACAATCTGGTGGGGGAAGCGTTTTGGTCTGGGACATGTTTTCGTGGCATTCTCTGGGTCCACACATACATTTGGAAGGGACCATGAACAGAATTAGTTATGAATCTATCCTTGCACACCACGTACAACCATACATTCTGATTATCTTTCCTGGGGAGGATAGGATCTCCAAGCAACACAATGCGACGTGTCCAATAGCTAGAAATGTCCGAGAGTGGTTTGAAGAGCACGATGGAGACTTCAACGTACTACTTTTCAGGCCGCCTAATATCCCAGACGTAAACTCAATTGTATATCTGTGTGACCACCTCGATCGTGTAGTTCGGTTTATGTATCCTCCACCACGCCCCTTCCAGCAGCTGTCAGATGCAACGCAGTCAACATGGCTCCACATATCTGTGAACACTTTCCAACAGCTAATTATTTACATATGATCTGATCTGATCTGCTCAGATCAACTCGCTTCAGTGTCAATTTCGTATCGGCACTCTAACCCAAATCTCCTAGTTTCCTATATCTAAGGGTTGTTTAAGACCTTGGGTCAGACCCTCCCTTCCTAAAATCCTCTACATATGATCTGATCTGTTCAGATCAACTCGCTTCCGTGTCACTTTCGTATCTGGCACTCAAGCCCAAATCTCCTAGTTTCCTACATCTAAGGGTTGTTTAAGAACTGGGGTCAGACACTCCCTTCCCAAAGTCCTCTATATATGATCTGCTCAGATCTGCTCAGAACAACTCGCTTCCGTGTAACTTTCGTATCAAGCACTCTAACTCAAATCTCCTAGTTTCCTATATCTAAGGGCTGTTTAAGACCTGAGGTCAGACACTCCCTTCCGAAAATCCTCTACATATGATCTGATCTGATCTGCTCAGATCAACTCGCTTTCGTTTCACTTTCCTATCGGGCACTCTAGCTCAAATCTCCTAGTTTCGTATATCTAAGGGTTGTTTAAGACCTGGGGTCAGACACTCCCTTCCTAAAATCCTCTACATATGATCTGATCTGATCTGCTCAGATCAACTAGCTTCCGTGTCACTTTCGTATCGGGCACTCTAGCCCAAATCTCCTAGTTTCCTATATCTAAGGGTTGTTTAAGACCTAGGGTAAGACACTCCCTTCCTAAGATCCTATACATGATCATCATGCCCAGCAGTCAAACGCACTTGCACATCGGTAGGTAAAACATGGCAAAGAATACTGCATTTGTTACGAATTTCATTAAGGAAAAAGTACTGCAAAAGCATGTGCATCGATCTGTTCTGTTCTGGAGGAGAATATTGTATTGAAAAGCCCGTGCCAGTTTTGGTTCAGACGCTTTAAAGTAGGTGATTTTGAGGTTAGCGAACGAGAACGCGCCGACTCCCCGCAGAAGGTTTCACGTGGGGAAATGTAAACATTGCCGGATGAAGATTCCTCTCAATCGCAAAAAGAACTAGCTGAACAGCTGGGGGTAACTCAACAAACCATTTTCAATTGTTCACGCGGAATGATATAGATTCAGAAGGAAGGAAAATATGTGCCGCATTACCTAAGCCGAGGATAAGAGTATCATGACGTGTTTGAATCTGCTGAATAAACAATACAGAAAGTCTTTCCTGTGAAAAATCGTTACGGGTGGTAAAAATCGGATAAGGTACGACAATCCCAAAAGCAAAAAACAGTGAGTTGGCTGCGGTGAAGCAACGACTTCCACACCGAAACGCAATATTCTCTCCAAGGATGTTCTGTTGTGCATTTGGTGGAATAAGAAGGGTTTGCTAGGTTATGAATTTTTGTAACAGGGTCAAACTGCCACTGCTGATCGCTAATAGCAACAATTGCTGCGATTGAACCCGGAAATCTGAAGGTAACGTCAACTGATAGGCAAAAATTGCGTCCTGTGAAGTTACTGCATGACAACTCCTTGCCGCATGTCGCGAAATCGGTCAAGGAAATGTTATTGACTCTTGTCTGGGAATTTGTGGAACACCCTGAGGATAGTCCCGACATAGCCCATTTGTTCCACGCGAAGCAACATGATTTGCCTGCTGGACAAGTGACGAAGTTCAAAAATGGGTTAACGATTTCATCGCGTCATACGGCGAAATATTCTTCATTGCTAGAACCCGTCAGCTGCCCGACCGATGACGGAAGTTGATAGATAATGACGGCGCATATTTCGAAGGTTTTTTTGTTTTTTCTCAAATTGCGTGTTGCATTGTCTTAAAACGACGCTTTAAAACTTATTTCGATAACTACTATTGTCCGACAGAGGAGTCGCCTTACTTCCTTGAACAGCTTCACGTCCGAAAATTTCACTCGCGACAAGTGCGATTTAAAGTTTTATTAACTCGTTGCCAGTAATGAAAATTGTTTCCGCTTTAGCAATTTGAAGGAAAACGAGGCAGGAAGACTTCTGTCAATACTTAACGGTGTTTGTGATCTTTTTCAAAGAGCTTTTTTGAATATTCAACTTATTGCAGAAATTCAAAAACTTCTAGGGATTTATTTTCACGATTACTATGCTGGGAATGTCAGCATATTTTGAAGGCTTAAATATATCAGTACAAAGTGTTTCTGAGCACACGACACACCAACGTCTTAGTAATAGTTTACTCGTAGAAGCCAAAGTGAGCCCAAGCTTCAGTTAATCGTTGCCGTAAGGACTGGCCGCCCCGGTGGCGCAGTGGTCTAAGCGATGGCCTCTGATCATTCGTTTGTAACGGGTCCGGGGGAAAATCCTGGTGAGGCATGGATGTTGTGTTTGTCTTACGGCACTAGCTCTTTCCCTTCACTGGAACCGTGACACTAAATTAGGGACGGGCGACTGATTTTAGCCCTTTGAGTTGCTTACGGTGGTCGTTTAACCTCCAATCAAAAAAAAAAAAAAAAGGCACGAATCTCCTTTCAGTTTTTTACCTTTATCGAACTTTCCGATGCACAATCAAGCTTGGGCTTTTTTTACTGTTTCTGAAAGCGAAGCACACCTACATGGGTTACTCTCTTTATCTCATCACTTCTCTACCTTTTAACGTCTGCACTTTCAAAAACACTGAAACGATTTTGCTGTTTTATCCTTTTGCCATCCATTTCGTGTGTTCTGTAAGATACTCAAGTCTTGACTAAAGCAAGAGGAACAGATCTGGGCTTGTTTCAGTGAAGAAGAGATCGACTGCAGTTTGCAGTTCTAGGAAGAAGCCACGTGCTCAATTTCTTCCACTAAATTAAATACAATATACCAGCATTCCTCACTACTGACAGGAAAGCGCAGATTGCTGCCATTGCGTCAGAAATGTTAATAAGGTGAAATAAGTCTCATCACACCGGCTTCTTCTAATCTTCCGCGACAGGCATTCAAAGAAATTTCGATCTTGAATTCCTATATTTCTATTCAAAAGAAAAATAAATAAATTCTCTCGTTTCTCGCGGTCTGGCCGTTGGGAAACACTGCTGTAAACTAATACCATCCGTATAAACGTTATTCTATTGCTTGATGTTAGTAAAGTATAATAGATTATTGATTTCGTTCAATATTTTTCTGCTAATTCATTTTTGATAGCAAATTGTTTCGCTTTTACTAGGCTGTAGAAGAAAAACGCGTATAATTAGAATATACACTTCGGAAAGTGAAAAAAGGACACCAAAAAGGAGACGCCTGATACCAACGAAATTTATACAGCATAATAACGGAATACAGAGGATAACGTGATCAAAACATTATGGCAAAATACAGCTGTATTTGCTGGTAAACTGAAAAATAACATTTCCATGTAACATGGTTAGTACGAAATTGAACCGCCATGAACTGCGTCACACTGTGCAATTCTGGAATGGAGTCTTTCGTACAGATGTTGGATGTAAGTTTGGGGTATTGATTTCCAAGCATCCTCAACCTGAAAGCGTAAATCGGGGATGGTCGTGGCTGGCCGTGGAGACCGGATAAGACGTTCTCCCATAAAAGCCCAAACACGTGCTCAATGGAAGACAAATCCAGTGAACGTGCAGGCCATGGAAGTTATCTCACACCCTGCAGGGCATGTTGCGTTGCACGTGCCGTGTGTGGGCGTGCATTATCTTGTTGGAAAACACCACGATGGACCGACCTTACAAATGGCACAACAACGGGCTGATAGATGTTGTTGATGTAGGAGGTGTTGTTTAACGTACCCGGTACAAACACTAGTTGCGTACGGGAGTGATAGCTGATTGCTCCCCAACAGGAGACCAGGTGTATGCCCTGTGTGTAACTGGCGGATACAAGAAGGGTGGAGACGCTCCCCTGTGCGTCAGCGAACAAGCATACGGCCATCGGAGGCTCCCAAGCAGAATCTGCTTTCATCGCAGAACACAACAGATCGCCATTGCGTTCTCCAGTGCAGACGTTGGCGACACCACTGCAGCCGTTCCCTATGGTAGGCTGGAGTCATGGGTACACGTGCCAGAGGCACACGTGCACGTAGTCTTGCATCCAGTAGACGGTTGCGGATTGTTTGCACAGTCAGCTGAGTTGCAACGGCAGCTCGGATTTGCGTCCTAGTGGATGTTTTGCGTGACAACGCCACTCTTCTCATGCCTCGATCGGTCCGCTCATCAGTCCGTCTGTGACTCCCGGTTCCACGTCTTCTCGTGTGGGAATGTTCCTCGGACCATCTACACCACCATCGTAACGCCACCGATACTTCCCGACCAATTCGCTCCGCAATATGACGATACGACCACCCGGCCTCGCGGAGTCCGACTAGACGACCTCGCTCAAAGTCCGATAACTGCTGAAATCGTATACGTCTTTCATGTCCAGGTATTTCAGCTTCTTTAGGGTCTTCGCACGTGTCCGTACGTCGACCACTGATTTTATTCACTTCGCCGTACTCCTTAAATACCACCGACAGTAATTTGCATATTAAGCCGTGCTGTGGCGTAAACGCTTACCGGTTGGTCCCGAAATTAACATCACACATACGTAAACTCGACCCCATTAACATATGTAAATTTCATGATCGTCCGTTAATTCCTTCTTGCCGTTCCTTTTCTCTTTCCGGCAGTGTAATTGCTAGTTCTGTGAAACTGTACCTCACTACAGAAGGCCATCGCATTATTGAGCACACATTGATGGTTGAAATATACGGATTTGTTAATTAGTTTTCAAAAACCGATATGCGAAGCGGCGATGACTTCTAAAAATGTATTTTGCCGTAGGGTCGAAAGGAAGTTGTAATTCACTCTCAAAAGTGTAGAGTCTTCACATTTTCAGTAAAAACACTCATATATACTGCGAATTTAACTCGTGCCGATAACTACATACATGAAAAACTACCGAAATGGCATGATAACTGTTTTGGCTCCAATGTTAAAGTATTTAACATATACATTTAAAAAGATGATATAATAAAATATGTACACTCATGAGATCATTCGGTACCCAAAGTGGGTACCATCTTCAGATGCTTTAAAAAATCACTAAACGAACGTGAAAAACACTGTGTTATTTTTATAAGACTCCAGTCGTAATGACGTAACTAGTATAAAAGGGGATTAACCAATGAGAGTATGGGACAGCATTTGTTGCTGGTCAAACATAAAATTAATAGGTATAATTTATTGAATTTTCAATACCTAACCCGACAAACCCAAGTATGTTTTCAACGGTATAGATATAAATTCTGGTAAATTATCATTATAGGCTGTATTCCCATATTTCATAATATACAAAATCTCAACAAATCTTAAAGTTGATCTAAGTTTTGGTGTGTTGATAATTTTAATCTCGTTCCAGACAAGATGACAATTAACTTGGTTTACAAGTCGTGCTAAAGCTGTGGCTGTATCTCTATTTTTAACATTTGTTAAAAATAGAGATATTTTAACAGATGTTAAAAATAGAAATATTTTAACACATGTTAAAAATAGTCAGATTTTAACAGATATTAAAAATAGAGATACAACCACAGCTTTAGCACGACTTGTAAACCAAGGTAATTATCATCCTGCCTGCACCGAGATTAAAATTCTCAACACACCAAAATCTAGATCAATTTTAGGATTTGTTGAGAGTTTGTAAATTATGAAATAAGGGAATACAGCCTGTAATGATAATTTTCCAGAATTTATACCTATACCGTGGAAAACATACTTAGGTTTGTCGGGTTAGGTATTAATATATCAATAAATTATACATATTAAGTTTATGTTTGACCAGCAACAAATGTTGTCCCATACTCTCATTGGTTAAGAAACTTTTATACTAGTTACGTCACTACGACTGCAGCCTCATACAGTATGAATAACACAGTGTTTGTCACGTTCGTTTGGTGAATTTTAGCAACCTCTGAAGATGGTACCCACTTTGGGCACCGAAAGATCTCATGTGTGTACATAGTTCATTATATTATCTTTTAAAATGTATATATTAAATAGTTTAACATTAGGGTTAAAATAATTATGTTATTTCGGTAGATTTTCATGTACACGCTATGTATGTATTAACACTCATGTCCATAAACTAGGGTCGCCCCGGTGGCGCAGTGGTCTAAGGAGCTGGCCTCTGATCATTCGTCCGTAAGGGGTCCGGGTTCGAATCCCAGTCAGGCATGGATGTTGTATTTGTCTTACGGCACTGGCTCTCTGCCTTCCCTGGAACCAGTGACCCTAAATCAGGGATGGGCGACTGCTTAGGCTCATTAATTGCTCACGGTGGTCGTTAAACCTCCAATAAAAAAAATTAGGATCAACGACAGTAAGCTAAATTTCGGACTCGTGACTCGTTGGTTAGTGGTGAATTCATTCTGACGTCATCGAAATACTTACGTGAGAAGATATGTTGGCGGGAAAATCGTCAGGAATCACGTGACAGCTGTGTTCTGCCGATCGGCGATAAAAGCTGAGGTTAGAGTGGGAAGAAAACGCCTGCTTTGTAGGCGTTGAAGTGTGGACCTGCATTTTTGTTGTTAAGAAGACTTAACAACATGAGTTCTCTTAGATGATTTACCATCTAAAGGAACTCAAGATATGATTTCAACTGCGGTCGAATCGTAGGGGAAATGGAAGAAGGGATAACAACTACAGACGTTGGGAATGAGGGTGGAATTTCCCAGACCGTAATGTCACCGATTCGGAAACACGTTTCTGAACATTTTGGTATAAACAAGAAATATATACAAGTCTAACATGGAATATATATAGGTTTCGAGAAGGAGAAATAAAATTGCTTTCGAAGCTACGTAATCGCTTTAGCGATTAAAAAATCACAACATGGTCATTAAGTACATTTATAATAATATTATTTTGCATGTTGCATCCCCTGTTGTAAGAGTGTGGTAGTACTGTCCAACAGATGGCGCCTCGCCAATGTTAAGTAGAGACGTTATCCTTTGTGTGTATAACGAAAATGAGAAATCTTGGCTACGACAATGTCCAAAGTTCAAAACGAGAGTTGTCGCTTTTCGAGACGTCACCCATTCGCACAAAAAAAAAAAACTGTAAATATTTCTGCATTCCGCTTCAGAAGGCACTGCTTTTACTTAAAGTAATATAATTTGGCAAGCGAAATTTGAATAAAAATTAAAACTCGCACGAGATTCTATCAGTTTAACACTTACTTCACATCTTGCAGAATTTAATTAGGGATTGGCAACTTATGAAAATACATTTTCTTCTGCATATGTAAAGATAGATAATCTTTTAGATTGCTGAGAAGAAAATATTTATCTAAATAATAAATATTTTATTCAAACTCTAGATAAGATGCTTGTGGTGAGAATGATTCGTAAAAAATCACGCGTCTCGTTAGAGAACGCACATGTCTTCAAAAGCAATCCTTAAACCAAAGGAAGGTTTGTGTGTTGGGAGGGTGCTGGAAGTTTTTGAGATAGAAGTAGAGTAGTCTTGAAGACAGATAGATTTCTTACTTTATTCCACACTATATTCAAAATTAGCAGTTTGTAATCAGAAACTATTTCCTTTTACACACAGTTCTGTAATTCATAACTTTTTAGAAATTGAAACGCAATTACTAAACGTCATGGGTTAACTGGCAAATATTATTTTTAGTATTACTGGTAAAAAAAATATTGCTAAAATCTGTCAGTTTAATATTCAGAAAATCCAATAAATATATATAATTTTTGTGAGTAGTCTTTCAATCCTTTTAAAACGATTATTTGTTTGCATTTCCCTTTTCATTAAGCATCACGTATAAGAAAAATAAAAAAAAATTAGATGTCAGGAAATTTTCTTTACATTGATAATAATGTCACAAGGGATCAAAAAAATAGTTCGTTATATGCCTTGAAAATCAATTGTATTGTGTATGAACTAGAACTAACGCTGATCTGATTGTACCTTTATATTATTATTTTGCAACTAAATAGCCTATTGAAAAGCGCCTTAGGAAATGTTTGAATATTTACAATGAGGAAAAATATAGCAACGAATGTAAATATATACATTTTCTCATATAAAACTAAAATTAATATTGTGTGAATTGCTGGTTTGATGACATATTTATAAAATACCGCATTTAAACTTTAAATTACATATGTAACAACTATACAATTGTAATGTAAGTAATGTAAGTTTTCCTGTGTTTAATTCGTCATTATTGTACCGTTTTTGCACGCTTTTCCTTGTTAAATCCGAGAACTATAAACAAAGTTAGCCAGACTAGGCAGAATTTTCGCGAAGATTTTACCCAGAAATGCAAAAAAAGAAAAGAGCTCTTTGTTTTCGCCGTCCTTTGCGCAAAAATGTGATTTTTTCCTTTTTCACTAATATTTGCCTAATTTATCATTGGCAGAAAAAGAATTTCGTTTTTCTGAAGCATTATTCTTTCTGAATATTAAATTAAATTTTGGCACTCACATCGCGATTTGAGTTGCCTGGAAATTTAAATCAAAATTTGATTCCGTCATTTAATGAAATTTGTCATGAAGCATTTCCAGTGCGCAAGGAAAAGAACGCTGAAATATGCCTCTCATACCAACTTGGATGCAGGGTATGTGGAAGAGCCGCCTCACTCATCTTCAACAGCCAAGGCAAAACCAAGAAATTCTTCTCAAGTTCGGTCCAACCTCAAAGTATCCTACCCGTTCTGAGGAATATCGTTCGACACACATATATGGAACGAATAAACCTTAATGTACTAGGCGACATGTGGATTTGAAGCGTAGCACTGTAATCTTTTCTACTGATCCCAAATGCAATGAAACTAAGTTTTTCTGTGTGACCAATATCATTCCCAACCTCCGAACACTTTAAAACTGTCTATTTGATTGTTATATAGAGATTGTAAAATTAACTTCCTACTCGAAAAGCTATCTAACTAAATTAGGGTTGAGTTTCAATGAACATATTTTTTGTCCCTGTCTTAAGCTGTAAGCAAAATGTGAAACAAACTTGACAAAAGATGAGCATAAAGCATGGGCAATACATAGTGTTCAATATGTTCTTCGACGAAGGTATACTTTGCAATTTACCGTTTTTTCAAAGGCCACATTAACGAGTTCGTAATGGAACTTGCGAAATTCATTGGTTCCCTTAGAGTATATTCAAGGAATAATTGGCCTTCGAAAGAATGTGCACTCGTACAAACGGTTTTGTTGCCGAATTGTTTTAATGAACGGATTGCAGTTTCTTTAATGGAATTGTATAAATGGACAAGATAGTGTATTTTGCACCCAATTAGAGCAATTGTCTAAGTGCTGGCTTTTGTTTATTTCTCTGATAAGGGTCGGGGTTCGAATTTCAGTTCCAGAGCGGATGGTGCCCTTGGGTTAAGCACAGGATATCAAAATTCCTCGGAAGCAATGTCCCACAATTCGAAACCGGCAAATGCACGTATTTCCTAGTGTTACTCACTGTGGTCGTTCACCTCCCCCCTACAAAAAATGACGTTTTAAAAACTTTTCACGTACGAATTATGCACACCGTCTCATGGACGCCATGTGTTAATCTCAGTAAAAATTTCAAAATAGAGAGAACATTAACATTTCATTTATCTAGCTACATCACATATACACTGACGTAAAGAAAAAGCCCAACACCAAGAAGGGGTTGTGTTAGATAAATGACAGTTAATAGGCGGTGAGAGTACATCTGCAAGATGACGTCTATGTAAATTTCGCGCTCGGCGCATACGTGTGGAGCTAGCAGCGCCCCTCGGAACATGCAAAGCAGGTTTGCTGTAAACACGCGCTGTAACGTTCGTGAGAGTTAGTTATCGTTGAGATTCGACGTAATGTTGATGTTATTTAAGAATGCCTTTAAGAAGACGAAGAAGCCATTATCATCAGCTCACGGAGTTTGAACGAGGTCGTGTAATTCAACATTCTGGCGGTTACACCGGTTATTAATGTACCAGCAATTCACATTTAAAATGGCTCTTCAGGCGCTTACAATAAGCTGTGATCTTGAAACCTTAATCGATTAAATATGTTACCTATACAAATGTATTGCCGCCATTTCTTTCCTCTACAACTATTTTTTCGTGCTGTTGGGATTTTTTTCCGTCAGAGTACGTGCTCCACAGCTTTAATAGACGGATGCTTCGTACTTCACTCTTTAAAATTAGAAAAAACACAAAAATCCTTTTAAAAATTAAAATTACAACAAACCATGAAAGTACATTTGCTCGGATTCTTAGTTCGAAAAGAAAGTGATGTTAAGATAAAATAATATAATAGTACAATTTCACAAAATTTCAGAAATGTCACCATTAATTGCTCAAATGTTCAGTACTTTTGTCAACACCGTACGTTCAAGAATAATATTTTTCTTTCTAAACAAAATATTACTATCCTTACTCCCTAAATCTGATATGAAAACAGTTTAATACATATATTTGTATTATAGGCTTCCCCTATGTTATCATATTCGCAAACGTAGGAATGTGAACATTATGCCTGTGTCCCTGGGTGGAACTCTGAAATCAGTCAACGCATAACTTTATCCTTATTCGCAATTTCTATTTGACTATGAGTATCACGAAAATATTTATTAGTTGAAAAAATAAATATGAAATATTCTTTGAAATCACAGTTTTATTAGTCTTTCATTTTCTGATTTAAATATCTCATTATAGATAGTAATTAGAGATTATACATATTTTGCAATAATACTTTTGAGCTCAATAAAAATATTCACAGTTGGCTTTTACTTTCAATACAATACAATACAATACAATTAGTTATTGCACACATTTAAATCTTACAGTTATATGAAATTGCAATACACCAGGAGGAATCTGAACACATTGGTTGTAAGCCGATTCCCCCTATCAGATGTAAGAAAAAGAATAAAACGTATGGCATATATGAAAGCAAGTAAGATGGTTATAACAGAAGCACCATTGTTAGCAGCATGCTTGGAACTACAATTTAATGATAGGGTTGAAATTCGTTATGGAGATCAGGGTGATTTACAATGTAATTTCGCAGAGACAAGGAAAACCTTTTGATATTTTCCAGGGATCTGATGCTCTCTGGGAGATTATTCCATAGGATAACGGCTTTATACAGTATGTTATTTAGATCATAATTAAGTCTAACACACGGCTGACATAATTTGTTGTTAGCAACAGATCTGGTGAAGATAGAATAATCGAGATATTTGATGTCAGATTGAAAAATAGGCAGTTTAAGATGCATTTTTTTTAAAAAAACATGATACCTAGTTTCAAGGTAAAAACTTCATGAATTTTTAGAATATTTAGTTTTAGAAATATTGGTTTTAAATGAGACATGTAATCTGTGTTCAGCATATAGCGAACAGATTTCTTCTGTAATTTGAGCAAGCATAACTTATTGTTTGCACTTTTATTTGAATACCAGGATTCCAGACAATAGGAGAGATGGGAATAAATAAAAGCATAGTAAAATGTTTTTAGGACATTGATAGGGAAGAGTTGCTTAATTTTACCAAGCAGGCCAACCTGCAAGGAAACTTTTTAAAACAAACTGAACATGCGTACTCCAGTTAAAGAATTCATCAAACCAAACACCAAGATACTGAACTTTGTCCACAGATTTTAGGGGAAGATCGAGTCTTTTATGACTCTGCTATTAATATTGTCTGAACCAGCACTTCTTTTTAGGGACAATGAAGTGATAATATTATAGGTTTCAGTATCATCCAAAGGGCGTAGAAACATTGAAAAAGGAACTTCCTTAATTTTGGATAAAGAATCATAACCTTTAGTATTTGTGGGCAAGTTTTGCTGAGATGCTAAATCATGACCTATGTTAATGAAGTAATTGTTGAATTCATCAGCGACTGATTTTGAATCAACAATAAAATTACCAGAATTTCCTTTTAACGTCAGCGGAGTTTCAGTAGCACAGGATCGTTTGTTAATTGCTGATTTGATTATTTTCCATTTTTGATATGAGTTATTTACTGCATCTGAAATAGCGAGGTTGTAATGAGCAACTTTCGCATGCTGAATAACATTTCTTAGGGCATAATTATACTTTTTATACTTATCACGTAAGTGACTGTTATAAGGATTCTTTCTACCTTTTTTTGATTGATCTAATGATTCCATTGGTCATCCAAGGTTGGATCTTAATGTCATATTTAGTGTTAACTACCTTGTGAACTGTTGTGATCTCAGGGAAATCATTCAAAATGCCTTGCAAAATTTCGGTAGCTATAGTTGGACAAGTTGTATTGAAGATACCCGACTTGTCCCAGTCAAAATTTGAGACTAGGTCAGCTAACGTGGTGTAGTCACAATAGGAGATTGTTTTGTGGTTAATTGAGGAATGGTAATTTGTAAAAATTGGAACATGAATGAAGACAGGGTTGTGATCACTAATACTAAAATCAATCACTCCGGAATTTAAAGCAGTATTAAGTAAGTTAGTACCAATATGGTCTAGAATATTGGCACCACGAGTTGGTAAAGAAATGCACATCTGAAAAAAATTGCCTGATAGCATATTAAGATAGATTTCACTTAGAGATAGGTTGTTAATGTTAATATTAATATCTCCCAGAAAAATGCAATTTTTATTTTCGTTATTTATTTTGTTTAAGATATTGTCAAAGCATTCACAAAAGGTTTTTTGATCATTACTTGGCGATCTGTAGATAACGCCAATAATTAGGTTTTTGGACTTGGGACTTTTGATTTCAATCCAAAGCATTTCACAGGAATCAAGTACAAGGGACATACTATTCAAGTCATCACGAATAAAGTAGGTGATGTGAGACTTCAGGTATAGGTCTACTCCACCAGAACCCCTTATATTCAGTAATGGATTATTCCGATTTCTAACTTTGCATTCAAAATTATAATGACTGAGATTAAACAATTCCTTTTGTTTCTCATCAATTAAATGAGTTTCGCTAAGTGCAATTACAGAAAAATCATGATTCAATTGTGATAGAAAAATTTGAAGCTTATCAAATTTAGAGTTAATGCTTTGAATATTGATATGTAAGAGTGACATACCAACTTTGCCGATTTCATCAGAGAGATCATATGAACATACCTTTTCACAAGTACAGTACGGATGGCAATAATCCAGATAAGGGTCATATATTTGTTCCGGGCCAGCCATTAATCAGAGCAGATGGAGGGTGAATGTCATTGTAATGCCTAGTTAATTTTTTCCGTGTCACTAACAGACTGAATGTGCTGTGCAGGCGAGTCCTTATCTTTGCGGGCAAAGATCCTACCGTTTCGATCCGTCCACACGAAATTCCACCCACATTCTCTTTTCCTTGATTGCATTAGTCCAAGAAGACGTTTACTGGCAGGGCAAAGATGGTCATTTACATAGATTGGACTGTCGTTATTAAAACCAATGGCACGGGCTGTAAAGTTTCCATGTTTTTTCCTGAAATTTTTTGCAGCCATGAAGAAAGCATAACGCTTTCTTCGATTGACAAATCTCACAATGATATTTTTTCGTGATGGGTTTCCAGGAGTGGGCACCCAGTGGACTGCATGCGTCTCCTGAATGATGTATAAATCAACACCCACCTTACTAGCCACTTCACAAATAATGTCATCAGCGCTAGATCCTTGTTCATATGGCACACCTTTGATTTCAAGGTTTTCACGCCGAAGATATTGATCAGTTTCTTCCAATCTATTCTGCAGAATCATCACTTCTTTTCGTAATTCTTGATTATTTGATCTTAGATCATTATTGATTTTATGGATGTCATTTAGCGTAATGAGAATGCCATCATACTTGTCACTCATAAACTTTACACTTTCGTGGAGAGCGAGAATGGCAGCAATCAATTCGGAATTTTCCGAATTTGCACTGATTCCACCCAACAGGTGGTCAGATGCGTTTAATCTAGAAGATTCACTAGTAGTCTGCGATACATTAGGGCACGATGATTCAGAGAGCAGTTTGCAATTGGCACAAATCCACTTCCTTTTTGCTGTTTTGCTTAACTTTCCAAATTGCACTTTCGAGAATCCAGCACAGCCTGAGTGGAAATAACTATTGCATTTATTACTGCACTGAAGGCCAGTAGTTATATTAACATTTTCACAACATACCTTGCATTGTTCACCCAATACGAAGCCAGAAGGATTAGTCTTCACAGGATCTAGCAGACGGAAGGGGAAAAAAGCGCGGGGGGTGGGGGGCAAGATTGTAAATTAACAGGAGAGCTCCGAAAATACTCGGCGAGCCGTCACTTAGCCAAGAACGGTAGCCCACAACGGCAGTCAACAGAAAACCAGTTATAGCAGGGAACGAGCGGTACAGAAGACTCTCAGGGCAACAAGTTCCCGAGAACAAGGAGACTCCGTGAACAGGAGGCGTGATCGAAAAGCAATGGCAGCCAGTCAGTCCCTCTGAAGGCGACGAATATGAAGAATTTAAACGCGCCTGCAGAAGAACACTAATGACAAATTCTATCCAAAAGCAGTAGTTGGTATCATCACACATTCACTAGCACACTCAATGAAAAAGGGACACGAAACAAATTGGGAGGACAACAGCTCCAACCCTAAACAACAGAGCAAAAGAAGACGTGACTCAGCTGCTACGGCAAACAGATATGTACACCGTTAAACACTAACTAAATTACACGATTAAGCATGCTTCGATGATATTACATCAGAAGTAAAATTTCCTTAATCACGTTTTGTTAATATTTTGTTTTAAAAGAGTGTTATAAATACTTAATATTTTCTGCACACGTAATAATTTTTGAGTAATTCAGGCGAAGAAGCTACCGTAGAATTTTGAGCATGGTATAGTCCCAAGAATATGCATAATTTTGACAACTGAAAAAAAATTGCATTTTTTGTAAATCATACGCGATAATTTCTAATGAAACAATATCGTTTTCATATTAAATATGAAATATCAGTACGATTTCAAGACAACATTTCTTTATTGCCTCTTTGAAACCCCAAATTTCTTTTCCAATATATTGACAGAAAAGTGAAATTTGTGAATAAAATTCTGGTGAATTAATTGGTGTAAAAACGAGACTTCCTCTTTTGTTTTTCAGCAAAATATAATTAAGGTAATTCCATTGATTTACTTGTCGGAATTTTCGAAAAAAAATAAAGGAGCATCTGCTGTGCAATTTGTAACATCAATTCTGTGTAAGGAACCAAATAAAGAAAATAAATCATTATTTCTCCCCAAATTTTCTTTCATTAACGTTACGGTGTAACTCCAAAATCATCTGTGTAAACAACTAATGCTCAATCTCAGTTTATCCAAATTAAGTCATTCTTGATATTAGTGCAAATAAACATAATTTACGAGCTTTTGTAGTTTTGAACCCAAGGACGACTGCTCTCTTGGAACTGAAATTGAAATTGTTCGTACATTGGTAGTTCGATTCATTTAAAGATATGTTTTTCTAAATTATATTTATTAGGTGTGCAACTTAATTCTCGGCCACAGGCACGACACGTTGACCGCAAATCATAGCAAATTGAATACGTACTTAATCAGGGAATTAACCTCCTTCGTGTTGGATACATTTGAGCCATCGGTCAGGGAGCTGCCGAACGCCACTGCGGAAAAAAGAGGGCTGTTTCGAGTTGATAAAGTGATCAATACTTGTGTGGACCACTTCGACACAAGTGAAGTGCGTACCACTAAGGTGATGCTGCAGGGATCGAAAGAGGTGATACTCTGAAGAGAAGAAGTCTGGATAATAAATCGGGTGGGACAAAATCTCCTATCCCATGTCGGTTATCGTGTTTAACGTCGTTTTCGCGGTGAGAGGACGGACGTTATTCTGAAGCAACTGGACCGACCTTCTGCTTCTTCCCGGTGTATTGCCTTTTCACCTCCATTGCGTCACTCACACGAATGAGTTGCTGACAATAACGCTCAGCATTGACCGTTTCACCAGGTTTGAGCAACTCATAGTGTACGACACCGCGCTGATCCCACCATATGCACAGCAACAACTTCCTGGCATGGATATTCGGTTTGGCGGTGCTGCTGGCAGGCTGACCTGGATGAACCCACGATTTGCGCGGCTTAGGATTATCGTAAAGCATCCTCATCTCATCACAGGTCAAATTTTGTGTAGGATATTCTTCTTCTTAATTTTGGAGATCAAGAACAGGAGGCAGTGCCTCAAATGTTGCTTCTCGAACGACATGGCTTTCACCGTCAAATTTCGTCCCTTATGTCACTACAGCTGTGAGCGGTTAAGATTGCCTGGAAAGTTGTTGTATGGCGCTGCAATAAGTCACTATTGCACGCAGCTATTTGCATTTGCCGACGTTATATAATCAATTGCGGTTAGGGGCCAAGAATTAAGTTGCACACTTAATAAGTACACTGGAACGTATTTGTGTTTAGTTTAATTTTAAAAAGATAAAATTTATTTTGATAAAAATTAGTTTTGATTCAAACAAAAGCATATGCTCTAAAAAAACGGTCGCCTTTAATTAGGCCTACGTTCAGCTGCTTAACATTTCATGCAATAAATTGGAGATAAGTTAAACTGCTACTTGGTGATCACGGCGCAAACTTTGACTGGCCGCCCCTGTGGCGCAGTGGTCTAAGCGATGGCCTCTGATCATTCGTCCGATCGGAGTCCTGGTTTGAATCCCAGTGAGGCATGGATGTGGTGTTTGTCTTACGGCACTGGATATCTCCCTTCCATGGAACCAGTGACCCTAAATTAGGGACGGGCGACTGCTTATAGCCCATTGAGTTGCTCACGGTGGTCGTTAAACCTCCAATCAAAATAAAAAAAATAAAAACTCTGACTGCTACTGAAAAGTAGCAGTGTTTTTAAACCGTTAATGGACAAACAGTTTAGGACCTGCTCTTTCACTTTTGGGTACCAGTAAGGTAACTAATAGTAGAATCACCTAGAAGAATTGTGATGGTGTGTGTGTGTGTGTGTCTTTCGGCCATATAGAGCAGATCCTGAGGTGTATGTTTTTAACTTTTACGCGTAATTCTGCGCTAATCTCGAAGCTAAACTTCCACGTTCGGCACGGTGGGCCTGGGGCTAGCTTTCGAAGGCAGTGATAGATGGCGCCACGGTACCAGTTCAGCTCCCCTCCGCTTTTCTTGTACTTTCACGTGCAATACGTTATAGCCAGTTACGTAAGTAATTTTTTCGAAATGTGCTCTCCTGTGATCTCGTAAATTAATTCTGCCTTTTGTTGCAGCTTTTTGTGTTAATATGTGGAATTGGAAGTTGATTTTAATGAAGTTGTAAAGGATGAGGAAGCGTCTACTTCCTGGGGTGATGGATACGGTTTGTTTCTCACCTCTCAAAGATGTTCTGAGGGTCATTCCATGACTCTACGTGTCGATCAGTCTCATCGATTAGGACAATTCAGGTATCGGAAGTTGGTCTTTTATGCTCAGATTCTTATTGATAGAAGGATGGCTCTGACGTATGGTTTCGCCAAAGGATTGTCTTACGAGGAGACGATTGAAGAAACTTCATATGAAAATGTTACAACATCAACTGAGACAGTTTGCCACTAGTATTCGTATTTCAGACGACTAGTCTCAGATCAGTAGCCTCACAATGTGAAGAAGGAACGATAGCTTGGCAGTGATGGGATCATTGTGGAAGTAGACGAAACGAGAGTGAGCAAGCGAAAGTACAACTGCGGGCGTCTCGTCGAGGGCATCTGGATTATTGGCATCTTTTAACGACATGCCAAGTGATTCAGGGTGGAGATATGACCTCACAACAACTGATCTTCAGATACATTACAGCCCCTCATCCTGAAACACAGGTAGACATGAACCACTATCATGGCGTATCAGTGGGTTCGTATCGGTACTGCCAAGCTGTGGACACGACCATTTCACTGTGAACCTGTCCATCAACTTCGTTGATCCCATGACATGGGCGCATACACAAGGATTGGAGAGCAATTGGCTTTCCCTAAAACATAAATTAACACAGGGCAGCCACAAATGTACTTGGCAGACCATATTCTGGAACATTTATTCAGACGGAATTACCGTCGTTCCTCTTAATCCTGCTTTGAAGTCTTGATTCATGTGATCAAGTAGTTCTTCCCTGGCATATATAAAACTTTTATTGCTTTTTTTCTGCTAGCTAGACAGCTTCATATTCATGAGGAAAGACAATTGTTCCGTCAAGATAAATTTTTCATACACATGCCACAATCAACATTCAAAAAGATCCTTTTAAGGGCCACCCTCAATCTATATTATTCACTTCCTTTGGCACTTTCAGAACATAACGAAACGGTTAACGATGCATCGAAGGTTTACCAACACATATTTTACGTTCTTTAAAAGTGCACATGGTGAATGTTATTCAAATCATTGGCAAAGATTTGCATGACACTCCACTTTATATTTAACGAATCAAACTGCTAGATATAAAGTACGATATATCTATGTTGCCATAAGTTCTTGTTTATATGGCAGTACAAATAGTACTCTTTGAAACACTCGTAGACTCCTCAGCTCTGCTGGAAATTTATGTAAATCGAAATTTTTAGAATGATCTGTAAATTTCGTTGTTAACCGTGGTCGTGAGACATGCTGAATGATTGTTCAAAACTAGTATTCTGTCATGTTTTCAGTAACTATGCAGTTGTGAGCTAATTTCTTACACAAATAATAAAATTTCTGAATTAATCCGGAAAACACTTTTCCTTTGCTGATTTGCGCCTGTGTAAAAAGGATTTGCGAGCGTTTATATAAAAAAAGTAAAATTAAGAACGAACGTTTTACCGTCATAGGCAGAAATATATTTCTCTTGGAAGCACTAAATGTTTTATTTTCAAATTGTACGGTGATAAAAACTAAGTATTCTAATATTCATTTTCCGCCCTCTCTTGGTAAAAGTCCTTTGAGTTCCGAACTAAAAGCCTTCAAAATAAGCATATTTTCATTTTTCATAAACTCGGCACCATAAATATTTTCAACTTTGGCGTAATACATGATTTAAAAACCATAGATAATCCAAATGCTTTTTGTTTCCCATGAAATCTAGAAATAGTATTTCCATTTGATTTACGTATAACCACTAAAATAGTGGATTTTCCATAAACCAAAAAAAGTGTGCCAAATGTAATTAATTTAAAAGTAATTTTGTTGCACGAATGACATTATGCAGCTTAGCTATCACATTATGAAGGCACCAGTTCAATATAGGTGATGAATATATTTATCCTCCTTTCCTTTTCACGTTGTGGAAGAAAACTTTCATTTGTAAATTCTTAACTTTTATTTTAACTGTTGTTGGATCATTTTTTAATGTTTTGTCTCCTCTAATTAAATCTCATAAGTATTGCCATAATGTCGTTCAACCTATAATAAATTGGCATCTTCCGAGAGATTAAACAATAATTTGTAATGAGAGGTCAATGATTTCGTAAGGAAGGTTTGAACTTAAAAAACTGGAACGGTTCCCCTAAAATGAATCACGACAAGAAGTACTGTTAGTTAGGAGTGACTGATACGAGAAGTATTTCTGACACTGATGAAAAGAATTGGATCTTGAAATCCAACTCTTCGTTTTTGCCAAAAAAATAACATCCTTTGTCGTAGATACTAGTTTGATTTTTAGCATTTCATGGCTCTAATTTCACTGATTTTTATATTTCCTGGATGCATTTCATTTGCTAATGTAATTTAATCAGTTCACGATCTCTTTTAATTTCTTCATTATTTTTATGTCATTCTCATATTCATGAAATTGTATGCCTGAAAGCAAAAACATTCAACAAAGGTATCGAATTCATTGCCTTACGTAAAGTATGACTAAGTTTTTTTGTCCATATTTATGAAAAAATGCGCCAACGTGTGCGAGGTCTTTTGGAACACAACGTTCGCATATAACACAACTGTGTCCAATACGACAGAAGTGTATTTAATGTATCACAAGGACAACGTTTCCAAAATTAAGACTGGAATTTCCTCTCAGAAAAAGCATCGTATATAAAAAAATTCACAGGGAAGATTTAAAAAATATGTAGAGACCATCATCTTTGTTCACCTTCGAACGATTGTGGCAAATATTTGGTTGACTTTCATGATTACGGGAAAAAAACTTGACTCTTGCAAATGTCACCAAATTAATTTCTACTACTTCATTTTATATATATTTTCTGTTATTTTCTTTGACATAATACTGCAAATTGTCAGATATTAAGGAAGAGCGAAGAACTGTCAAATTGCTACGTAAATTACATGCACTTAAAATTTTTCTTTACACACACACACACACACACGCCTGCTCGGTGCGAACACGCACGCAGGAATAAAGAAGATATCGAACTATGGGCTGCGGTGAGCACCGCTTTAGGAAAATTTTCGACCCAACAGGAATGTTCCCAATCGATTTATGGAACGAAAGCTATTGAGACTGAAAGTGAACTGACAATTTGCATTAAAAATTCTGGGCATTGCGGCATACCTGAAATAGAAAATGTCCTCATTTTTTGCCATAAAAAACGAACGTAAGAACGCAATTCTTTAACGTTAGAACAGAACTGTTACAACACACCTCAACGTTTAACGCTACGTAGGTAAGATTCAGTGATATGACACGTTTGACACAATATTTTTGTCCAATGTATTAAATAAATTGGATTAATTGTGAACAAGAAACTTTTTCCATCAGTGCTCAATGATGCACGTTTGTTGCTCACGTACCAACCTCAGGTGAACTTGTCAGGTTTTAGCAGACACAAATGGTGTATAAATGAGATGTCAGCTATTATAACCCATTAGCGCAAATGTGCGATTGATTGTGTATGCTCAAATGTTCTTCCAGATACACTTGTTATTCTGCGCTATTACTTCACGCAATTGAACTCCCCTGTTACCATCAACAATTACTTCCAGTCGCTCTTTCCCACAGACATCGACTAGTCTTTTCAGCACAGATGAACGAAAAGTGCCTGTTTGGTTGTTTATACACCACATTTTGGAAATCTTCGATGCAATTTTTATTTTGCACTGCCGATAAATTATGTCGTTTTCAGGATTATTTCTCCTTGACGCCTTTTGCCAGTACCGTATAGAAAAAGCAAAGCCATGATGTTATAGAGATGATTTACCACTTTTCTTGATGTCACGCGGAAAATGAGGCTACCGATTGATTTCCAAAACTATCGTGTATCAAGTCAGTCATAACACCTGTACACGGTGCGTCAAATAATTTTTAAGACTGGATTAGATATCAGCCTACGGTGGCGCCACCAGTGTAATCGCGAATGCGTTATAAACCGTGACCATCTGCTTACTTTCTGCCAAAAGTATTGCGCAGTTGATAAAGTAACTCAAACGAAACGGCCGTTCCTTAGAAAAGTAAAATTTTTTTCATGTTGAATTATTAAGATGGAACAAAGGGCTGTTATTAAATTTAACGCAAAACTTGGTAAAAGTGCCTCGGAAATGTACCAAATGATGAAACAAGTTTATGGTGAGTCTTGTTTAAGTAGATCAAATGTTTTTCTGTGGAACAAACGTTTTTTGGACGGAAGAGAGACGCTAGAAGATGATAAGCATAACGGAAGACCAAGTTCATCTAGGACACCTGAGATTATTAAAAAAGTGCGTGAATTCATGGAAAAGAATCGATGTGAGTCACTACGAAGGATGGAAAAGTCTTTAAACATCAACAAAGAAACGATTCGAACCATCCTGCATGAAGATTTGGGCAAAACGGTGCTAAGTTTTTTCACACACGTTAATCAATGAACAATAATCAAGGAGAAGTGCACATTGCAGAGACATCATTTCAGCCGCTGAAAATGATCCAAACTTCTTAAAATCGATTGTTACTGGTGAGGAAACATGGGGTTTTCAATATGATCCTAAACCAAAGTGACAAAGTGCAGAATGGAAGTAAACAAAACTCGCCACAAGCCCAAAACACAAGAAACGTTCCATCGAAAATCAAAACAATACTCATTACATTCTTCAAGGAATTTGTTCCAAGTGGTCAAACAATTACTGGTGAGTTTTATTTAAATGTTTTGAGGCGTTTGATGGGCAGAATTCGTCGCATTCGTCAAGAATATCGAGATGAAAACAGCTGGTGTTTGTTGCACGATAATGAACCCAGTCACACCTCACTTCTTGTTCGTAGATTTTTGGCGAAAAATAACGTCTGTGTGTTGAATCATTCACCGTATTCGCCTGAATTAGCACCCTGCGACTTTTGTTTGTTCCCAAAGCTTAAAATGACGTTAAAAGGGTGTTATTTTGATGACATTTTGACCATTCAAACAGCTTTGGAGGCAATTTTCGCAAAGTGAACTGGAACAGGCATTCGAATCATTATAAAATCGCTGTAACAAGTGTATTGAAGCAGAAGGGACTTATTTTGAATAACAAACCAAAACAAATTATAATTTCTTGTTTCTATTTTATTTTACAGACCCAGTCTTAAAAATTCTTTAACGCACTGTGTATATCAGAATGTGTAATGTGAGATAACGTCCTAAAGGAAGAAATTCGTCTCTCGTGGCCTTTTGCTTTTCAGACGTTCTTGCTTGCGCCCACTACCATGCATTCCTCATGTTCTTTTAAATCTTCAGTTTTTCGCATGTTGCTGAGCTACGTATGCTTCGTACACATAGTGCGCTGCTAATAAAAACATCTGAACGTCTTAGTTGCGTGGGCAAGTAAAGAAGGCAAGAATTTACAGCCCTGCATTTCTTACTTCTGGTAAAGAGAGGAAACCTACAGCTAGATTGGTAAATTAAAAGTTATTGCAATTAATATCTTCATTTGTCAAAAGCAAAAGACGTGTTTGGACGTATCATACTATCTGCAGGTCAATTCTAAGAATAGAAATCACTCCAATGATTATGCTTAACGAAGAATTGGATTTCTCGATTACAATCTTGCGAGCTTTGAATTCAATGGATTACGCTCAACATTATTTCAACTTTATCGTTTTAAAACGGTTTTTAATATAAAAGGAATAAAGCAAGTTTTGGTTTAAATTCGGTTACATTTTTTATCAAATGCCTATTTAAAGGCGATATTTTCAAATTACACTAGATTTAATCAGCAATTTAACACATCAATTTAAGAATCTATATAAATATTTTTTTCCAATATCAAACTGAAATTTAAAAACCATTGGTTTTACTGTTATAACTTCCTGAATATGGTGATTCCGAATAAATCTGATATAGAATTGTAATAATACGCGTCCGTTTTGTTGACAATACAAATTTTAAAGGCAGAAGTACAAAATCATTAGTAACAACTGTCTAACACCGAGGTGACATTAAAAAGAACATCGTTTTCCTGTTGCATAGGTACAGGGAGGTGCTGATGCTTTTTTCTTGGTTGTTTGTTTTTAATGTAAGTTTAGCTATCCGAATCTGATAGGTAACACGCGAATATGGCGCAAGATTTGCTAATGATTAGAGCAGCCTTATTTTTTTGAACCGAATTTCAAATAGCTTTATGTGTACGTCCTTCTGACTCATAAACCGTGGGTTATGACCCCAATCAAAAAAGACCCACCATTACTGTAAAGCGATTGGCTTTATGAAGCGCATCAATTCGTCCCGTACCTCCACCTTAGACACCATCTTCCAAACGGAAAGCTTCGTTAGGCAAACTAAACCATTTCTAATCCTTTTTTTCTCTCTTTATTGTGAGCGAAAAGGAATATCAAAATTTCTGAGTAAGTATGAGATTAATTATGGTGCTGGCCAGGGTTATAAAGTAATATAAAAAAAACAGATTCTCTGAACTTCCTTAGTAACTAGTATCCTTCCCCCCAATAGAAAATCTGACACGAAAACCGGGGTTTATTCCTCAGACACACCGAAGGATCGCTGTAAAGGTATATACGAATGACTGTGAATTCCATGTTTGCCGGGTTGCGGTACATACAAGAAATAAAGAAATAAAACTCTCAGCAGAGCTGTTTGAGGAGAAATTCATCTTAACCATAAGAGGATTAGTTTGCACGACGTAAAAGTTTGACTTCATGTACTACACTAATTGGGACTTCCATCAAAGAGATTTTGGCGACACTCCGAAACACGTAACGCATGCAACAATTCAACACTGGCGGAAAGTGGAAAAAGAACAAGAAGGATTTGGCGGACGATCGTGAAACTTACATAAGTTAATGGGGTCGAGTTTACGTAGGTGTGATGTTAATTTCGGGACCAACCAGTGGGAGCTTACGCCACAGCACGGCATAATATGCAAATTATCTTCGGTGGTATTTAAGGAGTACGGCGAAGTGAATGTAATCAGTCGTCGGCGTACGTACACGTGCGAAGACCCTGAAGAAGCTGCAATGCCTGGACATGGAAGACGTGTACGATTTCGGCAGTTAGCGGACTTTGAGCGAGGTCGTCTAGGTGGACTCAGCAAGGCCAGGTGGTCGTATCGTCGTATTGCGGAGCGAATTGGACGGGAAGTATCGGTGGTGGTACGATGGTGGCGTAGATGGTCCGAGGAACATTCCCACACGAGAAGACGTGGAACCGGGAGTCACAGACGGACTGATGAGCAGACCGATCGACGCATAAAAAGAGCGGCGTTGTCAAGCAGAAAATCCACTGCGTCGCAAATCCGAGCTGCCGTTGCACCTGAGGTTATTGTGCGAACAATCGCAACCATCTGCTGGATGCAGGACTACGTGCACGTGTGCCGCTGGCATGTGCACCTCTGACTCCAACCCACCGTCAGGAACGGCTGCAGTGGTGTCGCTAACGTCTGCACTGGAGAACGCAATGGCGATCTGTTGTGTTCAGCGATGAAAGCAGATTATGCTTGGTAGCCTCCGATGGCCGTATGCGTGTTTGCAGAAGCACAGGGGAGAGTCCATACCCTTCTTGCATCCTCCAGGGACACACAGGGCCTACATCTGGTCTCCTAGTGTAGGGAGCGATCAGCTGTCACTCCCGTACAAAACTAGTGTTTGTACCTGGTACGTTAAACCGCACCTCCTACATCAACATCATTCAGTCCGTTGATGTGCCATTTGTAAGGTCGGTTCATCGTGGTGTTTTCCAGCAAGATAACACACGCCCACACACGGCACGTGCAACGCAACATGCATTTCAGGGTGTGAGACAACTTCCTTGGTTCACCGGATTTGTCCCCCATTGAGCACGTGTGGAATTTTATGGGGCAACAACTTATCCGGTCTCCACGGTCAGCCACAACCATCCCCGATTTACGCGTCCAGGTTGAGGATGCTTGGAACTCAATACCCCAAACTTACATCCAACATCTGTACGACATACTCCATGCCAGAATTGCACAGTGTGACGCAGTTCATGGCGGTTCGACCTCTTACTAACCATGTTACATGGAAATGTTATTTTTCAGTTTACCAGCAAATACAGCTGTATTTTGCCATAATGTTTTGATCACGTTATCCTCTGTATTCCGTTATTATGCTGTATAAATTTTTTGGTATCAGACGTCTCCTTCTTGGTGTTCTTTTTTCACTTTCCGCCGGTGTATTTCAAATGACCTGAATTGCACCTTTGGAAATACATCGTACATTTTTTTAAGTCTTTCGTTTTCTTGCTTTTCACCGAAAAATTTTGAATTCACATAAAATTCAGAGCTAACTGTACGCCTTCGATAAAATGCGAGGTCACGGGAAGAGAAAAAGCTTTGGAGGACAGCGTGTAACTCATCAAAACTAGAGTAGTATGCACGCAAATGATTCTCGAGTGCAAGAAAAAAGTTATAGTCTGAACGAGAGATATCTAGTGAGCAAGCTAGATGACATCCCACCCAAGTTTTTTGACAGTGGTGGTGCACAATGAAGCGATGTGGACATCAGTGTTATCTTGAAGAACTCCCTTTTCTTTGATCAGTGCTACCTCTTTCTTTTTCAGGTCCTCATGCACACGTTTCAGGTGTTCACAGTACATTGCAGCGATGATCGTTCGTCCGCGTTTGCAAGAGACCACGAGCTATTCACCATACGTGCAGTATCATTTTACGTGAATGCTTCGTTGTGTGAGGAATTGAATCACCGTTGAATAACCAGTGCCTGGAACGTTTTGGTATAATGTAATGGACCCGATTCTCGTCACATGTGAGTACCCTATCCAAAAATGGTTTCTTTTTATAACGAAATTGCAATATAAGACAAGCGTTTCTTTTATAACGCTTGTCTTTTTATTCCAATCTAGACAAGCGTTTCTTTTATAACGCTTGTCTTTTATTCCAATCTTGACAAGCATTTCTTCTTATAACGAGATTACAATATAAGACACATTGCTGTTTGTTCATTGCAGACAATTCGCTGGATTACTATTTGTAAAAAATGTATGATTTTCCTATTACATGCTATGTCTTCGGACGGTTTCATAACTAACACCAAATTCCTAGTTTGTTAGGCTACTGTCCTGCTCAGTAGCAATTTTCAGTGCTTCTGTGTCAATGACGACAGGACGACTACTCTGGGACATGTCTTAATGAGGCTACATCTCCGTCTCGGAACTTTCGAAACCAATTCAGACTTGTGCGTTCCTCACATCATTGGCCTCGAATGCCAAACAAATACGACGAGTTGTTTCTACGGCAGATGAACCGAGTTTAAGTTCGTATAACAAGCTCTTATTAAAATCTCCTCTGTTAGAGCCATGATAATCGCACGTCTTCCCACTATCAAATTGCTTACTTAACTATTTCATATGCGCAGGGCATCTTGGAATTTCAGCTGACGGTATACGCAGGCAAGAAGAAAGCGTAATCGCATTAATCTATTTTATGACTACAGTACTTGTGATGTTTACATAGAATAAATCAACAAATTATGTTCACAATTAAATATTTTATTTTAAGATCTATTAAATCAGGTAACCACAAATGTGTTTGTGCATCTATCCGCAAATGCAATCATTACAAGGTGTTTCTTTTGTTCCCTCGAAAAACAACAAATACATTTGTGGTTACCTGATTTAATAGATCTTAAAATAAAATATTTAATTGTGAACATAATTTGTTGATTTATTCTATGTAAACATCACAAGTACTGTAGTCATAAAATAGATTAATGCGATTACGTTTTCTTCTTGGAATTGAAGCAGAAATCTAATTTCAAATCCTTCTTGGGATTCTGTTCAGTTTCATATTAATTCCTTTTTTGATTTTTACTTTACACATGCAGCACGCTATGCCTAAGTTTTTCAGATCACTGGTATATTTATAAGAGCTTTGTCGTCTTATAAATTTTAAGGAATACTCGGTTAATATGCAGCAGCATTCTAATCAACCTAAACGACCTCTTTGCTGAAGAATATTCCGAGGCGCTGAATTCATATTGTGTGTCTGAGATAGGCCCGAGCTCAATTTTCTTATAAGGAATGGGTTCCACCCTCGTCCGGCGGTGTTATGTCTCTTACGTCAATGAACCAATTGCCCAAATTAGAGAAGGCAAATTCCTATAGCCATGCAAGAAGATCATATTGCTGATACTACTCCTCTCATGTCTAGCTTCAGAAAAGTAGCAGTTGATAAATGCATTATCAACTGCTGCTTTTCTGAAGCTAGATATGTATAAAATTACAAATATCTTTAAGTTCCTTGATACATCTTACATACTACATCATTCAACCCTACACAAAATTTCCAAACTCAGAGAAATACTGTATGAGATTGTAAATAAGTAGAGTACATTTGCGTCAAATATCTTGCTGTTATGTTTTTGACTTCTCTGCCCTTGCCTTTGGAGTACACTATAAAAATATGAAGGGGTATTATAGCTTAAACTCAGTAAAAATCGACTTTAATAGACGTACGTTTCTGACTAGTAAATTTCAAAATATGAAGAGTTGTTATAGCATAAACTCAGTAAAAATCTGCTTTAATACACTTAGGTTTTGACCAGGAAAATTTGGTTTTGACCAGGAAAATTTTAAATGTGAATGGGGTGTTATAGCATAAACTCAGTAAAAATCTACTTTAATGGACGTAAGCTGCTGGCAAGTAAAGTGTTTCAATATATGGTTGGCAAAATATACTTTGAATACATATTTTAATTACATACCTTCATTACTGTGACCTTAGAAACTCAAATCTCCACAAGAAAAAGTCAGGAAAAGATACTATCTTTTATTAATCAAAATTTGTGTGCCATTGGTATGGCATCCGTATGATAGTATGCGGTTTAAATACATATTCGACAGTGTGCGTTATATTCGAATATTTTTAGTTATTAATTATGATGTAGTACGAATTGTTTTGGGAATGTGTAAAACAAAATCTAAAATATTTTGATTTCTACACTGATCCTTCACCAGTTAGGCGTAGAATGAGATATGACACCTTTTTTTCTTCTTTTCTAAAAGAAATGCGTATACAGAAAACGATCGCCTTTTTGTGAAATTATTAAATGGATTTTCTTTCCCTGAAACATTACAGTTTCCTT
Source organism: Macrothele yani (assembly GCA_039090855.1). Lineage (NCBI taxonomy): Eukaryota > Metazoa > Arthropoda > Arachnida > Araneae > Macrothelidae > Macrothele > Macrothele yani. The sequence goes on along the minus strand of CM077033.1, from coordinate 94,052,634 downwards.
TTTGATATTGAAGCCGTTAAGTGTATATGTACCGGAAGCATCTGACTCTCAAGGTTACCTGTGCTCCATGAATAAATATGTTCACACAACGGTCAGGTTTGACGAATATTACGGAAAACAATTTCTTTTCAGCCCTAATGCAACAGTAAGAAACGTATATATTTTGCTGGCGATAAGCTATCACTATGGTAAATCCTTTATACCTCTCATTCTGATAAGTGCTTTACACCTTCAGGTGCATTAAGGCCTTGGAGCTTTTCATTGTGATGAACCCTTGATTATCTGCTCCGTTACACAAGTTATACGGTGGGAGAAGGGTAAGTCCTAATTAAACGTACATTGCGACTTTGGTAGAAACAATGTACTCAAACACCTGTCTTTTTCATAGGTTCGTCGAAATTGTTACAAATCCTGTTGCACTTTGTCCGATAAAAAGAATTGTTGTTAATCATCGGCCAAAACAGCTGCTTTAAAATAACAGAACGAAGGATAATGCAAAAGTTTCTGATTCGAAGTTTGTTCGTCCTTGCTCCGTTTGTCCTATTTCTAAAATAGCTGAGGTATTCTATCGAGGTGATTTCAGCCAATTTTGCTAACGCAGACTTAAGACGTTCGAGCTGGATAGAGGTTACTTTGGGGAAATATAGATCTTCTGGACTTTTGCGCTTATGTCTTCTTCCTAGTTTCACTTTTCTTTCCAGAACCACTCCTTTCCTTATAAGCACGCGCTAAACAGAATGATAAAGTTCACGAATTTCATATGACTGTGGTCATTTCAACCATTGTAGACCCAAGACTGAGAAATAAGGAAAAATTATTCTTGATTGATGAACGAGATTGAACATTTCTTTTCTTCCAACCGCTTTAAAGTAAATACTAACCAGTAGGTGCAAAAATCAGTTTTTGAAAATCGAGCAGAATCTTTAGCGTGTCTTCTTTTTAAGACATTAGAATAAGTGCTTCAGTGGGAATTTTAAAACTATTATATATGTCCATAGGCTAGTGGATAAAATGTTTTATGGAAAAGTATTTTTCTTTAACATGTAACGTTCTTTACCATACTTTTAATATGTTTGGCCGTCTTGAACAGAAATTAAGCGTCGGCTACTGCTCAAGGAAACAACCGAACAGGTTAAATACTAACGACCGGAAAGTAATATGGAATCTTATCACGTTAGTAGTGTCTCTAGTCACTTTTCCTCTTTGTATAATAACAAACCGCACTCGAAAACTCCGTATAGCGGTTTTCAGGCACACTGCTGAAATTCCACTGAATTCTTAAGCAGCAAGTAACTCAGCGAGTCTAAGCTCACTTCTCGTGAAAGAAATCTTCAAACTAAAAATGACTAAAATTAGCACAGTTAATAATTCTATAAAATTAATTTAAATGACTTACTAGAATCATATTTGTAACGTTCCTTGATAACTTTGAAACTGCATTTCAACTGATGTAGTTCGGTGAAAATCGAAAAAAAAAACGATTATTTAAAAACCGCAGTTAAATTAAGTGTCTACAAAAATGCACTGCACAAACGCTGCTCAGAGAGATTAATGTAAACGAAAGTCTCATAAGTTTCGGTAAGTAGCTTACAACAGAAAGTTCTTTAAATAGCTTTTAGTCAAGAGAGGTAAAACAAAGAGGAATATTTGATCACCATAAATATTGAAGGATAATATCTGGACAGATTTATATATGTTTTAATAGATAATGCATTTTCCGTCAGACGCCCAATGCTGTCAACACTATTTAGAATGTTTTTGGCCTATACGTTAATTTATTTAGTGTAATACACCCTATTCGGTTGCAAGTACGCTCTTCGTGGCTGGGAGTACTAAATGCTATGGCTAGCGTTTTAAGGCAATAAGATCAAAGATACAATTCCAGTGATATAGATCCTTACGAAGAGTACAGGCAATTCTAAAAATTACATGGCAAAACATAGTTAGTTTTTTCATTCTTCAGCAAAACACGAATATTGCCCAACAAATTCGGAAAAGCAGTTAATGTCCTGAATGAATGGATTTTCATGTCCAGTGAGTATTGTTTCCGAGATTGGGTGAAGAATTCGAAAAATTGCTGCGTATGTTTCAGGTTTTGACTTTCAGTTGATATTGACATTCAGCCTCGCTTCTTTTTAAATTAACTACCTTGTCTGTGGAAATACTCCACCTGGTTGATAAAAAATTCTGGTGTTTGTAAATCTCTGTAGTATATATATATATAAAGTATACGTATTTATTTTGTTTTTAGAACAAGACCTATTGGCAATTACTGCATTTTTGTTTTCGTGAGAAGTTACTATATAAATACTTAATTTCCATTCACTTTGTGTCAATTGGTGTGCGAAAGTTTATTTTTATCATATTTAGTTCAGTCTGGCTTTTGCTGCGTCAGCCCAATTGTTGTGAATCTGCCAAATAAGGTGTCTTTCTCTCGACGCCTTCTTGCAACATGTTCCTGTTTCTCTTTGATTATTACTTTGAAACTGCTTTTTCCATGTAGAATCTGTTATATGTGCATTATTTCTCGTGTGTCCTCTTCACCAGGGTGTTTACAGTTTTCAAAACGGTGTTTCATACTCCCACTCTTAAAACATATCCCAAATAGTAACACAATATACTTTTGAAAGTTGAGAAATTCATGTTCCGGCAATTCAAAAAACTGTTTTGGCTCACAGCGTATGATTCTACTAAAATACCCCTGTTACGGATTTCCAAAGCTTCTCAATGGGAATGCGCGTACTGGGTAACACTTATAAATAATTTACTAATTGGCATACTGGATAACGTTCATCCGCTTTATTTTTTTTTTTTTTGGTTTTTCTGAATTGTCGTTATCTATGATTATAAATCTTATTTTATACACATGGCACAAGACGGTATTTTTTTTAGTTTTCAGATAGCTTGTGAAATATTCGTAACTCAATAACAGACTGTTACAGACTTATGACTTGCATATTGGTTTCCACAGAAAGATTTCCCTAATGGAAATATGTATGTTAAGAAAAAATGGATTAAACTAGTTTTGGGAAAATAAAACTAAGTATGAGCCTGAAATCTTCGAGACTTTAAAAAATACTTACCTAGATATATTTCAGGAATAATAATTTGAATTTGGATGATTTTTGGCACTTCGGGGATACCTGACTATGGAAAAAAACACATCTCAAGAGGTGTTGTGTCGCAACTGCATATTAAATGTGCGTTAGCCGCATGCATGGAATTTATGTTTCTATATCATCATCATCATCATCATCATCATTGTCAACCATTATCAATCCACTGCTGGACGAAGGTCTCCCCAAGTTTCCTCCACAACGGTCTGTCTTGTGCCAGTCTCCTCCATGTCACCCCTGCATACTTTCAAATTTCATCCACCCATCTCCCATGTGGTCTTCTTCTGGGTCTTTTCCTGTCCCTTGGAATCCAATCTAAAATTTCGGCTGTCCATCGATGATCTGTCCTTCTGGCAGTATGTCCAGCCCATTGCCATTAAAGGGATTTAACTCTGATCATGATGTCTTTCCACTCTTGACATTTTTCGGATCCACGAGTTCCTCTTCTTATCTCTCCTGGTTACACCAAGCCTGCACCTCTCCATGCTACTTTGAGTTGTCTGCAGCCTTTGTATGTCTCTTTTAGTTAAGGTCCACGTCTCTGCACCATAAGTAAGCACTGGAAGGATGCATTGATCAAACACTTTTCTTTAAAGACATAATGGCATATTGCTCTTGAAAATTATGCTGTTTCTTCCAAAAGCTCTCCAGGCAAGTTTTGTACGCCGATTAATTTCTTCATCAATGTGACCCTCACTTGATATCTGCTGTCCAAGTTAAACGTACGTATCTGTTATCTCCAGTTTTTCTCCATCAATCGACAAATCTTCATTTCTTGTAAAAGCATTGAACATCAATTTTGTCTTCTGAAAGTTCATTTTTAATCCCACTTCTTTACTCTTGTCAGCAAGTTCCTGGATCATACTCTGCAGCTCTGATGGGCTAGTTGCAAAAATGACTACATCATCAGCAAAACGAAGGTGGGTTAGATAATCTCCATTAATCTTTATCCCCTTGTTTTCCCAGCTAAGTGACTGAAAAACACCCTCCAATGTGGCATTAAAGAGCTTCGGAGATATGGTGTCACCTTGTCTCACTCCCTTTCCAATTTTTATGTGTGTTGTATTTTCAAACAGCCTAATCTTTGCACTTGCATTTTCATAGATGTTATTAATAATATTAATGTATGCATCTTCAATACCGCAGGTTTTCAGAGCCATTGTAACTGCTGATGGTTTCACCGAATCAAAGGCTTTTTCATAATCGATAAAAGCCATGCACAATGGAAGTTCATATTCCCTCGCTCTTTCAATTAGTTCTCTCAGCACATGGATATGATGTATTGTGCTGTAGCCACTCCTGAATCCAGCTTGTTCTCTCGGTTGAGCTATGTCCAGTGTTACTTTCAAGCGGTGTGAAAGAACTTTAGTGAAGATTTTATAAACTACTGATAGGAGGCTGATAGGTCTGTAGTTTCCGAGAGCCTCAATGTCACCTTTCTTATGTAGCAGGATCATTGTAGCGGTGTTCCAATCCTCAGGAATATTTCCTTCATTAAGGCATCGAATGAAAATTTGGGCGAGTACTGTTTCGATTTCTCCACTTGCTTCTTTTATGATGTCTACAGTAATTCCATCTTCTCCTGGAGCTTTTCCCCGCTTCATGTTCTTGGTTGCATGTGCAACTTATGCTGGAAGGACTGGAGGAACTCTGGTACTGGTATCTTTCATGATGTCTGGAGTGCATGTATCATCCCTTTCATATAATTTGGAGTAGAAATCTTTCACTCTTGTCAAAATTTCGCCTCTATTTCTTGTTACAGAACCATCTTCTTTTCTCAGTGCCATAATCTGTTTTCTTCCCTTACTGAGATGTCCCTTTGCTATCTTTAGGCTTTGGTTGTTTTCAATTGCTTTCCTCACTAGTTCACAGTTGAATTTTCTTACGTCTTAAGTGATACTTTTTCGTACTGTCTTGCATAGCTCTATATATTCCACTTTGGAAGTCACATCTTCTTTAGTTGTCCTTATCTCTCTTCTTTTTTGCATCAACATTTTCGTTTTTCCTGATAATGTGTTTACATGCAACTTGTTCTTAGACCCAGCTAATTTTGTTGCTGTTTCCATAAGAGCTTTGGTTACTTTTCTGTTAACTTCAGAGATGTCCACTTCTTCCGATGTTAGGCCTTCTAAAGCACAGAACCTGTTCTTCAGTTCCAACTTGAAGGTATTATGGTGTTTTTTAAGGTTGGTTATGTCAATAGATTTTGTGTGTCTTATGAGCTTGCCACGTTCAAGTTTAGTGTTGAGGTGCATCTTACATCTCACCAATCTGTGGTCACTACCTGTGTTGAACTTGTTTAGCACACTGCAGTCTTCTATGACGAATTTTTTGTTACACATAATAAAATTAATTTCACTTGTCGTCCCATTTGGATGTCTCCATGTCCGTTTCCTGTGTGGCTTTTTCTTGAAGAAGGAGTTCAAGATGAAAAACCCTTCTGCCTCTGCAAACTCAACGAGAGTATTTCCACGCTGGTTTCTGTTGCCGTGACCGAATTTACCTACTGAAGTTTCATTCAGTTGCCGTTGCCCTATTTTTGCATTGAAATCCCCCATAATTATTTTCAAGTGCTGCTTACCTTTATTATTTAGATGACAAATTTCCTCATAAAATTCTTCAATTTCTTCTTCAGGATGACTTGTGGTGGGTGCATAAGTTTGAATAATCTGCGCCTGGTATCTTCTCGATAGTTGGATAACGAGTCGTGCAGCTCTGTCAGAGGAACTTTCAACTTCTACCACTTTATCCTTCAGTTTCTTGTTTATTATAAATCCAACACCACTAGTTCTGCCAGTATCTGTCCCACGATAGTAGAAGAGATTTCCACTTTTCAGTTCAATGAGATCTTCTCCTTTTCTCCTAACCTCACTTAGCCCCACAATGTCCCACTTGATCCTTTGTAGTTCCTCTTCCAATTCAGGAAGCCTTGAATCAGAAGATAGAGAGCGTCCATTGTATGTTGCCAAGGTCAACATCAGATGGCAGCCTAGTCCGGTCCTCCGGGGATTCTTAGCACCCTCTGCCTTCATGTCGGACTGGCCGCTGCCTTGGCCAGGTACATTCCAGCTGCCGGAGACTGAGGGCCAAGATTTAAGTTGTGGAGTCATTTTGGAGGGGTTTGGACATAACTCACCACGCTGGCCAAGCGGGTTGGTGAGTGTGGGATAGAATTTCCTCTGATCCCGATGGTATAGTTATACCGCTATTGGCGGTCGTCAGAGCCCCTTTAGTGGGAACAGGATGCACCACGAGAAGGCGGGGTTGACATTTGTCAAGGAGAGGCTGTAATGTTACGCATCACCTGACCTTACATCCCTGTTTCTATATATTGCCAACGATTTTCGGCGAAGATTTATTTTGTCATAATTGGTGTTGTAATACCGTTAACACAAGTTTAACCTTTGCCGGCGAGCAAAACTCATGAAATCAAAGCATTTTCATACACATAATTAATTTAATATGAGAGAATTATAATTATATAAATAAAAATTTGTATATTATACTGAAAATGTCGTGCATTAGCTACCATCATTTAATAGTTTAACCATTTGATACATCATGACGTTACAAATCGGTTCTGCTGTCTAAAAGTACTGAGCAAAGGCAGTACTATGACTTGCATTTACATATCCAAATCTAACCTTGCGTACTACGAACGTGCCTAATTTTTTTTTTTTTTTTTTTGGTTTAAAGCACACGTTGAAATATATTTTAAACCATTACTATTACACTGATACGGCGAAACACTTAAAAACAAATATGATATTCTTACATAAAATAAGATTACAAGATTAAAAAGATACAACGTGACGCATGATGCTGTTTTTATAAAATTACTCGAGGAGAAACCCTTGGAAAACGATATTCATTTTGCACAAACTGTTCATTTCTCATTACTTTGAACTTTCTTAGTCAGGCGTACCAGATAAGATTCGCATTCCTAACCAGTGGTATCACACACTATGAGGACATGACATATGATCATTTGAAACTAAATGTGGATTATTTTTTTTGTTGGTCAGCCCTGATCCCATGCTTTTACAAATGAAGTATCATGTATAGAATTAAGTGTACACATTATTTTTTTAAAAAAGAGGCGCTCAGTTTGCCTCATGTTACGGATAGTTTGGTTTACTACAAATACTTTAACTTAACTTGGAATCAGGATTCCTTTGCGTACAGCAGGAATCAAAGTTTCCAAGCCTTCACACATCAACCAGATGGCTTTTTCAAGGATAGTAAATAGCTACCTGCAAACTGGTTAACCCTTTAACCGGCCGAGCTACGGGAATAAAATGTGGCAAAAATCACCCGAAGCTTGAACGCGTATTATCTCCAAAATGTACCTTCCTCTTCCGAAAAAACTGGTCCCATTGTTGCGGGATTCCAGCTTTTTCAACATAGCTATTGATGTCCCCCTTCTCAGCTCAGCGGGTGGAACGCAACCCGGTGACAGGGATTAAGGATGCCATCATATGTCCTTTATGCTCCGTTCTATGACCCAAGGCGAGAACAGGAAGGCCAGTCTCCTCCAACACAATTCTTGCTGAGTCGGTCGGAAGAAAAAACAATTAAATTAAAGAGTTAACATGTAAAGACAGTGGTGCACACTACATTGGGAAAAAAAGAAAACAGTTTTATATCCGCATACATTGGATTCAACCATAGGTGTTGAATCGTATGTAGACGGGAACACGCGTTCCCCTCAACTTCCGTTATCAAGAACACCCCTGAAGTTTTGAATAAAGTTTTTCACACAACCTATTACTCTTTCCTAATTTTTTTAATTTCGAAACTTTGTACTTATAAACTTTAAATTTAATTCAAAAAAATTATCTTCTACATTTTTCTAAAACCAAACATATCGATATGAAGTTACTTTTGTTTTCATACCACTGTGTTATGAGTGACGCACACCCGGGCAAAACCCATAAGGTCCGTCTTCTTTCCCCACCCTTCCAAAAATTTTTGTCCATTGCTCAAATAAAGGAACAAAAATTACTTTTAAATTACCTTAATCCAACGGATCCAGGAAAACTCGCACACTTTCTCATGTTGCTGAGAAAAGTACAAAGGGCGGAAAACTCGTTCACCCTTTCAAGTAAGGGGATATACACAAATTGCGTTTCGGTTCGAGATTTTGACAAAGTGTACGAGTTTTCCTAGCTGAACAAAACAAAACGGAACAGTTTTCCTAGGGATCTCAATGGATATGTACGATCAAAATGGCTCAAAGTTTATGTAGAACCTTTCTGACTCCTTTAATCTTAAGTTGTGATTTTAATATCTCTCATGTGATAACAAGCAATAAAGGCTAATTAAGAGGGGCTCAAAGAATCGATATTCAGGTGTTGATCTTTTTAGAAGATTTTAAATTACAACCTTGATATTCCGTATTTCTAAACATTTTATAAAAGCTAATAAAAGGCACTCAATGGATTATTCCTCACCTATTCACAAGTCACCTAGGCCGCGGGCCCTTTTAGAAGATTTTAAGTTACAACCTAGAAATTTCGTATTTGTAAACATTTCATTGAACCTAATGAAAGGCACACAACGGATTATTTCTCACCTATTTACAAGCCACCTAGGCCGCGGTCCTTTTGAAAAGATTTTAAGTTTCAACCTAGATATTTCGTGTTTGTAAATTAAACAATGACAAACGGTATTGATTTGGACATGTCTGCATTAGTATGAATTCAACAAGAACCGTAGCTTTTAGATTACGCAAACGATGTACGTGCAAAAATATCACATTCCATTCTTCACCTTCCCCTTTATTTTCTTTCTTTAGTGAAAGAATGATGTTATTGTACCTTAATGAAAAAGAAACAGTTCCAACCCTTCTTAAGAAACCACAATATACATTTCAGGAAAACCTTTTTTTTCTTTTTTCTTATGAGGGGGGGGGTAATCTCTAGTGGGACTCCGAAGTGTGAGGGGTACCCAGAATTACCTATGCTCTTTTCCGGGAAGCGATCACACCATATCATATCGGTAAACTGTAAAAATAACCCCCTCCTGAACATACCCATGAAAATTGAAAGGCTGTAAAAATACCCCTGGAGGAAATACCCACGGAACAAACGGTTCACTGAAAACTGCCACACATGAACACTGATGTCTGGCAGTGTTCCGGTGTGACGATTTACCGGCAACCCTACCACACATCTTTCAGCAACTTGGAAAATTTCCACAGAGTAAAATTGCCACGTTTTTCATTAAAGGGTCGGTTACAAATTGCTGTTCCTCCGAAGAACACTTTGAATGTGTGACAATTTTTCCAGAGGAGCAGTGTTTTAAATTCCCGAGTTACGTGTGGCAGTTTTCCGAGGCACCTAAAGAGGGGAAGGAACTCTTTTGTTTGTCTGAATTTTTGTACGGGTTCATACGAGTTTAGGGCAACTGGCCACAAAAGTTCAAGAGGGGAGGAAGTATAAAGATTGCCGTTTCTGAGCCTATATTGAGAAATGAATTGGGAACTGCAAACGGATTCTGAGAAAACGTTCCATGTGCGCCGAGCGAGAATTCTACTTTAATTTGAAGAAATAAATTTCCGAGGATTCGAGGTACACTTGGTTTGGGAGGGGCTCTAGCACCCACTTCCGTAATATTATATTCTGGGCCGCTGGAGTCTGTCAGTGTATCGAGGATGTTCATCTTGAAGCGTCCGTGAGCTTGGGGGGATTGGGTGGGGTTACCACAAAATGTTAAAATGGACGTAGAGCTGTAAACATCAGTACCATGTTTTATATAATGAATCTGTACACGACCACGAATTTTCAGGAGGGTAGGAGGAATTCAGCCCCTCCCCCCTCCCGTGTGTAACAGCTCTTCAGAGGTAACATCGAGGATATACTGACCAACTCTAGGGGTCCAGAATATAAAATTACGGAAGTTGGGTTTGAGCCCTCCAAACCAAACACCTCGTATTCCTTTTACAGACTTCACCAAACTACCGGGGCAGCGGGGAAGAGCATACATAGTCTGCCACTAAACACAACATGAAGTATAGAAATTGCGAGCAAATCCTTTACTTTGAACACCTATCTGCGCTCTAAGCGGCCCAGAATATAATATTACGGAAGTTTGGGACCCCCCCAAACTAAGTGTACCTCGGATCCTCGGCAATTTATTTCTTCAAATTAAAATACAATTCTCGTCGCTTGGCTGACATGGAACGTTTTCTCGAAATTCGTTTGGAGTACCCAATTCAGTTCTCAAAATAGGGCCAGAAACGGCAATCTTTATATCCCCCCTTGAACTTTTGGGGCCAGTTGCCCTAAACTCGTAAGAACCCGCATGGAAATTCAGACAAATAAAAGAGTTTCTTCCCCTCGTTAGGCACCTTGGGAAACTGCCACGTATAATTCGGTTTTTTTTTACTGTCACATATAATTCGGAATATATTTGGAATTTCACTTTCAAAGTGTTTTTCGGAGGAACAACTATTTTTGCCCGGCCCCTTAATGGAAAACAGGGCAATTTTCCAAGTTGCTGAAAGATGTGTGGCAGGGTTGCCGGTAAATTGCCACACCGGAACACTGCCACGCATCAGTGTTCCTGTGTGGCAGTTTACAGTGAACAGTTTGTTCTGGGGGTATTTCCTTAAAGGGAATTTCTTCCTAGGGTATTTTTACCGCTTTTAAGTTTTTGAGGGGTATTTTCTCCGGGAATATTTTTTTCCAGGGGGCATTTTTACCCACATCATATCATATTATATGCAGAGGTTTTTAGGAAAGGAGTGCCTGACCCCAGTTCTTGAACAACCCTTAGAAATAGGAAGCTAGGAGATTTGGGCTAGAGTGCCCGATAGGAAAGTTACATGGAAGCGAGATAGAAAGGGTGAGGAAGACGCCCTTATTTATTACCGGGGGTCCAATACCCGGAGTCTGATGGCTTTACATGCCCATTGACGCATCCGTGAAGGGCTCGGGTTTGAATCCCGCCCGGTGAGGCATGAATGTTGCGTATGTCTTACGGCATTGGGCCACATTCTGATTTCTTATCTATTCAACACTGGCATAAGATCATTCTTATTTCATGCCGCTGTTCTCTTCCCTGGAATCAGTGGCCTTAAATTTGGAACCTGCGACAGCTTGTAGCCCATCAAGTTGCTCACGGTGGTCGTTAAACCATCAATCAAAGAAAGAAAGAAAAGAAAGATCAGAATTGTCGTTCTTTTGTTTTCTTTGTAATTTACACTTTTGGGACAAAAGGCATAGTGATATTACAGGAAAAAGAACTGAGGAAGAGTCTCACATCTCTATAATACACTAAATATCTCAATTAAAAGGAACATAAAATTATGAGAGTCGTTATGAGTTACAACTGGCAATGTTTAAATGGATCAGTCAAATGGACGATTATTGTACGGTCCCTTTATGTATTTGTGTTCAGTTCTCTGGGTGGCCAATCTCCGGTGGCCACTTCTCTTGCACCTATATCATCATTGTCAACCGTTATCATCCACTGTTGGATGAAGGTCTCCCTAACTTTCCTCCATAACGATCTGCCTCGAGCCAGTCTCCTCCATGTCCCACCCGCATGCTTTCGAATTTCATCTATCCATCTAACATGCTGTCTCCTTCTGGGCCTCTTCTAGCACTGTGGAGTCCAGTCTAAAATTTCAGTTCTGTGTCGGTGGTCCGTTCTTCTGGCAATATATCCAGCCCATTGCCATTTTAGGGATTTTGCTCTGATCAAACTGTCTTCCACTCATGTCATTTTCCTTATTCATGAGATCCTCTTCTTTTCTTTCCTGGTTACATCAAGCTTCTTTTCAGTTGTCCGTATTTTTGTAAGCCTTTTTTTCGTTAAGGTTCACGCCTCCACTCCATATGTAAGCACTGGAAGGATGCATTAATTAAACACTTTTCTTTTAAAACATAATAGCATATTGCTCTTTAAAAATTCACTGTTTCTTCCAAAAGCACGCCGATCAAGTTGTATACGCAGATTAATTTATTCATCAAAGGGACCATCGCTTGATATCTACTATCGAAGGTAAATGTAGGTATCCGTTATCTCCAGCTTCTCCCTATCAATCAGTAATTCTTTATTTTTTGTAAAAGCATTGTACATCATGAATGGAATACAGGATTACACCATACAATACAAATCTGGAAAATGTGAATCCGTTTTTTGGTGTAAATATGGCATGGGTGGTAAGTCAGATAATATCCGAAAACTTGAAAACGTCGTCCTCGTGGAGCGGAAATCAAATCCGCGTCTCCCGGATAGACTCGGTCGTTATCCGGGTGACGCGGGTTCAATTCCCGCAGCAGGACGACGAAATTTTCAAGTTTTCGGATATTATCTGACTTACCATCCATGTCATATTTACACCAATAAAGTATTCATATCTTCAAAATTTGCATTGTACATACGTGTTATCTTCTGCAATTTCGTTTTTAATTCCACTTCTTCACTCTTGTCAACAAGTTCTTGGAAAATACAATGCAGTTCTGAAGTGTCAGTTCCAAAAATGACTATGTCTTCAGCAAAACGAAGGTGAATTAAATTATCTCCATTAATCTTTATCTCTTTGTTTTCCCAGTTCAGTGACTGCATGAAATTTGCTATGTGGCATTAAGGAGTTTGGGAGATGCAAACACCTGATGACCGATATATTGTTTCAGACATCCGATGACTGATATGTTGATATCCATTTACCACTTTTTCTTATTTATTTAAACATATCAAACATTATGATTGTAACAAAAATTCTGCTGAAAAAGCCTAGGGGCTTTGCACGAGTTTCATGTGTAGCACAATTTTTTTTTATTGGTAATTGTCATTCGTATACAAAAATGAAATATCAAGCATTTAACGAAAAACGTCGTAAAAAGAGTTTAGGTCTTTTTGTTCATGCAGGCATCTAAGGATTGACGTACTACTTCTCCTATTCCAATTTTAGAATGTATATTTGAATACACCTCACCTTAAAACTCCAATGTAAAAGCTAAATTTTGTTGAAAAGTCCAAGGCATAGGAATTTTGCAAGCGTTTTAGGTTCAGTGCGTTCTTGCTTCTTAATAGCATTTGATTGCAAGTCCACACTTACGAGATATTAAAATTGCCGAGTTTCTTCGCCAAGACTGTTGTGAAATTTTCAGAACTGTTCAATTTCCTTGAAATGCTAGGTAAAGTTCTGCCGCTCAGCAGAGGAAATGATCTGACTAGTTTTGTCGATTGCTTAGTTAAAATCAAGGTATTTTTTCGTGAAATTAAAAATGACCTCTTGTTCCTCACAGACGTAAGAAAGCAACACACATTTGAGTATTATCTTATTTTCAAGTGGTGGGCATTTTTTTCTTATTTTCGAGAAGTGCGATTTTTTCTGTGAGCAATATTTCTGTGCGCATTCGTTATTCACATCGGAATAAACATAACAGTCACGAGATTGTGCATTAGGAGACGTTGGATGTTTTTAAAATCAATGCAAGTGTTTACATGACTGTATTTATGAAAAGTTAATCCAGTCTGATCTCGCTCCTCAATATATGCAGGTTCAAAAAACCCAACTATGGGAAACTCATTATTAAGCTTTCCGATAAGCATAGCTTGTAATGTTATTGAATTCTAAATAACATACAATGAGTGAGAGTCTGACTGGACTTCTGCAAGGATAGCGCTTTTTTTTTCTAGCTAACCGTTTTCCATCTCTGTGAATCCGAAATCATATGTGTTCAAAAGAATTAGATCAACTGTCTTCGTACAAAACATGCTGATTGACAACCGACCTACTATTTCTTCCTGTTAAATTAAAAAAAATCGTCTTTGTGTCTTTTGTGTTTTATCTACTTTTTATTGCTCACACTTATATGTAACTATCTGTTTTCACTAATAGTTCAAATCGTTGCTGTTTTCATTTAAAATAGCAAAGCACTTCTGAGAAATTTTAAAATAAAGTAATTTTTGAAATTTAAATTTTGTTTCTCCACAATTTTAGTACCACCTAATGAGAAATTTCATGTAAAAGAAAATTCATGTCATATTATTTAAATTACTTTAAGTTGCTGTTGCAAACCGAAAAATCAGTTTCACAGTGGATTTCCTATTTCTTTAAGTAAAATCGCGTTAATTAAATATTTTAAAATTAAAAGATTGTGTTCCCGAAAGTAATATTTTTTTCTTGCCAATGTGATTACAGAGAATTACTGAAATACTCTAAAGTTTTCCTTCAGTTTTAATTGTCGTATAACTACAGTTCAAGCTTTGCGAATTTATCTTTCCAAGACAAATGTAAAAACTGCAATGTCATCCAAACGTCTCTCCTTTTAGATTCAGTGTCATTGTCCGAACCTTTTTAGCCGGTAATCAGTCAGAAAGGGTTAGTGTCAGCCCTCCCCGTAAACGAGCAGTTTGAAGCACAAAGCAAAGGGGGAATGCAATGTTCACTGTTATCCGGAGTTCGAGGTCCCTCGGGTGAGCTGGGCAGTGGACAGATTGCGTACCCCGAGTTATTTCGTGCCAGCCGCTATGGGCCACTGAAACGTACCCCGAGTTATTTCGTGCCAGCCGTTATGGGCCACAGAAACATACCCCGAGTTATTTCGTTCGAGCCGCTTAAAGGGTTAATAGAACATTTCAACAAATTCAACTCGGTGACTTGATCATACCATCAATGAATAGGCACAAATATGATAATTCATTCGAAGAAAAGAGGTCACGTTGGTTGGACACGTGGTACCGTGGTAGAAAACGCAGCATTATTTTAAGATATCATTCCAGATGCTTTTTAGCTCTATAGGGAAGCTGTAACTGCAAGCCTCGCTTTTGGGTAGGGTCTCAAAAGTTTCAGGAATGTAACTAGATTTGGGTGTAAAGTATGAAACTAATTTCTTTATGTCACTCTACATAGAATCAGCGGCCTTGAAGGTGACTTCTCTTTACAGGGAATTGGTTATTTTCAGTCATTTGTATCCGTTTTATAATCGGTGATTCTATTTTCCAACGCGTTGTTCAGTATCATAGTTGAGGGAACTGTAGCTGAGTTGGGAGTTTTGGTTAATCCCATGCAGTATCGGCTGGAGCAGTATAGATATTGTATTGCAAATACAGACGGAGAAAGTATTACCACTTACGGGCCCTGGTGAGAAACCATTCTTTACCAAGTATTAGAACATTTATGCAAATTATTTCCCATTAGGTTCTGCATGCGATACAGGAAAAAATTAATTAAAATCGGAGTTTCAAAAGCAGAGATTTTGGGGAAAATGCAATTTAAATTCATGCTCCCAAGCTAAAAGTCTATGAATTATTTTAAAATATTGAAATTGTATGAAAAACATTTTGCACCAGAATCGCTATCCAACAAAGAAGGATTTTTTTAAATAGCACTCTCAGAAGCAGAGAGAGATATTGATAAAAATAAGATATACATCTATGCTCGGTAACGGAGAAACCATGCATTTTTTAGAACAAAATACTCCGAAATGTTCTATCGACATGAGTGTTATCGGTCCATGAAAGAAGTTTTTCACTTGAGGTTTTAGTAGCTCAGAATTTGCTGCAAGATGTTGTATCGAAAGAAAGAAATGTGACGCTAGAGTCGTCATATTTCTTTCTTTCATCACAAATTAAAGAAAGCAAGGACTTAACAGTTCAAGAATATTTAGACACACAATAAAAGAGAGTGGAATGCATTGAAGCGAAGGAAGACGACAATCTGTGACACAAATTTACTTTACCTTCAGTTGAGGAAAACCTATTTCAAGGGATTCTGCATCACATTCGTTAACTTAATTCAGAATTCAAATACGTGAAGGAGTTTCGTTTCTGTGCTACTAATTACTCTGAGAAGAAACCGATTATACTCCCTGTAATTGTATTATTTGCCTTTATGATAAGGATGATAATATCAAAAGAACGTTTCACCGGTTATAGGCAATACTAAAGTGAGAAAAAAAGGATTTCTGGAGGAGGAGTTAGGTTTTGGGCGCAATCTTTTTCACGAAACTTGTTACATGGTATTGCTGGAAGATTGAGTGGCCTCCGAGCAATATCTGAACACTATGGCAGATCACGTCCATCCCGCAATGTTGAATGTTTAACCAGTTGGTGAAGCCTTCCAGCAATATGATGTGACATGGACGACAATGTGTTTGTGCAATGTTTCATTATTTACTTAATATAAGAGAAGCACACGGGATTATTAGTATTACATTTTATGCACGTTTCATTACTAATAAAATCTCGAGTGAAGAAATTCCACCTTGAGTTTGCTCAAAAATTTAAAATTGTTTAAAGATATGCACACAGTAGACAAAACGTTAGAGACAGAGGTGATGGCGGTTGACATGGGCTTTACCCGAGCAGAGTGGAACAGACCCAAAAATACCTCTGGCGATAAATTGGCCGCCAGTAAAGCAAAGCACATTCTTGTAAAATATCGAAGTCCTAAGCTTTGCAGTGCAAAGCACATTCTAATAAAATATCGAAGTCCTAAGCAGTGTCAGCCTGCAAGCGATACGGTGGACGCTGCGCAATCTTGGCTAGAGTGCCGCACTCTACTAGGTGGTCACTGTTGACTGCTGGTCAAAGGATAATTCGCCTCGACTGTGACGGAAGCATCCAAACTGAACCTCTCCATAGTTTTACCGCCTCCTGAGGTTTTATATAAATCACTTTTTCAGTTCAGTTGTACCGAGCTGACGGGAGAGTTTGAAAGTGTCGTCAACAGCATGAGGCTACGGTAACGTCGTGCCAGGTCGACTTTGTTATATTTGGCGGTGACCCTGTGATTGTTTAGGGGGCCTTCTCATGGGAAATATTATGTCTCTTATTGTGTCTGGAAATCCAACATGAGCTGTCTGATAACGTACACGCTTTAATCGCCTCGTCTGATCCTGTGGCGAAGGTCTCTTCCAGCAAGACAATGCCCCAACCCACCTGGCTTCAAGCGCCTAGGCATGGCCCGAGAAGGAACACTCATCTGAGTTTGTTTCTATTTACCAGTCCCAAAGGTCCTTGCATTTAATCCCTGAGGAAGCCTTCGGGGATGCCGTACAGCGCAACATCAGACTCATGAATCCTTAACCGACGTGTGTGTATGGAGTTCCGGACAACGATCCAAAAAGCATGGCTGCCATTTCTTCCAAAAACCCTCGGACATCTAATGGAGTCCAATCCTCGGACATCAAATTTAGTCGACTCCTCGGACATCTAATGGAGTCGAATCTTCGGACATCTAATGGAATCGAATCCTCCGACATGTAGAAACAGTTATTTGCGCTAGATGGCGCCAAAACACAATGGAGTAGGTATCTTTAGTTTTTTTCCATTCATTGTTAATAACGACCGTAAATTTAGATTACATGAAAACTTAGATTATTCGGCAAAAGCATTTTGCGCTTTTTTCAAAGACGAACAACTCAAGTTCTTGAAAATCTACTGTTCTTCGTGTGGTAATGGTAGCGCGTCCTGACCAAAAACTAGAAAAATCTGTTCAATTAACGTTACTAAAGACTATTTTATTCTTTATGGTTGATGTCACTATCTCACTGTTATTCTCAGAATTATAATACGTTAGAAAAATATAATCGATACATCTTTCGAATTTAAGTTTCACGTGAAAAGAAACCCTTTTCATAACAGGGAATTTTTCTGCTCCGTTAGTATTTTCTTTTATTTCGAATTAAAATAGACGTGCTATTTCACATTTCAATTTCTGAAGAAACAGTGTTTTAAAAATGCTTTCACTATAATATGCAGAAGAATAATTACTTGTAGAATGCCTTATAAAGTATATATTTCCGGATTTCTACGCATTAGTTTCTAAAACAGCCAAGTTGATTCGCTATGAATAGCTTATATATTGGGGTTTATAGATTGCCTGTGTCTTTTTTACTTCATAACAAAAATGGACATTGCACAATACGTCTGCTAAAATGAAATAATTAATTACACTTCATAAGCTAAATTTATCTTCAGGCTTAATGTTTTAACTGCAGTGGAATTTCCATGTTCGGTGTGAAATGAGTGTTTTCGAGCAATAATAATGACATCGCATTAATACCCATCTGAGTAACTCCTCACAAAATGTAGGACAAAATAAATTGATTTTAACACGTCAATCGCTAGTTGTTATTTCTTTAAATCATAATTTTAAATTATGATGTTTAAAATAAAGAAATATCCAAATTATTAAAATATTTATTCCTAACAGATTCATAAATTAGAAACTTCGAAGTTTTGGAGATTTTGCGAGCATGGCAAAAGCTTTGCTCTTAATTTACAACGGAAATCTCAAATCAGTTACCTTCAACAAATCGAAAATCACTCTCTACTTTGGTTTTGAATTTACACGGAAACTAATAGTTCTTTGGAAATGAAATAGGCAATGCTGTAGGACATGTAGAATTTCGAAACTATCACTGTACATATGAAATGGTAAACCCAAGAAATCTTTCAGGTGCAATGCTCAACTATTGGTATCGCCTCTCCAAAAGACAACAGCTATAGGTTTTGCCTCTCCAAAAGACAACAAGAATATATAACGATTATGGATAATGTTTCATACTAATCTGTTTGGGTTAATGTATGTATACAACATGGTGCAAAACACCGCGACGAAAATGTTCAATGTTCAAAACAAAATCGGACAAACACCTAGTTTGAAATTAATAATGTTATAATATGGACAAAAAAGTACACGCAGACATTTTTAAAAACGTTTTACTTATAATATGAATATTTGTGCAAGACGTCGAGATGCAGTCAGCGTCGACGATGAATGTAAGCTTAACAGTGGACGATGCGGAAGGCAGCGGCAAAAGTGTTTTTGCTTTGCGCTCAGGAGTGTCCGTACAGACCACAGTTGTGTTTAATGGCAGCGTTACCGCTAAGACATCGAACTTGTTAAATGAAGTAAAATATGTGAAAAAGACATGCCAATATGTACTTACAATTACTTTTTCAAAGTAAACAATAATCACTGAATGATTCTTTAATTTTGCCTGACTATTAATTGTTTTGATTTAAAGAGACTAGAAGAAAAACGCAATGTCAATGTTAGGATTCTAATGTGATTTTCATGAAAATAATAATGAAACTAAATGGAAATTATTTTTGCGGTTTTTAAGTTGAAAAATTAAGTATAATAATGAATACATTGTCAGGATTTTCATCACTGACAATCATTTCTTTAAAAAAAGTTTTTGAAGTATATACTAGTCACCAATTTTTCCCCTCACAAAATTATAATTTTCTACAAATTTGCTGGTGCTAAATGATGCCCACCCGCGAAGACCAGCTGTATTTAGCGTAATAGTTGCGTAATGTATGTAATATTATTTTCCACCATCCCCGATTCTAAAAATTGTTAAGTGAGTTGTATTTGGCAGAGTTAACACTCTTTGTTCTTAAGAAAAAATGCATTGTGCCATAAAGATGATGGTGAGAATTTCTACAAACTGGGGAATCCGGTTAATCAGATGTTCATAATCGGGAATTATGAAAATATAGGGGAAATTGGTATAACATTCGTCGACACAGATTATCGCTAGTATGAATTCTCCAAAAACATATCTACAAGTAAAATTGATATTACTCAACGATTTTCCAAAGGATATTCACATTTCGCCAAATGGATGCTGTTCCAGGTTATGTCTTAATAAATGCTCTCCGTAATAGTTATCACATAAATTCTATAAATTACTGAATACATTTCGTTAAAAACTTTCATAACTCATAATCCCAAAAGGTTTCTTCTACAACATCAGTTGGATTTTTAAATTAAAATTAAGAATTCCGTCTATATGGCATATCGAAGTTTTATTTTGTAAAGTTCCAATACAAAATTTTTAAAAGTCAACCGTTAGATGCAGCAAAGTAAGGTGCATAAGATCCAGACTCCTACTTCCATAAAGAAATTGATCGGTATACTTAGGCTAAGAATTATCGGAGTATGTCACTTAGGGCTGCAGTGGAATGGGTGTCAACGAAGTTTAAATTTATTCAAGATATTAATTTCTGTATGTAGTGTATGGAAAATCAGTAGAGCAGCAGCCCAAAACAATACCAGGCAGGAAAAGCAGCCATTTAATTATCTAGAGTTAAACAAACAATTATTTTTACTGTTGATCATTATTTTGTGACATTCTTTTGGAACACATTCCAAAGGATATTCACATTTCGCAGTATGAGTGCATCTTTTCCTTGGTATGTGTTAATAAATAAAAAATGTACGTAATAACAATTGCATTAATGCCATAAATGACAGATGCATTACACTGAAAACTTTGATAACGCATAATCCCAAATCCTTTGCGCTAGAATATCAGTTGCGCATTAAGCTGAACCGTAAGTCTGGATTTTAAGATAAAAAATTTCGAATTTTGTCTATATGGCATATCGAAGTTTTACCTTTTATAATGTCATAATGCAAGCAATTTTAATATCCACCAGTAGATGCAGCGAAGTAGTTTTCATAAGATCCAGTCTCGTGTTCCCATAAACAAATTGATCGGAATAATTAGGCTAAGAATTATGAATGCATGCCACTTCAGACTGCAGTGGAAGGGGGAACAACGAAGTATAAGTGTATGTAAGACATTAGTTCCTGTATATAGTGTAGATGACATCAGCAGATCACCAGCCCAAACAAATATCCGGGAGGAAAAACAGGAAAACGAGCTATTTAATTATCTAGAATTAAAAAACATTTAGTTCTACAGTTCATCATTATTTTGCGGCGTTCTATTGAAACATCATCCGACACATATTTACATTTTACAGAATGGATGCTTCTTTTCTTGTTGTGTATTAACTCAGGAGGAGGTTGTTGGATAACTGAATATTACAAAATCAGACACGTAATATAGGTCACGTTTTGTAATGAAAAGATTTTGTTTTACCAAATGTGAAATGATGCTATGACAAAATTAATGCTTAAAATATTTCTCTTTGTAAAGGATATTCTCAGCGTTTTTGTGGTATAACAATCCGAGAAATAAATTGCTACGAAACTTTCCTCTTTAGAAAAATTAGAGAGGGGAAATACATTGCCTGTATTTTTTTCAGTATTATTAAGCAATTCCGTTCATAATTTATGGTTTCTTCGAAGAAAAACGAAACTTTTAAATACTTACAGTTGTTTATTGAAAAAATGTTAATACTTCAATGCGACGTATCATATCCAATTGCAATGTTAGTTATTTAAAAAACTTTCGTGTGTTTACAATTGTTTACGTCCTTTGAAATATCGTGAATGCTCATTGTCCAAAGACAAAGAAATTTTAAAGATGAAATTTGTTTTGAGTTTCTTAACTGATAATAGTAAAACAGAATCGTCAGTTTCAGAGGCATTCACTGCATAATATGCCTCATCGTCAAAGTTTACGGCGTCTTTTCTATCACACTCTTTTTTGATTATACATCATATGCTATGGTGACAGTATAATACAGTAATATAAAGTATCCTTCTACAATATTACATTGCTGACATAATGACACCGAGTACAGAATACGTTCTCCTAAATATACGGTTCTATAACACACCGCATGTACATTTGTATTTAGAAAGAGAAAAAATATAAGATATGGAATTAAATTAAATCCTTGATTTATTATTTTACATACCCTTCATTATTTTGATAGATTGTACTCAATATGCTTTTCTTTAGAGTAAACCGTTAATTGACCTTGATATCTTTAATAAATATAATTAAACGTTTTTCATTTAATAAACAATTTGATTTTAGCAACAACCTGTTTGCATAATTTTGAACAAGGACGCAATGGGAGCATGCCTTATCCTGGAGAACTAGAAACCATAGACCTTGCTGTTACTGCCTAGGGTAGCCTGTAATGCGGCACTTGAAGATTCAACATAAACGGAAATTTCATTTCACGATACTTCAGATCACTCTATGAAGATTGTTTTCGTTCATTTTTTGAGTAATTTAAAGACAGCCGTGAGCACCTCAATGGACTATAAGCAGTGGCACTTCCCGAATTTGAGACCACTCTTTCCAGGAAATGAAATAGCAAATGTCGTAAAACAAAAGCAACATCTACGTCTCTCCAGGGTTGAGAATCTCAGACCATCTCGATCCATGCAATAGATAAAACTCTTGCACAGCTTCCTGTGATTCAGGTACACAGGACACTGAATTCAAATCAGCATTTTCGTTCGAAAGATCACAATGGCTCCACTGTGATATATAGTAAAACGCTGATGCATTGGGCCATACGAATAAAAACGCATTCTATGAAATTTGTTTGAAATACAGGGTGTCTGAGAATTATTGGACACATTACAAAATTATGTACAAAAAACACTATGAGCATTGTAGGTTTTTCTATGTCACGTATTACTAACACGGTTTCTATATTTTTGTTTGGCAGAATTGTTACTCCCAGAATCCGATAGATGGCACTAGGTGTGGCCTGATGAGTAATGTATGAAGAATGCGCAATCAGTAGTCATGTCATCCGTACAACAGAAGGCGATGTATGTGTTATGGTATGGCTTGCAGAATTAAAGTCTGTCCCTAAAGTTAAAAAACGGTACCGTTTAGAGTATGGTTGTAATCCTCCGTCAACGAATTCAATAAAGCGGTGGATGAAACAGTTTAAAGAAACTGGCAATGTGGAACATCGTGGAGGAGCCGGTATGCCTAGCGTTCGCCGAGAGACGGTTGACCAAGTTAATGGAAGTTTCCGATGAAGCCCCAGTAAATCCTTTCGTAAATGAAGCAGAGAACTGCGCATTCCGAAATCGACAGTCCATGATATTTTGCACAAGAATGTAAAGTCTTATCCTTATGAAATTCAAATAGTGCAAAAGATGCATGTAAATGATCAATCACTGCGATACGTATTCGCTGTGGATATGCTGAATCGAGTGGAAAACGAAGAAAACTTTCTCAGTACTGCTATCTTTAGCCATGAATCTACATTTCATGTATCAGGTATTGTGAATCGTCACAACTGTAGGATATGGGTCAGTGAACCGCCTCATGCTGCCGTTGAACTGTAACGTGATTCTCCAAAAGTTAATGTGTGTTGCGCCCGATCAAAAAGAGAAGAGATTGGCCCTTTCGTCTTCTGCGCGAAAAACATAAATGGGGACATTTACTTGGATATGCTAGAAAATTTTGCTATACCCCAGATCAAAAGATATGACAACGTCGTTTTCCAGCAAAAGCTCATGCCTCCGCATTGGACCAACGTATGTACTTAAGTGCCTAAATGAGCATTTCCCCAACAGATGGATTGGGTGTGGTGGTCCAATTCCGTGGCCTCCTCGCTCTCCAGATCTAACTGCATTCGATTATTTCATGAGGGGTTATGTGAAGGATCGTGTCTATCAGACACCTGGTACTGATTTGCAGGAACTGAAGCTGTGTGTCGCAGCTGCTATTAATTCAATAACACCTGAGATGATTAAAAACACATGTCATGAAATCGAGTATCTCTTGGACGTACTAAGGGCAACCAAGGAATTTCACATCGAAATTTATTAACTCGTGTAGTTACATTGTAAGTTAGTACAGTCAGTTTCTTTCAATCTGTTTATTGTTTTGTTTTATGTAGTTTTGTAATGTGTCCAATAATTCTCGGACACCCTGCATATTTCTTACATACAAAGGTTTCCATACATTAAGTAATAAATGAAAAAATCGTGATAACTCAAAAAAAGTATGCAACCGATTCAGATGGAATTTGGTTGTAAGCTTTATTAGACAAAATGCAACAAAAGAACGTAAGAGCATGTGATACAAAGCCATAACATTTTGTATGAGTGATGCAAATATGAAAATACCGAAATATAGGTATCAAGATCAAATAGGAAAACTTACTTCAATACGGCGTGTGGTTACCCAAAACAGCAGTACAGGTCTGACAGCAATGTTCCTTGCTGTTAAGTATAGTGTCGAGCAGTTCCATGGGTAGCTGCGTCCATTGCTCGAGTAAAGATATGCGGAGTCACTGCATGATTCTGGGAGAGGGCTGAAGGACAGAAATATGCCTTCCGAGATCATCCCAGATATGCTCGATGGGATTCAGATCTGGAAAGCGTGCTGGCCCCTCCGTACCGACTGTGGTCTCCTGTTCCAGGTACTGTTGCATCATGCGAGCTGTGTGTGAGCGGATGTCATCAGCCTTCAGTACAGATGTGTCGCCAATTGTCGTCGCATATTGACGAACAATACGGTTTCGGATGCCGTTTCCATATATCGAAGCATTGAGGTTTCAATGTGGCTACACAAAGACGTCGGTACGCAGCCTAATGATGTTTCTGCCGACAGAAGGACGCTTCCACCACCATAGGTGTTCCTTTCTTTGATATTAGAGGGAAGATAGCGAGTAAAGGCCTCTCTCCAGATGTAAACTCGGATAGAAACATTCTGTAAGCAGTATTGCGACTTATCAGTGAACAGAATGGACCTCTACTGATTTCGAGTCTAGTTCACATTGCATTCGTACCCAAGTCAAACGTACCCTCAATTGGTGGAGGGAGAGCGGTAAGCATAATACCGGTCGTCGAGCATATAATCCTCCTGCATGTAACCTTCTACGTACCGTCGAAGCTGATACCGTGCGCCTGTGGCTGCCGCATGCACAGATCTGAGATGAGTCGGGGTAGCCCTACGGTTTCGCTGTGCCAAAAGCTGCAAATATCGGTCACCCCCGGAGGTTGTCGCCGGTGGCCTATCTTCGCTGCACCTTCGAGGATCTGCACCCTTGGCTTGAAACTGTTGCCACATCCTGCTGACCACAAAACGATAGACGTTGAGCCATCTTCCGACGTCCGACTGCCGTGCCCAGCTTCATGTCCGTCTATCGCCCTGTAGCGTAACTCCGCTGGTAGAGGATTCTCGAAGCCATGTTAACAAAATCGCTATCTCGAAAACTTGTCTTTCACTGCGGCACATGGATTGCCGTCTCCCTCCGAAACAGATAGTTTTAAGCTCTTGGGTATTTGCATAAAATGCTGCCAGCCCGACCCATTTTCGTTCCGTTCATTGATGCTGTATGCTTTCGCCTGTAACATATACAAATGTCTTGCAATTTGAACTATACTTCGCCAATTATCACGATTCTGCGGTTTGTTGCTTAATTTATGGAAACCATTCTATTAGGAAACAATTTCAGGTATTTTGATTTGCATAACTCAGGGATTTCCACTTCCAAAAACAATTTTCAAAGTTGGAATAAGTAATGTGGCAACAGAAAAGAATGCAAATATTTAAAACAGCATGTAATCTGTTTTAAAAAAATTACCGAAAGCAAATGTTAGGTAAATTAATCACTTTGTAAAAACTTAAAATATGAAATTTAAATGTTTTGATTTAAACTCTGTTTACCAACGTGCATCGCGTTACGATCTGAAAACATATTTGCAGTCATTAAAATTAAAATTTCTGAATAACTGCTTGTTTCTTTAACTACTCTTTACATTTCATATGCTATCAAAGCATATAAGATTAATATATTGTGGGATTATACATCAACTACGCAAAGTGTCTATTAAACGTGTTTTGTCTACTTGTTATTAATGTGCTGTTTATGGTTATATAGCAATCACATGCAGCACGAACGGAAAATTGACTTCCAACTCTTACCTTTAGGTTCTACAGGAATCCGTTACAAACTCGTTCAGTAATTCGTTGTAAACATTAGTTTCATATAAAATGAACAAAGTACTTACAATGTTACTATCTCCTCTCTGTGTTAATTTCAAGGTAACTTGGCATCTTTCCAAGTTAAGTATCGTTTTGTATAATTTCCAGTTTCACTGTTCACATTTTATTATGAATGTTCCGGTAACATCACCTATAAATATCGATATGTTTTTGTAGCTACAAAAGTCGTTTTGTGGTCATCCCGATCTGTTGGGGAATTTTAACAGTTTTATAATTTGAACACTGTAGCAGAATAAAATTAGGAAATGTATGAGATTATAATGTGATGCCACATATCACACCTTTTCAAAATAGAACCGCAAATCTGTGTATGCGGAAGTGCTTCAATGTAAAACAGGTTCTTTCTTTCACGAGAAAGCATAATATAATGTTCATGTGAGATGTTTTGTCACACGAGCTGAAAAATAAAATTTTAGTTTCTGTCGCCAGTAATTATCTCAAACACGAATTTGAGGTACACTGTATCAAAGATCGGAAATAATAAATGTCTTTAGTTTACCTGCAGAACATATTTCTTTTCATGCAAATTCTAAAAAAATGGATAAGAACGAAAATATATATCGCAATTGAAGTCATCAGTAAAACTCAATCTGGATTTTCGTTCATTCATTCTTCTACATAAGCGGAAGTGTGATTCCATTGAGAATGAATGTTAGCAATTCAAGGAAGTCTGTTATTCTCAAGGGGTAATGCACAATCCAATTTATTTCATTGATGTAAATAATTATGATCACAAAAATCCGTACGTACAAGAAAAAGAAAAGAAACCTATGGAAAAACAATATTTGTATTTTTGATACGACCTCCACATATTCCAATGGTATTGATCATAAGCAAGAGAAATTGTAAAACATGCTTTATTGAACTACTATAAATGACTGATAATCAGGTGTGTCAATATGTTTTTAATGTGAAACCATACGACTAGCGCATTGCTTAGAGGATGAAAATGTGGTAATACCCATAGCACACGTTATTTACACTCATATCTGTTAAGAATGACAATTTGCAGTTTTTAGCAAGCGGAATGGAATATCAATAAAATTTTTGACATAGTAGCATAAATTTGCCAGATGTACTGCTGTTTCCAAAATATAATTTTTCGCTCTCAAATGTGGACAATAACAACACTTCGTTTGTTCCGCAAAGAATTTCTAACAACACATGTGATTATACTTGAATTGCTCAGAGATATATGTTTCCAAACTTTCGGCCTAATATGTATGGTTTCGCTATTATTTCTAGTGTTACAATTAAAAATATACAACGAGAAGCCGAAATTTAATGACGATATGCGTAATGTGATGTTGGTCTCCTACATGCCGTGATAACGGCTGTTACCCTGCAAGGTTTAAACGCCACAAAATATCTACAGGGGTCTTATACTTTCTGATACCAAAACGTTGCCAGCAGATCTTTTAACCCTAGTAAGTTACATGGTTAAGCCGCCAAATAACGGATTTGCTCTACCAACAGAAACCACGGATGCCCGATTGAAATGACCTCTGTAGAATACAGAGTCCAGTGATGCACTTAATTGAAAATACCTGCCTGATGAAAAAGGAAATAATTTCTTAATCATGTACCACGAATCATTCCAGAAAAATCCGGGCAGTGCGGCACTGTGCGGTATCCCGCCAAAAGAAGGCGCTACTAGAAGGGAATACCTTTTCAATAAAAGGAGGTACCTGGTGTAACATTATGCTTTGGTGTATGTTAGAAATCATAGTTTCATGCACCCAGGGTTTCCCATTCCCAGCACAGCATTACCCAAAGCCTTACACTTCCTCTGTCTTTTGTCGCACGGTGCATCCTGGTACCAACACTTCAAAATTTAAACGCCACACATATATACTGGTCCGTCAACATGCTTCAACAAGAAAGGTGTTTAATAAAATCAAACGACCTTCTCATAGTCATCAGGTTTCCAGTGTTGATGATGATCACGTGTCCATTTTAAGGACTTTCGACCGGAAACGGGGTTTTCATGGGCACTCTTATCGGGATATGCACAGGCAGCACCAATTTCAGCAGGGTTCGATGTACTGTGTTGTGACACATCACTATCGTCTCTAGCATTCAAATTATCGTCGTATTTCTTCTGTGGTTTCGCAATATAATGGACTGTGCTCGCTCACCTCAACATCAGTGGTCCCCGGATAGCCCACATACTACTGGCGGTTCGTGTTTTTTTCCTCCTTGGGCAACTTTTGAAGTTATTAACAAAGGCTGACAGCGAACATCCCGGAACCCGGGCCGTTACGAAATGATCTTACCTAGTGATCTGACAGCTATGATTTGGTCTTCGTAAAACTCGCTCCAGTCCTCTGCCTTTTTAATATGAAGAACAAGAATAACACTGATTAACAGAGCTTAGTAGTCAGGTTTTTATTTGGGTAGTTTAATAATCTGCACACGAGCCATCATTTACTTGCAGTTGCTTACATTTTCTTAGAGACGCACTGGACATGATGTTTCGGCACTTTGGTGTATGATTTCCTGTTTAATTCCAAAAACTGTAAATGAAAGAAAGATGAAAAGCTTTTTTTTTCTAATACCTCTTATAAGTGATCTCCAATTGAGGAAAATAATTTACTGATACATTTTTTATTTCATAAACAGTCTATTTCCATGAAATGACCCTGAAAAATGCACTAGCGAAATTCAAACGTTAATGTTATATCCAACGTACGATCATAAAGAACATATTCGTTTCAGAGATTTTATTTGCTTTAAGTTCGAACTCAAAATCTTTGAACCTACTAATTTACATTACATAAGGAATTTTTATCTCATATTCCTTTCCTTGCTCCGGTGATGAAAAGCGAAATCGTATTTTGTAAGAGTGTTTATTCTTTCTCCACAGATTTATTTCGCTTTTGTAAAAGCTGTTCAAATATGTTCGAAAAAATTTACATAGTGCTTTTGTAGTTAACTGTACAAATGAAACAGGCGGTTGCACATGTAAAATTCTCTAACGACTGTATTTAGATTATCTGAATGAATCTCTCAAGATCCTGAAGAGACCTAATGTCTGCAATGAGAACATATCATACGAGTTGCCATTCGTATGTCGGATATTTAGATATATATTATAAAATTCAATAATTCATTATTGTATAAATTCGTGATCCATGATGCACGGGAGATACGTAAAACACGATGGCACGCACTAATCCTTTTCAAAACTGTAAACACGTCAATAAATTTCCTTATGTATTTTCTACGTTGTACATACGCAATGGGATGTAAGGTCAGGTGATGCGTAACATCACAGCCTCTCCTTGACAAATGTCAACCCCGCCTTCTCGTGGTGCATCCTGTTCCCACTAATGGGTCTCTGACGACCGCCAATAGCAGTATAACTATACCACCGGGGTTAGAGGAAATGCTATCACACACTCACCAACCCGCTTGGCCAGCGTGGTGAGTTATGGCCAAACCCCTCCAAAATGATTCCACAACTTAAATCTTGGCCCTCAGTCTCCGGCAGCTGCAATGTACCTGGCCAAGGCAGCGGCCAGTGCAACATGAAGGCAGAGGGTGCTACGAATCCCCGGAGGACCGGACTAGGCTGCCATCTGATGCTGACCTTGGCTACGTATAATGGACGCTCCCTATCTTCTGATTCAAGGCTTCTTGAATTGGAAGAGGAACTACAAAGGATCAAGTGGGACATCGTGGGACTAAGTGAGGTAAGGAGAAAAGTAGAAGATCTCATTGAACTGAAAAGTGGACATCTCTTCTACTATCGTAGTACAGATACTGGCAGAACTAGTGATGTTGGATTTATAATAAACAAGAAACTGAAGGATAAAGTTGTAGAAGTTGAAAGTTCCTCTGACAGAGCTACACGACTTGTTATCCAACTCTCGAAAAGATACCAGGACCAGATTATTCAAACTTATGCACCCACCACAAGTCATCCTGAAGAAGAAATTGAAGAATTTTATGAGGAAATTTGTCATCTAAATAATAAAGGTAAGCAGCACTTGAAAATAATTATGGGAGATTTCAATGCAAAAATAGGGCAACGGCAACAGAATGAAACTTCAGTAGGTAAATTCGGTCACGGCAACAGAAACCAGCGTAGAAATACTCTCGTTGAGTTTGCAGAGGCAGAAGGGTTTTTCATCTTGAACTCCTTCTTCAAGAAAAAGCCACACAGGAAATGGACATGGAGACATCCAAATGGGACGACAAGTGAAATTGATTTTATTATGTATAACAAAAAATTCGTCATAGTAGACTGCAGTGTGCTAAACAAGTTCAACACAGGTAGTGACCATAGATTGGTGAGATGTAAGATGCACCTCAACACTAAACTTGAACGTGGCAAGTTCATAAGACAAACAAAATCTATTGACATAACCAACCTTATATAACACCATAACACCTTCAAGTTAGAACTGAAGAACAGGTTCTCAGCTTTAGAATTCCTAACATCGGAAGACGTGGACATCTCTGAAGTTAACAGAAAAGTAACCAAAGCTCTTATGGAAACAGCAACAAAATTAGCTGGGTCTAAGAACAAGTTGCATGTAAACAAATTATCAGGAAAAACGAAAATGTTGATGCAAAAAAGAAGAGAGATGAGGACAACTAAAGAAGATGTGACTTCCAAAGTGGAATATATAGAGTATTGCAAGACAGTAAGAAAAGGTATCACTGAAGACGTAACAAAATTCAACTGGGAACTAGTGAGGAAAGCAATTGAAAACAACCAAAGCCTAAAGATAGCAAAAGGACATCTCAGTAAGGGAAGAAAACAGATTATGGCACTGAGAAAAAAGATGGTTCTGTAACAAGAAATAGAGACCAGGTTTTGACAACAGTGAAAGATTTCTACTCCAAATTATATGAAAGGGATGATACATGCACTCCAGACATCATGAAAGATACCAGTACCAGAGTTCCTCCAGTCCTTCCAGCATAGTTGCACATGCAACCAAGAACATGAAGCGGGGAAAAGCTCCAGGAGAAGATGGAATTACTGTTGACATCATACAAGAAGCAAGAGAAGAAATCGAAACAGTACTCGCCCAAATTTTCACTCGATGCCTTATTGAAGGAAAGATTCCTGAGGATTGGAACACCGCTACAATGATCCTGCTACATAAGAAAGATGACATTGAGGATCTCAGAAACTACAGACCTCTCAGCCTCCTATCAGTAGTTTATAAAATCTTCACTAAAGTTCTTTCACACCGCTTGAAGGTAACACTGGACATGGCTCAACCGAGAGAACAGGCTGGATTCAGGAGTGGCTACAGCACAATAGATCATATCCACGTACTGAGAGAACTAATTGAAAGAGCGAGGGAATATGAACTTCCATTGTGCATGCCTTTTATCGATTATGAAAAAGCCTTTGATTCGGAGAAACCATCTTCAGTTACAATGGCTCTGAAAACCTGCGGTATTGAAGATGCATACATTAATATTACTCATAACATCTATGAAAATGCAAGTGCAAAGATTCGGCTGTTTGAAAATACAACACACGTAAAAATTGGAAAGGGAGTGAGACAAGGTGACACCATATCTCCCAATCTCTTTAATGCCACATTGGAGGGTGTTTTTCAGTCGCTGAGCTGGGAAAACAAGGGGATAAAGATTAACGGAGATTATCTAACCCAACTTCGTTTTGCTGATGACGTAGTCATTTTTGCAACTACCCCATCAGAGCTGCAGAGTATGATCCAGGAACTTGCTGACAAGAGTGAAGAAATGGGATTAAAAATGAACTTTTAGAAGACAAAAGTGATGTTCAATGCTTTTACAAGAAATGAAGATTTATCGATTGATGGAGAAAAGCTGGAGATAACAGACACATACGTTTATCTTGGACAGCAGATATCAAGTGAGGGTCACATTGGTGAAGAAATTAATCGGCGTACAAAACTTGCCTGGAGAGCTTTTGGAAGAAACAGCATATTTTTCAAGAGCAATATGCCACTATGTCTTAAAAGAAAAGTGTTTGATCAATGCTTCCTTCCAGTGCTTACGTATGGTGCAGAGACATGGACCTTAACTAAAAGAGACATACAAAGGCTGCAGAAAACTCAAAGTAGCATGGATAGGTGCATACTTGGTGTAACCAGGAGAGATAAGAAGAGGAACTCGTGGATCCTAAAAATAACAAGAGTGGAAGACATCATGATCAGAGTTAAATCCCTGAAATGTCAATGGGCTGGACATTTTGCCAGAAAGACAGATCATCGATGGACAGAGGAAATTTTAGATTGGATTCCAAGGGACAGGAAAAGACCCAGAAGAAGACCACATGGGAGATGGGTGGATGAAATTCGAAAGTATGCAGGGGTGACATGGAGGGGGCTGGCACAAGACAGAACGTTGTGGAGGAAACTTGTGGAGACCTTCGTCCAGCAGTGGATGGATAATGGTTGACAATGATGATGATGATGACATACGCAATAGTTTAGGACATTTACAAAGCCATGTGCTGAAACTTGGTGCTGTTTGTACATATATATTTTTAGACAAATACATTAAAGGATCGGAACTTCTAGTTTTCCGAAGTATATTTCATTATTTATTTTTAAAAACAATTATTTATTTTTCTCCTTTCTGCATTTATGTGTTGAAACATACAATCTCCTCTTATTATGTCTTATGTGTCTGATAGTACCAAAATGTCAATTACTACATGAACTTTGTTCGAAATCTAGCATAACTTTAATGTAAAACTAATAAAATTTTTAATTTGCAGTTTTTTTATCATTAAAAAATTACTATAACAACTTGAAAGATGCTTTTTTGTTTCAAGATACTGAAATGAGGGATTTGGAAATTAGAATGAAGGACATTGAAAGCTCCTGCAAAAGGAAGGTGGTCTTATAAGCGAATTATCCAACATGCCTTTCAGTTTGTGAAAACATTTAAAGATCCTATTTAGCCACGATATTTCTAGTGAAACATTTTACGAATTTCAAAATTTATCGGTGAAGTGCTTGTGAGAAAACCGTTTTGCTGGAGGACAGTTTTACATATTTTAAAATTTTCCGGTAGAGTGTTTATGGCATAATGGTTTTTCAAGAGGAATTTTTTGGTTATTGCGATCTTAACAGTGTGTTGTATTTTTTTGCACTGGGAACCGTTTGTATTTTAAGCAATTTGGCCGAAAAAATCGGGAAAATAATGAGGGTAAATATAAGATCAATTTCCGTATTATTATAGAAATTCTGGAACACACAAATGTGAAATTTGAAACCTTATTATAAATGAACAAGCTGTATTCTAGATCAACTGCTTTTTCCAACTAGACCCATGACACTGTTCAATAAAAAACAGTAATAAAGTACATTGGAAACTTGCCCAAATTCCTGAAATTAGATATGTAATGGCGCATGAAGCTGTGGTATTTGGTGGCAATATATGTATTCAGCGTATTCTTACTTACTGATTGTATTCAAATTATATTTGTCCGGTTGGTGTCACTGAAATTCAACATGAAATACGGTTTTTAATAAATTATCTTCCCTCATATTTCGGTCAACCATACTTCTACCCAAAATTAGAAATACTTTTGTTTAAAAATAAGACAAGAATACTGCACGAAATGTATTGATTTGTTACACTCCCCTTTAATCAAACAGTAAATGTTTATCGTACGGTTACGTGAATAACTGTTTCCATAATTTTTTTCCGGTTAGATTCATTTCCTCCTATTTGCATGCTGCCTTTGGAGCTAGCAGAATAAAGGGTAGTGCCTCATTAACGTCAAATACTTTCAATATCATTGCCATGCTATAACATACTTGTTGTGCTTTGCAGTTTCCTTAAGACAAAGTTTATAAAAACGCAAATATGAAGAATTGTGTTTGTAATTAAAAAAAGAGCGGCTAAAGACAGACATTCTGCGAGAGAAGTGAAAAATGTAATTTGACAAACTAATAAGAATGTATCAGCTTTAGTGATTAGAACAAACATAACAATGTAACATTTGAATAGCACTTTATTATTATGTTTTAGAGCGTATGCTTACTATTATAGAATTCTTGAAATACGAACTAAAGTGTTATTCCTCGCTCCTCACAAGGATTACGCAAACAGGACTAATAATGTGGTGGTGTAGGTCCAATAGTTGTTCCAGGAAAAAATCCTTAGGTGGCTGCATTACGGCGATGTTCTAAAAATGGAAAAGCTCATGACGTTTTTAAAAGCATACGTCTTGATGATCCCATAGCGGAATGTCTGAAATTAAACATGTTGCTGCAAATCGCAAGGAAAATACCTAACTGACTGCTTGACTTTATCCGAATATTAGGTAAAATAGCAGAGAGGGAAAAGAAATCCCATAAGGTACACACATCTTTGTATCCGTTTTATTAAAGTTAAAAGAAAAAGAGCATGCTGTGCAGATGTATTTATCTGATACAAGCAACCAAACGCAGCCCAATACCATGAGCTCATATGCATGGGTATGGAATATTACCCAAAAAAAGTTCCCTTATTCTGTTCGAAGGAACCATCGAAAACACATTACTGATCGTGAATTGTTGCTAATCATGGCGAATGTAAAATAATTGAAATAAGATGAACAAACTGTGTCGATTAATTGCGTAGATGGATTCCGACATTTGTAAGGAAAATGTTTTTTAACTGTGGACCAGTATCTTAATATAAATACTGATATGGTGTGTTATTAACAATAAAGTTGATCTGTAAATTTTATCTAGTGGTACGTTAAAACGCTATCCAAAATATTTTATTCTACTACCATAGATGCAATTCCTTCCGGGAAGAATTTATTAACCGAATCGCAAAAGTATTTTATCAGCAACACCGACAACTCCTGTATTTAGTATCACAAGTTAATCCTGTGCAAGAAACAAGAGAGAACCTCCAAATTACCTAAAAATTCCGTGACAACCTTATACAAATTCATTAGCTATCTGAATTTCCACATTTTTTGCATATGCAAAAGCATAGAAAATACTTTAAATCATCAGCCGTTTACTAAGTTTAAAGTGCACACCAACAATTCTGATTACTGGGTTTCCGTTTTTTAAGGCCTGTCTTCGAGTATTTGATCATGACAAGCAATATAATTTCCTTTGTCTGAACGTTTGTCCCACTTTGTTTCTCAGTAGGACGGGTGCTTGTCTGTTTTAACTGTCGAATCCTTTCCTCAAACAATATACTTTTTCTTTACAGTTGTAATACTCATAACACATACACTGAAGTGCCAGAAAAACTGGTACAGACAAGCTTATGCAAAATACATAGCAACGTCACCTATGTGCGTACTTCGTTGCGTCCGCTAGTGCGTATATAAAGTGATAGACACCCTTGCCAGCTGTCAGAGCTACTTTCGGCATGTGAATGACAAGTAATAACGATTTAAGTGATTTTCAACGCTGCGTCATAGTTGGCTCTCGTGATATGCGCCATAGTATTTCGGAGGTAGAAACGAAGTTGGGATTTTCATGGACGACCATTGCAAGGGTGTGCCGTGACTACAAGAATTCCGGCGAAACCTCCAACCTACGATACCAGTGTGGCCGCAAAAAGACATTGGTGAATGTGGCCATCGTCGGCTGTCAAGAATCGTTTCACGCGATAGGCGTGCAACACTCTCGCGGGTATAATCTGAATTCAATGCTGGAGCCTCAACAAGCATCAGCGTCCGGACTGTGCAAAGTACCCTGCACGATATGGGCTTTGGAAGCCGACGCCCAACTCGAGTCCCCTTGTTGCGTGCTCGACACAGAGCTATGCGCCTCGCTTGGTAACGGCAAAACTGCGACTGGAAACAAGTAACTTAGTTCGACATGGTGAGTGTCCAACTGTATTGGGCAGATGGAAGTATTCGTGCGTGGCCCATACCCAATGAGGCCATGGATCCTGCCTGTCAACAGGGAACTGTACCGGCTGGTGGGTTGTCCGTAATGGTATGTTGTGGGTTTGGCTTGACTTCCCTGGGTCACCTGTTTCGTCTACAAACGTCTGTGACTGGCCAACGCTATGTGCGCATCCATTCTGACGAGGTACACTCGTTTATGTCCTGCATTTATTCTAATGGGTTGGGCCTGTTCCAACAGACAATGCGCCTCCACACAAGTGTCGGGACGACACATTATGGTAAGAGAAGCATTCATCTTAGTTTGGGGTGTTGCCATTCCCACCCAAGTCCCCATATCTGAACGTGATAGAACACATTTGGGATGCCATGCAAAGCGCTATCGAACACAGGAACCTGAGACCTTGGAAATACACCCGATTTGCGGAACGCTCTGCAGTAAGTATTATGTGCATTGCCTACAGCATATTTACAGAAGCTAGGGGAGTCCATGCTTTGTCGTATTTCTGCAGTCCTGCGTTCCCGTGGGCGACCTTTCGCGTATTAGACTGGTGTACCAGTTTTTCTGGCACTTCAGTGTACTCTCACGTTTGGACATCATAAGCAAAGAGAATACATGCTTATTAAAAATTACTCTACATATGAAATTCTTTCCCGGCACTATTGACGGGCTTTAAACTGGTCAATTTATTTTCACCAGAAACACCAAAAATAAGGCATTCAATGATTGATTTTTCGAATTTTTTTTTAAATGTGTATCGCTGTATATGTTTTTGTTTGGACACAGGGCCACCAAGCAATGCCGCTGTGATCGCTGCTTTAAAATGTGATAAAACACGTTTTCTTAATTTAACAGATAAATATTGAAAATAGCCCAAATAATATTACATCACATAAACGCATATATGTTCTTCAGTTCGTTAATATGTATCAACTACCGCGGTCTATCTTGCTGTGGTAATGTCCACAGAGGTAAAAAGAAGGAATACTTCACGCTCCTTCCTGAATCCCATATATCAGTGGGTCCCAAAGTGTGCGCCGTGGCGCCCTGGGGAGCAGCAACTTCCTCACAGGGGCGCCCCGAAATGTTGCAAAATTTTCATAATTTTTTCCATTTTCAATTCAATATGATACGACGCGAAATCGCGACATCCAGCCGATATGGTGCAAACCAGTAACTCAGTAATACCTGTTCGTAGAATCCTCTACAAATGGTTCTAGATGGCGTCCTACAATAAAGTTACAAGCGTGAGCTTTGCACCCACATGACTGCCGCCAGACATGCGCACGGGTGTGTTCCGTCCGGCCGCTACCGGAAGTAACCTGATCTTTCGCACCAGCCTCCGTGCTTCTGATAAACATTCCTTACTCGTTCTCCGTGCTTTTAGAATTGATACTGTCAGTCCAGATATTTTGAGAAGATCCCCAGATCCTTTATATATGCTAATACGTTGTCATCTGTGACTCATTTGGTGGTTAGTAGTCTGTTATGTTGATGCTCTGTCGCTGAGTTTCGGCGTTTGTAAGCCTTTGGCGTATCAAATGAATATTGTTGTGATTACGTGAAGTGACTTTTTTCTTCTCGTATGTATTTTCAAAGTTTTTTTCTCGTATGTATTCTCTCGAGGCATGAAATCCATTGTTGATGAACACTTATCCCAGCTTATCAACTGGTTTGAAAAATATTTTCAAAATTATAATATTGATAAATTTGTATGGATTCAAGATCCACTTCATGCCACTGCTCCATCTGAATTAACTGCTGCAGAAGTAGAGAATCTTATTGAGTTGTCTTTCAACGATACGTTTAAAACAAAATTCAGCAGTATGGAGTTACCTGCACTTTGGATATCAGTAAAAGATGAATATCCTCTTCTGAGTGGTAAAGCTCAGAGATTTTTAATTCCATTTAAGACTTTTTATTTGTGTGAAGTGGGTTTTCTGCGGTCGCTCTGATAAAAACTAAGTATCTCGTTAAAATCAATGTGGAGAAAGAAATGAGGGTGTCTGTATCCAGTTTGATTCCAATATTTGAGAATAAATGTGCGGTGATCTACATGCTCAACCATCCCACTAATTATAATTACTTGAATGTTTTCAATTACATTGTTTTGTGATCTTCAACACATGTTTTACTTATTTTTACCTAAGTGTACTTGTTAGAATTTGACTTAGGCAGAGTGTGCTTTTTAGAATTTGACATAGGGCACCTTGAAAAGACTTGGATTCAGCATTGGCACCGAGAATCGAAAAAGTTTGGGAACCACTGCCATATATAATTATTAAAAAGCTTTGCAACTCGGTAAATTCATGGAGAACTCGTGCAATCAGAATTCCCATGAAAAAACATTTAGAACCGTTTCATCTTTTATTGGAGACATCATGGAATTTGAAAAGGCGAAAAAAAATGAAATCGCTCGTTTATACCATTGACATATTTTAAATAAATGAAATAAAGTAAAATAAGCTGCAAAACGGAACTCTGGACGTCACCATTCCGACAACGCATCATGGGATTTACTGAGGCAGGTGAGTTTTGCGATTTTTTAAACCATTCAACTGAAACATGAGCCGGACGACGAATCTGTTTCTTTAATATTCGTTTGGGGGAGTTAAAATTTCAAAGAGGTATAAAAGAAATTTTTGTTTTGCATAACTGCATCTCTGTTACATTCTAACGAATTTAATGCATGGTTCAATCAATAAATATTACTAAAATTTTCTATGTAGCACCGATATTTATTCCATGAGATTTCGTGTTTGCTTCGTTGTTCGATTATCGCCGGCAAGGAACATATAGGTGTCTGTAACTTAGGGTCAGGAATTCTAGGAAAGGAACAGAGCCAGGGCGATTTGATGAGCTCCCCAATTATACTCCATTTCATTCAAAGTTAAACTCAGATATCTGACCAATCGCCCACTGTTATACGTGCTTTTAACAGTAAAATTCCACTTGTTTAGGTAATATTCGAATTTTAACGTATCATATTCTCACGGTTAGCCACTTCAAACCAAACTGAAGTCTATACTATGACTGTAAGTCATTTACAAATATTTTCAAAGAATTTGCTCCTAAACTCCTGGGATTTTATTTTCAGATTCATATTTGTATCAGGGAGGCAAACCTCATTAGCAGAGCATAAGACAAGGTGATTCGTCTACAAAATTTTGTTTGACTTTTTCATCTTTGAAAATAAATTTTACAACACATTACTGATAAACGTTTAATTAAACACTACAACATTCTAGCATTGATTTTAAACCCATGAAAAATGGAATTTCTCAAACTTAATTGTACAAATACAGAATTGTTTTTGATTTTCCACAGGAAAACAAAATGTCCAGATTAGTAGTAGAGGTAGAAACGTCACGTTTATAACTGCAATGTTTCAAATGGTGTAGGGCGGACATAAATCTTAAACAACCGCCAAGTATTAATTAAAATTATGTGCAGAACTCAGTAAAAATAATGAATTTGATAAATTCACTGCGAATTTTTTCCTGTGGTGTATGGAACAACATGTGAATTGTATGAAATCTTTGAAACGAACAGTAAGAAAGGGTTTGTAGTTCCCTTGTGTATTAGACAACCCCAAAAGCAGGGAAGACTTTTCGAAGTAATCACCACCGAAATCAAGAGCCTTGGGTGAATTTCCCAAAGCAATATTTTACGTTTCATATATTCGCATGGTTTCTAATGTAATATATGACATTTAGTCTAACTCATATTTTATATTGAACTGAAACTAAGACACTGATCTTTAAGCATCGCATACATTGTGAATCTAGTGAACTGCAGGAAGAGTTTGTGAAAATTTTAAAAACTTTTGTAATGAGATTACGAGTACAGTAAATGCCAAAGTGAAAACTGACCTTCGGTTTAGGAATGGAAGGTCGGTGGTCGGAGGTCGATAGTCGTCTCCTTTTTGAAAGATGGAAAGATTTTGAAGTAAGTAAAGACATCGTTCTGTTTACGATAATTATATTTCAAGAAGGAAAACATTACTTGAATCATCAAAAATGAGCTCCATCATTTTTGTGTGGTATTGTACACAGTTTTAGTTGGACAATTAAATTCGAAGAATCCTCTATGGGGTGACGAAGAAGAGGGTGGCAGATAGAGGAAGTTCCTCATATTCGCCAGGTCATCCGAGCTGTTAGGTATGATACCGGCAGCCTCCAATGTCCTAATTACCAAGGGTTTCGACGTGGATCCACCTCACTCTAAAAGCACATTTTCAGACTCGTTAATCAAGGACTGAAAGGTTTTGGACGACGGAAGTAAGATTGACCACATAAAAGTTTCTTTCACACTAGGGACAGAAAACGTAAAGAAACTTTTCGATATAGGTTCATGAACCAGAACCTAAATTGAACTGATTTAAAGAAACAAATACCACATCTATTCAAAAAACTGGAATAAATCGAATGTGTAGCTCAATAAAGCTGATGGGCTGACTGATAATTTTAATCACATAACCACACCTTATTTTTTGTATCTGTGAATGTTGCAAAAAAGGGAGGTACCGTCCTAAAGTTTCAATTTTCCTGTGATCGGAAAATTCGATAATTTTCTGGAGCAGAGCTAGAATTCTCAGGGTGAAAATGCGAATGGCAAGGTTTGTCGGAATTAGAGAAAACCCCTTGAAAGATAGTACAGCCTATCCCGAGCGGAATGTAATTTTTTTAACGTATTAAGTCTTTTAGCATTGTGTAATGGCGTTTTCGCATGTTTTTTAATCGTGTAGTGACCGCTTCTTTGTAACGGATAATTTTTGGTTTCACACGAATACTAAATTAAGCATCTTGCTGCTGCTGGATTAATGGCATGTAATGTTGCTATTACATCAACATGTCACATGTAACATTGAAGCTTAAGATTAAAGACCATGGAGACCATGAAAATAGTGGGACGTCGCATGCACAGGAAATTTAAGATTCCGAACGGAGATAGAACGAAATATTAAATTATATTGAATAATGCCGAATTTTAATGACCAACGGCAATACAATATAAACAACTGCTTATGCTTTGAACTTATTAATAACTTTTTTGAATACATGAATGTCTAGGACAGGCTCACAGCCAAAATATCCATATCATGAACAGAAGTTTGTTCAGAACTAAATAGTTACCGAGATAATTAAGATGGAATCCACGTGAATTCTGTAAATATCAATTGATGCCAATTGAGTATGTTGTAAATGTGGTGATCTGAGAGACTTTAATGGCGTACGCATTTTCGGCGCAAGACAAATGGGTCATTCTATCGCCCAAAGGGAAAGAACACTAGGGTTCCCGAGGGCAGCTGTACCAAAGGTATACTACGCGTATGTCATCGACGGACGTACCAGCACCCACAGAGCATGCGCTGACTGAGCGAACGCCACTGATGACTGGAGTCGAAGTGGACTATCCAGCGCCATACAGATCGACCGCTTGAAAACGACTGCGCAAATTTTCAATGCAAATCTTGTGAAATTAATGAGGCCGAGGCAGCTTCAGCGAGCGAAAAATACGTCACAAGCTGAATGTCTTGGATTACGGGTCACACGCCCTACTCGTGTGCTATTGTTAACTTCTTGTTATCCGATAATGCCGGGAGTATCAAAACTGGACATCTGCAGAGCTGCGCCGTGTCTTGTGTTCAGACGATTCCCGTTTTCAGGACTACCAAGCTGGCGGAAGGTGCACGTGTGGCGTCGACAACATTAAGCCATGGCACCGTCGTTCAAGGTCGGGTCATAAGACAAACTCGATATGGATAAAATAAACAAATTATTTAGATAAGTTAAGCCAATATGTAATGAGAACCAAAACCACGGGACGTCTTAAAAAAATACGCAAGGACAAAACCAGTATATAATGCAGAAAACAAATAATATAAAACATCAGAAATAGTTTTCGGTTGAAATATCTCTGATACGAGCTGAAATCGTCTTACGAAATGACGTCATACTGGGAGCAAAGAAGCGAGAAAAGGGATTCAAGCTTCCATTTCTACTACGGGTTACACGATAGCAAGAAATGAAAATAACAAACGCGATGGAAAAGGTTTTCAAATACTAGTATTTTCAAACTTCAAATAATAAACATACTTATCAGTGATCTGTTAATTCCTCTTTCATGGATTAATTAATTTTGAAAACAAAATAAATTAACAGCTTTAGTATAAAGAAATATAAGGTCATTGCTGTAAACAAACATATTGCTGAACTTCCTAGTTCCGTAGTTCGCAGGAAGTTATAATTACAAAAAGTTATTGTCAGTGCGAAAGTAAATTCTTAAAAATCCAATCTATTTAAACACTAGCCTTTCGATTTTCAGTGCATCGAGTAGACCCGTTAACAGGTTAAACAAACAAGAAGAAAACATTTTATTCA
The DNA here is from genome assembly GCA_039090855.1 of Macrothele yani. Taxonomy (NCBI): domain Eukaryota; kingdom Metazoa; phylum Arthropoda; class Arachnida; order Araneae; family Macrothelidae; genus Macrothele; species Macrothele yani. The sequence goes on along the minus strand of CM077033.1, from coordinate 94,010,647 downwards.
GGATTTCACTTTTGCAAAATTAATCTTATTGTTGTTTTCAGAATTCCGCTTAGTGACCTTGAAATACAAACACAATTTCACATGAAATGTTCGTTTTTCACTTTATTTTAATAGGTGCACTAAAACATTAAAAGCTATCAAAAATTATATACCACTATTGCAATGGCAGGGAGAATTTAAATGGAAACAAATATAAAAGTTATCATAGTTCGTTAAAGTCCATCCCTTAAAATAATTTGCAGGATTTAGCAGATATAGCCCGCAATGTAATTGCTTTACATATGTCATCCTTTCCTCACTGCACATTTTGTTTTTTCGCAGAGCAAACAACGAATCTGGTTTTCTTTAAGTATTTTACGTAGGAATTCAGTCACGTCAGCTGTCACTTGTGAAGCTGAGTTATTTAGTTATTCTCTCAAATCCCTTTGAATAGATGTAAGACTGTTATTAAGGAACTTATTTTGCACTCTTAATTTGGTGCAAACAACACTTAATTTTTTATTTCTTATTTCCAACGACCCTCATCAGAGGTAAAAGTTGAACATCATAAGTTGAATAACAGGTGAAGGTGATGACTTAATATCAGTTGACACAGATTTATCAATTTTTTTTTGGAGCGAGATTGCGAAAGGTTTCCAATGCTCGTTTTCTTACTTCACGTCCATGTAATCTATTTGCTGCAGGACTAACATTCAGAACGCTAGAAATTTAGGATGACGATTCATGAGGATTAGCAGTTGTAATATGTTTATGGATAATTTGACCTGGAAGATTGACTATAGGTACAGCATTTGCTTTCAATTTCTTTCTGCCAGGTAATCCAAATAATTCTGATTTTAAGTCACGAACGTAACTATAAACAGTAAAATGATTCGAGCAAATTCTTGCATTTTTAAATTAAAAATTATCCTTTCGTTTACATTTGAGTATCTCAGAGTTTTTCCAGGCAGGAGTTGCAGGAATTATATATATCCGAACCTTGAGTCTTCCTACTGTGGGATAAACATCCTGCTATTGCACATCCAGGCATACTGTGCTACACTGATATAAGGCAATAATGTGCACAACGGATGTTGTGAAATAGCTAGTTATGAAGTATATTTACCATTTATGACGAAAAAAAAATGAATTTCAAAATAATAAAAGGCCTATTCACCAAAGCGAAATGTTTTCTAAGCATGTGAACGATTTTAAACCCGCCAAGATCACTTATTATTTATCAAGCATATTTACATATTATGAAAACACAGTAATTGCAAAACATCAACACAGGTCTGTTCACCGAAGTGAAATGTTTTTCATCTAATAACCTTGGCTTTTTCTAAGAAAATTGCAATGGAATGGAACGAGTTTGTGTTTGCACTCTCAAGCCAAAGATTCTGTGCTGCATCGTTATCGGCTTGGTTAACTGGTGTCGTGTTTGGCGGCGTTAGCTCCCAGTGTCACGTCATGCGCAAATCCGAGAAACGGAGACTACAAATGCAGATTGAAATGGCGCCCCCCGGGTTTCATCATAGAACACTTATCTTGGAGACCCAGAGAAAGCTATTATTTGCCGGAGTTTTGATATGTCGGATGAGTAGTGAAAGCTGTGCAGTAAGATGTTTTTCAAAATTTTATATTGAAAGTAAATCAGTAGCCACACATATTTACATGAGCGGTATTTAACGCTGTTTCGAAGGTTTGGACATTCTTACACCCACTTGATTGATTCATTTTTTTGGCTAGTAAGACGGTAAGGAAATTTCAAAATGAAGAGTAGAAAACTAAATGCGATCTATCTGAAAAATTATAAATTAAAATGTAAGGTGATTGAAATGAAATTGTTTACATTGAAAAAATTATACGACATCTTGTTACATATCAAGATTTATTGGGACGAAATGATAAGACTCACGGTCATTTCGCTAATAGGACGACGCTGCCTCGTGTCAAAATAGAGATGAGGCATCTGTTGTACCTCTACGATACTGGGCTGCCTGTGTTGTTTCTCCTAAACTAATGGTCGGGTATATATATAAGAACTTTATATAGGGAGATGGTTACTTCACACAAACTGTGACTATTTAATATTTAGAGCGCATTTTTGTTGCAGAATGTTTTCTAAAATTTTCTTGGGATATGCTTAGTATCTTAAGGGAAGTTATTTACAAAATATCGTCTTGTAAAAAAATATAAAAATGTTGATTATAGTTTCATACATATCTAGAGTTCGTGAGAGCTACCAAGGTTTTCTGTTCTCCATCATTTCTTTGACTTGTCATACTAAAAATTAAATTTCATTATTAACTTAGAATTATGCATGTAATGTGAAAAGAGGTTCCTTTATTCTTTCATCGCAAAATCTTATTTTTGATTGTATTTTACATGAAAATTTAACATGGTTTGCTTTAAGCACACATCTTCGTAAATGCCATCACCTAAATTAAGGGGGATGTGTTTCCAACAAAAAAATGGGGAATTTTGAATTTCATTATTTTTTTCAATCTTATTTGGTCACTAAATTGCTCTACTAATATTTTTTCAAAGATCTTGGGAATTGGTTTTGAAGTAAGGTAATTTCAATGCAGATTTCCAGTTTAGTGGCTTATTAAGAAACAATGCTGTATTAAAGATGACATCAAAAACATATTACGCGGCATTAGTTTAACGTAATAAATCTAAAGGAAATGGAAATAAAATGACTTCTAAATGGGTACATGACTGTTGGCGACAGGGAAAAAGGCAGTTATTTTACTCATTACGTAATATACATAAATGTTCGATAAAAAATATTTTCATAGAAGTGTTTCCGGGTTTAGATCTATTGACTTTGGATGTATCTGTTGCATCAAAGCAAAGTGTTGTAATTGCAGTTTATAGCACAGAAGCTGAAAGCGGTATGAAGTCAACGGTTTTTAACGACAATTTAAAGACACGCAGAAGATTGCAAAACTCTTGGTGTAAGAGGATGTTACACAGAAGATCGAGTTGTAATCTATTGATTTTGGATGCAATCGCATAAACAGGAATTTGGTACAGGCTTTTGGTTGTATGCCACGAATTTGCGTATGCTTGTCTTTAAATCTCGAATCAAGCAGCTGTTGTCTATCATTGTCTGCAAAGTGCCTTTTCTTTTTCAAATCGTTACTTGGTTGTATCACGCAGTGACACGTTGTCCACGTTCCCAACAGTCTTGCGGTTTCGTTCGAATTTTGAAATACCTGCTCTTTTCTTTTCATTTTCAGTGCGACATTACTACATAAAGAAAATAAATCTGCGCAAATAATTGAATGTTAGCACTTTTTCAAAAAAAACAAAAAACAATCGTTCTGGATTTTCAGAAAACCTTCTGGTGATTCTGAATAATTTCAAATTCAGAGCCTTACAGATTGACATTGTACTTTGAAACAATGACCGAAAATCTTGTTAAAGAGTCGTTACATTTCCTCCCTTGAATCGAAAAAATAGAATGCACTATTATTTTCAACGGCAGGAACACAATACACGTTTCTCGATATAGCTAGACGAAATTCTGTTTTTATTTTAAGCATAATTGTGTCATTCAGCTTTTCATGACTAACCTGCATGAATTTTCTATATAATTCTTAAATCTGGAAAAGCTACCTGCTGGAATTAACGTACTTTGTATGAAATATGTTGAATGCAGGTTCATGTGTAGAAACGTTTATCCCAATGATATATCTGTGACTTCCTTACAAATATTCACTCGTGTTGTCCATTCGTTCTTGAAGAATAACGTATATCACGCGTGAAGTTGATTCTCTTGAACTCAGTGTCTGGGATGATCCGCTACATATTTTACGTCGGATGACTTTTATCCCAATGATTGTTCAGTGACTATCTTACAAACATTCACTCATGTCGTACATGCGTACTTGAAAAAAAAGTGTATAGAACGCGTGACGTTGCTTCTGTGGAACTCAATGCCTGGAATGATGTGCCAGACATTTTACGTTGGATGACATTTTTTACCTGAATCATGAAGCTGCTCTCATTCAGAAGCGTAAACACTGCATTCCTGCTTGTAGATTTGTATTACTCTGCACGTGCTTTGTCTTTCGGAGAATAATCTGAAATACTTCCAGAGAGAGGCTAATATTTTTTCAGACTCTACGAAATTTCTGGTCCTTTTAAATGCAATTGTGACGTATTTTTATGGTTAACACACACACACACACGCACAACTTTGTATTTAAATTTAAGGGAACCGCGTTTCTCTGAGCTGGAAGGCATTACACAAATACTTGCTGCAAACAACATAATTTCGGAAATCGAAGTTTCTCAAAATCAGCGATGACGTTTAGAACTTTAGAACTTTGGACATCAGTTATAATTCGGTAAATACTCATACACTGAGTTTTCTGTAAACATTTAGAATGCATATTTTCAACAATTAGGGAAAATCTAGTATATGTGTTTTTTTAATGTATCTTTGCTCCAATTTTTTACTAATTTATTGCAAAAATATGTATATATTACGAAATCCTTTTCTAACAAGGTTCGTTTTAAAAAACTCTTTAACTTTTGCTTCGGTGCACAACGCACACTAACTTTGCGGACATATGCTCTATAGCTTACAGGCAATTCAACATGCAGTACTTGTTTTAGCATTCGGCGCTTGTGAAAAAATTGACAAAGATAACAGTTTGCGTTACAAACAATTGTTACAATATTTATTCAGTGTTAGGAAATGCATATGTCGCGAGTTATACGTTTGTGGATCATATAAAATGTTTAAAGATTGTGAAGTAAAATTTACAGATGTCTGTTTATTATCACACATGTTGACTACTGCCTCTTTGGGTGGCTGAAGCATCACCCCTCAGAAATCATGGCACGCTCAACATTCCCAGATGACTTCAGTGGCAACCAAAATTATCTTTTCATAATAATTTATACTTTGTAATATTTTTTGTTGAGGTTTAATGACCACCGTCAACAACTCAATTGGCTATGAGCAGTCGCCCGCCCTTCATTTAGGGTCACTGGTTCCAGAAAAGGAAGAGAGTCAGTGCCGTAAGACAAACACAAGATCCATGCCTCACCGGGATTCGAACCCGGACCCCTTTTGGAAGAATGATCAGAGGCCATCGCTTAGACCACTGCGCCACCGAGGTTGCACTTTGTAATTAGAACCCATTGAATAAAATGTTTTTATCAGTTAACAGGGAAGGTCAGAAAAATATCAAAAAAGTGATATTCTGCAGGCTTTTTAAAATGGTGTATATAAAATATATTACTTTAGTGCAACGAAATTCCGTAACACATAAGTTATACTTTATGGTACATTCCATAAGACAACAATTTTTCAGAGTTATTGAGAAGAAAATATGAAGAAAAAATCGTACGTGAAGATGGTTACCAATCGTTCTCCCGAGATGTGTCATATCCGAAAAACGGATGAGGTAATAATTATCTTACAGCACTGTCTCTTTCCCTTCCTTTAAGAAGATAGCTGTACGTTAGGAACAAAAAACTGCATATATCTTCCAATGAGTTTCTCACTATAGTAGTTAACCCTTTTCCCCAATAGCAAAAATGAAACCCTTTTTGTCTGAAATATATTTATATTCTTAAATATACTCACAAGTTTTAGGATTGAACAAAAAACGACCACAATTCTGAAAAGCCAAAATGGCTTAAGGTTGTATTTTTAAGAAAACAAGAGAATTAATAAATAGCTTACACACTTTTATTAAATATTTTGTTGTTTTCTTAAAGAAAATATATGTATAACCGCTATTATTTTTCTTTGCTTTATTTCCGCTTTTTTCTCGAACATAGTTTAATCAATATGTTCATAATTTAATAATAGTTTAATCATTATGATTTTTTATGGTAATGCCGATTTTAATAGGGGTTTTAAGAATTGGTTAGTTCAATAACTTCTGTAGTTACGTGCAATTAATACGTACGAAAGAAATTAAAAACGTGATGAATGAAGGGTTACAAGTGGGATACAGTCGGCAAACTATAGATACGTTATTAAAAGAAGTTCATAGAGAGAGAGACAATGGACATAACTTCGAATAATAAGAAATTGTTTTTCGTAAAAGCAATCACATTTTTCTTCAAAAATTTATTGAAGAAATTCCAATGTAACGTTGGAATCCTTACAGCAGGATCAATAAATGTTTCACTGCGAAACTATAAAAGCTGTCAAGATAGAGTAGAAATATGGGAAAAAGCGGGAATGAACTCAGTACCCCTAAAAGACCCACACGGAAACACGGAATTATATATTGGACTTAAAAATTGGTCAGTTAAGGTTCGTATACAAGAACACACTGGAATTTGAAGAATGAAAAGCCTGTTTCAGACCAAATAAGAGATGTACTATTTGAAGGGGCGAGACTTGATCGGGACGAAACAAAGAGCGTTGCAACATACGCTACGAGATACGAATTGGCAATAGGAGAATCAATTGAAATTATGTTTAGAAGAATATATGTAATGCGAGTGTATCTCTCGAAATTCCAAATTTATGGGGAAAAGAATTTTAATGTGTAGAATCTTACAATTTATTAACGTTTTATCGATTGTATTAATTAGTTTAAAATAAAAAATACGACATCGCAGAAAGAATGCTTCATATGCAATAGCGTTTGACGCACGCAGAAATAGATTCATGACCATTGTTTAATGTTTACTATGTTTATCTTTTTTTAGGGAAAACTTTTTTGTTTCTTTATCAGGAGTCAAAGAAAGAGAAAAAATCTTTAAAAACCTGAGGACTAACAATTCAGTTTGTTTCACGCTCACAGAAATAACAGGGAAAATATTAAACAGGGAAAATAACTATCATGGATTGTACTAATTATGAAAAAATACGTGAACCCTTTATAATTGAATCAAAACTCCTAAGGTTCACCAAAACCGCGTATCTCAAGGGTCAATAAAATATTAAATCTAGCAGAACTGCCAAAGGACTTGCCGCATGGCCACAAAATACCACCTGGATCATACCTACTTCATTTATTCGAAAGATTTAAGAGACACAATCCGGGAGAGAAACTTCGCCCCATCCTATCAAAACGACGGTGCCCCAAAATTAATCTAGAAAGAAGCATGGCGTTTTTTTTTAAAGATACAGAATTCTGATAAGGTCATTGACTCTACAAAAGAATTTATTCATGAGAGCAAATATTGGATTATACATAAGGAAGATATATTGGGCAGCTTTGATGTATGATCTCGTTTTCCTTCAATACCAGGAGTAGAGGCTAAGAAAAACCTGAAGGACTGGTTTAGAAATTCGAGACACTACACAGACTCTTACAAGCATCGAGAGTGCAATGAATGTAGTTACCGAACGCAACTACTTCACACATAAGAATGAGGTTTATACACAAATTACAGGAGCTTCCGTTGGTTCACTCCTTTCAGGAATATTAGCAAAAGCAATTCTAAGATCATTGGAAGACAAAATATTTACTACTTTTGACAAGAAGACGTTAACATTGGTGAGATACGTAGAAAATGTATTGTTTATTTGGCCTCATGGCAGTACCAAACTAAATACATTTTGACTAGGATGAACGTAAATAGCAAAATAAAGTTTGAAATGGAAATTGAGAAAGGAGGTGAAATCGCGTTCCTAGATGTACTGATAAGTAGAAGATATGGTAAGAAAGTTATCACAGAGGTATATTAAAAGCCGATGGCCGTGAATAATTTCATGAACCAAGTCATACGTCCCATGGTCTTACAAGAAGACAGCCTTACGAAAAGGATTTCATAGAGTATTCTTGATGAGTTCGAATGAATCCCTTCGTAGCAAAGAAATCAAATACGTGATGAATGAAGTGTTATAAGCAGGATACAATCCGAAGATTATAGATACGATATTAAAATAGAGGGAGAGAGAAAACGGCCATAACGCCAAACGATAAGAAATTCAATTTTGTAGGAGCAATACCATATATACCGAGATTCACGTTTTCTTCAAACATTTTTTGAAAAAATTCCAATGTCATGTTGGGATCCTCACAGCAAAATCAATAAATAATTCATTGAGAAACTACATGTATAACTGCTCCCAAGTTAGTGGAGAAATATTGGAAAAAGCGGGAATTTTTTCAGTACACCTAAAATACCTAGAAGGAAACACGAAATTATATATTGGACTTAAAAAACGGTCATTTTAAGTTCGTATACAAGAAAACAAAAGGTATTTGAAGAATGAAAAACCTGTTTCATCCCTAACAAGAGATGTACTATTTGAAGGGGTGAGATCTGATTGGGACGAAACAAAGTGTGTTGCTACATACACTACGAGATATGAATCAGCAATAAGAGAAGCAATTGAAATTATTTCTACGACGAATATACACTGCTGGACAATTGCTAAGGACGGGTGACAATAGCAACGATAGCAACCATAATATGGAAGGCAGGAAAATGTGGAAATTAACATACGTACGGGATACAGTGAGACGTATTGTGCGTATGCAAATTTTGGATTGCCGAACTTGTTCGTGACGTCATAGCGCTGAAAAGAGATATAAAGGATTTGACGCGTATTGACCGTTGTTGTTCAAACGTAAAGTTGAAAGGGAAAGAATCAATTGACGAACTTGCAATTTTCAGTATGTCTTCCCGACATCACCTAGATGATTTTACGCGTGGCCGTGTTATTGGCAAGATTGAAGAAGGGCGAAAAATAACAGATGTTGCCAGGGAGTTCGACGTCAGCCACAGTGTTGTTTAAAGGCTTTGGAAATCATTTCAAACAAATGGAGAGTGTAGCAAACGTCACGGAGGAGGTCGTGTTCGCAGTACGACACCTGCAGAAGATCGGTATATAGTGCTATCAACAAAAAGACACCGGCGCAGCACAGCTAGTGAGGTAGCAAATCAGTTTATGGCTGCTACTGGCAAGCGGATCTCCCGAAAAACTGTCGCCAGACGTTTGCATGAAGGAGGACTATACGCCCGCCGTCTAGTTGTGTGCATCCTATTGTCCAGACGTCACCGTACCGCCCGTTTGCAATGGTGCCATCAACATCGCAATTGGACTGATAACGACTGGTCTGCTGCCCTCTTCTCAGATGAGAGTAGATACAGTCTATCGTCTGATTGTCGACGACAACTGATCTGGCGTGATAGTGGTACTGCATATTGTCCAGCAAACATACAGGAAAAGGACCGATATCCGACATGTAGTGTCATGGTATGGGCTGGCATCATGATCAATAGCCGTACGTCCCTCTATGTGTATCCAACTGGGACTATGACTGGACAACGATACATTAATGATGTTCTGCTACCTCATGTTCGCATGTTCCGTGGTGCTGTCGGTGATAGATTCATTTTCATGGACGACAACGCAACATGTCATCGAACAGTCGCTGTCCAGGAGTGTCTTGAGAGCGAAGATATTCAACGCCTCGTATGGCCAGCACGCTCTCTAGATCTGAATCCCATTGAAAATGTGTGAAATGCTTTGGGGAGGAGTCTTGCTGGTCGCCAATGCCCTCCAATAAACAAGGACACCCTCATCCGTGCACTGACAGAGGAATGGGATAAATTACCCCAACAGCTGCTTGATAATGTTGTGCAAAGCATGACACGACGTGTGGAATCTTGCATCGCCCTCCATGGTGGCCATATCCCGTATTGACATCTTACGCCGGAACACCTGCGGACGGTAATTGCATTTTTTTTTCACGTTTACGTATTCTGCACAAAATGGCCTGTTTGCCATATGAACACGTTCCAAAGCCTTCTGGATTTCAGAGCACAATAAATTGTCTTTCTTGTAATGTCCTGGCATTCTGACATTATTTTATTTCACTTGGCATCCAACCACACTTACTTTTTTATGCGCTATATAGCCGTTTATGATCCGTCCTTAGCAACTGTCCAGCAGTGTATATTGTGACGATCCCCCCCCCCCCTCGCATAATTAATTGGCGAGAGGCGTGGTTAATTAACGGTAATTGGAACTTGATTGGGGGTTTTAATTAACAGAGAGTTATAATTTAAACACTTGCGAGGGGCGGTATATTAAGAAAAGATCTTCTAGCACTTTGAATTCAAGTGGCGAGTTGCAGGTGTTCGCCACGAGAACAAAGAGCCCATAAACGGAAATGGGACGGGTCACAGTTTAAAAGCTATTTCCCATGACTCAAAAGTGTTTGGACGATAAAAGGGTTTGAAGCTTTTGTCTGTGCCGCGCGCTAAACAATGGGAAAGCTCTTAGACTTGAAGAGCGGTTTATAATGAAAATGTCGCGGTTTCAAGTGTTGCAATTCACCCTTAACCAAATTTCTGTTAGACGGGAGTTTTGTTGTAGAGAGGAGGACAGAATCCATTTTTAAGCCGAGAGAGTGAGGAAGGATTTTTCCTTGCCCTAGAACAAATGATGCCGTCCGTCTGCGTGCTCTTGCAATTCTGAGCGTAAGAAGTGAAGCCAGCTGAAAAACATAAGCTGAGGACTAACCAACAACAGATTTACCTAAAAACTTTCTGCACCTTGCCGGACTATCGATACCTGCCGGAAGGAGCCAGTTCATTTGAAATCCACAGAGAGAGAGAGAGAGAGAGAGCGGAGAGGCGGAGAGGTGAAACGCCTGACACCAGGAACCACGGAAGACCCCACTGCAGAGCCTCTTCGCGTCGAGTAAGAAAGCGGGGAAAGAAGTCTTGTGTGTGTGTGTGTGTGTCTGAGTACGTGCGTTCAGCGATTAGAGACGACGTCGTTTTGACCAAGAGTCCGTAAGCAACGCGGCCTCATCCAAAAAGGAAAATGAGCTACCCGTACTGCCAACATATTAGTGAATGTGAGTGTGAGTGTTGTGTTGTTTTCTGGGTGTCATCATACTGTGGATACTCAAGGACCTATGTAAGTACTTTTTTTAAAAATACTTTTATTTGCGGCTCTTTGTGAACGAACAGACTTTTCGTTAGGAAATATTTTCTGAAACACCGAAGAGGGCCAAAGCTGGCCAGAAATTATAGCCTTTCTTTTTAATGAAGTATTCGGTGTAATTTATACATGTATCTATTAAATCCCTGTTTTAATTGTTATACTGTGCCTCCATTGGTTTATTGGTGTATTGTGTCGGTTAATTGGCTAACGAGGTATTGGCGGATCCAGTGATTCGAATCGCAGTCCGGAAGTGATTGGGCATCCTGACAACTAAGGCCCAAAGGACGTAGCAAAAGTGGTGATCAGCAGTGGGATCCGTACTGCATACCTCAGAAACACCGTACAACCGGAGAACAGTATTTATGCCAAATTTTGCAACTTGCATAATAAGTTGAGCTCAAAGTTTCAAAAATGGAAGGGTTTACAAAAATATTAGATAAACTGAAAGATGAACTCAGAAATGGACTAAAAACTTCCAAAGAAAGTTTTGAGGAGCAGCTCAAACAACAACAAGAAAGTTTTGAGCAAAGCTTACAACAGCAGAAAGCACGTCTTGAGCCGCAGTCGGGCAGCATAAATCAGCTGATAGCTAGAATTGGGGGGTATGAGGAAAACGTTGATAAAAGAATAGAAGATACTAACTTGCGTATCGATCAGTTGGAAATAAAGAAGGCAAAGTGCGTAGACCAAATAGAACAATGTACCCAAGATTTAGAGAGCGTTCGTAACTTGTGCGAGACTCAATGTAGAAATGTAAAGGAAAAACTTTCTGGGGAATTTAATGGTATTAAGTTAGAACAAACTAAATTTTATAGGGATATTGAGAAAAGGGTACAACATTGTGAGGCAATAATAAGTTCGTCTGAATTTAAGTCACCGGGGGTGATGAGCGAAGCTTTGAGTTGGCCGACCCGAATTAAACCAGGCGCGTTTGACGGAAAGACTAGCTGGGCAGTATACAGGACCCAGTTCGAAATTGTTTCGAGTGTGAACGGCTGAAGCGAAAGGGTGAAAGCATGCGTGCTGGCGCTATCATTGAGGGATGCAGCTGCTGATATCCTACAAACTTTGTCGGAAGAGAGCCGTTTAAAATATTCCTGTCTCGTCGCTGCCTTAAAACTCAGATTTGGGGAGGAACATTTAAAGCAACTTCGTGTTCTTCAGTTGAAAAATCTCAGGCAGGAGATCAACGAGTCACTTCAAGAGCTCGCGACCGACATCGATCGGATGACAAGGCCTGCGTACGGGCAATGTACGTCGGATATACAGGACACGATGGCGCAGCAACATTTTGTGGAATCGATTTCTGATCCAGACATTCAGCATTCAATGCGCATGGCGAATTGTGACTCCCTTTAGTCAGCCGTCTTACATGCAATGAAATTTTATTCTTCGCGCCATTCTAGGAGTTCTAGAAAAACAATTCGTATGGCGACTGTAGCAGAAATTCCGATCAATGGATCAGTCGAAACTAAACTGGAAGAGCTTTTGGATCTCCTTCGCAGAGATGTTAAATATCGTTCTGTTACGTCTCCTGGGTGGCGAAGAAGTAATACGCCGGCTAGAAAAATGGAGTGCTGGTATTGTAGATGAAGAGGGCATCGCTGTTTAGAGTGCAGAAAACGGTTGAGAGAGGAAAATAAGTCAAAGGAACAAGCTTCGGTAAATCCTCAGAAGTCAGTTTCTAGGGGAGAGAACTGACGCAGCAAAAGCAGCCCCGCATGGTGAAAGCTCACGTCACAGGTCTTTCTGGGGATTACAGTGGTTTAAGAGTTGAGTGGATGATAAATAAAACTTAATGCCAATTTGTGCTGGATACTGGGGCGGATATTACATTACTCCGTCCTGATTTTTTCGAGCAAATTAAGGAACCTGCAGATTGTTTGAAGAGTGAGCAACGGGTTGAGATTCAAACTGTGAATGGAGATGGTTTAGTTGCTCTTGGAACCACAGGCGTCGATATACGAATTGGAAATGAATGCTGCAGCTACACGGCAGTGATTGCTGATATCGTTGAAGAATGCATCCTGGGTCTTGATTTTCTTAGTGAGATCGGATATGTTTTGGACCTTAAAAATGGAACCCTGAAGATGGAACATGAGGAAATGGTTGTCATGAGGAGTAAACATGGGCACCTGAGGTCACAAAGGGTCACAGTTCTCGCGAAAGAAAAGTGTGTTTTACCAGCAAAAAGTGAAACAATTCTGGCAGGATATTTGCCTGAGCTTTCACTAGAATTTCCGATGGCAGAATGCGAAATGTCCAAAATTTGCCCGTTACCGAAAAATGTATTTGTAGCGAGAGCGTTTGTAAAAACAGCACATTGCATCCCCGTAAGAATAGTTAACCTGGTTAGCACTTTGTTCCTTGAATCCTGTAATTTCGGCGCGTAGCTGTAGAGTAAGGATCCCCCAGCTTGAGCGGGGGATTGAGCTGCGAAGTGCCGGAGCATCTGCGTGACCTCGCAAGGGAGGCCACTGCGAGCCTGAGTATCTGCGTGACCTCGCAAGGGAGGCCACTGCGAGCCTGAGTACGTATCAGCTTGGGGAGTGGTGGACCGAGATGATAAGAGAATTCGCCGATGTTTTTCCGCAGGTGAGGATGACATGCAGGCTGCTGAGAAAGTGTTTAAGGAGGAAGACTTAGCCTGGCTCTATAACTCACGTAGGCTAAAGGGAAAGCCACCCAAATTGCAGCGCCCCGGTGGGAAGGTCCTTATGTAGTAAAGAAAAGAATAAACCAAGTTCTTTACAAGGTTAATTACAATAATAGACAAGTTAGAGTTACACACCTCGATAGGCTTAGACCGTATAGGTCAGGAAATACCGGATCATAAACGTTTGAAGAATGAGTGTCTCAGGTGATTGGTTAGTTTCCCGTTGGTTGACTTGTTGATGTGAAAGGGTGAAAAGCGGAGAGCTTGAGAACTTGGAATGAGTTTGTTGGTTGTAATAATTTTGTACAGTGTACTCGGTGTTGTGTTCTATTGGCGGAAATATTTTAATATTGCACTATGTCGTGTGCCGTGGTAGTGGAACTGTATAATGTAAATTAATTATGTAGTGCCGTATTTGTGTACTGCCCTGGGGCGTGGCAGTGTAAATAATTATACAGGTATGCATGGAATGTGGGCGTTCCCTGAGATTCGTTAGAAAAGGGGATGTGCCCGGGGAACTCCAAAGACCAATTCAAGGCGATTGTTTTTAGTAAGGGTAGAGACGATGATAGGCACCAAGGAAGAGGGGTTCTGATGAGCTCTTATCTAGGGTAGGCAGTTCCGGGTGGTGGAATCGCTGCGAATCACATGTAGCATATTTGCACTCGGCACGAGTTGCATTTTAAGAAGGGGGCGATGTGACGACCCCCCTCTCATAAATAATTGGCGAGAGGCGTGGTTAATTAACGGTAATTGGAACTTGATTGGGGGTTTTAATTAACAGAGAGTTATATTTTAAACACTTGCGTGGGGCGGTATATTAGGAAAAGATCTTTTAGCACTTTGAATTCAAGTGGCGAGTTGCAGGTGTTTGCCACGTGAACAAAGAGCCCATAAGCGAGAATGGGACGGGTCAGAGTTTAAAAGCTATTTCCCATGACTCAAAAGTGTTTGGACGGAAAAAGCGTTTGAAGCTTTTGTCTGTGCCGCGCGCGAAACAATGGAAGCTCTTAGACTTGAAGAGCGGTTTATAATAAAAATGTCGCGGTTTCAAGTGTTGGAATTCACCGCTTAACCAATTTCTGTTACACGGGAGTTTTGTTGTTGAGAGGAGGACAGAATCCGTTTTTAAGCTGAGAGAGTGAGGAAGGATTTTTCCTTGCCCTAGAACAAATGCTTGCCGTCCGTTTGCGTGCTCTTGCAATTCTGAGCATAAGAATTGTAGCCAGCTGAAAAACATAAGCTGAGGACTAACCAACCACAGATTTACCTAAAAACTTTCTTCACCTTGCCGGACTATCGATACCTGCCGGAAGGAGCCAGTTCATTTAAATTCCGCAGAAAGAGAGCGAGAGAGAGCGGAGAGGTGAAACGCCTGACACCAGGAACCACAGATGACCCCACTGCAGAGCTTCTTCGCGTCGAGTAAAAAAGCGGGCAAACAACTTTTGTGTGTGTGTGTCTAAATACGTGCGTTAAGCGTCTAGAGACAACGTCGTTTTGACCAAGAGTCCGTAAGCAACGCGGCCTCATCAAACAATGAAAAAAAGCTACCCGTAGTGCCAACAAATTAGTGAATGTGAGTGTTGTGTTGTTTTTTGGGTGTCATCATACTGTGGATACTCAAGGACCTATGTAAGTACTTTTTTAACCTATACTTTTATTTGCGGCAAATTGTGAACGAACAGACTTTTCGTTAGGACATATTTTCTGAAACACCGAAGAGGGCCAAAGAGGGGTCGGAAATTGTAGCCTTTCTTTTCAATGAAGTATTCGGTGTAATTTATACATGTATCTATTAAATCCCTGTTTTAATTGCTATACTGTGACTCCATTGGTTTATTGCTGTACTGTGTCGGCTAATTGGCTAACGAGGTATTGGCGGATCCAGTGATTCGAATCGCCGTCCGGAAGTGATTGGGCATTTTGATAACTAAGGCCCAAAGCACGCAACAATATAAAAAGAATGTGTCTTTCGAAATTCAAAATTAATGTAAAAAAATATGTGTAGAATGTTATTATTTATTAACCTTTTATGGATTGTATTAATCAGTTTAAAATCAAATATGTGACGTGGGAGAAAGAATGTTTATTATACAATAGCGTTTGATGAACGCCATTACTTTAATGTTTGTTATGTTTATTTTTGTTAATATTTCAAATCATGTAACTTATTCTTAACAGTTGTATGAAGCCTTGAGAAAGCCCTCCGTTGACGTGTGAAAGCTCGGCTAGGAAATAAATAAATGATTTGTTACACCTAATTAAGGAAATATTTATTGATAGATAAAGGTGGGCAATATTTTATTACATACAATGCTGAACACTGTTTTGACTTTTATTCTATGTAACAAAAATAAATGAAATCCAGAAATCCTGACTATTTAATTACATAAGGTTTCATAGTTACAAAACGAATTACTCACGAATTTTGTTTTCGGCATATGATTATCTGTTTGAACAATTTCCTCTTCAGTTTTTTATTTTTAAGGGAATTAACAATTATCTGAAATGTGTATAATTCCACAATTGTTTTTTGTGTCTAATTCGCTGCTATGTCACTTCCCATTAAAATATAACTATAATAATTTTAAAGTCCATCTTTTGTGGTATCCACCGTAGATTATTTAGTTCTCTAAATTGGACTTTATGCATTTACATAATAACCCAAAGTACAAACAAAGTATTCAGTGATTTAATGTACTTCGCTTATTCTCTATAAAGCACATTCAAAATTACACTTTTTGGGCAACATTAATGAATAAGCTATAACAGAGAAAATATCTTCTCAAAACTGAAATTAATGTGCTGTGAAATCGAGTAACCACAACATATGTAATCCAAAATTTATTGTACAGTATATTAATTGCCACAATGCCAAGTTTTAGAAAATTAAGCACTAGTTCAACAAATTCAATATGCAATACAATGTTACTTATACCTTATTTTTCTTTTTAAGTACTGTAAACAAAAGGTTGTGGGCTATATGTGGACTGCATGAATGATCACGAAATAAAAATAAATCACCCTTTCTTCAAGTTAATGATAACATATAAAATACTGATACAATATATACATGCCAATGCTAATCAAAGCCATCCTCTTTATAAGTGATAAGCTTATTAACGAAGAATGAAATTTTATTAAACATGCAGATTGTTACATCAAAAGGAATGTGCAAACGGTACAGGTGTCTTTCCGCGACATACTCTTTACCAATAAAACAGCGCTTGACGTCGTGTGGCTTTAGGGAAGGGACGTCTTCTGAAATGGGAATATTATTTTCGTAGAATTGAAATCAATCGCTGGCATCACTGAACAAGCTTGAAAAGCTCCCTCTCGCACAGCTGGTGATTACTTTCGTCCGCTGCATCGGTTGCTTCACACAGTATTTTTCTACTGAGCTTGACTTATGTTATTTTATATTTATCATGTCTGTTTCTAAACCAAGTTACAGTAGAAAACGATCCATTGAATATGAACATAGAGTATTTAAAAAGAAGTGGGAGATACAACAATTTCGTTGCGAAATTAACTATCGTGTATTGTGCCTTATTTGTAAGCAAATGTTAGCGGATCCAAAAGAGTACAACTTACGACGCCATTTTCAAACTGTGCATGGGGAGAATTATAATTCACTGCAAGGGCATCTTTGAGAGGACAAACTAAAGAAACTGAAAACGAATTTAAGTTGGCAAAGAAATGTGTTTCAAAGCAGCAGAGTGTATTTGGCCTGGCAAAGTGAATGAATTTACAGAAATGAGTCTTTCCCCAAACACGGTTGTTAGTAGAATCGACGAATTATCTTCAGACATAAACGATAAATTATTTCAGAAGATATCACAGTTTTTTTACTTTTTCCTTACAACTGACGAATGTGCTGACGTGAACGATGTTGCTCAGTTGGCTGTTTTTATTCATGGGGTAGATGTAAATCTTAAAGTAACTGAAGAACTACTTCAACTAATGCCAATGCATGATACTACGCCAGCTGATAATTTTTTTTACAAAATGAAAACAATGTTTGAGGAGGATAAATTGTTTTGGCCTAAACTGGTATGTTTAGATACAGATGGTTCGCCTGTCATTACTAGTCCAAAAAACGGCGTTGTTGGAATGATAAAGAAAATGTTGATCGATGAAGGTTCACTTACTCCATTTGGTCATTTTCATTCCATTATACATGAAGGTACATTACGTGGATGTGTTTTAAGAGTTGAAAACGTTTTGAAGCCTGTGGCAAAAATCATAAGCTACATTCATTCCAGAAGCTTAAATCACAGACAGTTTACTGCTGTTCTCAAGGATATTGGCTGTGAGCATAGTGATATTTTGTATCACACTCATGTAAGGTGGATTAGTTGTGGACGAATATTAAAACAATTTTGGGATATGAGGGATGAAATAGAGATGTTCCTTGAAAGTAAAGATCAGGACGTTTCGCTTTTTTGATGATCCAAAATTGTTACATGATTTGGCATTCAGCACAGATATAACTGGATACCTAAACTATTTGAAAATCAAACTACAAGGATAAAATAAGCTTTTCACTGATAATATTGATAATGTTAAAGCATTTCAAAGGAAACTTCAGCTTTGGGAAGCGCAACGCAGTGCAGGAAATCTTGCTCACTTTTCCACTTCAAAAGCTTCAGCTGAGGAAGAAGAAATCAACTTTGGTGAATTTTCTACAAAGATATCAGAGTAAAAAGACAATTTCAATAGGTGGTTTGAATGCTTCAAAAACATGAAAAATGTTTTCAATATATTCAAGTCCCCATTTTCCCATGATGCTGAAAACGCACCTGAAGTACTTTAGCTTAAATCAATACACTTTTAGTGTGATTCTTTCAGTTAATTTCAAAGGACAATTACGCAAACATTTATAAACTTTCTGTACGTGTTCTGTATGTCCGGGGCAACATACTCATGTGAACATTTGGTTTCAAGAATGAACCAACTAAAATGTCTTGAAAGGAATAGGTTATGTGGCAGTCACTTAAGCTCATTTTTAACAGTAGCATGTTAAAATGACATTATTCCAAATATTGATAAGTTAGTGACAGAAAATCGGTCCCAAGTTTCTAGTTAGAACATGCCATATTTTCTGTAATGTGCACCGTGTTCAGTTGGTAAGATATGATTGTTTTATCTTACGAAACTGAAAACGGTGCGCATTACAGAAAACATGAAAATAATTGTTACGTAAAAGTAATTGTTTACAGTGATTGATGAAGCATTTGTTTTAGATATTTGCCGATAATTAGAAACTATATTCCACTCTAGTGACAAGCCATTGGCGTAGTATTGTAAAGTAAAGTTCATATTATAAACTTTACGAAACTACAGCAAGGATGAGTTGATATAGTTCATATTACCAATATTCCACTCTAGTGTCAAGCCATTGGTGTAAAGTTGATATTATTAACTTTAACGAACTGCAGCAATGATGTGTTGATATACTGTAGTTCATATTTCCAATATTCAACTCTAGTGTCAAGCCATTGGCGTATTTTTTTAAAGTAAAGTTGATTTTTATTCGTACGAAATCACTAATATTTTTGCAGCCCCCTATTTTCCTTCAAAACTGGAAAGTGGCCCTTGAAAGGATCTGACTTTGAGACCACTTCTATATACTAATATGCTGAAATTTGAAGTATTTTTGTAAAAAATATGCTCTCCAAGTCAAGTGTTTTCGATCACTGAAAATATGCCGAATTTACTCAAATCCTATTTTGATACATAGGAAAAAGAAGTGCCGAAGTAAATCTCTTACTTTATGTTCAAAATAATATAAACCTAGATTTATCAGTTTGACAGTTTTCACAGTGTGGTGATTCTCTACCATAATATTAATCAAAATTCTGTCATTTAGGGAAAACTCCATGTTATAAACGTATTCTTTTTTACAAAAATGTGAGTTTGAGAAACATGAAAATACGTAAATTATTAAAAACAATCTATCGGTTTTACGTCATAAATTGTTCATTTTACAAAACCTTTAAGCACCAGAAGTGTGTTCGAAACGTATTAATGGATATTTTAGTTTTGTAACCTGAAGTTGTTGATAAATGAATATAGACGAATTTTGTTTTAATTTTTTTGAAAATCAAAATTTAACTCAAGCTAAGTTATTGCATTATGGTACTGATATACCTATAAATCCACGCATACTAGAAACCTTTTTGGCATTAATATTATAATAAATTTTATTTATTGAACAGTTCAACTTAACTAAGCATGGGCTTATCCTTTCTTCGCATTTAAGTTATTTCTCTAAAATAGAAAGTATGCCTTTGGAAATCGGTTGACAGCGTTAAATGTATGCACTAAGTATCTCTGTTAAAGTGTTTCAGAATTAGTTTTCATGCAAAGATATTAGGCTGTTACCATAAAATATCTCAATAAGGAACACACCTTTCGTACTTCAATATGTGCAAAGATGTTTTTCACTGATCTTGCAGATAACAGGCACTTCCAATATTAGCATAGCACATAAGTTACCGTTAGGATGTATGTTTTTATTAAGGTTGTAGTACCTAACCGTCGATATTTTAACTCGGACCGTTCTGCAGCGCTAAGGATCAACTTTCTCCCTCCTCTTCAGCTTCACGCCCTCGCTTAGTTGTTTTCTAGCAAAGAATGTGGGAGATATGTTAGTTAATCGTCATTTTCAATACGTCTTGGCTGACAAAGTTTAGAGTAATGATATTGTTGAAATCAAGGTGCCAATGTTATGATTCTAATTTTAAACTTATGGTGATATGATTTAAATTTGAAAGTAACATCTGCACTGCAGAAATAACATTCTGCGTTACTGAAGCCAACGTGAGTCCTTGAAGAAATTCAAGGATTACAGCCCGCACATTTATCTGGTTAGGTGTTTCGAACACGAAAATGAGGATGATGTATAGAATTTGAAGTGGTCCTACTTAAGTATCTGGGGGAGAAAGGGATGAACGTACTTTCTACCTGGTAGGAAACGATCAATGATGAAAGCTTTGTAAGAGGCGTCCCTAAACAAGATTTTGCGCCAGTTGATCAATGCCAGTATAGGCCGGATTGAAAACAAACTACGGAGAAACTGCAGAGCACTTTGTTGAAGACCTTCGCTGGCACAAAATCTGGCAAAATATTTTGAACTAAAATTAGTTAAATAACCGAGAAACATCATTGTTATCGTCTGCAACATAATTGCTTTCCACCACCAATAGCAAATGATGAAGCATCCATTTCTTTCGAAATAGCTTGCATTCCGACAGTGGATAAGATTTCATTGCCCCCTACCCAAATGAAACCCTAAGGAAACTATCTGAAACATTACAGCGACAAAGGATAAAGACAGAATGTGGCACCATTTCATCAGGTACATTTGTTATAATTGTCACCCTCAACGACTTTTTCCAGAGACGCCTTTTTTTGCAACATCTTTCATAAACCCTATAAGGATTGGGATACTAGGCCTATTGTTAATTAAATTTATTCCTTTCCGTTTCATTTAAGATTCAAATGTACATGTCATTTAGAAATGCCTCTTCTGAAACAAATTAGGCGGAATATGAAGTTAATGTGATATGGGAATTAATGACGAAGAACAATAGGAATAGTGTATTGGGTGTAAGAATAACAGTGAAAAAATCTATTGCACTTTGGGTTCAGATACCGAAACAATTGTAATTCGAGATTTTTTACATCCGATTCTACAATAGCAGCTTTTTCCTTACAAAAATTGTTAGATTTGTTTTGCTTTTTCGGGGAAGGGGTGGATCTGCATTGCTGGTTTAATTAAACAATTAATTTAATGCGGAATCATAAGAATAATTCCTCATTGCCAACGAACGAAATATAATTTTGGGGATGTCATCTTGTATTCAGTTGAATATCGTAAACGATTCTGTTCTTTAGGAATTTATATCGCAAGAGGATTACATACGTAAGGAAGAAAGATTAAGAAGACCAGTGATTTTGACCTATAGTGCAACCAAGAATGATTGTTCTTGGCGCGGAAATTGTGAGTATATATAATAATAATATTGGCAGTGCATGGAGTATACACACTGAGTGTCCACTTTATTATGGCCACGCCCTCAGTACTTCATTGGGCCACCTTTTGCCTTTAATACGGCGTCGATTCTTCGTGGCATGGACTCCACGAGATGTTGATAGGTGGTTTGTGGAACCTCAGACCATGCTTGATGAATAGCACTTTCCAGGAGTGTGAGATTGCAGGGTTGTGGATCCAGTTGTATGATGGCTCGTTCAACATCATCCCACAAATTCTCAATGGGGTTGAAATCTGGAGATTGTGAGGTCCCCCTAAGCAAAGTAAACTCACCGGCATGTTCCTGAAACCAATCCTGTACAATACGAGCACTATGACAGGACGCATTATATTGTTGAAAGTAGCCATCGCCATTGGGATAAATCATCCACTTGACAGGATGCATTTGGTCTGCAACGATGTTTAGATATGATGTGCCAGGCAGACGTTGATCAACACGAATTAAAGGGCATAAAGCATGCCAGGACCACATTCCACAAACCATAACGTTACCTCCACCAGCTTGAAGGGTTGGAGCAATGCACTGGGGCCCATGCTTTCGTGCTGTTTCCGCCAAATTCTCACTCGGCTATCCGTATGGTGCAACTGAAAACGTGATTCATCGGAGCACATAATTTGTTTCCAATTATCAATAGTCAAATCTTTGTGCTGCTATGCGAACTGGAGACGTTTTCTCTTGTTAACTTCAGACAGCAAATGTGTTCGAACAGGCCTTCGGCTGCCATATCCCATCCAATGCAGTGTACCGCGAACAGTCCGTGCAGAGATCATTTGAGGTGATCATTGATTAAGATGGTATGTAATTTGCTGCACTGTTGCCCTTCTGTTGTCTGTTACCAGCCTGGACACTCCCCGTTCCGCCCGAGCAGTCACTAGTCGATGACGACCACAAGTTGTACGTAGAGATCCAGTTTTTTGGCTGACAGTCCAGTCTTTAAACATCTTACCAACAGCTGCTCTAGAACATTTCACGAATGTGGCGGTTTTGGTGATACTCGCGCTATGGCTCCGAGCACCTACAATCATTCCACGTTAAAAGTCCATCAAATCACATTTCTTGCCCATCCCGTCACCCAAAAATCACTTTTACTACTGTCGCAAGCTCTAAGCTTTCCCTTTATATGCTATCCTCGTCCTCTGGTGGCAACAACGTGCAGTAATTGCTCATTTGCTTAAAACTGTCAGGTAGTCACAATAAAGTGGCCACTCAGTGTATAATGGTCATGAATATTCAGACACAGTTTTGGAAAAATATAGATGAAAAGCACGAAACAGATAATAATCTTGTGGTTTTGTATTACATAGAAAGACTTCCAGAAACAGGAAGAACCACTAACAATATTTGATAATTTAAACTATACTGTATAAATATATCAAATTACTTCCCTTAGGTATAAAACATGTTTTTATATTACGCAGATAAAATTTTAATATGTAGGTCGTGTACGTATTTTTATTTCATCTGCGGTTATTTAAAGCGTATCTTTTGACTGACATTGAACACCAATAGTATGTTGTATTGAAACATATTCATGTTGCTCTGAAAAATATTTTTTACATTAAAGTGGCATGACATTTTTTCTTTCTTTTATGACATCTTTTATATTTTTCATATCCTGAACACACATGTATGTTCGGCTTTTTAAAAGCACTGTAACTCCACCGAAATACTAATATCATATTTTTTTTTATTTGTAATGCATTCTGTTGAAGTAAGACGTTTCGTAATTTCGTTTCATAACAAACATTGCATTCTGAGAGTAGGAACTTCTAATTATAATTAGTCCCATCTTATTAGAAAAATAATAGATATAAAAATTCCTCTTAGCATTTAATTTTGGCAAAACCGTGTAACAATGAAGATGAATTTTCCGGAAGCTTTACAATTTAAAACTGATTAATGAAATATACGTTCTTTAAGAAAATCCCTGATCTAAAAGAACACTTTTTTCGGTGTTTTAAAAAGCTGTAAGATTTAAGAGAAACACAAAGAAAATGAATGTGAAACAGTGATGCCACAACAAGGAAGATTACCAAAAAGTCTTGCGTTTTTAAGGGATAAAAGCCTCGAATTTCAACAGCTATGTATTTGTTAAAGAAACAGAATATTTGTTCTTCGTGTTCGGCGTCCGAAATTTTAAGTATTCAATAAAAGTTACCCGTTCCCTTTCCGCATTTTACAGCTCGTAAAAAGTATTGTCTGCTTGCTACATTGCTACACACTAATTCCTATTTTTTATATAAATAATGTAACATGCAAAATCAAGAAGTTTGTGATTTTGTGAAGTAGTTATCTCCCAAAATATTTACCGATTTACGAAATTGTATCTGTTACTAAATAAAATACTCTCGAAATACTCTCGTTGAGTTTGCAGAGGCAGAAGGATTTTTCATCTTGAACTCCTTTTTCAAGAAAAAGCCACACAGGAAATGGACATGGAGACATCCAATTGGGACGACAAGTGAAATTGATTTTATTATGTGTAACAAAAAATTCGTCATAGAAGACTGCAGTGTGCTGAACAAGTTCAACACAGGTAGTGACCATAGATTTGTGAGATGTAAGATGCACCTCAACACTAAACTGGAACGTGGCAAGCTCATAAGACAAACAAAATGTATTGACATAACCAACCTTAAAAAACACCATAATACTTTCAAGTTGGAACTGAAGAACAGATTCTCTGCTTTAGAAGGCCTAACATCGGAAGAAGTGGATATTTCGGAAGTTAACAGAAAAGTAACCAAAGCTCTAATGGAAACAGCAACAAAATTAGCTGGGTCTAAGAACAAGTTCCATGTGAACAAATTATCAGGAAAAACCAAAATGTTGATGCAAAAAAGAAGAGAGATGAGGACAACTAAAGAAGATGTGACTTCCAAAGTGGAATATATAGAGCTATGCAAGACAACACGAAAAAGTATCACTGAAGACGTAAGGAAATTCAACTGTGAGCTAGTGAGGAAAGCAATTGAAAACAACCAAAGCCTTAAGATAGCAAAGGGACATCTCAGTAAGGGAAGAAAACAGATTATGGCTCTGAGAAAAGAAGATGGTTCTATAACAAGAAATAGAGGCGAAATTTTAACAAGAGTGAAAGATTTCTACTCCAAATTATATGAAAGGGATGATACATGTACTCCAGACATCATGAAAGGTACCAGAGTTCTTCCAGTCCTCCCAGCAGAAGTTGCTCATGCAATCAAGAACATGAAGCGGGGGAAAGCTCCAGGAGAAGATGGAATTACTATAGACATCATACAAGAAGCAAGTGGAGAAATTGAAACAGTACTCGCCCAAATTTTCACTCGATGCCTTAATGAAGGGAAGATTCCTGAGGATTGGAACAATGCTACAGTGATCCTGCTACATAAAAAAGGTGACATTGAGGATCTCAGGAACTACAGACCTATCAGCCTCCTATCAGTGGTTTATAAAATCTTCACTAAATTTCTTTCACACCGCTTGAAGGTAACACTGGACATGGCTCAACCGAGAGAACAAGCTGGATTCAGGAGTGGCTACAGCACAATAGATCATATCCACGTACTGAGAGAACTAATTGAAAGAGCGAGGGAATATGAACTTCCATTGTGCATGGCTTTTATCGATTATGAAAAGGCCTTTGATTCGGTGAAACCATCAGCAGTTACCACGGCTCTGAAATCCTGCGGTATTGAAGATGCATACATTAATATTATTAATAACATCTATGAAAATGCAAGTGCAAAGATTCGGGTGTTTGAAAATACAACACACATAAAAATTGGAAAGGGAGTGAGACAAGGTGACACCATATCTCCGAAGCTCTTTAATGCCACATTGGAAAATGTCTTTCAATCACTGAACTGGGAAAACAAAGGGATAAAGATTAATGGAGACTATCTAACCCACCTTCGTTTTGCTGATGACGTAGTCATTTTTGCAACTACCCCATCAGAGCTGCAGAGTATGATCCAGGAACTTGCTGACAGGAGTAAAGAAGTGGGATTAAAAATGAACTTTCAGAAGACAAAAGTGATGTTCAATGCTTTTACAAGAAATGAAGATTTATCGATTGATGGAGAAAAACTGGAGATAACAGATACGTATGTTTATCTTGGACAGCAGATATCAAGTGAGGGTCACATTGATGAAGAAATTAATCGGCGTACAAAACTTGCCTGGAGAGCTTTTGGAAGAAACAGCATAATTTTCAAGAGCAATATGCCATTATGTCTTAAAAGAAAAGTGTTTGATCAATGCATCCTTCCAGTGCTTACGTATGGTGCAGAGACGTGGACCTTAACTAAAAGAGACATACAAAGGCTGCAGACAACTCAAAGCAGCATGGAGAGGTGCATGCTTGGTATAACCAGGAGAGATAAGAAGAGGAACTCGTGGATCCGAAAAATGACGAGAGTGGAAGACATCATGATCAGAGTTAAATCCCTGAAATGGCAATGGGCTGGACATACTGCCAGAAGGACAGACCATAGATGGACAGCCGAAATTTTAGATTGGATTCCAAGGGACAGGAAAAGACCCAGAAAAAGACCACATGGGAGATGGGTGGATGAAATTCGAAAGTATGCAGGGGTGACATGGAGGAGACTGGCACAAGACAGACCGTTGTGGAGGAAACTTGGGGAGACCTTCATCCAGCAGTGGATTGATAATGGTTGACAATGATGATGATCTGTTACTAGGAGCCAGAAACAAGATTCGCTTTTGCGTTTAACAAGTATAGTTTTATTATTTAAGCAGAAACGTTTGTTTTGTGAAATAATTGTGCCTCGGAAAAAGTGTTTTGTTGTTCTGAGGACGTGAATTATTAGGACCGAAATACAATCATTTTTTTTTAATTTAAGGGTTTAACGAAATCCGTGAGCATTTCGATGGCTAGAAGCGGTTGCCTCTCCTAAATTTGATCCACTGTTTCCAGGGACGGGACGGGAGAGAGCCAGTGCCATAATACAAAGCAACACGCTCGCTTCTTCGGGAATTGAACCCAGATCAATAACGGTCGAATAATCAAAGGCCAACCTTTAGAACACTGCGTTATCGGGTCAGCAATAGTAAGTTTACACGACTAAATGTTATTGAAGGACGCATATTTCTGTCGTTCACCTTTGCAAGCGCCTGATACATTACAAATGGAATAGAACGTGAAGGATATCAATTTAAATTAAATTTCTTTTAATTATTATACTGTACGATATAGACTCTCACGAAACATAGAACACATATATTCGTAGATACTAGCTTTTATTTGAAGATAGATTACTGTAGCATGTACCCACAATTTGTTGTACTACAAAGAAAATAATTATTCGTATATTATGAAAAAGAAATAATTTAATAAAAAACAGTTTCGGTTAAATTTACCAAACCAACTGTACATAAACCAAAACCATTACGGTAAGCTGAGAGATCTTACCATGCAACTCATTTCCAATCATTTTAGCGAGAGTTTCTGTGACCCTACACTGTAATATCATTGAAATTTTATTTCCATGTTGTGGATTTCCGTAAGTACCATATTTTAATCTCTATATTTTAATGGCCATTACGTTCTGTGATCTGACCAAGTTGCTTGATCAGATCACAGAGATGATTCTGATCTTGCTTCCAAGAGATGATTCTCATCTTGCTTATCTGAAAGTGTAGGAGGCATGATCATTTGCATGGGATTAACATTGTACTAGGCGTCTATAATTAAACATCACATATCCAAAAGTGCTATTGGTGGGACTATAGCTCGGATATCTTTGTATTTCCATGTCGGTGCTATTGTAGCATCTGTATTTTTCTTAATCTCGTAAAAAACAGTCGCTACCAATCTGGCCCTAAAATTTCCCATAATATGAAATTCCGTATTTTTTTTACTGTTTTCTTCTGATTTCTTTACAGGAATATATAAGAATAAATACGTTTTTCAAAAACAATTGTAAAATTTTTTTTGGCTTTCATAGTGGTGAACCTGTGTGTTTTAAAAGCAAGACCGAACTTATTTCTAGTGTTTAAACAGAAGCAGTGTGTGTTGTAGTTTGCTTACTTCACTTAACTTTTGATAAATGTCTGTCATTTTATCGTTAGTAGCTAAATATTACGGTATTGGTAATATCATGATAAGGAATTCAAGCTAGTCTTTTCATTGCGTTAATATCAATTTATTTGTTTGTAGGTCTTTCGGAACAAAGTCACGGCGGTTTATTTCAAGTAACGAACATCAGAATAGCAGGTACAAAAAGCTTTGCTTTAAATTATGCATATTATACTACCAATGCTGCTATAAAGTATTGCGTCTCAAGGCGGCTTTAAATGCATTCAACAAGATTTTGTACATCGGGATTTCGAAGTAGTCGTTCCATTTTTGTTGTAAAACATCTTGAATTAATACTCCTGTCTACTGCAAAACCTAACATAGTGATATTTAAAAATATACATTTCGGTTGATTTGGCCATTTAACAGGCTGGAACGAATTAACTGAGAGTTAGGAAAATGGGCAAAAATCAGCTCTCACCGATGTATTCACTGTTAAGAAATTGCCCGAAAGCTGTTGAAACGAGTCAACTTGCTCATGAGAAAGATTTGCTTCCCCATTTAGCTATGTCTTTCAAAGTTTCATTTATGGAGATGATTGACACTAATCTTTTCTGACAGATTACCCTTTAGAAGAGCTGTAGCACTGACGAAGAAAAGAAATAGAAGATGTCTGAGTCACTCGTAATTACCCAGTGGTATGATGCCCCGGTCATGTCTTGCGTTATGGAGCAGATAATAAATAATTTTAAACGCCTGTCATCAAGAAAGGACTAGTGAGATACCAAGTGTTAGTGTGATGAATTTTATTATAGACTAGTTTAATGCCTATAATTAATGACAGTTTTATGGTCAGTGTTGATCAGGTGTGAGCGGGAAAGAAATTGTTGTGAGGCAGCTTTCGTAAAACCCGAACTCTATGTGAATATTTCTGTTTGGAAAACGTCGAACCACGATGGTCTGGTATACATGTGTATGCCCAGCTCGCCTGATAATCTCCGAGTAATGGTTATCGGTTTTGTTTCTACGGCCTGGCTCACCGCCTCCGAATCCTCGGCCTCTGGATCCTCTTGCGGTGGTTAAAGCTAATATCTTTGCTTCATGTTTCCAATGGTAACAATTCTTTACATATTTTCTTCGCAATTAATGTATTTCCAAGGATAACAATTTTCACATCGATAAAACTAACTCTATGTTATGGCATGGGATACTTAATACTTGGTAAAACACAACCATAATTATAACAAAAATTAATCATTCTTCTTTGAGTAATATTCAGACCTGTTATTAGATGGCACGACTTATATGTTGATGACGACTACAAAAACAAAATTTGTATATAGCATTTTCCGCAGATTTTTATAATCAATGTGCATAATTTCAAGAACTTACGCACAAGAATGTATTCCCAAATTTTTATTCCAAAGAAAATGCGATTTCCTTAAATTCTCCCTTATCATATTAACAAAAAATGTTCACCTAACCTCAAATACAAATCTAAGAGTGAGAGTTTTCATTCTCCAGCAATACATAAAAAATTTCAAATACAGTATGTCCATGAGGTAGTGTTGATATAAATCCATCAGGAAATCCTCTAATTTAAAGAACATTCAATAAAATTGTAAAACATAATATTTCTGCAACGTGCGCTTCATATTATCAACTATAACCAGCTTGAAATCATAAACATGACTTCCTCATTCCTACTGTAGACGTTTATTCGCAAATAATAATAGAAGTAAAATTTGAAATGAAATAATTGGTTCAAACAAGCTGTACGCTGCATTGAACATCCATGGAAAACACAAACAAAGCGTCTATGCTTTACAGGATTCAGACCCACAGCCGTCGCGGACGAATGGTCATAAGCCAGAGCCTAGACCACTTCGCCATTTGAGCGGCTAAATTATAGTTCAAGATATGTTTTTTTCAGTGAATTTCAAAAGGTAGTAGTGTGATTAACGCGACATAGTGTGTGTAACTCCAAATTGTTTTCATTCTGCTATATTCCTCGTCTATATTAATAACGAGTAACTATTAACCAATTACGTAGAAAATGGTAAAACCAGACTAATATTCGCAATTAAATGTTTTATTAACATCGACTATATTTTCGCAGACCGTTTGGCTCAGCATCATCAGGACGAATGGAGTGTAAACATTAAAATGTGAATGTTTACGCTCCATTCGTCCTGATGATGACAGGTCAAACACTCTTCGAAACTACAGTCGATGTTAATAAAACATTTAATTATAAATAAACGTTGAGAAATTTTAAATCAACATCACAAGTGTGTAGTCATGAATTATATATACTAGTTTAGTAATCCGATTTATTGGCGTGGGAACATATAAATATGCGTTTTAAATTTATCTCATATCAACCAGAGGGTTTACTTAAAGGTTCCCTTCGGAATCGAAAGTGTGTAATAAATTTCACTCTGGATTTTATCATGAAAGCCAAGGAACTCACTGTGTTGCCAAGCGCTATTATCGGCAACTACGACCTGGTTGCCATTTACCCTTTAACCACCGTGCCGGAGGCCATCAAAATAATAAACGAAACCATGTTTAATTCACCATTTATCTGCAGGAATCATGCCTTAGTATATTCAAGTTATTAGACTTGTTTTCGAACGCCAGTTTCTACAGTTTTCCACAACAGTTATGTTGCAAACTGAATAATGGCACTCGATGTGATCCCCACTTTCACCCGTCCTTGCAGAAGCAGTATTTCGTCCAATTGAGCGGAATATATTCTTCAGCGACAGTGCCTAACATCTGACTGCGTTATGCGGTGGACATATTCTTCGTGTCGCCTCAGGGAAAATAAATTCTGCCAGTTTCTCTCGATAAAATCAACTTTGCCATACAGCTTGAACATAAAATTGCTTTACCTTATCTGGATGTTTTACTGAGCAAATCGCCTGACAAGTGCATCTGTGCACAAGTCTATTATAAGCTCACCCCTGTCCTGAACCTCATGCACCCCATCCCATTCTGATGCACATCATACAAAACAGCTATCATCCGTTCTGTAATTAGAAGTGCATTCACTGTCTCCTCCGTTTTCCATTCTAAGCCACATGAAAGTGAAAGCACCATCGAACTGTCCACTGGTGCACGATTCTCATTGAATCAGATGCATAACTTCGTCCAAAAAAAAAAAAAAACAGTGTCAAATGTTCTAATCTTCTTGTACAGCAGCTTCAATACCTAGCATCAATTCCGTTCATATCAAATGTTTCTGACACAGACAAGAACGCTCTCAAGAAGATGAACTACTTAGTCAGCATATGGTATAACGCTTCATCCTATACTATGCTAAAGGGAAGTTCTGAAAGATAACCTCTTTCCAGCGAAACAGGTGTTTATGCGATCCACAAAATATAACAGTCGGTTCTAAATAATATCACATTGGAATGATCAAGCGTTCGTTTAGATTAAGAGTCAAGGAGCATGAAAGGGAGAAAAAATACGGTAAAGTTACCACGGACCTGTCCAGAGACGTCAAATTCAAGTCATATTCGGGATGAAATAAAGAAATTATATACCAACTCTACCCCTACTTGTACAGCCAATCAAGAAAACTTGGAGATCATTACCACCAATGATACTTGCAATGATACCGTCTTCAAGTAACGCCTTCTTCCTGCCAGGATATCACCAGCATAACCAACATGATGCCTCGTGTCTTTAAATGAATAATACGTCCTATCAATTTATCATCAAGCCAAATCACCGCGTTCAGATTTCTAAAACTTTCTATTATTTAGATTGAAGTTTCTGTCTATCATCCTGGAAAAAGTCATCTGGTTGATGTTCGAAACATTGGTAACGCTCATTTATGTATTCCTAGGCCATTAAATTGGATTGCGAGAACAGCTTTCCTGCTTTTACTCAGCTGCATATAAAGATGATACCCAATTTGGGTTGGGCATGATGACGTTTAACCGATCAGTCTCTTAACGCAGAATTCGGCATTTCAAAAATATTTTCCTGTTCTTAATGGGAAGAGAAACAGTGCTCACAAGAATAAGCGAAAACAAGATATAAGAGCACACAACAATTTTTCCTCCACAAAAATAGTGGTACTACCGTAAAATTAGGTCAAAAAAACTACCTAAATAATGCGAATCACTGGTGATCCAGTCTTCTAAGAAATTTGAAGATATGTAATGAACGTTAATAATATTTCGAAGGACGAAGTAATACCGCTAATCACTTAGAGTATTTCAAAATTCGGCTATACAGTTGAATCTTGTCTTGACTGTTACACAAAGCTATAATTTTCGGACATCCACATTTGTTTTTCCTACTTCACCCAATATTTGATTAGTTGTGTTTATCTTTCAGTACATTTTGAATACGGCGGCTCGCGAACAACATACTAGTTCAGCCGTTTGAGAAATCGAGGCACCCGATTGCCGAGCTTCCACAATCTGTCCTAGCTGGAAGTCGGATAATTCCTTCCAAATTTTAGAACCTCTCGAATCAAATCAAAAATGTTTCCTAACTAAGGTGCAGAGTCCCAAACCCTCAGCGAGCAGCGCCTATTGGTGGAAATATAAAAAACAATGGATATTACTTTTAGGAGCGGAAACAAAGTGCCCTGATAGGATAGTTAAAAAGAAAAGTACAGATAATAGAAGAGTTAGGAAGTATACGGTTTCCCGTTAAGTAGGAAAGTTGTAAGCTGCCCTAGATACTTACCTGGGCCATCTCACACTGGGGACGGGAAAGGAAGGGAAGGTCAAATGATAGGGAAAACCTGATAGCAGAAGAACAAATACGTACGAAAAACACACCAGAAATTATCCAGTTCTCACCATCAAATTTACGAATATTTTTTTTTTCTATCATTATTTGTTCAAGTTAGTAGGGCACCTGGGTTTTTCGAAGGTACAGCTTTTTATTTCCCGGATCTCATATAAGCATCTTATCAATAGCCAGGAGAATATTTTTTTCTCTGATTGGTTGTTGGGATTGCGACTGTTTAATCGACTGCGATGCAAAGTGTGAATCAGCTGATTCAGATTATATGTGACCTGAAGCTTTTCTAAGTTGGGGAATAGCAATGTTTTACAGAGTAATTATTATTCACGTAAACCTAACTCATTTTTTGCTTCTTAAATTATTCTATATTTCTTTTTGCAACTATATGTGGTGAGTTAGACAGGGCCAAGCAGGCGAAACCGTCAGCACCACCTTGTTATGGTATACACCGTCTAAGCTAAAGAAATAAAAATTATATACGCTTAACACACATTTGATTTTCTTAACCACAATTTTCGTGTTCTCCTAAAGCTACTATTTAAGTGTATGTATACACTTATGTGATGTAAGGTCAGGTGATGGGTAACATCACAGCCTCTCCTTGACAAATGTCAACCCCGCCTTTTCGTGGTGCATCCTGTTCCTACTTAAGGGGCTCTGACGACCACCAATAGCGGTATAACTATACCATCGGGATTAGAGGAAATTCTATCCCACACTCACCAACCCGCTTGGCCAGCGTGGTGAGTTATGGCCAAACCCCTCAAAAATGACTCCACAACTTAAATCTTGGCCCTCAGTCTCCGGCAGCTGGAATGTACCTGGCCAAGGCAGCGGCCAATGCGACATGAATTCAGAGGGTGCTAAGAATCCCCGGAGGACCGGACTAGGCTGCCATCTGATGCTGACCTTGGCAACGTACAATGGACGCTCCCTATCTTCTGATTCAAGGCTTTTTGAATTGGAAGAGGAACTACAAAGGATCAAGTGGGACATCGTGTGGCTAAGTGAGGTAAGGAGAAAAGGAGATCTCATCGAACTGAAAAGTGGACATCTCTTCTACTATCGTGGGACAGATACTGGCAGAACTAGTGGTGTTGGATTTATAATAAACAAGAAACTGAAGGATAAAGTTGTAGAAGTTGAAAGTTCCTCTGACAGAGCTGCACGGCTTGTTATCCAACTCTCGAAAAAATACCAGGCTCAGATTATTCAAACTTATGCACCCACCACAAGTCATCCTGAAGAAGAAATTGAAGAATTTTATGAGGAAATTTGTCATCTAAATAATAAAGGTAAGCAGCACTTGAAAAAAATTATGTGAGATTTCAATGCAAAAATAGGGCAACGGCAACAGAATGAAACTTTAGTAGGTAAATTCGGTCACGGCAACAGAAACCAGCGTGGAAATACTCTCGTTGAGTTTACAGAGGCAGAAGGGTTTTTCATCTTGAGCTCCTTCTTCAAGAAAAAGCCACACAGGAAATGGACATGGAGACATCCAAATGGGACGACAAGTGAAATTGATTTTATTATGTGTAACAAAAAATTCGTCATAGAAGACTGCAGTGTGCTGAACAAGTTCAACACAGGTAGTGACCATAGATTGGTGAGATGTAAGATGCACCTCAACACTAAACTTGAACGTGGCAAGCTCATAAGACAAACAAAATCTATTGACATAACCAACCTTAAAAAACACCATAATACCTTCAAGTTGAAACTGAAGAACAGGTTCTCTGCTTTAGAAGGCTTAACATCGGAAGAAGTGGACATCTCTGAAGTTAACAGAAAAGTAACCAAAGCTCATACGGAAACAGCAACAAAATTAGCTGGGTCTAAGAACAAGTTGCATGTAAATAAATTATCAGGAAAAACGAAAATGTTGATGCAAAAAAGAAGAGAGATGAGGACAACTAAAGAAGATGTGACTTCCAAAGTGGAATATATAGAGATATGCAAGACAGTGCGAAAAAGTATCACTGAAGACGTAAGAAAATTCAACTGTGAACTAGTGAGGACAGCAATTGAAAACAACCAAAGCCTAAAGATAGCAAAGGGACATCTCTGTAAGGGAAGAAAACAGATTATGGCACTGAGAAAAGAAGATGGTTCTGTAACAAGAAATAGAGGCGAATGTTTGACAAGAGTGAATGATTTCTACTCCAAATTATATGAAAGGGATGATACATGCACTCCAGACATCATGAAAGATACCAGTACCAGAGTTCCTCCAGTCCTTCCAGCAGAAGTTGCACATGCAATCAAGAACATGAAGCGGGGAAAAGCTCCAGGA
Organism: Macrothele yani; assembly: GCA_039090855.1. Lineage (NCBI taxonomy): Eukaryota > Metazoa > Arthropoda > Arachnida > Araneae > Macrothelidae > Macrothele > Macrothele yani. Next base: position 93,975,955 of record CM077033.1, on the reverse strand, counting down.
GAAGATGGAATTACTGTAGACATCATACAAGAAGCAAGTGGAGAAATCGAAACAGTACTCGCCCAAATTTTCACTCGATGCCTTAATGAAGGAAAGATTCCTGAGGATTGGAACACCGCTACAATGATCCTGCTACATAAGAAAGGTGACATTGAGGATCTCGGAAACTACAGACCTATCAGCCTCCTATCAGTAGTTTATAAAATCTTCACTTAAGTTCTTTCACACCGCTTGAAGGTAACCCTGGACATGACTCAACCGAGAGAACAAGCTGGATTCAGGAGTAGCTACAGCACAACAGATCATATTCATGTGCTGAGAGAACTAATTGAAAGAGCGAGGGAATATGAACTGCCATTGTGCATGGCTTTTATCGATTATGAAAAAGCCTTTGATTCGGTGAAACCATCAGCAGTTACAATGGCTCTGAAAACCTGCGGTATTGAAGATGCATACATTAATATTATTAATAACATCTATGAAAATGCAAGTGCAAAGATTAGGCTGTTTGAAAATACAACACACATAAAAATTGGAAAGGGAGTGAGACAAGGTGGCACCATATCTCCGAAGCTCTGTAATGCCACATTGGAGGGTGTTTCTCAGTCACTGAGCTGGGAAAACAAGGGGATAAAGATTAATGGAGATTATCTAACCCACCTTCGTTTTGCTGATGACGCAGTCATTTTTGCAACTAGCCCATCAGAGCTGCAGAGTATGATCCAGGAACTTCCTGACAAGAGTAAAGAAGTGGGATTAAAAATGAACTTTCAGAAGACAAAAGTGATGTTCAATGCTTTTACAAGAAATGAAGATTTATCGATTGATGGAGAAAAGCTGGAGATAACAGACACGTACGTTTATCTTGGACAGCGGATATCAAGTGAGGGTCACATTGATGAAGAAATTAATCGGCGTACAAAACTTGCCTGGAGAGCTTTTGGAAGAAACAGCATAATTTTCAAGAGCAATATGCCATTATGTCTTAAAAGAAAAGTGTTTGATCAATGCATCCTTCCAGTGCTTACGTATGGTGCAGAGACGTGGACCTTAACTAAAAGAGACATACAAAGGCTGCAGACAACTCAAAGCAGCATGGAGAGGTGAATACTTTGTGTAACCAGGAGAGATAAGAAGAGGAACTCGTGGATCCGAAAAATGACAAGAGTGGATGACATCATGATTCAGAGTTAAATCCCTGAAATGGCAATGGGCTGGACATACTGCCAGAAGGATAGATCATCGATGGACAGCCAAAATTTTAGATTGGATTCCAAGGGACAGGAAAAGACCCAGAAGAAGACCACATGGGAGATGGGTGGATGAAATTCGAAAGAATGCAGGGGTGACATTTAGGAGACTGGCACAAGACAGACCATTGTGGAGGAAACTTGGGGAGACCTTCGTCCAGCAGTGGATTGATAATGGTTGACAATGATGATGATGATGATGATGATGATACACTTATAGTTTTTCTTACATATATCTTAATAAGTACGAATACGGTAGTACATTGTGAAAAACATGAGTGTGGTCCCTTTATAGACCATAACGCCCAACACACACCTGCATACAAACGGCCATAGCCGCCCGAAACGCCTGCCTAGATTGAGTCAGATATCCTACCCGTGCCTTCAAAATTTCTCGACCTATGAGGGATAAGCAGGAGTCACCCTCAATCAATATTGTTTTCAGTAAACAAAGAAGTGAACCAACAGACAGTTTCGGGCATTATGGTGTTTGGGTTGATAGAGGACTTTTGGGTCATGGTCGTTTAAAGGTTAAAAGGGTCTTTTTATCTTCGTGTATTTCCTACAAGGACAGCCAGAGTTGCAGGCTGCGCTTCGGCTTGATCATATGGTATTCTGGTACTTGCTTCATTTTGCTGGATTGAGATCCAATTCCTCTTCCTCTGCTACGAGTTTGTCTAGAACCTGTAGCTTGTGGTCTAAAATTCCTTAGGGCTGATTCTCTCTCCTGTACTGGATGACGGTACTCATCGAATCCTACTTGGTAATGTAAAATTGCCACCTGCTGGGGTTGGAAGTTCTCTTCCGCACAAAGATCGCAGTTCTCTGGGATGCTGAATTTTACCTCTTGCTCCACTTACATATTTTTATATTCTACGTTAAGCGACTACCGCGCCCCTCACGGAGATCACGTAGTGAACGGGCCTCATGCAGTTTTGATACAGGTGGTCATAATACAGTGATCTGTCTGTGTATTTTTCCAAGAAAAATGGATGCCTTTACCCATTTTCTACCGTAACGAAATTTTCCTCACTCTCACAGATTCTGAAGTTATTTGGCGGTATGCCAAAAATTCTTGGAATATGAGAAAATTGTGTATAATTTCCAAAAAGCAGATCATCTCTTATTAAAAGTACTCTTACAGAATAAATAGTGAGAAACCGGAACACAAAGATAAGTAATTAAACATCAAATTGAACGACAATCCTAGAGCTACGTGTTAAATGTTTATAATGATAAAAACACATAGTTAAAATAGTATATCTATACTAGTGATCCTAAGTTCCCGGCGTAGAATAGAAAAAAAAGTTTCCAAGCTTTCGCACATCAATCCGATACCTTTTTCGAGGAAAGTAGACAGTTAACCGTAAACTGAACACTTCAAAAATTTAAACGCGATGACTTGACTATACAATAAATGAACAGACGCACATGTAATAATTCACTCGAAGAAACGAAACGTTACAAGTATATGAAGTAGAAGAAATATTCCTCCCATACGTGGAAAATACGTCATAATAATTAATACAGCAATCCGAAATCTCTGAATTGACTGTTTTTACTGTTCCAGACTTTAACCCGCATCTCCCGATTACCGTTCGGCTATGCTATCCGCTGCACAATGAAAATTTTCAAGTTTTCTGATGTGATTGATATTACGTGTGGAACAGTAAATACAGTCAATTCAGAGATTTCTGATTGCCGTATTATTTATTATGACGAGAAGCCACGTTGCTTATGCATGCCGTACTGTAGGAGAAAATGTAGCATTATCTGAAGAATTTGTTCCAAATGGGTGGCAATTACAGAAGGACGCTGTCATTGAAAGGCTCGCAGTTGATTATGTTTTTTGAGCTTTCGCAAATGGCAGTAGATTTAGTTGTGGACTATAAAGCTAATTTTTTGTATCAGTCTACATAGGATCAACGGTCTAGAACTGAACTTCTTTAGACAAGGAGGTGGTTATTTTCCCGTCATTTCTACCTCTGTTGTGTTCTTTTTTTTTTTTTTTGATTGGAGGTTTAACGACCACCGTGAGCAACTCAATGGGCTATAAGCAGTCGCCGGACTCTAATTTAGGGTCACTGGTTCCAGGGAAGGGAGAGAGCCAGTGCCGCGTAAGACAAGCACAATATCTATGCCTCATGGGGATTCAAACCCGGACCACTTTTGGACTAATGATCAGAGGCCATCGCTTAGAGCACTGCGCTACCGTGGCGGCGTTTTGTTTTTTGATTCGAATACTAAACAAACGTTTGGTCATTACGATGTAGTACCGCCCGGAGCCATTCGGATGTTGTAGTGGGATTGCATTGCTACCTGGTCTCTTTTCACTCATTATTCCCACAAATACAAGTATTATTCATGTTGTATAAATACGAGTTAGAACTCCGGCACACATGACACCGACAAAGTACCAGAAGTAATTCTAAAATGTTAGGTACAAAATTAAATACACTGCTGTCCACCCAAAATGCAACACCAAGAAGGAAGCATCCGATTGTCGTATAATTCGCATCATGCTTCGCCCGCGAGAGGATATGCAAACGATTAGCATTACAGGGCATATGCACTAATCATGTGCGCCCGGCACGCCACCGAGAATCACTATAAGAAGGTTGCACAGAAGGCGGCTGAAAGTAGTGGAAGTGTGTCACGAACGTTAGTGCGTGTGTTGCGCAACAACCTATGTCAGTATATATCGTTTGACGTCGTCTGCAGGAGCGGGGACTTGTCGCACGGCACCCATTGCTCGGATTACTATTGACGTTACACCACCGGCGAGTGCTGCGGCAGTGGGTCGTTGAACGCCGCACCTGGCCTACGGAATCGCACGACATCGTCTTCGACGAATCCCGCTTCTGCCTGCAACACCAAGATGGTCGGATCCGCGTGTGGCGGCACCACGGTGAGAGAATGTATGACGCCTGCTTTATGGTTCGCCATACCGGTCCATTTCCTTGCGTTATGGTTTGGGACGCAATTGGATATGACACCCGCACCTCTCTGGTACGTATTGCTGGTACACTCCACAGCCACCACTACATCTCCGACGTTTTGGAGCCTGTAGTCCTCCCTTAACTGCAGGACCTGCCAGCGGCCACGTTTGCGATACGATATGAATAATTGATTCTACTGGTAAATAGTTTTCGTGCCATAGAACGTCGACTCTATTTCTAACGCGATGTTTGACCAAGTGTTCAAAATCTAAACAAAATGCTTCTATCAGCCACAGTTTTTGTGTGGCAACGCTTCTTTTCAGTAATGGTTATAATATTTTTAGGTATGATTGCTACTGAAATAATGTCTAGAAAGTGTATTTTGAGATGACTGTTTGTTGTGTGTTATTTGGAATATTTTGTGGAAAATGCAATTCATTATTATAACGGCACTAGTGCAGCCATGCAAATAAGTGTGAAATTTTAATGGCCTATTAAAGAATTAGGTGGACCATACTAAAATAGGCTTTTATTTTTACCATAGGTCTTAGTTGATTTTCCATAATTTTGTTACGGCTAAGAAGGGCTTTAAATCGTGACCTACTTACTGCACTTGAAAACCAGTAATTTACACCAGGAATTGTATCGAATTCACTAGTTGCGTAATTTTCAGACTCGGCACACTAGAAATTCAACCCTTATATTCGGTAAAATGTAAAAATAAAAAAAAATAATATTAATTTATATTTTAACTATTCCGTAAGTGTTTGAAAAACGACTCCGATTCTTAACTTAGAATTCTGATAAATTTGTAAGTTTTCTTCGCGGTAGCAATATCAAGGTCCATCGCTGCAGTAACCAATATTTAAAAAATTTAGCACGCACTTTATTGTTGCAAATAGTATTTATCAAATGTGTTAACGATCGGTGCAATTACTTATTAAGTACTTCCACAATTGCAAGATATGATTGCAGTTAATGATGAAAAGCAATTTTTACGTAACACATATCTTTCTTTCCACAATACTAAAAATTATAAATGATACGAAACTAACTAATTGCATTTATTGGAATTTGCTTATTAAGCGTTTTTGATTTTACTATTTCTGAGAGAATGGAGTATCTAACGAAAGTCTGAATAATTTATTCTCCTAGGTTTTAATATCCCCTGTTTCATGTCCTAAATAAATTATTCTAATGAATTACAGAATTTCCACACGCATTCCTGTATTTAGAGTTTTGATGAGTCTCTCTGGAAAAATACATGATACCACATACCCCAAGGGAACCTTATGAAAAATATATGCATTCCGTATTCCATTGGTTATTTAAAACATCCAGCCATACTGAAGGCTTATTTTCAAATTCTTTTTCTGCAAAGTTCAGTTGAATGAATGCAAAAAATATGTTTCCTACTGTTCAAATTTATCGTGCTATAACAGCATTATTCACTCTTTTGATTAAATTACTTTTTCTCAGTACGCTTTTCACAAGCCAATGTCCTAAAAAAATACTACAGCAAATTTTATTGCTTTACTGCCAATTATTTTTAAGCTAACCTTCAAATAATTTGCAACTACTTTTCAGCAAATTCAGAGTTTTTCAAAGTTTCCTATTACCACGTACTTTAGCTTTAAATGACCTAAATTATGCTTCCTGTTAATAACAGGTCCCAGTATTTAAACATTCGGTAAGATTTCTGCGATGCCCTGAAGCGGAACATCAGATCCAGGGAACCTGGACCGACGTCTCGAACGGAGGTGTGCACAATGTTGCAATAGGCATATTTGGCATTAGCTAAGTAAACTTCCGGAATTTGGAAGAATCGATGTCTCGAGGTGGATAGGCTGTTATTCGCGATAGGTAGGATCAACACGCTATTAAGTATGCATTTGTAATGTTTTGTTCATTGAGTGTACACAAACAAACAAACACACACACATACATTAAAGAGCCAATCATTATATCTTCCTGCCTCATATGATATCGGTCCTGCTCGTGTAATCAAAACCGCTGTTACTCAGTATAATATCAATGGTACAGGATTTCTCTAGGTGTCTTGTTGTGTCTGGTATCAACACGTAACAAAAACATGCTTTATCTCTAGTAAGTTACGCGTTTGCGCGCAAATGGGATTTGATGTTGCAACACAAACCATAGACTATCGATTGGATTCATGTCTGGGTAATTTGGAGGTCAATGAGATACCTGTAATTCTTTCTCTTGTCCCGTGAACTCTCTGGAGCAATCTTTACAGTGTGGCATGGCCCTTTACACTGCTGAATGAAGGCACTACTAGAGTAGTATACGTTTCCTTTAACATATATATGTGTATAGTCACATCTTTTATCTAAATAGGTACAATTTGTCACCCAATGGTCCATGTCAAAGTTTGTATGTGTTTTACGAGTATCAGCTTCGTTTTTGTCAAATATTTACTTGCGAATTTTTTTCCGAAATAAGATAATATACAAAATTCCCGAACAAAGGTCTTCTAGTACAGCATTCAGGTGTTCATTCCCCCGTCTTGTATTTTAGCTAAACCTTGATCACTTGCGAAATGTGCGTTATGGCGTTGTCTGTTGAGAGATGGCGTCCTCCACTTTAGCAAACGGAGTAGATTATCGTTAAAAGGAAACGGTTACGTACGAAGCAATGTGGGCTGCAAGGATGTTTGCCTACCTTGTACCGATGACGTCGGTTTTGACTGGCACGAGAGGCTCCATGGTAGCCTTTGAATACGTAACTAAACTGTTAATGCGCATCCACTTCCCTGTATGACACCTTCCTGGAATGCTGGGTCCATCGCTTCGTATGGTTCATTCCACAAATGCACCTATCCATCGGCGTGATAGAGTTTAAACCATGATTCTTTAAAGCAGATGACGTGAGTTCACTTTTTGAACTCGAGTTGCGATAGATGCAGCCTATCCTACCTGTGTCTTGCACTCATCAAGAGAACAACGTACGGACGTCAAATGACATAACCTACAATTTCCATGATACAACTCATAGACTTTGTGATACACTTATGGACTCGTCCTCAATAATTCCGAACTCATCTGCACTGCGGTATCCGCGCGAATACTTTTAATTATGCGGCACAGTCTATCTTGAAATGGAGAGACACGGAATTCTAACACTGTACATATAACTATTACTTTGATGTTGAGTGAAACACGCTAACAACTCCGCATAATGAAACTATTGCTGGACTGATAATACCTTTCAATGTGTTATTGTACAATTATGTATTGAGTAATTGGCTGCATTTTTTAGTTTCAAACTGAAACAAAATGATAGATTCTTTCAGCCTATGTTCAAGTAAAGGACACTTTTGCACAAAAGCGGTTCCTGTGGCAACTCAAAGTATATTTTTTTTGTTACCCAGCGTATATGTAATACGTATTGAAGGCGTGCATAGAAATGTGTAAATATTGCACATGTGCTAAACGAAATAAAAGGATGATCGAGGTACAAATGGAGAATTATGGTAATCTGAATGACTTTTTCACGCATACGAACAACAGCAAAGTTGCCTCTTTTAGATTTTTACTGATTTTAATACGAAAAGTGTTTTTATTTTAAATTTTACGAATAAAATTTAAATGCAGATGTGTTTAAGCAAGCTTTAAGTAGTGGAAGTGGAAAACACGCAAAAGCGATTTTAAGTAATTGATACGTTTGATGTACCTTCGAATCTACACCAATTGCCTAAAATCTATCAGATAGCAAATTGTTTGAGTTCAGCCTTCCAAAAGTTTATGAAATCTATGCAATCCTAAGGTTTCTGTGGGGTTGGAAGATAGTATGTCCTAAGGTTCTTTTATTAGCACTTTTCGTTATTCCGCGTTTTTTAAATTGCACTAGATGTCGAATCTAACAATACAATATCTTTTAAGATCAGTTATGGTAAAATGAAATTTTTCAGATGCTGGAATTCATTGTCAGCAACATTATTACTGTGATAAACCAATCATACAATGTATTTTGTAATGACAAATAACTATCAGATTAATAGATATTCTATTCTTGTACGGTACTAGGTGTGTTTTACCTATTGTTTACATAGGAATACATATCAAGTTAATTGGAATTTTTAAAGATGATATTCAAGAACAACTCACTAAAAAGTAAGCTGTTTTAAGAAACCCTATAAAACCAGGAAGGAAATGCACTTTGGTTTGTTTTTGTAGTAATTGATTGTTGTTTGAATTTTTCACAAATTTTTCAAAATTATTTCTCAGTATACAGTAATATACAGAAAAAAATGTATAAATTCTTAAAAAGATAGAGACATTTGTGGCTTTATGATGGAATTTGATTCGTAGGAAGCAAGTTTAACAGTTGCTAATAATTAAATATGACCGGCTCTACAAAATAGACCGAATCGGCTCTTGTTAAGTGTAAATCGGATATTTGTTGGTCAGTTAAAGCAGTGGCATTAATTGTAAGCAGTCACCAGCGTGAAGATATTCAGAAAAATCGGTAAAACAAAAACAAACACTTGAACAGTATGTCTCAGAAAACACGATATTATGGTGATTTAAATTAGTAAGGAAAACACCCCTAACTGTTGATGCCCCAATGTATCTTTTGCCTTATTGGTAAATAGAAAAATTCAGCAAGATAATGTTCAGAATTTGCATGTTTTTATGACCAACGTACTAGCAATGAGCACTTTGGTGAAATTTAAAAATATTCTCACACTGTGGTTGTTTTGTATTCACATTTGACAACCAAGAAGCCCACTGTCAAAATATTTGCATTGCAGCATTCAAATAATTTTGCTATTTTATGGGTTAGTAACATATATTTACTATAACAAATGATAAAGCAAGCTTCAATGTTCTAAATTTTGAAAGGGGATGAAGAATGGGGGATGAAGAATTCTTGTATTTGTTTGAACAGACTATGTTTATTCCACTAAATGCAATGGCATAATAAAAAGGTGAAGGAAATTAGGAAGTTTTTACAATAGATTCGATAGCGTATGAAATGAGAGTGTGTTTCGAGTGAATACTGAACAGACTAGTTCTACTCGTGCAGTTATTTTTTTTTCAAATAAAAGGCCTAACTGCTGTGGAACTGCTATCATTTCCTTTACTATACATGTATATTCCACATAACAATTTTTATCTCGATTGGATTATTTCTTCTGGGAGTTTTGTTTTTGTTTTCTGATATTAGTTTCTCTGGCAAAGAGTGTATAACGTGAAGCCCCATGGCTGCAGAACGTGGTTCATGAAACAGTAGTAAAATTCGAAAAAAGGTGTTAACGTCGAAATATGAGCTGTGGAAAGAACATGACTTACAGGCCGAAAGAAATATGTCTGCTGACATTTGAAAAACCAGAGATATTGTATCGAAAACATTCACGCTAACGCCACCTGTTGCCAGAACTAGACTGTACGAGCTCTCAAATCTTCACTTAGTGTTTTCGGGATGTTATACTCTTCTTTCAAAGTCTCATTTTGCAATTTTTGAATGACTAATTTTTATTTTTGAGAAAATGTTCATAATCATAAAAGATACATTTTTTGAGGTTTGTTCTTGTTTCCTTGACTTTGGTTTGCTCCTGCCGTCAGCAACTCAGTGAGCTACAAGCTTATGATTGTCCCATATTTAGAGTCATTGGTTCCAGGATAAGTGAAACAACATTCCGTTAAACCAGTACAACATCCATCCTCGTTCAGGACTCATCCCGTTCTCATCTCGGACCAATGATCCCAAGCCGGTTCTACAGGCCAGAAATTTGGCAAAGTGTCTCCAAAAGTGATTTCCTGAAATGAAACTTTTCTTTTTAATCAATGTTTATTTATCCCATTTATGCACTTATTGCTAGAACAACAGACCATTGTTTGACAGACCGTCGTTTTCCATGTTATACCATATTTTAATCAATGTTTATTTATCCCATTTATGCACTTATTGCTAGAACAACAGACCATCGTTTTCCATGTAATACCATATTTTCATATTTTAATCAATTTATACCATATTTTAATCAATGCTTATTTATAATCCCATGTTTATTTATGATCCAATGTTTATTTATGATCCTGATCCCTTCAGATTGAGTCAGATAGACTCAATTTGGCAAATTAACTTAGCGATATTTTAGAGCTATCGCCACTGAGCCGTGCCAATTTTAATCAATATTTGGGTTGTTAATATGTATTCACCTTTCGAATGACATTTTCCCTAACTGTGCTAAAATAGGAAAGCGTTTTAGTCATCATTTTGAAGAACTGGTCAGCCGCAATCTGTAATCTTTCCCTTTCCCTGACATAAAGATATATATATAAGTCCCTGACATAAAGATATATGCTTTTTCTACATTTCTTCCATATATTTGGGAGTGGTTGGGAAGATATGTGCCAATGTGCAAAAATCCAAAAAGGAAATAGTGTTTTACATGCAATTATATACTGAAAATGGAACGTCAGCATTAATTTATTCAGAAAATATGGTATAACATGGAATATATGACTTTTGAGAGTGCTTAAAAAATTAGAATGTCATTAAAACTTTCTCACGTCGATATTTCTAATGCAATATTGTCACAGCAGGTATCTTGCCTGACTACATTTTGAGGTTGGCTATGCGTGCATAATGTGTTGTACTGGGATTAACGGCGCCAAAAAACCTAGTGGTTAGTAACCGAGGACCATCATTTTGAAGCACTGGTCAGCCGCAATCTGTAATCTTTCCCTTTTGGGTTAAAAAGGATATTTATAGATTCTCCTTCATTTAAATTCTTTCAAAGATGCTTTTCTACATTTAAAAGCCTGTTTGTTGAATATTTCATTTGTATCAACGGGTAACATGATGTTCTTGTAAATCTAGTATTTAATTCACATAGGAGGAGCACTTTTTGTTATTTCTTGGACACATGTAAATGTTGGTTTCGTAGAAAGCTCCTAACGTGTAACTAGGTTGTGTAAAATACATTTTAGGTTTATCCTATTTAGCCAAAATTTATTCCTTGTAACATATAGCAAAATGGCACGAAACTACTTTAAAAGCACTCAGTCTACATTATAAAAGTTACACAGTTCATTGTTAGCATTTCACGGCTTTAGGTTTCACGATTATTGAGGCAAGGAAACTTATAATACAGTTTAGCACTCTTTAAAAAGAAAAAAACATTTTAACAAAAAAATAACGTGCGTGTGTTATTGCTAGTAAATATAGCAAAACTGTTTTGGCAATGCATAGACGAATCATAAACCGAGAAGCTTTGCCCAGTCAATAACACAAACGGTATTTGCACAGAACCTGCCTGGTACTTCTATTATTTTAGTACAATTCACGGTAAATACACCGTTAATGACTAAATATTTCTGCCATTATCAGACGCCCTAAGAAATATGCAGTGTATAAATTTAATTGAAACAGAAAGCTAAAATATTTTAGTTTCTAACTAAGTGCGTAAATTCCGTATAAAGAACTTTCAGATAAATATGCAGTTTCTACATTCTCATAATAAAGTAATTTGTTTTGCATCCATGAGAAAATTGTTATATAATTATTTTTGTTACATACTAAAGTAACCAATCCATTTCTTTTATGACTTATTCCACTAAGTAATTAAAAACATCCTCATATGGCTTTGATTCAGGATAAACATACCTGTAAATTCGGTCATAAGAAAATATGCTTTCATATGGAAAATGTAACATTAATAAGTGGAAAGTAAAATCACGTATTCACAGTAGTATTTAATATAGCATACAAATACTCTTAATTTCTTACAATGTTATTACTTTCCTTACGATCTTATCAAGTACACTCTTCTTTTGTAGAAAGGTATTTATCACCCAAAAAACACATTTGGATGCCAAAATAGGTGACGCGCTTTTTTAAATTTTATCACAAATAATTATAGTTAGGGCATTAGATTTGTTTTGATTTTCAAGTTCTATCATTACTTCAAATTCAAGTTCAAAATTAAGATATGTCAAAAGGCCTATACACTGTCTCAGTATTATATTGGAAATAATATCTATATTTCAAAAATAGAGGTTAGGAGTTTCACACTGTAGATCGATCGGTTTTAACGGTCTCTCAGAGAATTTAGCATTTTGCCAAACAATATTTTAAAAAATTTCAAGTGGGAAAATTTATGTGCTAGAAACTGGTGGACGATGCAAACATTAACGCTCTTGCACGAACATATTGCTTTGAGACAAACTTTGCGCTGCTGGGAAATATTGATTCTTTTTGTTCCAGAACAGCACAGTTTTCTTAGGTGTGTAAGATGTTTAATCAGAATATCTTGGGTTATAGCGATCTATAAAATGTCCGTTTTGTAATTCTTTGCAAATGCTTCTAATGGACGACGTTTCCCTATACGTGAATGCTAACTTCATTTGTTCAGGTAAGAAGCTGACTCGAATGAAGAGAAACGCAACGGAAACGTATTTTTGTTAATGATGATTACCACGATCATAAATTGTGCAAAATGTTAAGAAAAGGGAATACGAAACTAACAATATAGCATAAAAATCTATAAGCAACTGATGTCGAGGAATTACATACTTCAATACAGACAGAGTTTATTAAACAAATGAAAGCATATCATCTTATAATAGAAAATACAGTTTTTTCTATGCAATGTCAAACCATATCACATGAGCATTTGAAAAAAGACTATCACTCTTCTTTTAAATTTCTGTAATCACGTAAGCACACATTCGGTGTAAAGGGGGCTTTGATAATAATAATTCCCTGATTATTTATTTACTAAAAATCATACTACCTAAATGATTTTATGTTGATTTCTAGAAGAAGCGCAGCAGGATACTTGCTGTAAATCTGATCACAGTTGTACTCACAAACGAGATGCAACAAACCTTGTAAAATAACCTTTAATATCAAATAATACATAAAATATATGTGGTGTATGCGTTGGTATGGAAAAAATGAAACTGGGAAAACGTTATCTCTAAATATGATGTAACTTTGAAATACTACAAAGCAATGTCAATCCGTGTGTGTGTGTTAAAATACTTATAAGCGCTTATTGCCTTGAATTACAAAAGCCCTGTCTCCATTTCCAGACATTTTCAGCCAGAATGTTTTCATTGTTTACACTTTAATAGAATATCTTGAAGATTCCTTGCAGCATCTTATTAAGTGAGGCAATGTCAGTAATTTGAGGACCTATGAACAATCTTAGGAAAGGTCAGAATGTAAAGATGAGAAGTTTCAATTGGAAATTGGCAAACCTCGGTTAAACGCCTCTGGCTGTTCCCGCACCCCGAAAGACTAGGTTGCCTCAGATGAAATACACTGGCTTTAAATTCGGTCAGAGTGGGCCAGGCTTTGGCACGTGATTTTATGAATTTCAAAAGTTTTAATCTGAATTTGACTGTAAGAGAGCCGTAGATTAAAAGAAAATAATAAAATTTTACTTTGAGGAACAGTCAAACAGTCTACGAAACTCATCGTCATAAAACTGTGAATAAAGTGGCCGACACTGGGCATCGTTTCACGGTTCTCGCAATCTTCCACTCTCGTTCCCATCAGCTACAACACTTTCCCTTTTTGCAACTTATCTCGCTGGTAAAACAGGTTCACGCTATTCAATCTGCTGTTTGGTGAATAACTGACTGCTGTTTTTCTTTCTTCATCTAAAGATAATGAATTCCACATCACTAAATTTGCGGTTACTCTCGCCTTAGCTGAACCGAAGGATTTATTCCTGTTCGGTTAACAGTGAAAGGGAAGTGCCTTTTCTTTTTCATAAAGGAAAACTGGCTGCCTTCGGGCCTTATTTGCATTGCAAAAATTTAACTTGAGGTAAAATGTTACCCAAAGTATAACTTTTCTCATTTTAAATTCACTGGTCTTTTAACATGCAATTGTCTGAGAACATTCTGTATCTGTGTACGAATGTTCAATTTGTGGGTAAGAAGAAGGCATCATGTACAAATCCTTGAACACAACTAGCTATAAATACTGTGAGCTGTCATTCGGTGACATTCTTTTCTCAAATTATGTAATGCCAAGTTCTGCGTCATTATCTGAGCTCGATTTTGACGAAAGTGACAGAATGGATGCCAGATGAAATGCGTTCATTTTTTATGTTCAACGATTACATTTACATATATTTCATAAATAAGTAGCCATAGCATCTTATTTGGAAAGTCTATAAAATAAAAATAACCCCCACATTTTCTTGTGGGCATATTTTTATATTTTCTTACAAGTGTATAAAACACTACCAATTTTCAGGTATCTGAACACCCTAGATATAGTTCTGAGTTCCCCTTTGGGGCCGAAAGAGAAAAGGGATTCTATGAATAGACTGAAAATTTTAATGTTGTAAATTACTCAAATTAATGCTTCTTCCTTTTAATGAAATCAGAGATCAAAATTTCAACTAGCTTAACTTTATTTACTAAAAACAAGAATTTGGCATGATGAAAACATCGCGACTTTTGATGACGAACTCAGATGTTTGAAGATATTTTAAGTGTTCTTAAAGTCTTCTTTAATATATTTTCTGTTTCCAGTTACCCGATTTCTATTGAAGGAAGGTAGCTTCCCCATTCTATGCTAATAACGATTCTTCTAAATCCCTGACTTTTAACACATCCTGCCAAAAGAGTCAGGCTTGAGCCTCGAATGAACTACGGACGATACGCTTGCCTAATAATGCTGGCGTGCCACTTTTAAGAAAGACTTCACCTAAATTTGCATTAAGATAATGCTTGAAGACATACGGGTTTCTCATGCCGTTCGTTAAACCGCGAAACGAAAAAAAACTGCTTTGAAAAATTTTGTTTCAGACCAATACCATTAAAACTCCTTAAATACGCTGTTTAACCATTTTGTATACTAGGATTTATATTACGAAGTAAAATTAATGTCAATGTCTAATTAAATGCAAAAATTATATTCAAGAATGCTTCTGTCCTATGAAACTAGAACATGAATTTCACAATTACGTACCACTGGCCCCTTGACCTCAACTTGGTCAATGACGATACCCAGAAAGACGTGTAGCCTGTGTAGCCTCCTAATTACTCGAAAGAAATCATTATTATTATTGATCTTAATGTTTCAATCAATATGATAGTAGTAAGCAAGTAAAGCAAATCTATTTTAAATGATGCAATGATAGGAAGTGTACATTTATGTGCATATTGATGTAGGTTACTAAAAGGAATTCTCGCATGAAAACCGTATTTTAAATAAAAATAATGCGTTTTATGTACCGAACGAAAAGCGATTTCCGAGACATAATAAACGTTCCTTTGGTCGGAAAACATATTATTTGCAGAAAAACACGTGTCTTTTGTAAATGGGAAAGGATGAGTAAAAAATGTGCTCAGAAAAACGTCAAAAGAATCGAGCTCCTTAATGCCCCTTCGCAACAATTCTTATATAATGTGAATTATTGTCGTCTTATTCATGTAGCTCAGATTTCATGAGTTAGTTGATGTTAGTACCTGACTGACGGAAATGACCAGCATCTGCCAAGCAAATATCAAATAAACAGACCACGTGCTTCGGAAAAAAAAACTAAATTCTTAGATTTGTTAAATGATTATGTCTCTGGTAGGTGAGCATTTGCTTTCCTCTGGGATTAGCATGGATATTTATCAACTAGAATAACACCGAAAACAATACTTCTCTTACAAGTTCAAAAACCAGAATGAAAGTCAAATTCGTTATGAAAATATGAAAAACAATTGAAGCATATTGAGAATGAATACGACTTATTCATATTTCTCTGAGGTGCAGTATTTTACTTTGATCAGGTTTATGTTCAGCGCCAGTCGTCGAGTGTTAGAAAGAGTTGGATTCCGCCAATTGTTCTGAGTTTGAATGATGTATGGGTGAAGTGCTTGTCTGACACTGCTCCCTCTGACACTTTGCAGAAACAAGCGGCACCGCCCTACATCAGGCCGGGGAACTAATAATTTCTCGTGGTTGTTGAAATGTATAACTTACATACTCCTCATTCATGTAATGAGTTATACTTTCAAGGATTGCGTTCCAGACGGTTGTATAGTGGTCGATGACAGATTTGGATCCCGCCAGTTGGTCCGAGGATGGTAAAGGTTTAAATTTTGAGAGGTGTTTGAGTGAAGTGTTTGAATAATGATGCTGCCGTTGTCCTTCCTCAGAAATTAGCGGCCTTACGCGAGGACCACCGAGTGTTAACATCCATATAAATTGCTCATGTGTGAATGTGCACATTAAGAAAGAAAGAAGCACTACTATAAAAAAATTAAAAAAACTCAGTTTTCTGTAAACTTCACGTTCAAAACGTTATATGTATTTCATACGGGATGTACTACACCAACATGGTATATCAAGAAACACAGTGTCAGTTATCTCTCATTTCTTGTGTAGGAATCTATAAACTGAATTGACTTTATTTTCTTTTAATAAAAATTTAATATTCCTTTTTCTACCTCTGAATTTGCCTGGAATTTTTTATGCAGTGAGAAAAATCAATCACAATTAAGAACGCATGAACAGATAGACCTGTTGTCTAATAAAATGATATGAGATCATTCATGATCAAATTCTGTATGTTTTTCAAAGGAAAATTTATATTCGTTTCCTTCCAAATTTTCTTACCGAGCCACATATGATTCGCAGTTGCGTAATTTGTAGGTCAGAACATAACAGAGCTGTGGATCTGGGCTCCAGAAATCCGGCAAGCTAAGTAAAAGGATGTGATGGCCTTTTATAACTGTGAAGCAGTGTCTGTAACTAAAACGCCAAAATTGCAAGTCACCAAAAAAATAACCTACGTAAGCTGCGTTTTATATCGTTCTCGCTAAACCAGCCGGAACTTCAATACTTGCACTCCACGATCATAGAAAATTGGAAATGTTTGTCGTGTCATGACAGCATATCATTTCCCTCTGGAGGTAAACCATGGCTAGAAATAATAAGACTTATTTATAAGTATTTTTATTTTTAACGACAGAGATCTTCTCCAACAAACTCTTTGCTGTAGAAGACGGTCAGTGCTATCCTAAACGAGATCTGTGAAAAAACACGACAACATATACACTGAGGTGCCAAACCCTCCACCCCCCCCCAAAACGTAGGAAAGGCTGTATTATTTCCTTTACATGCCACCTCACCCATGACGTGAACGGTATCGTCCGCAAACGACGTATGTAAACAGTCAGACATGTCCGGAAGCTGAAGTAGTAGCATTCGCAGTTCAGATGGCAGGTTATAAGGATTTAAGCGATTTAAAACGTTGTACGATCGTCCGCATCCGAAGATATGTCACTTCATCTCGGATTCACCACGAAATTTGATTTCAGACGGACAATAACTTCAAAGGTGTACCTGATGACTCAAACACAGGGAAAACATCCAGAATGCGAGACCGTTGTGGTCTCAGAAAAGACCTGGACGATCGCGGACAGCGGCATCAGGTTCCCATCCTTTCATCCGACAGGCGTGTAACAATGCCACAAATCACAGTGTAATTCAATGCTGGAGACAGTAGAATCATCAAACTTGAGACAGTGCAAAATTTCCTATGTTCTATGGGGCTTAGAAGCCGACATCCAACTCAGGAGCCATTGCTGACCCGACGGCACAAGGCTGTGTGCGTCTCTTGGGCTCGAGAAGACAGCCATTGGACGCAAGATGACTGGAAAGCTGTAGACTTCTCAGACGAATTGTTTTACCAACAGTTTTGAGCAGATGACCGACACCGGGTGTAGATGCAATCCCTCGAGCCAATAGAACCAGCATACCTACAAGGGACAGTGTATGGCGGTAGTGGCCCTGTTATGGTGTGGGTTGTTCTCAGCAGACATTAATTTGGGCACTTCATACGTCTGTCACCACTATGAACGGTGGAGGCTACATGCCATCTCTGGTATTGTTTGCATCTGATCATCTCATGCTATCTCTCCGACGGTTGTGTCCTCTTTTAACAGGATGACACAACCGTCAGATAGGTAGCATGAGAGTGCGCCAAAGCCCTATTCCACGGTAGCCCGATTATGGCTGGAGGAATATTTCATGGGGTTTGATATCCTGAGTTGGCTCTTTCGTTTGTCAGTTTTTAACGCCATCGAACAAATTTGGAATGGTTTTCCGCGTGCTTTATCGCCAGAAATCCTCCACTGGCGGATATTGCGGAATTGTGGGCCGCAATTCGGGAAAACATCGTAAAATAAAACTATCTTAACTCCATGTGAATGTAAAATATTGTGAAGAGAGTTCTTATAGTTTTATGAATTAAAATGACATAACAACAAAACTCAATCCTTCAAGGATATCTTTTTCTCACATGAAATATGTACGGTGATTCACAAATTCTGGAAAAATTATCAAGGTCGTTCTCTTTACGTCTCTTTTTGCAACACTGCACTGCATGTCATCGAAATATTTGTGGGTGGCAGCATTTGGATGAAAAGTTCTGATTCTTGCAGAAATGTACGAAACATTGAAATTAATGAAGTTTACATGTCGTTATTTTACATTATGGGAAATGAGGACGAAATTGTGAGAGAAACAAATTACAAGTAAGAATCCATTTCCAAAGTAAAAGTTTTTCTTCAGTATTTGCTTTGAAAATGTTTTATAAACATTCAAATCAACTTGTGAACATAGCTTTCGTTTGCGCTATTGTTCTCAAAGTGACAGCGAGGTTAACTTCGCTCAGGAGGAAGACAGAATTAACATTCGGTTTGAATATTCATGTTATACCTGTTAAAGATTAAAATAATTGGTGTTCAAACTGCATTAGTCCATATAACGAATGATCCGTATTTTGCCATTGTTGAGATACGAAGCCATCAAATCCCACCATCTAAAAATTCATCGAATCCTGATTTTCTAACAGTGGAACTACGCCGACATGGTCCACCCTTGAAAATTGCGGTTTTGACTCATCTGTCATTTCGTAAAACCTTATATATTTTGTCTCATCATGAAAGGCAATACTACCAAATTGGAAGTAGGGCCCTTCTGCTAACCAGTCTTAAAGGAGCTCACTGCAGAAGAAGAAAAGATCAGTGTAGAAGAATTATCAAGTCTTTCTGTTTGGAACTTCACGGCCTTGCGGTTCATTCTAACGTTCAGGCGCCAGTATAATGAAGAAACCCTGTTTCGCCGGTGGTGTATTTCAAACGTAAGCATTAATATTCCGGTAAGAAATATCCTCCCAACTGTAATACTCCAGCAAAGCTGCACAACATTCAGTTTTGATTTATGTTTCAACTCAGTGGTACTCAGAACCTAAGCATTAAAATAATTGGTTGGGCAAGCCTGACCAATAAATGGTGAAACTGTGTAATCTGCTGCAGAGTTCAAATGTACAAGATTAAAATTTCAACCAATCCCAAATAATTTGAGTGCACTTAATTTACAACAGGTTCTAGTGGGGAAAACGTTTCAAACAAATCCTTTCTTAGACACCAGAATTCTCAGTAGGGCCGCAGAGATGTGGGAGAGATAAAGTTTTTGTTAAAACTTCTCTATCTCACCTTTCCCAGCATAGCGTCTTTTCTCTCGCCAACATTGTTACTCAAATTGTGGTTTAAATTCTCCAGTTCATATTCTAACTGACATCCGTCTGCAATAATACGGAAACTTTGTGTATAAATGTTAATTCGGTAGTTTTATTGCATGCTTTCGATAATAAAATTCATGTAACGGATCTGTGTTTATGGTGAAGCGTCTATCATTGCATTTATCTTCCATGCGTATCAAACATTCCTCGACGAGAACAATTCGCGTGTCAATAAAACTCTTGATTTCTCTAGCTTTTCGCATGAGCCAAAAGATCCGTTTCCGAGGAACAGAAGAATAGCCCTTTATCCACGAACATTTTATCGATATAGCTATGTGGTGGTTATCTCTCTCACATACAAAGCACTCATGTGATGCTGACAGTCATTTTCGTTCTGTAACATCAGCTGGACGCATTTACGAGATTCTAGTGTTCTTTATAATTTATTTCTTCATTGCGAGTTTTAGCGACTTAAGTGTGACTTTGAAAAGGTTATAAGACTGTAAGCGTGCTGAACATATTAGGAAATTCAATAGCTTGATGAACAATGTCATGTTACTAAGTAATAAAGCGGTAAGGAATACCTTTAATCCTTATCGCCTTATTTCTATTTCTGAACAGCAGCATTCACTAAGATTTTAACGAAAGCTGTCGGTAAAAATAACATGTAAAATATATGTTAGCATCAATAAGGGGTTCTAATGCTGCTCTTAATAATGAAAATAACATACAAAAAAAAAAACTTTGACCACATGTGAATGGAAATAAGTTTCAGTGGCACATTCTTTTAAAGATTAATAACGATCCATACCAGTTCCAGGAGACCCTATGTATATATACAGGGAAAGTGCCAAGTCGTTTCAAAATCTCTTTGAATAGTAATTGTTTCTTTAATCGTATTAAGCGCTGTGCTGCCAAAAAGGAGATGACAAAACAGCAGCAATGTTTTTCATGCAAGAGATAGTCGTCGCGAGTGGTAATACGGTTCAAGAAATCTTCGAAGTTGATGTTACTAGGTCTTTGTAAGAAATTCTAGATAAGTAAACTTATAAAGTAACCGAAATTTAGACCATATTTTACTGCGGGAAGTCATCTGGTACTTCTTTAAAAATATTGGAAGTCATAAGCCATTAATGATATCAGATGTTATCTGGATAACTAACTAAGAAGGAATTATAACGTAATTGACTTTCCGCTGAACTGTAAATCTTTGTCCTTAACGTCACTGATTAGGTCTTGTGTACTTAAATCAATGTAATATTCGAAGGTACCCATAAGCATTCGAGGAAGAGGTCAATACTTGTACTTACAAAGAAGTTTATTCTGCTTGCATGATGTTTGCTACCCTCTCATATCCAGTTCATTAGATTACTCAATCCATCAGCAGCGATTAATATCCAATCACAGTGTAACGTCTATTATCTCGATTATCAATAACATCAATCCCAAAAAGCAAACGCTGCCTCGCATTTTTATCTAACGTTCTCATAACGGCACACATATGTCACTCTCGTTCCAACCACAGATTGTTGCCAACGTCATTTAAGTTTGAGGAAAAAGACATAACGTTAGGATTTGAAAAAGTCAAAAAGAGCGAACTGAAATTTACATAGAACAAGAAACTCAAAAGGTAAGCTAAAATAGAAATTACGTTATAGAGTAATAAATGTGCGGGTAACATATAATCACAAACTTTTCGCACATCAGTGATTTTACCGCAATATATCACTGGAATCTCGTCCTCAGAAATCTCTAAAATTTGTTTCCTTGTCGCGATATATCATATCTCATTATGCGATTTGTGATTTGAGCGTGGTCGAGTAGATATCTGGAAATGCGAGTTCAAATCCAAGGACAAGCTGATATGATTCGCAAGTCTTCTTAGGGGGTACTTCATCGACAAGAGTAAATTTAAGACATTCTGATTGAAAACTTTCATGAATATAAGTATGGGACACTTCTATACATTATTTTCTTTCAAATATATGCTTTGCTTAATCTTCCTCATTTCAGAACTGAATAATTAAATGCTTCATCCGGAAGCAGAAAAAGATCTGGGGAAAATTATATTGTTTCTAAACTTCCCTTGGTAGCAATAAATCCCAAGATTACGAAGCGCGTTCCACAGCCTTTTTGCAACGAACTTTGCTTTATTGCACCTTCACGACGTCACTTATAGATCCAGTGAGTTAGGACGTAATATCCATCGATGAAAAATACTGTTGTTTCAACAGGACTCGCTATATTGAACAACTACACCGATATAACGCTGTAAATCTCTAAAGGCACAACGTTTACCACGCTATTCTGGAAATCGTGAAGAAATATGTAAAGTTTAAGAAAAATTGTTTATATTTCGTCTGTAAAGGTGTAAGACTCCAAATAAAGTCTTGCTCCACATTTGGAAAGTTAATACTTTTCAAGAAATGGTTAACACACACAAACATACGTTCACTCTAAGCAGTTTCAGTTCAGGCGTAGTTTTCCTACAGTTTTTTTTTAGAAAAAACAGAATTAGTTTTCTGCTGTTCACTATTATTAGTTTTAATTACTATTTCAGTGGGGAATATGCCAATGAGATCTTTAGTTACTTTGAATTTTCACCGAAGTGGGATGGATTAGTATTGGTTAGAAAGAGTTAAGACTGTATTACCTGCTTTTTTCTTTCAGTAATTGCTTTGCCTTCACTGACATTTTGGTATTCAATGGAAGAGTTGACTGATCCAGATTTGACAGTTAAGTCGACTGGACGCAGTTCTTTTTTGCTGTCTATTTAAATACAAACATTTTAACGAATTGGATGTTAATGTAATATCAAGCCACCTAACTAATGGTCTTCGTTTGTCAAAGTATGGAATAACTAAATTATTTCCATTAATATAGAAACTATAGCTTGCTTCTCTTTGAGTATGCAGACGACATGAAGTGACTTATAAAATTGCACTCTTTCCTGGGTCTTATAAAATAGTGTGCGGCGCAGAAACGGAGGGAATTGAATTGTAGTCAGTTAATAATCTTCCCGATGTATTTCTAAGTACTGTATTTCTTTATATCAATATATTGATAATACCATTACTGAAACACTTAGCTAATGCAGAAATATTTGATTTATTACTCTCACTTTAAACCTGTTTCCTTCTCAATTGGGAGCTCCTTTCATTAAATGCAATATCTCGGTGCAGAACACACGAAGATTTTCCAAACTACACCTCCTGATTTTAGAAGGTAAACACCAAAGTTATTCTGTGGCAGTAATATTTTTGCCATACTTACCATTTGAGAAGTAATGCCACTAAATTCTCTAGTGGAATGAATTAATCCAAATTGGAAAAAACCTAGATACAATTCAAAACCCCTTTGTATACAGTGTGTTACCTCATAATGTATCACAATTCTTAGGCAAACAATTTAAAGTAAATAACGACAAATTCTGCAGTATAATAAATATTACGAAAAAGCTGAAAGCTACATTAGATCTCAAGAAACTGAGAAATTCTCCATTTTACCCTGATGATGTATCCCATTCATTTCGACGAAATCTGAATGCATTTAATTCGGCAAAATCCCAGACTTGCTGGTACAACACTAATTTTGAGACAACTGATCTGCTTTTTTTTTTTTTTTTTTTTTTTTTTTTTTACTTAAGGTTTAGGTCCAATTCACATTAAGTTGTATGGAGCGAAGAAGAAATAGATAGATTTGGGGTATTGTCCCCTGATTGGAAAGGTTGAAAGAAGAATAGGAAAATAGAGTTGTAGATTTATACTGCTAAAAGTGAGCGCAAGAGAATTGCACTTTTAACAGTTAAGAGAAAAGTAACAGCTGACATGGTTTTGAAATTGGAACTGATCTGCTTTTAGATATAATTACAATTATATTTTATTTTGCTGAATATATAGTGAAAACCATTACGGCTGCTTAAATGATGTGATATTTCAGTAAAGTATTATGAGAAAATTTCATTTTAGTGTTTTCTATAGAGAAAGAGTTATTATAACTTCATATTTTACCGAAACTGCTGTGTATTCATGGTCGTCAGCATAAATCCAATATTTACACGTGTTTTGATAAAAGCTGATATATATAACTACGATGTAATTTACGTTTAAATTAAGAGAAGTGTATCTTTTGACGACATGTGTTTTCTCAGGAAAAAGACACACTATAAATTTCTTCATAGACAGATATAAAAATTTAGCGAAAATTGTGGTACATTATTAGTCAAAATATACACAATTACTTATCACTAAAGCCCGGAAGTTAAGGCAAAAGGCCTTAAAATGCTTTTTTTGCCTTTTCGGCTCATATTTGAAGAAAATGACTTTTTATGTTTTTAATGCATTTTTTTTGCCTATACTCAACAAATGCACAATTAAAAAATGATTTCTTCTTAAGAATGCGATAAAATCAAAGTTTTGTTGACAATCTAGCATGCAGTACGTAGGGTTTCCGGGTAAACACGTAATTTATTTTAAGTTATTCATTTCTTTTAAAAATTCTTTTTTAGGGTATAGGTGTACAAACCATAAGGTAGGTGGCATTTTCTCTAAAACGAAATCACAGTCGGCAAACATGTGAAAGTAAACACTAGTACAATCGGTACATTCAAAACGAGGTTCTCCAATTTAAGCAGCGGTGGCAGACGCATGCGCAGAGTCTGCGATGGGCAGCATCTCATTTTACGTCTTGCCCTCCCTAGAATCCTAGATGTTAGTTTCTGCGCATGGCGGAAGTAGCCAAATCCGGTCAGATAACATTGTAACCAATCAAGCTAGAGTGAAAGCCAAGAATGCACGTACACACATAAGACCTTGAACGTAAGTGCAAAACTAGGCAGGGAGATTCTGTTAGTTCGCTACCCCTAATAGATCTCGCCTTGCCTCCAAGTGAAATAATAATGCCTAAAACTGCTTCTTCAACCAGTGCTAAATTAAGTCTGTATGTTCAAGGGTATGGAATTGATATCTTGTTCACTGGTGGAATGGTGTTGCTTTGTAAAATATTCGATACGAAACTGAATTACGAAAAGAAATTCTTCATTTCACAAGATTTGGCAACAGCTAAACATAAAGCTGCTGTTATTCGGAAGATTGGTGAAAAAAAGACATGTTTGATTTCCTCATTCGCTTCTACTTCGCAGTCACAGTTTGCAAGTTATTTTTGCTATTCTTTTATAGATGCTGTAATACCTTTGTGGAAGCTGGAAAATAATTCACTAAATAATTTTTTGGAGAAATATACAAAAGAAAATATTCGGTGCGAAGCAACTTTGCGGAAAACATACTTAGATTCCTGCTACGTCGGTATAATGAAAGAAATACGAGAAGATATCGGGGATAAAAATATCTGGATCAGTATCGATGAGACCACAGACGCCACTGGAAGGTATGTGGCAAATGTTTTTATAGGTACAATGGAACCTGCCCAGCCCTCAACTATCTACTTACTTACATCAGAACAACTTCCAAAAACAAATAGTAGCAGGATTTCTCAGCTTTTTGCCTCTTCATTAGCTCTTCTTTGGCCTGGCGGAATAAAGTATGAAAATGTACTATTGTTTTTAACAAACGCAGCTCCTTATATGGAAAAGGCTGCCCACAGTCTGAAAGTTCTCTTTCCAAAAATTCTTCATTTAATTTGTTTGGTTCATGCTCTCCACAGAGTAGCGGAGGAAGTACGTGGGTTATATCCGAATATTGATGTGTTAGTGAGTAATGTGAAGAAAATTTTCATTAAAGCTCCTCATCGAATTCACTTATTCAAAGAGATGGAACCAAATCTTGCTTTACCGCCTGAACCGATTTTCATAAGATGGGGAACATAGATATCAGCCGCTGTATATTACGCAAATAATTTGAACAAGATTGAAGAAATTGTTAACAGTTTTCAAGAGGATGAATCCTGCGCAATACGCACTGTTCAACAGATACTAGCTAACGATTCCATTCGTAACGATTTAACATTCAAGCACACTTTTCACAGTTGCCCGATATGATTACTTTGCTGGAAAAATAGAACGAAACGTTAGTGAATGCCTTGAAAATATTAAATGATGTAGTTAGTACAATTAAATGTGTTCCCGGGAGAAAGCGTCAAATCGTGAGTGAAAAATGTCAACGCGTTCTTTCAGCAAATAATGACTTGGAGAAAATCAAATTCATCGCTGAAATACTCCAAGGTGAAAGTTCAACTTCCATTGAAATGGATCCTACAATTGCCTCATGTTTCAAATACGCTACCATTACCTCCATAGAAGTTGAAAGATCATTTTCGCTTCTAAAACATATCCTAAGTGACAGAAGGCAGTGTTTCACGTTCGAACATTTTAAAAAAAACCTAGTACTTATGTGTAACCGCACAAATAAATAAGTGATAATCTGATAAATGATTTTGCCAATTCAGCTTAACACCTGTATATGATTCAAATTTTTCGACCACTTTTATAAATGCCTATTTTTGATGCCTATTTTGACGCTTTGTTTTGCTTATTTCTGCCTATTTTTGGTACTTGTTTTACTGCCTCAACTTCCGGGCTTTACTTATCACATATGAAGTGATTAAGAGTGGTTTTATATCATGAGTTTATTTGACGCAAAATAGAATCAGAAACTTTCGGATTGCTCTCTCCTCAGAAATAATGATTTACGTTATATCATTAAAGCAGGATTCCAGATAAGTCAAATCTCAGACCGGTAGCAAGAGCTATCCTGGCTATCAAGTAAAGTCGGAACGTATTCGATGTGCTTAACGAAATTCCTTAAAAAACCATTGATAGGTTCAGAACGTGCACAGTTAATTCAAATATTACTCACTATACTCCATTGAAAGCATAAAACTTAACACAAAATTTGTATTAATAGAACTTATGTTATATGCTTCCTTTTGTGATATTTTTACATTGATTATTATTTTCTAAAACAAATATCGAATTATTCTGCTGTAAAGCATTGCAACAATTGTAGATAAATATTGTTTAGTGCCTAGAGAGCCCTCTTTAATAATACATAAATGATTAATAGCTTTAGCTAACGACCTCAGAATTTGAAAATAATTTCTGAAATTCTTATCAATTTGCTGAAGACGATTTCGATTGTTTTCCTGTCAAGAGTTTCTTTGACGTTGATTTGAGGTGCATTTTTCAAATCTTCCACTTAGAAACTGCCGAGAAGAGCACGGTTTCTCTGGGAAATGGAACCAATGTATTGTTTGGGTTGAGTTCTACTTTGCAACGCAATCAACCACCTCACAGATTTGTGGTTTCCATTAATTATTTCCCAGGCCCAGTGACAGTGCAAAGAACTTATGTAGACGATTCGGTTTGCATGTTGGTGTGAAAACAACAAATATCCTTACTTTGATAAAGAAGGATAAGGACAATGCAGGTATACAGGAACGTCATGGTGTTTACATCATACCCCTTCCATCCGTGGACGATTCTGTGCAATCCGAACTATACATTGGTTCCACAAAGCGTGCGTTACTATTTCCTTTGATGGAACATAAATATGCTGTTAAGAATGGAGCAGGAAACACAGCATTAGCATGCCGGACTCGAGATGGATTACATTATCCAGCTTGGAGTCATGTAAGTACACTGTCTTCACAACCTGACATTCCGCCATTATTGTTAGCCGAGAGTTTGAGCATTTATGCTAACAGGGACTCCGTGTGTAATGATAATTACCCTTGTGATATACCGGAGACCTGGAAACAACTTGTTCCAGTTCGCAACACCAATATTAATCTTTGACTTTTTGTATGTTTTAATTTTATAATTTGAATTGTTTGAATTTGTAGTATGTGTATTCTGTAGCAGGTGTTAGAGTGGGGTTTCTGTGTGTCTGTGTTGTAAAATGATTACACTCAATTGAGTGGGTGATTTACGTGCGTTTACAATTATTATAATTTTGTAAGGTTTTTAGTCTCTACCTAATTTGAGAACATTGAGAGAAGGGTAGTGAGACTGTGTGCGCATGCTTATTTGTGACATGCGTCATTGCTGTAACTTCAGTGATTGTATATAGGGGCGCGCCGGATTGAGGCAATGTGTCTGAAGATGGGAACAAGGTGTCCCGAAAGATCTAACGGAGTGTTAAGTCGTATCACTTTTATTAAAAGTTCTTAAAAATCACTACGGAGTTTCTTCGAGTGAGTTACGTGTGTGAAGGTTTCTTGTACATAGGTTTTATACAAAAGTCAATTTTTTTGGATGTACTGAAAAAGCGGGAGA
Organism: Macrothele yani; assembly: GCA_039090855.1. Taxonomy (NCBI): domain Eukaryota; kingdom Metazoa; phylum Arthropoda; class Arachnida; order Araneae; family Macrothelidae; genus Macrothele; species Macrothele yani. Next base: position 93,948,022 of record CM077033.1, on the reverse strand, counting down.
CACTGGGCCTTCCTAAAGCAGCAAAACATACCGAAAGGCCAAAGGAAATCAGTGATATAGGTCGTCGAAGCCTCAAAAGAGTTGTTACAGCTAATCGATGCAGTACTTACTGCACAACACTTTAGTGTACAGTAGAGTAACAATGCTGGAACCTCGGTATGTACACGTACCTTTCGGAGAGAGCTTCAATCCATTGGCTACTGTGGTCGTGCTGCTGCTCATAAGCCTTCCATCTCCACTCGGAATGCTACTCATCTTTTAGGATGGTGTAAAGAACATTTATCGTGAACCGTTGATTAATGGAAACGGGTCCTATGAACTGATGAATTCAGATACACGATACATCAGTCTGATGTCAGTGTGTGGGTATGGCGGCAGCCGGGGGAACGCTATTGGTCAAAGTGTACTGTTCCTACGTTCAAGTTTGGAGCTGGCAGTGTACTCGTATGGAGGGTATTTTTCGTGATATAGTACCTACCCATTGGTTATCGTAGACGAACCTGTTAATCAGCACGTCTACCTCGATATTCCGAACATTTATGCCCGACCAATTTTGTGGCAATGCCATGGAAACGAGCCTTGTTGGTATCAGCAGCATAATACACTGAGCCATAAAGCAAGGACCCTCTGTTACGGCGTGATTTGACGATAATTCCGTAACGTGTGTGGACTTGCCAGCACAGAGCCCTGATCGTAATCCCATAGATCACATCTGGGATGAATTAGAACACCGCATAAGAAGTTTGGAAGTCAAAGCCTAGTACTAAGCAACACTTAGTGACAGTATTATATACTGAATGGAAGCGCATGCCTATCGCTGTGTTCCAAAACCTTGTCGAAATCATGTCTCGAAGGGTCAGTACATGCATTAAGGTCAAAGGTGAACCGACACCGTAATAATGTATATCAATAAAAGCTATGTTGTGTTTCTCTTCTAGGTGTCCGGTGACTTTTGTCAATAGAGTGTATATGACGTATTTTCCAAAGAATCGTTCGAAGAATAATTTCGCATTCTGTGTTTAGATATTTTAAAAAACTCAGCGAGAGCTTGTTCTCCACGTAAAGAATAGCAGCCACATTTAATAGCCTGATTCTCACTCTATTTCTGGCCTCGACTGGGACACAGCACTGCATTTGTCTAATGTTGTACTGAGCATATTTCTGTTTTTCGGATTTTTTTTTTTTGATTTTTTTAGGAGGTTTTAAGACCTCCATGCGCATCTCGATGGTCGATTAACAGTCATCTTTTCCTAATATCGGGCCACTGGTTTCAGAAAAGAGAAAGAGACAGTGTTGTAAGACAAGCATATCATCGGAACCTCATCGGGCGTAAAATGTGGAACAACCTTAAAATAACGGCGGTCAGAATGCAGAGCTTACAAAGGGTGTACCCAAAATCGTGCGACAAACAACGAGAGGTGATAGTACACATAAACACGAATATATTTCGCAATGTAAGGTAGGGTGGCACTCCGTCGAAAAATGTTAAACTGCATGTCCACGTTGATCCTCTAACAGTAGAAAAAACACAACTTACCTAAATTATGGGTTAGTGCACGCCAAAAGAAACTTTTTTTTCAAAATCGATCTTGGTATAGCGCGGAAAATGTGCCTAATGCGTCAGTTAGAACTCACAAGAAATTTGATCAATTTTGCTCAATATCTAGCCGCGCACCTTTGGCATTAAAAATGTCAAAAAAAGACAAAAAATGCACTTTAAAGCCTTTTTCGGGAATTTTATTTTCGAAATCGAACTTGGCATAGCAATATCTAACCACGACCCTCTTGCATTCAAAATTATTTTATTAATAGTTATTTTACGGCAATTAATACCGCAAAATAACTGCTGTGTTATTACCTTCCCTTCCCATCCGGATAAAAAGTCGCGGCCGAGTACGAGTGGACTTCAAAAGGACAAGGTTTCTCCGGTTAAGGAAAATTTGGAGTGTCAGGACAATTTGGAAGTGACAACCAAATACACTGAACTTGATTCAGTAACGGACACAGATAGAGACTTCCAGTGGGCCTATTCTTTAGAGAAAATTATAAGAAAGAAGTCCGATCATCATCAAGGTAAATGAGGATTATCATGTCTCGTACTGCATTGGCTGCAGATTTAACGGGCGCCTCATGTAGAGCCGTGACCAAAATTACTACATCAGTGAAAAAACGAGTCCTTATTTCAAATTGAATCTCTATTCAAAACTGAGTTGAAAATTCGATTCAAATCTTCCAAGTTGACATTGAATATAATTTCTAATTTCACGTGTTTGTTAACCAGACACTGCTTAGTTCAAGAACTACATATTTTATGCACTCCATTGAGTTGGAAATTCAGCCCAAAGCTCCAAAGTTGATACAATATAATTTTTAATTTGAGTGTTTGTCAATCGGACATTGCATAGCTCACAGTTTCAAAAAAAAAATTCAGATTTGTTTTTACTTTCTTTTAGGAAAAATAATAAATAAAAAGTAAATAATTTGCAAAACGTCGGTTGAATAAGAACTGTATTTCGTTTTAGGTAATTGGACTTTGTGCCAACACGTATGCTTAGCCGAGTGTTTTCGCTTTACACCCAGTGCCTACATTTCACATCGCTATGCGTGCTTTATCAATTAGCATGTAACTGCACAAATCTACATTGGTTTGCTCAACAACTCAGGTAAAGTCATCTAGATGTCGTCTACTGGATTGCCTGTTGGTCATATCACACGGTGGCAGCAACTCGACGTTGTTCAAACCGATGTACACCGCGTAATAACTTTCGCCCAATCGCTGAGCGTACACCGCCCGTGTGCTTTATACCCTAGCTACACCCCCCCCCTTACGTGATGCTGCATATATACGCATGCCCTACCTTACTGGACCCTAGTATACCTCCTGAGTGGTCTTTCGGTCCGTTCTGCGTACTCGTTCTGCTGTTATGCTAATTTCTCCTCTTGGTCCTTAATTTTTGCACATCAGTGTATGTCACGAGAAATATTTGAGAGATTTTAATTTATATAACTCTGCATTTTCCACTTAGAAAAGATCTTTCTTAAAAGGGAATAAGCACAGATAGAAAAACAGAGGTTTTAAACTGTATTAATCCATTCTTTAAAGGAAAGGAGGGATTTAAACTAATACATAATGTGTTGTGTATTAGAAAGTTTTAAATTCTGAAATCAGCGTGAAGAAAATTTCAGAAAGTTTATTTACATTGGAAAATTACAAATGCTTACGTTTAAATTTTCCGATTGAGCCTCTGCAAAGGAGAGTAGGTAATTTATATCTTAAAATACAGTCTTCGCGAAGAAAAAAAACAAAAACGTAGCACCGAGAAGAAAAAAATCCAATCCAGATCAAAAAACATATACAGTAAAATGAATGATTTCAACACCAGAGCCCCTTGATCATATATTGGGATAAAACAGCAGCATGTGTGGTACAAATCTATGTTGTAGCGATATGTCATACTCAGATACAAGAGGTTACCCAGCGTGGCACATATGCATACTGTCCAGATGTATAGTATGCCAGATGATGTAAAAATTTAGGCCAGTTTGCCGACATTACGGGATGGGCGTATGTGCTTTCCATCCTTTGCCGAGCAAGTTCATTCTGTGAGGGGTTAGGAGTTCTGGATGGCCATAAAACCGTGTCGGCATTACGGGGTAAGGCCTGAGAGAGCCGTTTTGCGTGTGGCCCCGGAATTTTACTTTTGAAAAAGTACTTGATAATGCTGCGAAAGTGAATGGCAGCACAAAAGGTCGTAGAATGTCAAAAACGTACCTTTGAGCCATGAGGGCGGTACCGAGGACTACCAAGGGTGAACAGCTATTGGAGAAAATGTCTTATCTGACAACCATTCCCAGTGGGACTTATGTGTGTCGTTCCACGGTAAAGACAAGATTCGTGTGCTGGCCGGTTGGTCTTCACATACATATGCTCTGGTCATCAGTGTCAAGTGCAAACTGTGAAAAATCACTGAAGGCACGACGCCACTAGACACTATCTCATATTACTTCGTCCCGACACCACTACAACCGGTGCTGACAATGATCGATGGTCAATGTCAGGCTAAGGAGTGGCCTCCTCAGTTGTACTTTCCGGGCCAAAAGTCGTTTGGCAACGGTCGGAATGGGTACTTACGTAACCGCAAACGATACAGCATGTCTGCGTATGTTTAAGAACAAAGAATTCGGTTCTGTTCGTGCTGCTGTCTCAATCGCTTTGTTCTGGCAGTGTCGCTGCCCTCTGCTGTACAATGCCCACGTGCCGCTGATTTGTGCCCAACTCGACCCATTGGCGCCAACATCATCCGACTTCCGCCTCGTTCCGATCCAAATGCTTGCGGATACGATAACTTGACCAACAGGTCTCTGTCAGCCCAATTATTTGTCCTCTCTCAGCGAGTCTTCTTTCAGCCCAATTATTCGTTCTCTCTCAGCGAGTCTTCTTTCAGCCCAGTTATGCCTCCCCTCTCAGACTCGCTCAGCTGCTTATAGTGTTCACATATAATACTTCGAAAGCTGCCTCACAGTCCATGGTGGTCCTTGGAAGCGCAATTCACTGTCACGATTATCCCTGCGTGCTAGCTCTGCTCTTAGTATATCCAACCCGATGGGCCGTTCCCATTCGCCGTGACGGGTCGCTATCTAGTGATTGATCGTTAGTTCTTTAACAATTTGCATACTTGTCATTACGGAACCTTCAGGAGAATCTTCATCAAAATCTAATTCGGGTATCTCTACTTTTTTTAAAAAAGAGTGTATATCGGAACTCACTGAAATAAACATTTTAAAGTCCAATTTTGGTAAATGTGTACTTTAGCGTCCTAAATTATTACCCCGGAAATAATTAACTGTGTGGGAAAAGTGCGACGTACAATTTTTTAAGCATGCAAAATAATGAGTAAAGGTGAGAAAATATAGTATATTTAGATAAAAGGAGAGAATTTTCCCGAAGTATTTCCCTGCGTGTACGACGGTTTGCACCATTTGGTGCGGGAGGGCGAAGCGATGCTAACGGCCATGAGGTGAAGGTTCCGTGCGTCGGGAGTAAGATTTGGAGGTGAATGCGAGGAAGCATACAATAAGAGTGGGGTGTATTTATCAGCGGAGTGCGATGCATCACGTAATCGTGCGCAACTAGAAGTACTTCAGAGATGCGTTATTAATTTTTGATAATAAAATGTGCGGAATGTCGTTATTATTAGTTTAACAATGTCTCCGAATGGCAAGAAATGAAATAATGTACATGTTTTCATGTACGACAGAAGTGTCGAGTAAGAAGCTACGGTTCCGGTTGAATCGCAAGTTTTGATCATGGTTTCGAAGATGTGCAGGTGTAGTAGATGTCTTCAACCAATTCATTTTTAGTTGGGCTGTTATTCCGTACATCATAGCCTCAAACAGATATTTTTGAAAATGAAGGAGCTTCTTCAATTCAGAAATCGTAGTATAGCAGGGAGCCCGCGAGCTTGTTGTCGTATTTTGATAGATAATGAAATTTTAAGCCCTAACGAAATCCGAAATAAAGTATGGATACTCATGACTTTGTAAAGCCCCACTAACCCTGTTGAAAAAGCTAACACCACTTACAATGATTCGTAAAGCGGACCGCTTTCCTTCAGCATAATACAACAAGACGCTTCGATGAATACGTACTGCTGAACCGCTTCCTGTTGTATTCTTCCGCACGTAACTTGCCCTTCTCAAGGAAGCTTCCATTCACCGGACTACACCTAGACGCCGTCGCCGCTTTGTCGTCCTAGGCCTACCGCACGCACTCTTCCAAACCATCGTACTCCTAGGTAAATACTTCGGTAAATTTATTTCCTGTTCTCTGCAAGTACTATATTTTTTTACCTTTGCCCATTATTATGCATGTTTACAAAATTGTACGTCGCACTTTTCTCACACAGTTAATTTGGTCCGACGAAATAATGTGGGACGCTAAAGTACACAGTTACTAAAATTTTAATTTTTTGATCGCTTTTTAACGTGCATGTGTAATTGAAACAAAATCAGATTTAAAATATTGTGCCATTATGTATAACATAAAGTGTCTTTTCCAAAGAGAATATATCTGCACTCACTGAAATTAAAATTTTAAAGTAAAATTTCAATTCCTTTTTTCTCTTCTTAGTGTGCATATGCAATTGGAATAGAATCAGATTGAAAATATTGTACTATAATGTATGACATCAAGTGTCTAAGAAACTCTTGTCTATCATATGCTGCTCATAGTTACTTTGCAGTTATATACTGCACGCAAACGCGATGGACTTTTATTTAGAAACATTATCTTCAAACTCTAAAAGAAAAAAACAGAAATAACACAGTATTTTACTGAAGACATTACATTAAGTTCGTATAGAACAACTTTTACCAACGCTCATAATCAAATACAAAGGTTTTCTTCCCAATTTGGCACTTTTCCAAATAACTTACTGCTTATTAACAATTGGCTTTAACGCACTGTTTTGTCATTAACGTTAATCAAATCAATGGCAAATGTATTTAAGATATTAAAGCTATGTAGTTTTTATCCCTTCAGCTAGAAGAAATTTTTTTTTAAATTTTAGTACGGACCTGCAGATAAAGTGAAGCCTCATACAATACTTACTTTGAAAGATCCACCACGTTGTCTGTACTGAAGTGGTTCTAAGCGATAAAAGTTCTTTCGACATGAAACAAAAAAATGTTTACATGAGAAGTCATGTGCACGAGAAGAATAAGAAAAATTGAAGTTTATTTACCAGATATTTTCACAACCGCAGGTGTGTATATATCGTTCGGAAAATTAAATACTCAATTAAGAAATGTAGGAAATAAATCTTAAGCTATTGAAATCCAGAGAAATGTATATAAAATCCTAAAATTCGAAATTGTTTGAAATGGAATCATAAATGTCAAGGTTCTTTGCTTTATATTTATGCTGAGCCGTTGCGGATACGAATTTCTGTTGGCTGCTAAAGTAACGTTACCCCTGAGACAAAGCAGCACACACAACATCCGTAAAAAATGAATTTATTTTAAATATTTTACATAATACAAGGTGTAACTGGAATATCAAACTTTTAAGAAAAGCATATTCAGCGGCGATTTCTTATTTCTTAATTCATGTATAAATAAGTAATTTTAAAAACGACAAAGATGCGATATACTGTATGTTCAAATGATAAAATATATATCCATTGCTGTAAACATAAATTCTTACAATTCACTGTTCACAAAAAATTATGCGTGGGATACATCGATGTCGATTTGAATGTAAAAACTTAAAGCATAAAAACTCCAAACTATTTAAGTAATCAGCATAAGTTAACTGATAAGTTATGATACAAAAACGGAGTTTCCTTTAAGAGCAGTAGTTAGCAATACATTTTGAAAACGGTATATACATTGAAGTGCCAGGAAAACTGGTACACCAATCTAATACTTGGTAGGACCCCTACGGGAGCGCAAGACTGCAGAAATACGACGGGGCATGAACTCCACTAGCTTCTGGAAATATGCTGTAGGCAATGCACACCATACTTCCTGCAGAGCGTTCCACAATTCGTGTATATTCCGAAGTCTCGGATTTCTGTGTTCGATAGCGCGTTGCTTAGCATCCCAAATGAATTCTATCTCTTTCAGATCTGGGGACGTGGGTGGGATTGGCAACACCCCAAACTCAGATGAATGCTCCTCTAACCATAATGTGGCGTCCCGACGCTTCTGTGAAGGTGCATTGTTCTCTTGGAACAGGCCCAACCTATCAGCATGAATGCAGGACATGAACGGGTGTACCTCGTCAGAAAAAAGCGCACATGGCGTTGGCCTGTCACAGACGTTTGTAGACGTACCAGGCGTCCCATAGAAGTCCCGCTAAGCACCCCCCTTACCATTACGGACACCCCACTAGCCGGTACAGTCCCCTGTTGACAGGCGGAATCCATGGATTCATGGGGTTTGCGCCACACACGAATCCTTCCATCTGCCCGATACAATTGAAAATGTGACTCGTCAGACCAGGGTACTTATTTCCAGGCATTAAGTGTCCATTGGCGGTGTTGCCGTGCCCAACCAAGGCGCATAGCTCTGTGTCGTGCACCCATCAACGGGAATCGAGTTGGGTGTAGGCTTCCAATGCCCATATCGTGCAGGGTACGTTGCACAGTCCGGACGCTAGTGAGGGGTTTGGCCATAACTCACCAGGCTGGCCAAGCGGTTGGTGAGTGGATGCATGTTGTATCTGAGGATATATCGGCTCTAAGTATGTCTCGCCAAGACTTAATTTCTCCTTGGTTAGGTATCCTTTGGTATAAACGACTACTTAGGAAACTGGAAGAGAGGGACGTCATAGTGTGTTCATGCACGGCGACCACTCTCCCACAACGAAGTCTTGTTGTCCAGCAAAACGAACGCACTCGCTTTCCCTCACCACATGTATATGCCATGGGTTCAGATCCACTGACGCTCCAATGCAAACAACACGGTTCCACAGACACGGACACTGGAACCCAAAAAACTCTGTTGACCCAGAGGATCTCTCGAACCGAAGGTGACATTGTCCGGCTGACGTTCTCACTACATACGTGGATAACCCTCATGCGGCGGCTCAGTGGTGTTGTCACCATTGAAAATCATCTGAATGCTGCATGGCGACAGTGAAAAAATATTGGATCGCCATCAGCGGAGGTGTCAGGTCGGAGTTCAACACGTTATTCCTACTAGTAAAGCCTCTATCGTGCAGACCATTTGGGCACAGCAAGCTCTCCGAACCGCAACTCGGGCTATTATATACACTTCTTTGTGAAAACTTAAATCTTCTTACAGGGACCCATCCATTTGGACAAGTACCGCTTTAAAATATTTATACTGGAAAAGTAAGAGAAATAATCTTCTTCAATGTGTATTATATATAAATAAAAAAATGTTTGAATTAAAAACTGGTAATTAACACATTCTCAGTTTCTTTTACTAATTGGTTTATATGACGAATTTTAAACAGTAAAATTACACAAATCACGCTATGCTATGCCCATGAATACTTTTACTGCGTTGAAACGAAACAATAAGAAGTTGTATTAGATCAGTGGTTTAATAGTATTAGAACTATATCGTTAGATTTTTAATTCACGTCAACAACATAAATTCAAATAACTGTTTTTGCAGTTCTTATTTTAGAAACATGGGGCACTGCTCCATTTCAGGAAATGAAAATAAGTTTATTCTATTCAGTAAATTCAGCTCATACATTTCATAAGAAAACGCAACATTATGTCATATTATTTATGATCTCAATGTCATGACGTGAAGCAGATTGACATTGCAAGACACAGGCATTCAGAGCTGCCCAAAAAGAATAGACGTTGCAAAGAATTACAGGACGTATCCTTACTAGACATACCGCTGCCATGTGCCATACGCTCTCGCTATTGGTGCGCATGCGTGGCCTCCCAGCAGTTTGTGGCTGCCAGTGTTTTATCGTCCAAGCGCAGACAATCGAATTGAATAAATCAGACGTTACGTTTGCTTGTGGCGACTAAAACACAGAGATTAGATAGGTAAATTAGTATTTTTAAGTACCAGCATGGCTTCCACAACATCTCAAAAGAAAATAGAACCAAAAAAAAAAAAATTAAGAATGAAAGAAGATTGCTCAACGAAAAGTTGACAGATGACTACTTCTTTGTCGGGTTAAATAGTCAGGCACTCTGCTTAATTTGTAGGGAAATTGAGCCAGTTTTTAAAGACTATAATTTGAATAGGCATTATGTGCAAAATCATGCTGCCAATTTCTGTGCGTATTAAGGAATGTGTTGTAATGACAAAATAGCGGAACTGAAAAAAGTTCAGACTTCTCAACTTTTTTTTAAGTTACAACTCAAACGGACTCTAGTGTGAAAGTGCTATGTGATAGCAAATTTAACAGCAAAAAAATCCAAACCATTTACTGATGCTGAGTCTATTAAGCAATGTATGGAAAGCGTGGCTGATATAACTTGCCCCAGTAATAAAGGGATATTTCTAAACACAGTCTGTCTCACCGTACTATAGCCAAGGGAATTGAGGAAATTGAAAAATCTATCGAAAACGGTTCGCAGAGTAAAGCTGCTAATTTAAAATTTTATGCTTTGGCGATGGATGAAAGCACTAAAGTACCAGATAGGGCTCAACTTGCCATTTTTTATAGAGTTATTGATGACGAATATAATGTCACGGTAGAAATGGTTTTCTTTAGTGCCATTAAAAGACACAACTAAATCAAGAGATTTATACGAAACAGTTCAAGTTATGTCAGCTTGATTTTCTTTGTCCATTGTTAATATCTGGTATAGTTACTGATGGTCCCCGGCGATGGTAGGTAACAGAGAAGGACTTGTGAAAGTAATTGAAGACGACGCAAATGGCGCCAGAAACTCACGTTTGATGAAGTATCTTTGCAAAGTACATCAAGAAACTTTATGCGCAAAAGCTAATAAAATGGATAACGTCATGGAAATAAATTTTTCCTTTAATGATACTGCCTTCTTTCGAAATATTACGGTGTGCAAAACTTCGTGCGGGAAGCTTTAAACACCGTACTCTCTGAGGTACTCAAAGATACCCAAGCTAAATTTACCAGATTTACAGTAGATTATTTGACATGACCCAAATTCCCTTGAAAATAGAGGTTTTACACACGCAAATAAATTTTTAAGGAAACATTTCTTATTATAATTTTTTACTCAAAGTATTTACTGATCACTAAAATTACGAGACAAAGTAATACATTTTTTAAATACTGTATATCTAATGCAGAAAATTAGATACTGTATCCAAAGATTCTCTAGAGATACATGATAAGAATATTTTATAATTATAATGAAAAAAGTTCAAATATATTTTTATACCTCTCTATACCTAGAAGGATTTTATAATTAAGTTTATCACGTAAGGATAATTTTGATCGGAAGTAGCTAGCGATTATTTTAAATTTTAAATTTTGAGAAACAACTGATCTGATAGTTTATATTCGCGCAAAAAGATGTGATATTCTCCCAGCTTCATTCAACATACCTTTAACATTTATGAGAAAGGTTTTTCACGGGGTTTTTTTGAGGTCTTTAGGATGCCTACTTTATTTTACACAACAGCTGTTAGTATCTAGAAAAACATATCACTTTTGCACAACGCATCCAAAATAGTTTTTCAAAGGACGGAATTCCGTTTTACTGGCGCTTTCACGGACTTATAATTGAGGCAACTGTTGCTAAAGCAAACTAGGTTTTCGTTTTTTTATAGCCGTGCGATAGAGTTTCTGATTTGAGTTACGTACTTTTCTCTCATGTAGAAAGAACTTCCATTAATTCTGCATAAATAACTTTAAGAGCCCGTTTCAGATCTCAATTGCATCAGGCTTCAAATTTGCATGGGAAACCTCTATGTATTCTGCAGCAGTATGAAGCATATAAAAGTATCACAAAACTTACCAGAAGAGACGACCCGAACGTTCTGTCATAGCTTCGAAAGCACACAAACAAAAACGGCTCATTTGAATGGAATGATAGCAATAAATCAATTAACATATTGAAAACATGGTAAAACATCTGCGATTACATGATAAATTGAAAAGGTTTTTAGGTAAACATCAATCTCGTGTTCAGGCCGTATTTAATTGCTAAACAGTTATGCACTCAAAATGAATAACTAATGCATAAGATATTATTATTATTATGAATATTCGTTCGTTTACATTTGGACGAGTAATAATCACATTGCCTTTATACTTAGAAAATAACTGCATGGTAAGAAAGAAAATCACATTTCCTATAAAATTAAATTTTATTTACTGCTCACATTTTCCGACAGAGATGCGCCCAGCTCTTGATTTTATAGAACTCAAGTCCTTTATAACTTCTTAATGAAACTGAATTGTCTACTATCTCGTTATTACAGATACTTCCTCCCAAAACATTTTAAATGACAACACGTCACACGTTGCATTCAGCCTTCCGATTACCTTGATTTTACGCTCCTTTTTAGAGGAAAATGTCTACAATTCAGTTTGGAGTTTTTAAATTTCCTATAGTCTAATAATAAATTATTTTAATCCATTTAATTTATTTAAACTGATACAGAATGAAAATAACATAGAGTGTTGTTCATCATGATACTCCAACCTTTGAAGCATATATACGTTGAAGGAAAACATTACGCAACCATTACTAAATATGAAAATGAGAGTGCTACAGAATTTTCAGTTACATATGGCTCAGTTTAGTGCACCTTCAGATTGCTGCTTTTGGTTGTACGAAAAAAGAGTAGTCTCTCTTTAATTTCACGCTATGTGTTCTGTAACATATTTTTAATGACAACTTGTGTCATCTATTATACGCTATTTCAAACCCGTTAGGTTGGAAACTTTCGTAGAGTACACTTTGATTTTGAAATACCCGTAAAAGAAGATATTTAATGAGGTAATGTAGGGAAAACGATGAGGCCCGGGAATTTGGCCATTGCGGTTTTTTTAACGGTTGAGGAATGTGTCATTCAGGAATACTTGGACATCAGAACACCAACGGTGGGTCACCATACTGCAAGAAAATTATGGTTTTCTGCATGATAGCTACTTGTCTAAGAGCAAAGATGGAAAAAATCTCTAAGTATTCAATACCAGTGACGGTGTCTCAGTGAAAAAAAACGGTCCAATCATCTGAGTGGGCAGAAGACCACACCAAGCATTGAAATTCGGATTACCACGCAAGTGTTTTTAGACTAATTCCTGGTTTTTCTAAGCCACAAATTCTCACTCTGTGTCGATTGACTTTCCCAGACAGGTGAAACGTTGTTTCCTCAGAAAACATTCTTAGGGATAAAAAGTTTTCGTCATCAGCAATCCCACCTAGCACAGGGATTATTAGATTCCTAATTTGTCAGGTCTTCAGGAGTGCTACACCGCAGAATCTGTACTTTATACGCAAGCCAGCGTAATCGATAGTGAAGAACTCGATGAAACATCTTCCGTTTCCCTCCAAGTTCTTTCGCTTCTTGTCAGACTAACTTCCGGATGCTTCTTTCGAATGATCTTCACAAAGTTTCTACTGCCTATTCAGTGATGCCGGAATTTCGGTCACCCAATCCTTTCAATAAACTAGCAGCAGCCCAAAACTAATCACAACAATTCTTGATAGTCCTAAATGTCGGAGGGTCCTTACTGAAGACACGGCTGAAGTTTCATTCTACGTGAGTAATGGGTTTTTATTCCGTGTACCGCCACAAAACCTGCATGCGCCCGCTCGGAGACTCTATATTAAAAAATGATTGACTGTAGAGCTACTAATGACAATAGATAATTGTATGCAACTCCTGACTGACGTCAGTGCCTATTTCTTGATACTCTAAGAGTATATTCCTTGATAGCCTTAATTTCTTGATAGTCTTACATTAGGATAAATTCAAATTTGTACGGTGGTAATTTTGAACCAACCGCTCATAAAATGAAAGAGTGTTGTCATAAATCTGTTGGTTTTGAAGGCAGGCGAAGAATGTGTGAGCAATAGTTTGACGTGATTATGAGGTAGTTTTCCAAAACCTAATGATATGAAATAATTTTGCTATGATGTCTTAATTTACGCAGCTGTTACATCGAATAAGGTACATTGAAGTGTACGCTCAGTTGTTTATATACTGCTGTTAAATTAATATTGCACATTACATTCATAACCTGTTGAGCTGCTGAAGAAATTGGTATCAAGTGCCGCAGTCAACAAGTTGTGCGTCGTTGTTATAAATAACCTCTGATGTTACAGTTTCAAGTTTCTAAATGAGTAATATCATTGTGCATGTTTGACACTGAATTGAACATTTATTCGTCAAACAATAGACACGAACATGTGCGTTGTTTAACCCTCCAGGTGGCAAGTGCTTTGGAAGAGGCAATGCAAAATTTCACCACATGTATAACAAGAGACTCCCATAAAAGCGTGCTGTCTTTCTGTAGCATTTCTATAAGCCTGAAAATGTTTTCGACGTAATAGTGCGTTCGCACCGCTTTTGAACAGGTTTTCTATAAAGAGATGAAAGTGCGTCGTCGCGGCTTTGAGGACATAACTATACGAACGTATACATGCGTGATTCGATAAACGGATATTGTGTCGCCGCCGCTTTGGGCACAGAAATGTCCGAACATATACATGCGTGTTTGCAACCCGAAGGGTTAAGAAAACTGAACAGTTTAAGAGATATTTCTTCGTGTAATTATTCCATTAACGCACAGAAAAATATTTCGTTATGCGTAACTGTAGTAGAACTTTAACAAACATATTCCACATAGTTGTCTCATCTTAATGAATATCTATATAAATTCCAATTTCCCGATAAAAGTGTAGATATTTTTTTTTCAAATGCCCATGTGCAATTCTGGCTGCTTAATATTTCTTCCAGGGGAGAAGTATCAAATTTTTTAATTATATTGAAATTTCTGAATCGGACACTCTAATTTTAGGCTTCTCACGTAAAATGCGCAGATTTTTTGTTCTTTAAAATTTTCATGAGTAGCCACGGCTCTCCAAATCTTCTCCAAGCGAAAAAATATTAAATATTGTCATAATGATAATAGCAAACAAGCCATTTATGAAATTGACTTTTACCTTCTTATCTGTGCTGCGTGTTAAATAAGTATTTGTTGTTAAGTAATATAAATTGGAAATCAGTTGTAACTACAAAATACCGAAGCATTCTGAAAATCGCAAAGAAATGTAAAACGTTTACAGAAAATTGTTTCCATTTCGTTGAAGAAAATATAAGGCTTAAACAAAAGTACGGCCTCGCATTTTGAAAGATACGAATTTCAAGAAATAACACAAAAACTGTGCAGCTTGCTGATCAGGTTACTTCCGTAGTAAACTTTATAAGATTAAATAAAAAGAGCCTCCCATATCAACGTAGCTTTATTAAAGAACAAGTGATTCAAAACACACAATCCCAATGATGCTTCTTTCTACTTTATTTTTATGTCGCTGTCAACCAGCAATGCTTAAAATATATTTTTCTTGATTTTTTGTAGCCTATTCTTACTTTTCATGAAGAAAAACAGAAAACAATCTGTCCACAACCGCAAAAAGGAAAATGAATACAAGCTAATGTTTCTTCCTGATATAACTGATCATCTAAAACGGTGAGTAAAAACCCAAAAAATGGAGAGATATAAGTCTACAATAAAACATATATTACTTTTTCTTAAAGTATCTTCCTTCGGATGGTGTGCAAGGGTCCCTTCGTCGCTCAGTCCACTTTTCAGATCATGTGCCGTAGGCATTAGTGGAAGCTGCTTGAGCGATCCCTGCACAGCTTGAGTAACGTCCGTATCTGTGTTGAATGTTGTAGCACGGAACTTCTCCTTCGTTGTTGGAAACAACCAGAAATCGTACGAGAGGAGGTCAGCATTGTAGGTAGGCTGTGGCATGATTTCCGTATTGCATTTCGTAAGAAACTGCTCAACTTAAGCAGTCAAAAGTGGGCGGGTATTATCATGGTGTGGAGTCCACTTTTACACCAGTTTCGGTCGCTTAATCAATATGTGTGGTCGGATACGTATTAAGACAGAAATGTAATACTTAGCATTGACAGTAATTTGTGGAGGAACGGCATGCTGATAGATTATACCTGATCAAAGAAAATTATCATCATCACCTTCCCAGGTGATTTGGTTTGGCGGACTTTTTCGGGAAGAAGCGAGCATGTGCTTTTCCAGACACTCGTTGCGCACTTCGTGAGGGGTCCAAATAGTAGGGCCATGTTTCATCGGCAGTTAATACTTTGTTTAGAAAGTATGGATCCTTTGCAATCATTTGTTTGCACTCATGACTCACCTGAACTCTGGCTAACAATGGTTTTCTCGTCACATGAAGAGGTATCTATCTGCAACATTAACGATGCAGCAGTAATTTGTCGCGCAGAATGCGGAATGCCGAAGTTTTAGAAATATTAGTTGACGCCGCTATGTCTTCACAGTCATTCGTCGATCTTCTTGCGGGATTGCCCAAACAGTGTTAACAATACTATCTGTGACAACACTTTCAAGTCGACCAAACGTCTTTTTTGGAAATCACGGTGCAATCGAAAAAACGTAGACTCACCCAAACATTTACCTTTGTAAGCTTTTTTCTTTAAATCAACTGTTTGTAGAACCGTTTTACCGAAACGATTACAAAATTTTATTTCACAATGAATTTCACGTTTAACTCTGAAACAGTCACCGCCCTATCTGTATAACAAAATGCATACGTACCTTAAACAACTGCACAATCACAAAACCAGAATCGTTTGCCAAACCTAATAACTGTTGCCATATATATTTCTCTATTTCAATTATTCGTCTGTGTGGTTTTTTCCCCTTCACACTGTTGCCAGCTCAAACAAATATTGGTCTGCGTTTTCATGTAACGGCCGATGTACAAACTTTCAACTTAACACTTCAGGGGAATGATATTTTTTCTGATCTCACTCCGACCATCTTCGGCTTGCACAATAAAATAAGAGTTTTCAAGATTGACATATTATCAAGAAATTTCAGTTCCATTCCCAATCTCAAAAGGAAAGAAAATACCTTCTCTTATGTTAAAATAAAAGCCAACAAACTGGTAGAATAATAGGATAAATTAAAAGGACAGATTGATAATTCCCTGTACAGGTTTAACGAATTGCACAAGCTGAAGCCCTGCTTTTACCTTTATTGCTAATCATTTCATGGCCGATGTTTAAAAATACGGAGACCTTTGAAAATGTTCAAAATTTTTCAATTACAGCTCTGTGTACATGACTTATGAAACATGAATTCTACATGAATCCTTCGGCAGCATCCTGCAGAACTAAGGAATTCATTAAATATGGTGTCTTGAGGGAGATACAAGTTTCTTTTAAAATAAGCAAAAGTAAGTGTTGTTGTATTATTTCTGTGCGAAGAGCGTGAAATTAACAGCTAATCTTGTGGATGTACTTCCATGATAGCAAGCATATTCTTAGAATTGCAAATCATACTTTTGACCATAAGTATAAACGCTAAGATGACGGTTTTAAGACATCAGTTGTCACACATTAATTAACCTTAGAGCATCGTGAATGACGTCGTTGTGATACTTTATGTGCTCATCATAGAAATTTATTCTTCTATTCGTTTAAATTCTACGATACTTGCAGAGAATGAAGTAAAATGAGCATCCAATCTTGCAGGACAGGAATCCACCTTTTCTGACAGCAATCCTTCAGTAACTCGAAAAATAACTCACATCAAATTTCTTATTAGAAGTTGATTTACAGGTTTGCTCAGAACACAATTCTGGAAATGCTCTTTGGAAGTATGTTTGCACAACGCAGACGATTGGTTACTAATACAAATTCTAGGGACCAAAATTTATTTCAGCTATCAAAAGCAACGTCTGTCATTGCCAATTTCACTGATTTTTCATAGTATGGGGAAAAAAGCTGGATAATAATGCACGCTGCTAAACACGTAGCTGATGATATTGTCACAGGTTCAAATTCCTAAAATCCTTTTCACGATTTGAATTACACATTCGCGACGCAGCTTTTTGTCACGAACTAAAAAGGGTTTAAAAATGAACGCCAGGTAAGTAACTCAATTAGTGCAGTAGAATTGTACGCTCTGTATTCTTCTAAACACTCTTAACTATTGTATGATTCAGAATAGTTCTAAAACAAGAGAAACATTACGACCCTTTCATTCGAGATTTTCATTCATTAGGAAATTTTATCTTATTTAACCAATACCTTTGCCAGAATTTTAGCGCCTCTGAGAAATTTTGTTTAACTTATGTTCTCATGAACATTAATTTTTTAGCTGCATAATCACAATGTCTCAGTGGCATTAATAAATATGATATTAAATCATCACATGTCAAATTGTGCTACTCAACGGCAGATTCTTTATCACATTTTCATTATAAAAACGTAAAAACTGTTTTCAGAATTGTTGAAACTTATGCCGGAGAAACATTTTTGAATCAAACAAATTTGTTCACCAGTTGTGACCAATATTATTAAACTAGTACCGTTTAAGAAGTTAATCAAATTTCGTGGAGAAAGCTTGCCATTTATGTCTGGTTTATTTTTACTTTTTACATTTTTTTCAGATACTGCTTTGGAGTATTTCCTAGTATATAAAGAATTCTTTTAAACTTTTTTAGACCTCATAATACCTAGAATGCAAGTATTTCTTTAATTTACTTATTTGTGGAGACAATTTTTTTAATGAAATTACTGATAGATATGGGTTTCTTGGTTTTCATAATTTGTTTATTTTTTTAACATAGTGTATTCCTAGAGTTCTGGTGTGTCGAATACCTCGAAGATTGGCAGAAGAAGCCATTTAAAGAAAAGGTACAAGGCAATTTCACACAGATATGCTGAATGACCAACACAAGAAAGACCTTTCTTTTTGCCTGGAATAAAGACAAATTCCGCTTTGAGCAATTTACAAAATAAATGAAAAGCTCTCTGTAAATTAACATACAAAATATTCCTAAAATATCAAGATCCATTTTTCTGCACTTTCATGATATAAGTGAAGTCAGTATCACCACTAACTGCAAGATATTTTTATGGCATAAGCAGCTACAAGTTGAAGGTTCATTGTAATTTATAGGTGTGCCGCTATCTGGAAATAATAACATATATTTGTATGTAATACTGTACTGCTTTATTGACCTACTTAATAACTTGATTTAATAAGAATGGATATATGTCACGCATTTGGAAAAATATCTACATACCGTATTTATCTGCGTATAGCACGCACCCTAATTTTAAGAAGACGTTCCAGTAAAAAAACTTAAACTTAAAATAAATGACTGAGAAGTTCTGAACTGTTTTTAGATACTTCAACACAAGTTTATTGATATTTCTAACACCTATAAGACAAAAAGTACGAATGAAAATGCATCTGTTGGATCGAAAAGATTTCGATACTAGACCTGTTACAAAAATTATAATCAGAATTACTGCTGCCAATGAAACTGATGAGACAGACTAAAAAACTAAAAACAGCCAGAAGACTGGGTTCATTAAACTGACGCCGTTTGTCAGTAATGCATGGTGAATGTTGTGTGAAATGATACCCTCAAACCAGCACTACCAGACCACGCACATAGACTAACGATTTTTATCACCAACTTTCAACCACGGAGTTCGGACGTCATAGGAAGTTTCGTCATATTTTCCCCGAGCAGCTGCTGCTTACGCAAGTTCTGCAGTGAAAGCAACTTAACGAGAGGAAACACTTAGGCTTAGTATGGCAGCTCGCTTTGGCTACTGAAGCGAGTGAGGTTACTTTTCGGCGCATAAAAAAGGTAAATGAAGAGTCTACCTCAATTTTGTTTGTAGGAATCGTCTTTCCAAAGAACTGAAGATTGTAGTGATACCACTTTTAAAAAGATCTGTTAGAAAATAGAAGAGATATGCATTAGAGAAACGTCTGCAGTTAGCGTAAAGTGATATCAAACGTTAACATTTGTCAACGTCGGGATGCGTCGAACACTGCAGCAGCATTAATTTTACCGAACTTTAAATAAAAAAGAAGTATACAGGTTTAACACGCAGATAGAATTTTAGCCCTAAATTTTAAGAAAAAGGTGCGTGTTATGCGCCGATAATAACGGTACGTAGATTTCCAATTCTCAAGCTTATAAAGTTTTATTTGTCTCTCAGGACCTCACTGAAATCGTAGAGGTAAAATGAAAGCGGTAAACGTACTGTTTAACCAGAATTAAAATTAATATGTTTTTACGAAATAATAGTTGAACCATTCCTTACTTGAATGTTAGTCTTTATTTTATAGCAATGTTTTAGAGTCAAACACGGTTTGTTTATTTTTTTGAAATTTCGGAAAACTCATGAACATAAAGGTTATCCTGTTTCTTTTATTCATTGCTCCAATTCTATTTCATATGAATGATAATGATAATGTTACCGGTAAAACAGAAGAGTTAATTTGTAAAGAACACTTCGCAATTAATCGAAGATAATTGACTACCACTCATAAAATGGTAGCTTCATTCAGAGTTATTCGGCAATAATTTTAACGTAATTAAACCTAAAGAAAAAAAAATTATAGAACACTAAAAAGGTATTAAAAACTTTTTCTCAATTAAGAAAACTCATATTGTACCAGTCTTGCAGTTGATGACAGTACATTTTCTGGCGTTTCATATATTCAGTTTCGTATGTTAAAACAGTCAGCATCACTTTGTTCATTTAGTTCAAGATAATTTTAGGTTTAGATTTGCTCGTACGATCATGAATTGTTTTAAACAGATTATACATTTTGCATGTCTGTAGGTCACAGGCAGTGTACTGTGATTCAATAAATGAGTCACTCTGTACACGTTGTGCTTAAGTGTCAATAAACCGCTTTATTAATTTGCGGAACCAGTGGATCCTGGCACTATTTGGAATGAAAATCACGATAACGTATTTGAAAATTCTTTTTTCCGTTGTAAATTCTTTTTGCATTGGGCATTATGAGTTTCATAGCTGGCATTTTATAATACAGATGAAATAATACATGAATAACTTGATGGGACAGTAAAAAAATTCAATATATACGAAGTTTGTTATAACTTGTAGATATAAAACTGCTGTTTCTTGGTACATTAAGTTACGACAGGTTAAAACTAGTAAATTATATACTATTTGTGAATTAATCGAGGGTGAATAATACTTTGAATTGGAAAATAAAGCTAGAACGATAATACAAGATAAATGAGCAAGATATTTAGCCAATGTATCTGCCAAATCTTGCAATTTGAAATGATATATGATACGTCGGATAAATAAGACAGATCTCGTTTGTTTTGTGCCTTCGATTTCAACTTCCTCTGACGCAATGGTTAAGTTATTTCTAGATGCCAAACAAGCTCTATGATTTTCTGAAAAGAGTTTCCGGGATTGCAACGTTGCGAGAGGAGTGGTAAACAGAAACCGTTTTGCCAGATGATGTATGTCTATCAAACGTGTCGTGGGTAACGGATTGGTAATAAAAGGAACTGAAACATTTATTATGATACACATTAACCACATGTAACTAGAATCATGCCGTTTTGTCTGAACTGCAAGAGCTTCCTCGTTTTCCATTGAAAAACTACGTGAATTTTACTTTTGTATGTTGATAATCGTGATGAATTTCGGTATGGGCGTTTCTTCGAAAATTATTTTTATAATTTCCGGTAGAAAAAAGGGTCATATTACCATGCTCAGGAGATCTGTAAAAACGATGATTTATATAGATATCCGTATTATTTGAGCTCGTTATATGTGTGTTTACTGTAGTTACTTTGCCTCAAAGGAGAATCCCGTGCACATATTTCTTTTGAAATTTTGATGCTACGAGCGAAAAATGTTTTTTCTATATTTTCTTGATTCTTCGATTCGGAATAGAATGGCTTTTCTTTGTAAACGTGGAAGTGTTTTTTTTTCGTTAGGATAAAAGGGTTGCAGAGACAACCGGTCGACACTGCTGTGACAATGCAAACTATGTCACCTCACATAAAGTCGAAAATTCTGCATGTAGAGACATATGTATAAATGTACGATATAACTTAATGATTTTGTAATACAGGGCTCAAAGAACACCGTAGGCAATTCTGTGAGTTATAAGCAGTCTCCCGTCCCTCATTTTCGGCCACTGACTCCAGAGAAGGGTGAGAGATAGCGCAGTAAGTCAAACACAACACCCAAGCCTCACGGGATTCGAACCCAAACACTTCACGGACGAATGATCAGAAGTCTTCAGTTAGACCACTGCACAACTGGGCGGCTACTGATATATTAGAAGGAAAGACCAATTCAGAATACGAATTGGTAAAGGATCAATCTGTGTATCAGAGTAAAACTACTAATAACGTCTCGACAATAATGTAGGTTTCATTATGTTCCGGATTCTGAGTGTATATTCAGGAGATAAAATTTATTTCTTAGCCGAATCATTTGCAAAAAATTTAAGCATTGTGTACAAAACTTTACATGTTTACATTTTTATAGCTGTACTCATATAAAAAATCTGCTGACGATGAAATAAAAATGTTGATATCTTTACATGTAATACTGAGTGTTGATATTTGAAACCACTGAAACGTATTTTGCTTTTATTTTGGCTAAAGGAAAAACTATTTCAAAGTTCAAAGCATTTAATAAAAAGGCTGATTTAAAGCAAACTAGAATTATATAAATTCAAAGTTGAAAAAGAAAAAGTTGATTGAAAAGAATTTTTATTTTTTTAACTATTGATACGACTTTGAACGGTAAAAATAATTCAAAAGTATCGAACAGAGTAACACTCTCATGTATATAACCATAGAATGTTAAGAAATTAACATTTCTCTAAATTTCTAGGCTAATTTTTACTAAATTATTAAAAAAACTAGGTATATATATATAAGGTATTGTTAAACTTCCAATAATTGTGACAATAGATAATTCAGTAGTTTCCAAAAGGGATAAATTCCCACTTTTGTATATCTTGTTACAATTCTGTGCTGAAAATAACTTAATTGAATTTCTTTCCAAATAATAAATAAAATGTATACACTGATGAATACCGTTGGCTGTGTTCAATATGTTATATTACGTACAAGAATTTCTAAACGTACAATTATAGATATGAATGTACTGTATGATTTTAAGTTGTGAAAATTTTTAGTTGGACTCTTATTTAAAATCATACAGTTTTGGCTCTTATGCGAAGGTATACCCCAATACTAGCAATTCCCTTATCAATATATCTATTTGATAGTACATTTGAAGTGTTTTGACTAACAAAGCACTGCAATCACTTCAAATAATCACTGTTTGCTTTGCAGAATTGTAAACCAAAAGCTAACATATTCTGTAAGTAGAGTTTTGAAATCATTAACAATGTGAGAACATAAGACAACGAACTCCAAAAATTCTGAGAAATATTTTAATTAATATTGGAGAATGAAATGACAAATTTCTTAACAATGTTTCTGTCCAAACTAATAAGGATCATTTGATGTTTTCTTCAACACGTTAGTAAAAAATATCTTAAGGACTTTACAGACCAGCCGTTTTCCAACATTTTTCGTCCGCGACTCTCTTTACCTGAACATAAATGCCCTCGGTTCCTTTGTATAAAAATAATGTTACTAAAAGAAGAACATATTTCTTATTGCCCTTTGATTGAGCATATATTACATCTATTGGTCCAAAGAGTTATGGATATTGCTTACTTTAATGTATATGCAGTCCGCCATCTTTTTCAAAAGTAATTTAGTATATCAATCAATAAACGTAAATTCCGGGCGCAAATTAACAAGATTATGCTTATTGTGTAAATCAAACATTAATCCTGTTTATTCAACTTACGATATTATGACATCTTTTTTTGTAGCAGATTTGGTGGCAAACATAAGTTTGCTTCTTCATAATCAGGTCTTCAAATCTGGACACAATTTTACAAACTGCGATTCGCATCATTTCCTCGACGTTAAATCGCGATCTGTATTTGGTTTAGAATTTTTCCACTGCTAAAACTCCTGTGACGTATAAGTAGAATGCTGTAAACGTAATCAACTGGCCTTGTTACCTACTTCTGGATGCTCCTGTTTTCCTAAGATCAAAATCTCAATTAGTGATGAAGAAACGAACTTCCATTTCAGTGTGGAGTCTGATGAAATATCAATAATTTGCTTTTATTTTCCAGCGGTGAGAATTGATGGGAGTTCTGTATTGAATTAATATTTGATCCAGTTGTGCTGGTTAACCTCTTTTAAAAAGTAATTGTCGAAGTAAACTTTGAGCTCTGTTAAACGGTTCACAATTACAGGCTTCAGATCTTCACTCAAACCTCAGCCATTTCTCTAAACTAGTGTGCAGAGCAAGAAAGCAGCAATTTACATTTTTATCATCCAACCTTTTCTTCCCCAATAGTAATTTCCTTCTGATGGTTGAAAGTTTGTATGGCAGTTGAATAATGTATGTTTCAGTACATTGCAATGATTTATTTAATGAACTGAGTTTTTTAAAGATATATTAAAGATATACCAGCTTCGAAACAAAGTCACAGCCCATGAACTTCCACATACTGGAATGTTTTTCTTCAATGGGATCGAAATGAAGTACATTACTGAGTTCATACACCCTTTTCAAGATATTTCCACGTGAAATCCAGCGAGAGTTACATTAATAAATTAGACAATTGTGCTGAGTCCCCATATCAGCGCACATTTGTTCAAAACACCTGAACTTAAGTGGGCAGGGGTTTAGTAAAGTTTACCACTTCGATCACTAACTGAAATATCTCACTAAGGGCAGGGCTGATCATTTTTGATGCAGGTGCTTCCCTATGAATGATGCAGTGTATCAAAACTGTGCAAGGAGCTTTTCTACGGATCACAGCTGGCAATCCGCCATAACAACAGTCAAGGGACGACCTCCATCTGTACACACGCTTACACATTTCTCCCAGTTAATGTTTTCTTCCATAAAATAATCTTGTATTTCAAGTAGATCTGCTGCTTTTGCTCCAGAATTTATACTTTTGAAGGAAAGAAGATCGATAAACTTCTTTTTATCATCTATAAAACGCACATAACAAATTAGATGAACATTATTGTTGCTATCAGTATTGCATGCAACTTAATAGCAAAATCACATTTTAGTTTTTCAATCAACTGGTCGTTAATATCGTTACACATATTGAGTATTCGACGACTTGTGAAGACAGGAATTTTTCCGTGACGAAAATTGAGACCGCGTCTCCTCACTCCTGAGTGAGTTACTCCAACCGACTAAGCTAAACTGACGGAATGTATCACTGCCGAATTTTCGTCTTGACACGTGTTTCACCTCTGTAATACGTCACAGACTAATAGTGTTATCTGATAAAGGCACACTTAGCACTTGTTTGGGAGCAGACTTTACTATCATAATAAACCATATGAACACAAAAGCGGGTAAAATAAGGTATTCAGCAATGATGTGAGCTTCCTTGCTTTTTGTATACGATCAGCAACTTTGTAAGATGAAAGATGATATTGTAGCTCATCTTTAATCTTTTTGTATTAATTGTAGCTCAATTAGAGAAAAATGTCTGTTCAGTCATTTGTTTTAACTTGTTAGAAAAATACTCATGAGGTTTATTTACCAAACTACCATGAATTGGCTCCAAATGTTGGTTCATTTATTGGGTAGTATGCTGTAAGTGACCAGTACTTTAAAGCAAATGACACATTATGGACGTTCTTCATTTCCTACAATAGTTCATGTAAACCCGAAATCCAAGTAGCTGTCGTCAAACTTTAGGTACGTTCATCTCCTATCTTCTTTATAACGGTATGATGCGTCTGAAATGTTACGTTTTAGTACTTGTATTTCAATACTTATCCATTCTGACAGAAAAAGGTAAAAATCACAAAACATAAAAAAGATAAAACAAACTGCCTTCAATAAAACTAACCTCCGATTAAACTGCAAATACGGCACATGGTAAGACTGGACGCGCAACTCATCAGCCAAACTATTTCTGCCAAACCAACGCGACGTGACCCCTCTAGCGGAAAGCGGCGAAGCCATTGGCAGCCACCACCATAGTATGAAACCAATGAGTTTTGGGCATTACATTATGTTTTCCGTTTTGATCACATTTCTGCTAACCACGTAGTTCTACAACGTCAGCATACCACTCCACAGCTTCATGTTTTTTACGTATTTTACTGACTGTATTACACCTACAATATAGATTGTTTAATGAAACCCATTTTAAGTCTAAAACTCTTATATGCACGTGTATTTTAATTACTATAAACACACTTTTAAAGTGTTTTGTAATTCAAAGATCTACTACTATGCTCAGGAAGCTTTCTTCCTATAAGAAAGTGTTTTCCTCGTTCAATAGTCGCATTTAACATAAATTTAAAATTAAGACACCTCTAAATATTCCTATTACTATTAAACAAAATGTGCGCCAATTTTCTTTTTCAAGCATTTCATAAATTTCTCGTTTGTAGGTTTCAACAGCGCTTACGACCATATTTCTGTTTCAGAAATTTAGATTCTAAAAATATATTAGCTATATGCGATTTTTTTTTGCTAGTGGTTACTTGTTGCATTTTCTAGTTTTAAATATTTGATTGATTTCAGTAATTCGGCTGAAAATTATGTTTGTACCTCGCTGTACTGACAATAAAGAAATCTACCCGAATATAAACTTCAATTTTGCAAGATGATAGAATCCATAGAAAAAGTTATTTCTTCCATTCGAAGATTCCACCTGAAAAATTATGTTTCTTTGGTTGAAACAACGCAAAAGGAGCGTTTATTGGAATCTAATATTATGTGCCAAGTCGCTAGTAAATTTATTTTTCTCCTATACATGCTACTTTGTTTTTCTAATATTCCAGAAGGTGGCTGAAATACCGATAACCTGACAAATTTACTACAGACATGCAAAAGTTCTAAAATAATATGCGGTATAGTGAAACAAAGAACTAGATAAACGAAAAATTCTGACATTGAAATAATTTCACTTTAAACAATATCAGTATAAAAACCTACATGTATCCGTTTCCATTGTAAGGTAATAAAAATTATGCTCTCGAACATATACACGCATGAAATTATAAACATTTTTCACTCAGTTTGAATCATAGACCTTTTAAAAAAGTGTTGCCTCGTAATTAATTTACACTTATTATTATTTAGTTCAATTTATGTACTTTCTTTATTATTCAAACTAAATATAGACCATAAAATTTGTTTAAATTAGGGATGGACACATCGGTGGTTACTCATTCCGAAAGTTCGATACATCCATCGCTAGTATCAGTGTAAATGTTCTAGGTATCAGTCAAACATCAACGTTTTGATGTGTTTGCTAAAAAGCCAAAAAAATTCGTAATTTATAATTCTGCAGCAGTAAATTGGTAAAGGTTCTGTTCATTATAACAGTGATTACTCACAGATAACATCGAGTAACTAATAATATTTGTTAAATCGGTTGAAACCTCGAAGTGGTTACGATGCTTCGGTATGAACCTCAATGTTCTTCTAATAAACTAAAAAAATCGCACCATTCCATCTGTAGAAGTACATGGACAATCGATTTGTAAAATCTCTGTTCAGTGTAACAATGATGCTCACAAGTTCAACATTCAGTAACATAATACTTGCTAAAACGCTCGATGTATCGGTGGAATGTTCGATGATCTTTCGATGTATGGGTATATACATCGTTGTTTTGCTAAACAGCAGATTTTACACATTTTCATCTTCAACATTCAATAGGCATTCGGTGGTCAAAATCTCTCTTCAATTAAATGGTGATTGTTCACTAATTCCACCTCGAGAGACTAATGATATTTGTTAAAACGCTCAATATATCGGTTAAAACCTCAATGCTTATTTTTAATGTGTCGGCCCTCATGACATTGAGGAAACGAACTCGGCGTCCGCCACAGAAACCTTAACTAAAACAGCTAATAAAAAATTATATTCTTCTCTAAAAATATGTAACCGAAAAGAATTCAATTATTTTTCGTAGAAAATGTATTTCATCAGTTTCGAACGTCGGTCATAAAACTCCAGTGTTTTTTTCGATGTATCAGCTTATCCAACATCGAGATTAAAATATCGATTATCGGTGCACAACATCGATGTTAAAAAGCATCTAGGTTTTTTCGGATCCTTTGACTAAATGTATGTCAGATTTTCTCCTCAAATAATGTGTGTAAATTGTTTGAAAAAAAAGTTAAAAAAATTCAAAATATGTAGTTTTCGAACTCTATGACATTGTAATTTGCAGTTAAGCGAATGTTCCTTCGTGAGATAATATCAGTTTTTTAGCGCAAGTCGCAGTCATTGTTAACCTATATTTAGGTTTCTACAGTGATTTGCTTAAAGTAACTGCCGTCCGTTAACGCGTGTATCTGCGTGCTATATAAAAGACTTTAAAAAAAAATTCAGTTTTATCTCACGTGGAAATATGTCATAATTTTTTATTGAGAATCAATCTAAATATGTACACATCCTTCTTTATTTACAGTTTGCGCCACAAATAATAAATAGGTGAATTATTTTTTATAAACTAGTCTTTCCGTTCCTTTAACAGAGACATTCGGAAAGTAAATTTACTGAGAACGGTATGACAATTCTTTCCCATTAGTTTTCTTAAACTTTTTGCCTTGTAAGGCGGCAGCAAATAAGACTTGCACAACGCGAACGTTTTCTGTACAAAATATAAAATTCGTGAAATCGAAATCACTACAGCGAAACATATGGTTGGGAAAACGTATTTTGTGTTTCTTTAATTATTTTTGTAATCTTCTATTAGGAGAACATGGATTTCTGATGTACCGAGGAAAACATGGAGTCATAATATTTACTTAAATTGGGAAAAGAACTATTGTTTTTGACACGGTGTAATGTATTCGTATATCAACAAACGTTTCAATTGGAAGGTGTATATGTCGATAGCGCGCTATTCTTCGTACGAGGCGTTTGTACTTTATTCCATCAAATCGGTTTAATTACCGATATACATAAACAGTATGACATGGGTCATCATAAAATAGAATTTGACCTGGACCGGAAAAACAGAAAATTTTCCGTTCTACATTATATGTTTACCCCTGTGATCTAATTACAGCATATATGCTCTAAAGTACGTGACGTCCCAGTGCGCAGTGGCTTGTGACGATTGTTTTTTGCCCCGGTGCGCAACAGCTGGCTTTTGACGATTCGTCCGAGATTGCTGTCTGGGTTTGAAGCCCGTTGCGGCATGGATGTATTTTCTCTTTCGATGCAGGTACTCTAAAGCCACAGGTGCTGGAAAGTCTAAATAAAAATGGCGACCTCAAAAGAGGGAATGCCACATTTCTGTGCAGTAGCCTTATCGCAGGGTTCTGACCATTTGTAGGATAGGAGTCCGGGTTAGAATCTCGGTGCAGTATGGATGGTTTGTTTGTCTTTAAACACTGGTTCTCGCCCTTTCCTGGAGCCAGTGGCCATAAATTTGGACCACCGCCTTCTTTTAAACTAGTCAGCCGCTTCCTGTGATCGAACACATCCTCCGGGAGTTAAGTAGAGAAAATTTCTTTGAAAAATCTGACATGTTAGGAACCATATTCCGTTAAATTAAAATAAACATGTATAGCTAAAAATTTTGGAAATTAGGTATCATTGAAGAGAAGGGTCAGACAAAAAATTTCTAATTAAAATGACTATTTCCACAACCATATCTTTACCTATAAGCACAAAAACTTAACACTTCAAACTACAATCTCCTTAAGCCGCTTATCATTAGGCGAATGACGCTGCATAGTATTCAAATAATTTAAAACGAAACTAATCATTTCCCCCGTTAGGTCGGGTATATTGAACACTGGCTATGGAAAAACGCCGAGTGAGATGGGGCAAGTTTCGAATTGGACGAGGTTTGTGTGGTTGCGTGACTCCAGCTCTGATGGCTCCAGCTCTGTGTTTGCTTAGAACCAAGGGTCTTGAATTTTGGTCGGGATACAAATCGTTTCGCTTAAAGTGCCTCAAGACCTTTGTTAAACCGTGAAGCAAAGAAAATAAGCTAACGATTTTAAGCTTACTATTAAAATCCTAGGTAGCATGTTTTAAAAGCTTTACTGTAAATAATTCCGTTTAAATGTTGCACATTTTAAGTCGTTAAGCGGAAATCAATGACGACGTTTCTGTTATTTTGAGAAATTATACACTTCAAATTGAGCTCTTTACATTTAGTTACATGTTAAAATAATTACATACATATATTTATCAATTTCTAAGAAATCTACTAGCAGGTAAGGCGAACTTGAACATGAAAATGGATCTTAGGCCCTTAAAAAGTTGTAGGTTTCCGTTTCTGTTTGATTAAAGCGGTCCATTTGAACTATCTAATGGTTTATGTCTGAGAACTACGAGAAAGTTGTAGCTTTGAAAATGAAACAGGGAGCACTTCAATGTCTGGAACTGGAAATAATTCTTAAAATAAAGCAGAATAATTCTTCTTAATAATTTCTTCTTAAAATAATACATGATTTCTACGCCAGGGGGCGTAGATGTATGCCGTTTTTTTGTCAGTATCTCTACTTTTAGAAATTCGATTTTAAAAATTCCTTCTTTGTTGGATAGTGTTTCCAATGTGACATGTTTTTCATATAATTTCAAAATTTTCAAGTACTTCATAGACTTTCCGCTAGGGGCGTAACGATAAATTGCCTTTCCCCTATATATCTGCTCCTAAATCTCCGATTTGAAAAATTCTTTCTGCACCGGATATAGCTCCTGATAGGAAATCCTTTGGATAAAATTTTTACAAAAACATCCTAATTTTTGAGAAAAATGGTTTGGCCACCAGGGGGCGTAAATCTTAATTTACACTTCTTATGTGTTTGCAGCAAAATATGAGCTTCTAAATTATCGATTGAAAAAAACTTCGTTTGTATACCGATACTACTCATGTCGTCAAACCTTTTAGAAACATTTTCTTCTTGAAACATTGCATGGTTTTTGCGCCAGAGGGCGTAGAGGTATATCTTATTTTTGTCAATATCTCTACTTCTAGGAGTCCGATTTGAAAAATGTCTTCTTTGGTGGACAGTGTTTCAGATGCAAAGTGTTTTTCCTATAAATTCAAAACTCTCAAGTAAATTTTAGACTTTCCGCTAGGAGGCACAATGGTAAATTGCGTTTTCTGCGTTATTTTGGCTTCTAAGACTCCGATTTGAAAAATTATTCCTGTATCGCGTAAAAGACCTGATAGAAAATATTTTTCACATAATTTCTAATGTTTGGTAAAGAATGGTTTGCTCACCAGGAGGCATAAGAGTTAATTTCTGCTTCTGATGTATTTGTAGCAAAACCAGGGCTCCTGAAAACTCGACAAATTTTTTTTTCTTGGACCGATACCGTTCATATGGAAAAAACCTTTTCAGAATACTTTCTTATTAAAATAATGCCTGGTTTTCCTACAAGGGGAAGTAAAGTCACATCTTATTTTTGTCGATATCTCTGTTTCTAAGAATCCGATTTGAAAAATTATTTCCGTGTTGCAGAGCGTTTCCGGTGCGAAAGGTTTCTCATATAAATTCCTGTGTTTCTTAACGCACAAGTCTGCAACCAGAGGTCGTAAGATCCCGATTCCGATAACAGAAATATCTGAGGTATTAAAAACCCGATTGAAAAACTTCACTTTTCCGTCAGATAATTTTGTTTTCCATACATATTTCATTGATTTTGAATAGCTTTGATAAATTTAATTTGCGTCAGAACGGATTCAAAAGACGTGCTTATTACACCCGAAAATTGGGTGTCATCTTTATTGTTTTGAAATACTTCCGGAATAATAATTTACGTATCTAAACTTTCTTATACGTTTAAATCTTTGACAGCCTAGAGTCATTAGATACATAACTTCTTTGAAGTGTGTCAGGTTTTTGTCATCCTCGACAGAAAGTGTTTATCCAATACTAGATTTAAATATAGAATAGGTTACTGTTCTACATGTACTAATTCTTCGAATTCCTCGGTATTTGTATTTAAACTTCAATACAATTTTAAGAAACAATGCTATTTTGTATTATTATTGGTATGGGAAACATATTATTCAGCATTAACGTAACGCAATGATTCTGAAGAGAGACGCGATAAAATGACTTCTAAATGGGTACATACTTGTTGGCGACACAGAAAAATGCAGTTATTTTATTAACTACTAAATCCATTTTAAAGTGGGTAACCAAAATTTATTGAGTAGCATCGTTGTGTTGTTTGCATCTGTTGATCGCATCTGTTCCATCGCATGTGCTGAACATGTTGCAGCAAGGCGGGCAAAAACCGAAATCTGTCGAACAAAATATGCAAGGACTTGGAAGTCAACGGGGTCTAAAAAAGTGAAAAGACACGCAAAATCCTGAAAATCTCTCATTCCATAATAGATAGTTGTACGGAAAATAGAGTGGTAAATTATTAAAAACATCGTATTTGCGACAGTATTTTGAAATAATCAGATACAATTTAAATAATATTTCAGTCGAAACTAAGACCAGTTACAAAGCCTTATGAATTTCTTTTACATTACAGATTCAGGTGATCATCATTTTAATCATTTTAACAGCTGAATGGTTCGTGGAAAGTGCACCAGCATATGGTGATTCCTCTCTTCGCCATGTTCATTAAGTGATACATGTTGTTTAGAACATTTTACGCATTTTCTTAAGAAATCGTTATTTCAAGAGCTGATATTGTTTAGACACCATAAGCTCTGTGTTCTTTTATTCACGTTTCTTCACCCTTGTGTTGCAGGACAACAGATGTTCTTCAAATGAAAATTGCATATATTCCAGGAAATGAATTTCAACAGCTTTTCCATGTGCTACATGCATATCCCTTATACTTGGCGTCTATATTTTCCATTATGATAATCGTATTACTGAGTTCTGCTGCTAAACATTTCGGTAGGTTACAGAACTAATGATTGCAGAAAAGAGATCCAAGGTTCATAGGCAGGCTTGAAGCTGGCAAGTCTCAAGCGTAAGTCGTTCGATGGTTACAGGATTCACGAAAGGTGGTACCTACGTTTGGACACCAATTCCGAACATCGGGTACCATCACCAGTAGGCCCGGCCAAGGCCGTCCAAGAGCGACCACACATGCGGAGGTTTGCTACGTGGCATTAACTGACAAACGCCATAGACGAATGACGGCTGGAGACCTCTCTCAGCACCTCGCTGCTGAGACTGGAACAACAATTTCGAGGCAAACTCTATGCCGACGTCTAGCAGAGAAGGCCCTGTACTCCCGGTTACCAGTGGTGTGTGTTCCCCTTTCCAGATCGCAGAAGAGAGCACGTCTTTAGTGGAGCCAGCATAATTAGGGCCGTGTACATTTCTGTGATGAGTCGAGATTCAGTACACAAAGTGATTCACGAGAAGTCTTCATGTGCAAACAGCGTTGGGCCCGCTGTCATCGCTCCAACATAAAGGAAATCGACTACTTTTGAGGAAAGGGAATCCTTGAGTGTGCAGGCAACATGTTGGACGGCAGTACACCATTGAATTGTCTTCGATATGGGCATTGTGACTGCACAGCGCTACAATAGGAATGGTGTCTTGAACCTTATGTTAGACTTTTCCGATGCGCTGTTGGACCGAACTTCATTTTTATGGACGATAACGCGAGGCCACACAGAGCTTAGCTGGTCGACGATTCTATGGAGGGCGAGAATATTCGCCGTGTGGTGTGGGCAGCGAAGCCGACGGACATAAATCCTATACAGCATGTGTGGGATGCTCTAGGAAAAGCCATTGCACGACGTCCACAGCCTCCGAGGACCCCCATGGAGTTAAAATCCGCGCTTTTAGAAGAATGGGATTTGTTGTCACAAGCTGTAATAAACAACCTCATTTAAAGTACGTGGGCTCGTTGTGCGACTTGAAATGCTGAGTGGAGTGGCCACAATTCCTATTAGCTGGACCATTCTCGAGATATGATGCAACATGTTTAAACGGTTTCTGTTCTGATTTGCAGTTCGCACGCAATTTACCTCCCGTTCATTTTCTTATGTTGCTATTGCATGTCGTATACTATGAGACATCTATGTACCCAAATTGCATTGCAATAAATCACTTAGTTTTCAAGGTATCACAGAATATGTGTATGTGACCCTAATTTTGGACATCAGTGTATATATACTTATATAAGAGTGTATATGTATATGTCATCGTCATCATCATCATTGTCAACCATTATCAATCCACTGCTGGACGAAGGTCTCCCCAAGTTTCCTCCACATCGGTCTGTCTTGTGCCAGTCTCCTCCATGTCACTCCTGAATACTTTCCAATTTCATCCACCCATCTCCCATGTGGTCTTCTTCTGGGTCTTTTACTGTCCCTTGGAATCCAATCTAAAATTTCGGCTGTCCATCGCTGATCTTTCCTTCTGGCAGTATGTCCAGCCCATTGCCATTTCAGGATTTAACTCTGATCATGATGTCTTCCACTCTCGTAATTTTTCTGATCTACGAGTTCCTCTTCTTATCTTTCCTGGTTACACCAAGCATGCACCTCTCCATGCTACTTTGAGTTGCCTGCAGCCTTTGAATGTTTCTTTTAGTTAAGGTCCATGTCTGTGCACCATAAGTAAGCACTGGAAGGATGAATTGATCAAACACTTTTCTTTTAAGACATAATGGCATATTACTCTTGAAAATTATGCTGTTTCTTCCAAAAGCTCTCCAGTCAAGTTTTGTACGCCAATAAATTTCTTCATCAATGTGACCCTCATAGTTTTCGATGATTTCAAAGTTCTGCATATGCTTTTATATCGGTATGCCGAAAAATACCCCGAGAAAGATAGCACTAGCACTGAGAAAGTATCCCTAAATGCCTTTTTTTGAAAACGGTTTCTTGAAAACGCATTTTCTGCTCCAGTTAAATTTTCAAAAATGGGCATGCGTATGTCATAAAGCAAAAAAGCAGTTGAAAATTGATCAAAAATGAAAGATACACATTTCTCTCTTATTAACGTTTTATCACTGCTGAAAGTGTGCTTAACCAAACCTTCTAAAAATGATCCAAATGGGACTTTGTGTGTGTATAGGGAAGGGCTGTAGAAGAGGTGAAATTTTTGGTAATTCTTTGGCCTTAAACCATGGACGACAATTTCTACAATATGTATACAAAATTTGGGTCCTACCTGCAGCCAATGGACTACAATTTTAATTTGAACTTCGACGTGCTTGATGATGACTTGAATGCTCGTGGACAAAAATTTTTATCAATGTATTTCAGTATCATTCTGCTCAGTATAATGTTAGTGAATCAATAAGAAGTACATTCAGTTACAAATTTTAATTAGATGTAAAAAAAATACTTACATGTTAAAGGAACAGAACTTCACTTAATACTTGTATAGTTTTCCATTAGGATAATTAACTGTTTACTGACAAAAAAAGAAAACAATACATTTTTAAGTTTTGACAATATTCACTTTCTCCAAGTTATTTTTCTTCAGGTATACAAGCTTAGTTTAAAAACGGCGTTCTGTAGGTTTTTTAAAAGTTATAAATTTAAAACTGAAGTTCTGAATGAAAAAACGAAAGACATAAAATTTAATAAAAGAAAATTCCCTCTTTAGCTCATAATAATTTTGCAATAATAAAAATATTTGGAAGTATCAGAAACGCAGCAATATTAATAAAAATAATATTAATAAAGACTTCACATACATACATTGATGATGCGTAAATGTTAAAAAAGGGAGAAGTAACATTAAACAGCATCCGACCCTGAGCAGTTGGGAAATCTGTATACGTAAAAATTCTAGATTATTAAATGGTTTACACGTTTCTGCGTACTTTTTTTTAATTTTGTTTTAGTTAGACACTTTTAATGTTGAAGAATATTTAACACACACTACTAGAGGATTTTATGAATTTGAAGCTATACTTGACCTCTTTCAATAACACAACATTTTATCAATAAACCACTTAATACACTATAAACCTAAACAAACGTTGCCGTAGGCAACTCACACTCGAAACGCAGACGAAAACAAAAACACATCAAC
This sequence comes from Macrothele yani, assembly GCA_039090855.1. Classification (NCBI taxonomy): domain Eukaryota; kingdom Metazoa; phylum Arthropoda; class Arachnida; order Araneae; family Macrothelidae; genus Macrothele; species Macrothele yani. Next base: position 93,912,458 of record CM077033.1, on the reverse strand, counting down.
TCACAACTACACCGCTACCAAAATTCTCCCTACAGCAAGAGAGCAAAATACTGAGACTCAGCCCTGTGGCGCCAACTTTTGCCAACGATACAACTGATAAAACTAAGTATTGTACATTACTCCCGCCTTGAAAGCTCAAGCATTCAACACATAAAGTTATACAAATCACCTTCATCACTATAAGTTAGGTATTTGAACACAACAATATGCTGAAAACTACAATGTGAAAATTAATAGTGTCAACTATCAAATTAATTATATGAAAACGTACCTTACAGTCAATCGAACAGTAATGGACAAAGTTTAACTGTGGGTCACTTGAGAGTTCCGGAATCTGTTCGAACAGTCACAACTCGCACTTTGCCATCACTGTCGGGATGTGTCTCCATAACTCTGGCAAGTTTCCAACGCAATGCAAGCATCAGTTCCTTTTTGAGCAGCACAAGATCACCAACTGTAAGGTTTGTTCTAGAAGTGCGCCACTTACGCCTAAGTTGGAGTTGTGTAAGATATTCTAAATTTCAATGCCTCCAAAACTGCTGAACTAAGCGTTGGATGAATTCCCATCTGTTAAGGCGGAAAATCCGAACTGCAGTGAGATCTAACTCAGGGATAGCTGTCAAGGGAGCTCCCACCAAGCAGTGTCAAGGCGTCAAGGTATCCAGATCATTAGGATCTTCAAATATGGGACACAGATGCCTAGAATTAAGGAAAACCTAAACTTGCGCTGAAAGTGTGTGGAACTCCACCAGAGAAAAACAAGCATTTCTCACTGCCCGTTTAAGATTGAACTTCATTGACTTTACCCCCGTCTCTGAAAGACCACCAAATTAAGGCGCTGAAGCAGGGTTAAATATCAACTTTATGCCTTCGGAAGTGGAAAAGGCAGCAACACTGTTGTCATCGGTTGCTTTGAGCACTTACTTAAGAACACAACGCATATCACGATCTGCACCAACGACACTCGTGGCGCAATCACTAAAAATCTCACTGAACTTACCTCGACGTGAAATAATTATCTTAAGAGCTGCAATGAAGGCGTCAGAAGTTAGGTCTAAAACAATTTCAAGAAGAATCGCTCTCGTTGAGAAACAGACGAAAACTGTAATGTAAATCTTGAAAAGCTTACTTCCTCGTCCCACTCTTTCTCTGCATTGAAAGGGACCAGCAAAGTCTAGACCCGTCGCACGAAATACTCTAGAAGGAGTTACTCTCATTGAGGGCAAGGTATCCATAAGCTGAGTGGCTATATTAGCAGAATGACGCACAGATCTTTGCATGACATCTAAGCCGCAGATAATCCAAATATTTTGTCGGATGACAGCAAGCAGAAGACGAGCGCTTGCGAGGAGGTGAGTGTGATGATAATGTTTCACTACTAATTTTGTTATATGATGCATTCTAGGTAGAAGTATAAAGTGTTTTACATTATCTGCAACTGAGGCATTTCTACGTCTCCCGCCAACTTGTAAAACACCCTCACAGTACACAAAGTGATTCAACGGTAGAATTTTACTTGATGAGTTAAAGGCTCTTTCAGAATTAAAGCATGCCAACTCATCAGCGAACTCAGAGGATTGGACGAACGTCACTGTTACATACGTGGCCTTAAAAAGTTCATCTCTACTTAAATGGCCAAGGTTTATTTTAGATAACAAATTAGCCCACTTTTGTGTGAACCGCAAACACCAGGCTGTCACGAAGCACAATCTGATTCAGGACGAAAACTTGAAGATAAAGGACAGATCTGTACTTCCGCTGGCCATTGTCACATTATTTTCCTATTCTTCTCTAAAATGTAGTTGAGAAAACGAGAACCCCTGAAGCGCATCTCCAAATAAACGTTGAACACTCAGGTGCTGTAGCCAATCTGGACCACGTAACCACATGTTACTCTGAACTAACTCCAAAGATTAAATACCTCTGGTGGCACGGTCAGCAGGGTGCTGCGTACCGGCAATGTGTTTCCTTTCCGCAAAAGGAATCGCTTTCATGATTCTTACCACTTGATTAGCTACAAATGGAAGCTAGCGTTGCGGTTCGGATGAAATCTAAGCTAGCATAACTTTTGAATTTGTCCACGTAAAAATATTCATGATTGGAATGTCGAGACATGAAAGAACAGCTTCCAGCAGATTTACCAATAACAGGGCAGAGCAAAGCTCCAGCCTAGACAGCGATTTCTTCTTTAAAAGGACAGCTATTAAAGATACGTGCACCGAGGAGTCCAAACCCACTAAACGAATGTAAATACTGCACAGTAAGCCTTCTCAGAAGCATCACAGAAGGCATGAGTTTCAAAGTATTCAGAAGTTGGAGTCATCACACATCTAGGAATCCTGTGATCTCTCAGACAGGAAAGTTGTGACTGGTACTTTGTCCAACGGTTCCTGTACTGTTGGGGAAGCTCATCGTCCCAACTTAGATTAGAAATCCATATCTTTTGAAGACCAATCTTAGCCTTAATCACTATTGGCGACAGCCAACACAAAGGAACGAAAATCTTGGTAATTTCTGAAAGTATGACTAGCTTGCTATACACCACTTCTCCTTGGTAGCAACAGAAAATTAGAAGGTATCCCTAGTTGGACACCACTGAATGCCAAGGACCTTGATTCATTTGTCACAATCAATTCTCAGGGTGTCACTGCAATCCTTGAACTCATCAGGAATAGTGTCTAAAACAGATGCAGCACTCGATGACCGCTGACTCAATGTTAAACCACCCTTTTTCAACATCTATTGCTGCACATGCCAAGCTCGGAGGCTTCGCCCGTGAATTGGCTCCTGAAAGGAAATCATCAACACAGAAGTCTCGCAAAACCACTCAAGATGCTCGTGCAAAAGCCGCCTCGTCGTCCAAAGACAATTGTTTCAAAGATCTGTTTGTTAATAATGGGGAACACGCAGTGCCATAAGTGACTGTGTTCATTCTAAAGGTCTGTACAGGATCTTCAGGTCTTTTTCTCCAGAGGATTATCTGACATTCAGTGTTCTCTGGGTGCACAACTATTTGTCTAAACATGTGTCCCACGTCTGCACACAGAGCCACCTGGGAAGGTCTAAATTTCAAAAGAATGTGGAACAATTCTTGATGAACTCTCGGACCCACGATAAGCAGATCATTTAATGACACTCACGAGATGCTCTTGGCCAAAGCATCAAACACCACGCGGATTCTTGTGGTACTAATCGAAGGCTTCATAAAACAATGATGTGGCAGATCAAAACTCACTTGATTACAATTCTCAGTTTCTGGCCCTTTTTGCATATGGCCCAGGTCTTCGTAATCTTTCATAAAGAATCAATACTGTCTGTATAATTCTGGCTTCCTTGAGAGTGAGTTCTCCAAAGACTTTAAGAGCTTCATGGCCAGTTGCTTGGAATCGCCTAGATGTGAAGGAGTAAGTGAAAGGGCATCATCACAAGGTATCTGCGATTCTCGTCTCTTGAATGCGTATCTTGAAAATGAGTTTCACATGCTTGTTCAACCATCGTAAAGGTACTAGCCACAGGAACGGAATCCAGTTTCCAGAAATTAGATACACAATCGTTAACATCTACTTGAATGTGATTTACATGAACTGTTGATAACTCCTCACGAGAAGTAGGCACTTCACCTGAAAATATTCAGCCTAGTTCCGAACGTACAGCAAAGTGTTTACCGTCATTTGCTTTAATGGTATCTGCCTTCAACAAGGGCACAGAGATATTTACTCCCAGCAATATACCAATCGCCGAAGTTTCGTAGAATTTGCGATCAGCCAAAGTCACATCAGAAAACAGTTCTGCTAAAGAGCAATCATGTAGAGAGTGTGGCATTTCTCAATAATTTTGCTGAGTACAAAGACCGAAGTTGAAAACGTAGGTGTAGTCTTGTAATGGGGCCTACATTTAATCTGTGTTACCCCATTGGCATGCGAGCTTGACGAACCCAAACATGAAACAGCCACTCGTGTTTTCTCCCAGCACAGGCCAAGTCTGTTATCACAAGGTTCAGAAGAAAAACTTGTCTGGAAACCGGGATCTAGAAGCGCCCGACATAACTGATAATAACCTGATACATGCTGAATACGAATGACAGCTGTTTATAGCAGAACTTGTTGTGGCATATTAAAATCTGAAACACATGACGCAATCGTCGATGATGTTAACTCGAGCCCTTTCCCCAACGCTGAGTACTTAGGATCTTTACTCTCACCAGAAGAGTTGGAGATACAAATTGTGTCCTAAACCCTGGTTCATCATTACACTGCTTAACTTTATTATTATGGAAGCACAATAAGGTATTATGGTTCCACGTACAAATTCAGCAATAATGTTTTCTCTGCCAAAGGCTCACTGTATGATTGGCAATAAACAGTTGAAGCATAATTTTTGTTGTTTCAGAAATTCCACTCTCTTCTGAACGGTCAGCTTTAGGAAATTATTACTTTTGTTCAAATTCTGGTTCATTTTTCAAAATAAACACCTACCTTTGACTTCCGAAACGAAAGTTGAAACTTCAGGTTGAACAAGCCTTTTATGAGATATCACCCTGTCACTATGTAATGTGTGCACATGCCTCTGTATAAACTCCAACAACTGATTCAGTTGATGAATGCTGTCTGCTTCTAACGTTCTCTTTTACAGTCCACGAGTTGTCGTATCCAATTTATTCTGCACAATAAACAGCAGCAGAATGTCGGAAACACCTTCACACTTAAACTTAAGGCTCTCTAAAGCACGAACGCATTCAATAGTGCTGTCTACAATATTTAAAAGTTGAGTTGCCGACGTATTGTTGACCGCTGGCAGCAAAATTAATTTCCGTAAGATATTGTAGACCCACTCACGTTTGTCAGAATATTTCTTCTTCATTAAATCCCACGCTACCTCGAAATTAGCATCACACAATCACAATGATTAGACGATACGAAGACCATCTCGTCTGAGACACCACTTCAAATATTGAAGTCTCTGTGAGTTAGGAAGTTTGTCTTCCAATAACACAGACGGTGTAAACAAATCTTGGAAGGAGAGCCACTGAGTGGCATCTCCACCACTAAAATTTGGGATTGACAATTCTGGCAGGTGAAGCAACACTGATGTTTGACTCGCCGTGATATTATTTGGCGGAATCAAGAGTCCAGACACTTTCCTCAGCAATCTCAAAGACAAATTATCAATAATTTCCTGTAACTCCTCCGCTTCCTCTATAAATCCATCCACTTCTTCTGGAGCGCAGGACTAAAAAATTAGTTCAAAAACCTCTCCTTTCGATGCCTAAATAGCGTCTAATCTCGTTTTACATAACAACACCAGGGCACTAGCACTGTGGAATTGATCAAATTCATCCGATTCAATTCCATCTCGAAGTTTCGTACGCCTTAAACATGTAATTTTTTTTGTCTTTAATGCATCCATAATTATAATGTCAACAAAAACACTCTAAATCACTATAGGTTGAAATCACTCTTGAGTATTCACTTGTTTTATCACGTTCCCCCCAATTTCACCGACTTGCCGATGAACGACACTGATCACAAATGCGAAGTCGCCGTTATTAACCCAGGGGTCGAAGGTGGTTTCCTGCTCGGCTGACCAAAATGAAGAATACTTAACACGCACTACTAGAATACTGTATGAATTTAATGCTCTACTTGAGCTCTTTTAATAACACAAGTTTGTATCCATAGAACTCTTGAAACACTGTAAACAGATACAAACGTTGTGGTAAGCAACTCACAATCGAAACACATACGAAAACAGAAAAACTTCAACTCACAACAACTTTGCGACTAACTCCCTGTAGCAAGAGACCAAAACAGAGACGCCGCCCTGTGGCGCCATCTTTTGGTTACAACTAAAACAAATGAATTTAAGTGTTGTACTCTCTTCTTTGGATGACTTAATGGTTAACTCAATCAGGCTGTTGTTACAGAAAGACTTTCCTTAGACTCGTTGGTTAGCAAATTTTGGTATCAGGTACATGAGATGTGGACACGAAATAGTTTCAGGAAAAGCCAAAATGGGAAAGTTTTGACACTGAGAGGTTTTATGTTGGGAATTTCAAATGTAAAAAGCTTATAGACGAGGACATCGCTTTATCCACGTTATATAAACAACGCATAGCAACTGAAACAGCGTTCATCTGACACAGCCGGAATCGAGCCCCAGAACTCTCGATGACTAGCCGCGTGTGTTTGCTTTGTGTCAAGCAATTTTTCAGCTGCTATACAGAATACATATGAACATTTTTTCAATTGCTATACGATGTTTATATTACGTGGACAGACGATGTCATCGGCCATTTGCATTATCCCTATGTCTTTTTAATTTTTTCAATATAAAATGCTTCTTGTTTCATTTTTCATTCGAACAACGAAGTATCGTAAAATACGAGTGATATAAATGGTAGCTCTAGCAAAGCAGTTAGTGCAGAGATTTCCTTCGGAAAAATCTCTTTCATTGCCCTTTACTGAACCTTGCCATCAATATGACTGGCTGAGGTATCGATCCCTATTTTTCACGCCCCTAATTTTGTCAATCTGAAGGGATACTGAATATTGCAAACACCTCTGTTTATCAGAAAATTTGGTATTTTGTCATACGGATACTCTTCATTTAGATTATTCATATACTGCAGTCTGTACCTCAGCTTTAATTTCACATAAGTTAGAATATGTTTTAGGTTTTCATAACACAAAAAGTAGTAATTTCAGAGAACATAACTCTAATTCTTGAAATGCTAACTACACGTAAATGTTTTGTTCATGTTTCTCAAATTTTGTGAGTACTATATACCCTCCAATTAAAAAAAGCTTCTAATTCATATAAGCATTTAACTGAATTTGTGATTTTATTAATAATTATTTCCCAGGTATTATAACGCAGATCACCTATTTACTGTTTGTACTCATTAAGCACACACACCACGAAACGCTTTCCTTTTCACACTGACGACAGAATGTGTTTCAAGTATGAAAAAAAACGCACGTTATGAATTACCATGCGAAAAAATACTTGTGTTTGTCATTTTCCTTACGTGGTTGACGCATTTTTTTATAATTTTCTTGTCAAATCCGTAAATCATGTCCACTTGCCCATGTCCATGCTATCTATCGTTTTCAAAATCACATTGTTCCTAATTGTAAACCTGGATATATTTGTTTCACTAACTTGCCTGATGTTGTTACTAAGCTGCTTTCTTGTGATGCCGATTAATTTAATTCCACAGTTCAGGGACAAAGTCAATTAACACGTGACTATTAAACTAGTGTTAGAATTTAATAGTGAGTTTACCATTGATATATGAAAGCTTTGTAGAAACATGCTCACGAAGAAAGTTCGACATAAGTAAAATCTGTTATTTCTCACACATAGTTCCTCATTAAAATTTGGACAGATTCTAAGAAGCAAATAATAGTAAAACGCTTTCACTTAACTCAGCAACATAAAGGACGATATGCAAGGTGCAATAGGCTATTAAGGAAATTTAAAAGGGTTTTCTCTCTCCTTAAATTTAAATGTTCACCTTATTTTAAAGTTCATTTGAAAGTATTTATTAAAAAGTTCAAATGCTGTCCTACCTTTCACATTAGCTCTAAAAATGACAGATATTTTACGTAAATGCTCTTCTGTCTCCGATATATCCGGATGTTATGTAGTGACAGGTTGATATTTTTAAATCTAAAGGAACACATTACTGCCAAAGACGCGCAGGTGGTTTTGGTCGCCTTGTGAATAGCAGCATCGTTTTTTTCAACATAAATTACAGAGTGACTATCTATTTGCTTTTGAACACCATTCTGCTTTCAAGACCAAACATCTGCTACGAGACGACCAGCATATTACATTCATGAGCAGGGAAGTAGAAAGTTTCTCAATTAGAGAGGCAGTGCGGCGAATAAATTTCTAGTAAACTGTTTCATTGTATTCTCTTCTAGAAAGAATTACTTCATGCTCTGCTGCAGAATTTTTACGTGATTTCTGAATAAGTCCAATAACGTTTTTCAATGTTTTACTCCCACTATTGAGAAATATCATCAATTGTTGGGAAAACGTCAAACTCGTGGCGAACGACTTGGTTGCACCATAGTTAATTTTTCTTTAGAAATGCTGACATCTTGTCTCCAACATTTTAAATCGCAAAATTCTGGCCCTTGAAGTGATAAGTTCAACGTATTCAAAATATCGAAAACATGACTGAGATAGGCAACTTGTGCAAGCCACTTTAAATCATAGAAATGATCGATACGGCGCATTTCTCCACATTTGTACCGAAATGCAAAGTAAGATCTAGGTGACGTTCCTGAGCGATAAACATGCAGAGGAGCCGCCGTAGATGGGCGTACGGCCATCTGACGGAGTTTGAACGACACCGTATCGTCGGGAAAGAGAGGGGCAGGGTTGCTGCTGCGCCGAATCGGAAGCCATTTGGGTCGATCTCAGAGTACGGTGCAAACGTATTGGGAGTATTGAATATAGGTAGACACCCAGATACGGCGGACTGACTCCGGACAACCCAGACACACCACCAGCAGAGAGGATTGTGAGAGCAGCCCTCACAGATGCAGCGACGTCATTGTCCAATATCCAGAGACATGTTGCGGCTATACTAAGAACTCCTCTGTCCGTCAGAAGCGTATCCAGACGCCTGGCGGAGGAGAATCTGGACTCTGGACTGCATTTACCTTTTCTACCATTAACACCTGATCATCATCGGGGTCGATTGCAGTTGTGTGAGCAGAAAACAACGTGGAATGCAACGGACTGGCGACGTATAGTATTCAGCGACGAATCCTGCTTTTCGAATGGTAACGGACGCCCCCCGTATCAGAGTGTGGAGGACCGCAGGTGAGAGCTACAAACCCAACCTCACTGTAGCGTGGCACTCGTGCCGAACTACAGGCGTGATATTCTGCGGAACCTTCGCCTATGACAGCCCGACTTCCCTCGCAGTGATCCGAGGGACGTTGATAGCCCAGCGCTACGTACAGGAGATCCAGCGGCCCCGTCTGTTGTCTGTCCTGAAAGGAAGGTACGGAGCAATTTTCCAACAAGTAAACTCACGTCCGACGAGGCTCGGGATTCCCACGGCTGTCAACGTCATGCTTCGACGCTTCCGTGGTCTGACAAGTCGCCTAATTTTTTTACCATCGAATACGTGTGAGACCATATGAGACATCAGCTTTCCCTACGTCCCAGTGCCAGTGATGTAGAGCCTCATTTGCACGAAGTGGGTCCAATCAGTCCGAGGATAGCATACGGCGTTTCCTTGACTCCATGCCGGACCGCATCACTGCGTGTATCCGAGCACGAGATGGTCCGATTCGGTACTAACGTTGACTGAAATGTGTACTGTATGTCCGCGGGAAATTGTCCTGCGGCTGTGATATAATTACTGCTGTTCTTAGTATGTATCATCTCACTACTAAACTCTCATTTCAATTAGACGCCTCCTTCTCGGTGCGCGGATTTTTATGACAATGAGTGTATCATGGTTATTTTCTTATTCGCCTTTTTGGCGAATTGAAATACTTTCCCCGTGTGTTTACAAGCATATCAGTGTCATAGTTAAAATATATCAAAATGAAATACCTAAATCGACTGCTCGAAATAAATAGAGTTCATATTTAAGCATTCATCAAAGCTGACAACAAAATAATATTATTCATCTGAATGGTGTCACTTATAGCGGAATCATAAGTATATGGATGCTGGGAAATATAAGTTTATTGTTCTTTCTTCTAAGGCATGCCATGTTATGCATTAGGAACTTTAGCATTTTCTGAAATATTTGTACATGATAAAATGAGAGAAAATTCTATGCTACTAAAAATGACAATTTTTAAGGTTTACTTAGAAATCAGTGTGCAGTTTGGATTGTAAAGATTTCTCTTAAATACAGTGGCGTGAAACATTAAGGACGAGACAGTTTCTCGAATGTAACGTCGTGCAGAAGTGCTAAACATAGACTAAAATCATACCATAAGATACCCAAGATGTAACAACATGGGACAAGTGAGCAAAACCGTCCAAACAAAGGAATCCAAGGATTCCTTGTTTGGACGGTTTTGCTTGTTTGGACGGTTTTGCTGTTTGGACGGTTTTGCTTGTTTGGACGGTTTTGCTGTTTGGACGGTTTTGACCTTATTGAAAAGATAGCTTTGAGCACAACTGGACAGAAGACAGAAACGTCCATTTGACAGGCGGCTGCCAAAACAATCTAGTCTTTAATAGTGGATATGATCACCCCTGACTGAGTTGCAGGATTTACAACGTCTGTCCATGCTGAGAACGAGGCTGTCAATGAGCTGTTGATGCATCGAGGCCCATTGCTTCTGTAGCGCCAATCGCAGCTGCGGAATCGTTGCTGGCGGCTGGTGACGTGCTGCCAAGCATCTCCCGAGAAGGTCCCACACGTGTTCGATTGGATTTTAGGTCCGGGTACGTTGCGGGCTGATCCATGCGTTCAATTTCTTCACTCTCCAACAGCTCTCCGACAGCCACTGTACAATGAGGTGTAGCGTTGTCGTCCATGAAGAAGAACTCAGGACCCACAGCACCTCTAAAAAAACGCACATGAGGCAGGAGAACCATCGGTACAATAGTGGACACCAGTGACTGAACCTCCTTGGAAGATGTGGAGGTCAGTACGGCTACCAAGCATGATACCTCCCCAAACGAGATCTCCGCCACCTCCTAACCGGTCCCTTTCGATGATGTTGGATGTGTGATTGCGTGTTCCCTGCTCTCTCCGGATGTGTATACGTCCAGAATCGCTCGTCAGACTAAATCGGCTCTCATCCGTAAAGAGGCTCTCATCCGTAAATCGGCTCTCATCGCTCTCATCCGTAAATCGGCTCTCATCCGTAACTCGACCCCATAGCTGATATGTCCAGTTTTTGTGTTCCTGGAACCACAGAAACCGACATCTCCGATGAGCAGGCGTTAATAGCACACACCGTACTGGGCGTCTTGCAAATAGACCACCTTTGTGCAGCTTCTTGGCCACGGTAAAACGCGATAACGGACGTCCAGTTGTCTGTTGCATGTGCCTTGTGATTTCTCCCGCTGTCTGCCGTCTGTCTCTTCTCGCCTGTAGGACAATATACCGGTTGTCCGCCGCCATGTTTGCTCGTGGACGGCCACTACTAAACTCTTGGACAGCTGTTAATTTCGTTTGAAATGCTCTACAAGCTCGTGAAACGATGCTGCGAGCGATCCCGAACTCCTCGGTCACACTAGTCACACTTCAACCTTCTTCCAACTTCCCAATGACGACACCTCGGGTAACGTCATCCAGATGTCGTCTAATGGATTGCCTGTAGGCCATATCAAACGGTGGCAGCTACTCGACGTCATTGAATCCAATGTACACCGACCGCGTTCTTTATACCTTTCCGACAACCCCCCCACCTATACGTCATCCTGCATATATGAGCATGCCCTAACGTACCGGACCCTCGTCTATATCCTGAGTGGCCTTTCGGTCTGTTCTGCCTACTCGTTTCACTGTTATACTAATTTCTCCTCTTCGTCTTTATTTTTGCACACCAGTGTATGGAGAAGGCGTTTGAAAGTTAAAAAAATTGTAATATGATTCCTAATTTTTTAATTGGGGTAGCAGTAGTTTTGCAGAAAAAATTTGTATATCTACAGTAATTCATAACGGCATGTGTATGTAAGGCAGTTTTTCGTAAATTAGCAAGAAACGCCTGATATGACGCAATGATAATTATAATATCGGATATTCAAGTGGCAAACTTTCCTGGGGTTAACAAATTTCAACTCGTATATGAAAAACATCCGTTTGTGAATCTTTAGCAACTTTTTATTGTATATGAATTCAACCAAAAATAAAAAATGTCGTTTAGAATAGACAAAACAGAAAGGTCGATAACATACATGTCGTCAAGCAAGGAATATTACGAAAGGGAGGTTATAATTTATACCACTAGTCAGGATCATGTTTCTGGTTCACCTGTCATTCGTATCCTGCTTTCTTACTCTACCGCAATACAATGATTACCTAGAACTGCCAAACATTTTGATGATGCTTAGTTTTATTAGTTTTATTTAGTCAGTGATGAAGACCGTCGGCTGACTTGTGAATTGCACAGACCTCAAACAAATAGAGCCACCCCTTAACATTCGAACCGTTTGTCGCATGCAAACAAGAAAAGTACCGTTGGAAAGCACTTGAAGGGAATTATCATGTGATGTCAATAAACATGCTAATTTAGCTACTTAAGATGCTGATTAGCTCTCTATCTCCGAATTTTTCCATATAAGAGTCATGTTATTTTACGCGCATTCTATTCGGCACATAATAAAACTTTAAATTCTAAATTTCATACGAATCGACCAATAAATACGTGTACAGTGAGCTACGGGAAAAAGGTGCCGCTAATGTTAAAGTGCGAAAATTGTTTTTGATTTTTATCATTTAATCGAGAACAGATATAGTGATTCGGTGTTGCAACAGTAAAACACAAAGAGGCCCAGATGTTATAAGCAGCCGCTATACAGGAACAGAACTGGTATATTAAGGGAAATATAAATTATGAAACATGATCATGAAAAAGAAATAAATTATGACCATGTCAGATAAATAGATCATGAGATCCGAAATATTTTGAAACCTTTTAATCCAAATTTACAGAGTGATAGCATAAAACTTTGCTCAAATATAAGCGAAAACTCAAGCATACGTCCAATAAGGGTCAGTGCATAAAAAAACATATATTCCTCTACTAACTGTAAAACAATTTACCCCACAAACTGAGAAACGCTTAGGAGAAAGTGTTTCTACGTGAAGTTGGTTGAAGGAAGCAATAATAATTTTATAACCCAAATACGGAATTGAAACTTTTAATGATGAACATCGTAAGTTATTAGTTTTGCACAAAAGTAACTTAACTTACGACATAGTCTCGGCAATTACATATTTCATTTTTTTCCTATTGATTACACTCTTGTATATTGTGTTTAATTCAAAAATGCAAAAAACAAAAACAAAAAGAAAACAGTACGTTCCACAAAACGAAAGCTTTGTACGTGATATCTGTATATTTTTTACATAAATACCGCTACAGCTTCGTTAAATTATGAAACTGTGGTCATGGAAATGAAAACTGCAATTTGTTTCCTGCGCGAGTGAACCAGTGAGCCTGATTTTTTTTTGCACCTCTTTTTTCTGAAAAACGTTCGTGCTTATGTTATCGGCTTATCCGTCCGTTTGCCTGTGGACACCATATCTCTGCAACTATTAATACGATTTGAAAAATTCTTTTTGCGTTCGAAGCTTGAGATGTGCGAATGATGATGCTTTATTTTGTTTTAATTACGATGTAAAATTTTGATACTAGATTACGTAAAGGCAGATGATGTCGAATTCAAAACACATTTTATTACATATATTTGCTTCTAAGCATCTGATTGAAAAATACCTTTTATCTTTCGATTTCAATTATGTCGAAGAGTACTTTAGGTTTACTTTCTCAAATTACGCATAAATTTTTCTCTAGGTGGCGTAAAAGTAAATTAAGTTTTTTTCGATATCTCTTCTTCTAAAACTCCGATTTGAAAAACATTTTCTTCAGCGCATACAGCTCTTGATGGAATATTTCTTGCGTATAATTTCTAATTTTTGGCAAAGAAAACTTTGGCCACCAGGGAGCGTAAGGGTTCATTTTTGCTTCTGGTGTAATTGCCCAAATATCTGAGCTTCTAAGAGCTCGATTGAACAAATTCGTTTGTAGACCGATACTACTCACTTCGACAAAACTTTTTGGGAAAATTTTTTATTTTAAAATATTGCATGGTTTCGCCGGCAGGGGTCGTAGATGTATATCTTTTTTTTTTTTTCAATATCTCTGCTTTTAATGGTATGATTTGAAAAATTCTTTCTTTATTGGATAAAGTTACCGCTGTGATATGTTTTCTATGTAATTTCGAAATTTTGAAGTAATTCACAAACTTTTTGCTATGGGTCGTAAAGGTAAATTGCTTTTCCCCCGATATCTCTGCTTCTAAATCTGCGATATGAAAAATTCTTCTCTGCACAGGATACAGCTGCTCATGAGAAATCATATGCACATAATTTCGAATTTTTGGTAAAAAAAATTGTTTGGCCATTAGAAGGCGTAAATCAGAATGTCCCCTTCTGATGTGTTTACATCAAAATTTGAGCTTTTAAAATCTCGATTGAAAAAAATTCGGTTGTGGGGCGTTACTACTCACGCCGACAGACCTTTTAGGAATATTTTCTTCTTTAAATAATGCATGGTTTCTACGCCAGGGGCGTAGATGTATATAGTATTTTTGTCAATATCCCTACTTCTAGGAGTCTGTTTTGAAAAATTACTTCTTTGTTGGATAGTGTTTCTGATGCCAAATGTTTTCATAAAAATTTAAAATTTTCAAGTAAATCATAGACTTTCAGCTAGGGGGCGCCAGAGTAAATTGCATTTTCCCCGATATTTCTGCTTCTAAAACTCCGATTTGAAATATTATTCCTGTACCGCATACAGCTCGTGATGGAAAATGTTTTTATATCATTTATAATAGTTGGTAAAATATGGTTTGGCCACCAGGGAGCATAAGTGCTTACTTCTGCTTTTGGTATATTTGCTGCAAAATCACATCTCCTGAAAACTCGACTTGAAATTGATTTTCTTGGACCGATACCACTCACATTGAAAAAACTTTTTATAATACTTTCATGCTAAAATAATGCATGGTTTTCCCGCTAGGGATTGAAAATGCGTATCATATATTTGTTCATATCTCTGCTTCGAAAAGTCCGATTTCAAAGATTATTTTTTTGCTGGAGAGCGCTTCTGCTCCCAACTGTTTCTCATAATAAGTCAAATTTTTCTTAACTCATAAGTCTGCAACCAGAGGGTGTGAGCTCAGCATTCCGTTTATAGTAGTATCTGCGGGATTAACAAACCTATTGAAAAACTTCTTTCTTCGGTCAGATACTACTTTTTGCCAGGCTGGTTCCATAGACTTTGTATAGCTTTGATACTTTTAATTTGCATCAGAACGGATTCAAACGACATGCTCATTACAACCGAGAAATCGGTGTCATCTTTCTTGTTTTTTAAATTGCAGATTTGATTTGGTTTCCATTCCGTCTCGAATTATGGTATAATACGCATGTTTTTGCATATTGTTTCGATTCATTGATATATTCCATTTTAGTTATACTGCCTAAACTGACTTTCGCTGAAAAATAGAAGCCGAATCTACGTGTGTAGCTTTGATATGCACGCAAGTTGCTTCTTCGGCGTTAGTCGTTTTTGACTACCGATTAAGAAAATAACCGTAACCAGTAGCGTTTGGAGCTTTAAGCTTACTTAGTGTAAATTAATACAGATCAAATTTCATTTTTCTTTCCTTTTTCTTTTCCTTTTTATTGCTTCTACAAATATAAATAAAATAATAACTGGTTAAACTCTGCGAAACAAAACAAAAAATTATATTCTGAGAATTTCGTAGTTTAAGGAAAAAGGTAAAAGAAAGTTCCCAAATCATCTTTATTCAGCATGAGCATGAAATGATAAAAACACAGGGTTACCTACTGTATTGGAACTCTCAATGTTTAGATTTAAATGAGAAAAGAAACTGGTTTGACAATCTAAAAGAAATATCGTAGGTTCGCAATGGAAATATTGAAAATAAATTTCATACGAGAGAATTCTTGTCAGTGGTTCGAATCTCGGAGCTGCCGGCCAAAGTCTGCCGTTTTTCCGGGAGTTTCCACTACCTACCTGGGATTGGGGACGCCAATGTGCAGATGGTTCCCTGTCAAGTCCTTCCCGGATGCACTTTGTCTGTTTCTCCTCATGCTCTCAGTAGCAGAAAAATGCATTTCGCAAGCGGCCGCACCGGTGGCGCAGTGGTCTAAGCGATGGCCTCTGATCATTCGTCCGAACGGGGTCCGGGCTCGAATCCCGGTGAGGATTGGATGTTGTGTTTGTCTTACAGCACTGGCTCTCTCCCTTCCCTGGAACCAGTGACCCTAAATTAGGGACGGGCGTCTGCTTATAGCCCATTGAGTTGCTCACGGTGGTCGTTAAACCTCCAATCAAAAAAAAAAAAAATTCGCAAGCCGTCTGGTCAACGTGGGAAATTAGACACTTACTCTTCGGAATAAAAAGTTGGGAGATACTTTATTCCGATCTCTGAATCTCTGTCTGTCTGTTAACCCTTTTTATAGTCAGAAGTGGCTATAAAAGGGTTAACAGACAGAGAGACAGACCATAGGAATCTAAGTAAAAAATTCTATATGTCGTTTATGAATGATAAAGTAGAACTAAAATTCTTAACGGAACGCTTTCCTGTTTCAAAAGAGTTGATCGTGTGACGTAAATCTTGTGACGTAATGCATCTCTGACGTGATGTTAGAATTATTTACATGAGATGGCGTCACGCCAGCAGCTATTGTAAATCGGTCCTTTTTGCTATAAAAACAAAGCAAAGTGTTGTACGCGTCCGCCGTGGGCGACAAAATGGGACAAACGTTCATACTTTCGAACAAAGAAAATTTGATTCTTTTAAATTGACACGTGGAATTAATACATGAGAGGTGCAAATTATAAATTACAAGACAGCTGCTCCCATTAATTTGTATGTTAAGCACGATATCTATGAAAGAAAAGTGACTTTTTGAGGTGGAAAATTACAAATCATTTGGAATACGTCGCACAATTTTGTAGCATTTTGCGAAAGTCATTTCCAAAACGTGGGTGTTTATTGCGTTCCTTATATGTTGCCAAATTGTTCCAAATGTGTTTCAACCTGTTCCGCGTGTGTTTTCAAAGCTTTTACCACCATAAAATGTTTTGTGATGTAAGATACTAGTACTTTTACATAACACATTCCTGACACTTCGTGGCAAAAACATGGAACACTCTCGTAGCACACTGCGAATACATGTTCCGGAGTTACTTTCTCGATGTGTTCCAAATGAGTTGTCAAATTTTCTCAATGTGTTCAACTAAGAACACATTGATGTCCTATGTATTCCAAAATGCCACGAGGCTAGAAACGAAATTTTCGAAATAGGGCATGGATCAAGCATCTCCATTATTTTAACTGTACTAATATCCTACTTTACTTAAAAAGGGTATTTTGGGTAAGTGAAACTTGATTTCAAACAAGTAATGTGTCTGTCCTAACGCATATACATTAATCTGTAACCATTCAGTAGGTTAAACAGCAGCACCAGTTCTTATACCTATATTCCAGGGTATATTGGATTGGTGGGAATGAAATATCCGGCACGAACGAGCAGTGGAGACAGGCCCACACCACAACGAAATGGAACCACCCATAGGTGTTGCGAGTATTGCGTCACAAAGTTACTCTAAATAGCAAGCATGTGTGTGAAGAACAAGGTTCAGACGTGGTTTGTTTGACCGTAACTTGGCTTGCAAAGGAACCATTCGGACGCCCGATTTGAGAGTCATCTTCCTGCATGAATTTAGTCTGGGCCATTCTGCAGGAATTGCCGTTCGAAATGTTAACAAAGCATTTGGGGAGACAAATGACAAGCAACATATAGTTTTATACGTATTCCCAGTTATATTTGATATTTATATCTTCGTTCTCTATATTTGTGCGTTCCAAATATTTGAAATAAGAAGAATGATGACAACGAATTTTCCGTTGTAATCAGCACATCGTTTGAACCGTTTCTTACGGTGTCACGTCAATTCGTCGCGTGCGTCAATTCGTCGCCTGCGTCAATTCGTCGCGCGTCATTTCGTTGACTACGACAATTCGTCGCGCGTCAATTCGTCGACTGCGTCAATTCGTCGCGGACAAATTCGTCGACTACGTCAATTCGTCGACAACCTCAATTCGTCGCGTTTACAGATTTTGCTTACATACAAAACGAATGCAGGAAAACGTACGATTTCAAACGTCTTGCTCCCTGATCAAATTTATGAAGTTTGGACACGCAGACAGGATAGGAATATTACGTTTTTCTCTGGCACTAAAAAT
The DNA here is from genome assembly GCA_039090855.1 of Macrothele yani. Taxonomy (NCBI): domain Eukaryota; kingdom Metazoa; phylum Arthropoda; class Arachnida; order Araneae; family Macrothelidae; genus Macrothele; species Macrothele yani. Next base: position 93,894,455 of record CM077033.1, on the reverse strand, counting down.
ATTAGACGGTAAACGGTTTTTGGAACGGGGCAGGGTCCGGTTGGTCAGAGACCCCCATAGACAAAATTTTCGTAAAATCTACAGTTTTCAATTCAAAACCACCAAACCTGGTATACTATCTCGTGGTATTCTAACTTAGACTGCAGACGGTTTTGGGAAGCGGTTGGAGGGGGGGGGTAGAGCTCCCGCACTACAGAATTACCGTAAAATATAGTTTTCAATTTAGAACTACCAAATTTGGTATATTATCTAATGGTACTCTAACTTAGACGGTAGACGGTTTTTGGAACGGGTCAGGGGTACGGTTGGTCAGAGCCCCCCATACACAAAATATTCGTAAGATCTACAGTTTTCAATTCAGAACCACCAAATCAGGTATCCTATCTCATAGTACTCTAACTTAGACGGTTGTCGGTTTTTGGAACGGGTCAAGGCCCGTGGAGTAAACCCCCCCCCTACATACAAAATTTTCGTAAAATCTAGTTTTCATTTCAGAACCATCAAATTTGGTATCATGAAACGCTAACTTAGACGCTAGACGGTTTTTGGTAGGGGTTGGAGCCCGTGGGGTCGGAGCCCCCCCCCCATAAAAAATTTCGTAAAATCTCCAGTTTTCATCTTAGAACCACCAAATTTGGTATACTATCTTATGGAACTCTAACTTAGTCGGGAGACCGTTTTTGGAAGGGGTCAAGTCCCGGGGGTCAGAGCCCCCACATACAATTTTTTTAAAAAGGTTTACTTAGAAATCAGTGTGCAGTTTGGATTGTAAAGATTTCTCTTAAATACAGTGGCGTGAAACATTAAGGACGAGACGGTTTCTCGAATGTAACGTCGTGCAGAAGTGCTAAACATAGACTAAAATCATACCATAAGATACCCAAGATGTAACAACATGGGACAAGTGAGCAAAACCGTCCAAACAAAGAATCCAAGGATTCCTTGTTTGGACGGTTTTGCTTGTTTGGACGGTTTTGCTGTTTGGACGGTTTTGCTTGTTTGGACGGTTTTGCTGTTTGGACGGTTTTGACCTTATTGAAAAGATAGCTTTGAGCACAACTGGACAGAAGACAGAAACGTCCATTTAACAGGCGGCTGCCAAAAAAATCTAGTCTTTAATAGTGGATATGATCACCCCTGACTGAGTTGCAGGATTTACAACGTCTGTCCATGCTGAGAACGAGGCTGTCAATGAGCTGTTGAAGCATCGAGGCCCATTGCTTCTGTAGCGCCAATCGCAGCTGCGGAATCGTTGCTGGCGGCTGGTGACGTGCTGCCAAGCATCTCCCGAGAAGGTCCCACACGTGTTCGATTGGATTTAGGTCCGGGTACGTTGCGGGCTGATCCATGCGTTCAATTTCTTCACTCTCCAACAGCTCTCCGACAGCCACTGTACAATGAGGTGTAGCGTTGTCGTCCATGAAGAAGAACTCAGGACCCACAGCACCTCTAAAAAAACGCACATGAGGCAGGAGAACATCGGTACAATAGTGGACACCAGTGACTGAACCTCCTTGGAATATGTGGAGGTCAGTACGGCTACCAAGCATGATACCTCCCCAAACGAGATCTCCGCGACCTCTAACCGGTCTTTTTCGATGATATTGGATGTGTGATTGCGTGTTCCCTGCTCTCTCCGGATGTGTATACGTCCGGAATCGCTCGTCAGACTAAATCGGCTCTCATCCGTAAAGAGAACTCGACCCCATAGCTGATATGTCCAGTTTTTGTGTTCCTGGAACCACAGAAACCGACATCTCCGATGAGCAGGCGTTAATAGCACACACCGTACTGGGCGTCTTGCAAATAGACCACCTTTGTGTAGCTTCTTGGCCACGGTAAAACGCGATAACGGACGTCCAGTTGTCTGTTGCATGTGCCTTGCGATTTCTCCCGCTGTCTGCCGTCTGTCTTTTCTCGCCTGTAGGACAATATACCGGTTGTCCGCCGCCATGGTTGCTCGTGGACGGCCACTACTAAACTCTTGGACAGCTGTTCCTTTCGTTTGAAATGCTCTACAAGCTCGTGAAACGATGCTGCGAGCGATCCCGATCTCCTCGGTCACACTAGTCACACTTCAACCTTCTTCCAACTTCCCAATGACGACACCTCGGGTAACGTCATCCAGATGTCGTCTAATGGATTGCCTGTAGGCCATATCAAACGGTGGCAGCTACTCGACGTCATTGAATCCAATGTACACCGACCGCGTTCTTTATACCTTTCCGACAACCCCCCCACCTATACGTCATCCTGCATATATGAGCATGCCCTAACGTACCGGACCCTCGTCTATATCCTGAGTGGCCTTTCGGTCTGTTCTGCCTACTCGTTTCACTGTTATGCTAATTTCTCCTCTTCGTCTTTATTTTTGCACACCAGTGTATGGAGAAGGCGTTTGAAAGTTAAAAAAATTGTAATATGATTCCTAATTTTTTAATTGGGGTAGCAGTAGTTTTGCAGAAAAAAATTTGTATATCTACAGTAATTCATAACGGCATGTGTATGGAAGGCAGTTTTTGTAAATTAGCAAGAAACGCCTGATATGACGCAATGATAATTATAATATCGGATATTCAAGTGGCAAACTTTCCTGGGGTTAACAAATTTCAACTCGTATATGAAAAACATCCGTTTGTGAATCTTTAGCAACTTTTTATTGTATATGAATTCAACCAAAAATAAAAAATGTCGTTTAGAATAGACAAAACAGAAAGGTCGATAACATACATGTCGTCAAGCAAGGAATATTACGAAAGGGAGGTTATAATTTATACCACTAGTCAGGATCATGTTTCTGGTTCACCTGTCATTCGTATCCTGCTTTCTTACTCTACCGCAATACAATGATTACCTAGAACTGCCAAACATTTTGATGATGCTTAGTTTTATTAGTTTTATTTAGTCAGTGATGAAGACCGTCGGCTGACTTGTGAATTGCACAGACCTCAAACAAATAGAGCCACCCCCCTTAACATTCGAACCGTTTGTCGCATGCAAACAAGAAAAGTACCGTTGGAAAGCACTTGAAGGAATTATCATGTGATGTCAATAAACATGCTAATTTAGCTACTTAAGATGCTGATTAGCTCTCTATCTCCGAATTTTTCCATATAAGAGTCATGTTATTTTACGCGCATTCTATTCGGCACATAATAAAACTTTAAATTCTAAATTTCATACGAATCGACCAATAAATACGTGTACAGTGAGCTACGGGAAAAAGGTGCCGCTAATGTTAAAGTGCGAAAATTGTTTTTGATTTTTATCATTTAATCGAGAACAGATATAGTGATTCGGTGTTGCAACAGTAAAACACAAAGAGGCCCAGATGTTATAAGCCGCTATACAGGAACAGAACTGGTATATTAAGGGAAATATAAATTATGAAACATGATCATGAAAAAGAAATAAATTATGACCATGTCAGATAAATAGATCATGAGATCCGAAATATTTTGAAACCTTTTAATCCAAATTTACAGAGTGATAGCATAAAACTTTGCTCAAATATAAGCGAAAACTCAAGCATACGTCCACTAAGGGTCAGTGCATAAAAAAACATATATTCCTCTACTAACTGTAAAACAATTTACCCCACAAACTGAGAAACGCTTAGGAGAAAGTGTTTCTACGTGAAGTTGGTTGAAGGAAGCAATAATAATTTTATAACCCAAATACGGAATTGAAACTTTTAATGATGAACATCGTAAGTTATAAGTTTTGCACAAAAGTAACTTAACTTACGACATAGTCTCGGCAATTACATATTTCATTTTTTTCCTATTGATTACACTCTTGTATATTGTGTTTAATTCAAAAATGCAAAAAACAAAAACAAAAAGAAAACAGTACGTTCCACAAAACGAAAGCTTTGTACGTGATATCTGTATATTTTTTACATAAATACCGCTACAGCTTCGTTAAATTATGAAACTGTGGTCATGGAAATGAAAACTGCAATTTGTTTCCTGCGCGAGTGAACCAGTGAGCCTGATTTTTTTTTGCACCTCTTTTTTCTGAAAAACGTTCGTGCTTATGTTATCGGCTTATCCGTCCGTTTGCCTGTGGACACCATATCTCTGCAACTATTAATACGATTTGAAAAATTCTTTTTGCGTTCGAAGCTTGAGATGTGCGAATGATGATGCTTTATTTTGTTTTAATTACGATGTAAAATTTTGATACTAGATTACGTAAAGGCAGATGATGTCGAATTCAAAACACATTTTATTACATATATTTGCTTCTAAGCATCTGATTGAAAAATACCTTTTATCTTTCGATTTCAATTATGTCGAAGAGTACTTTAGGTTTACTTTCTCAAATTACGCATAAATTTTTCTCTAGGTGGCGTAAAAGTAAATTAAGTTTTTTTTCGATATCTCTTCTTCTAAAACTCCGATTTGAAAAACATTTTCTTCAGCGCATACAGCTCTTGATGGAATATTTCTTGCGTATAATTTCTAATTTTTGGCAAAGAAAACTTTGGCCACCAGGGAGCGTAAGGGTTCATTTTTGCTTCTGGTGTAATTGCCCAAATATCTGAGCTTCTAAGAGCTCGATTGAACAAATTCGTTTGTAGACCGATACTACTCACTTCGACAAAACTTTTTGGGAAATTTTTTATTTTAAAATATTGCATGGTTTCGCCGGCAGGGGTCGTAGACGTATATCTTTTTTTTTTTTTTTTTCAATATCTCTGCTTTTAATGGTATGATTTGAAAAATTCTTTCTTTATTGGATAAAGTTACCGCTGTGATATGTTTTCTATGTAATTTCGAAATTTTGAAGTAATTCACAAACTTTTTGCTATGGGTCGTAAAGGTAAATTGCTTTTCCCCCGATATCTCTGCTTCTAAATCTGCGATATGAAAAATTCTTCTCTGCACAGGATACAGCTGCTCATGAGAAATCATATGCACATAATTTCGAATTTTTGGTAAAAAAAATTGTTTGGCCATTAGAAGGCGTAAATCAGAATGTCCCCTTCTGATGTGTTTACATCAAAATTTGAGCTTTTAAAATCTCGATTGAAAAAAATTCGGTTGTGGGGCGTTACTACTCACGCCGACAGACCTTTTAGGAATATTTTCTTCTTTAAATAATGCATGGTTTCTACGCCAGGGGGCGTAGATGTATATAGTATTTTTGTCAATATCCCTACTTCTAGGAGTCTGTTTTGAAAAATTACTTCTTTGTTGGATAGTGTTTCTGATGCCAAATGTTTTCATAAAAATTTAAAATTTTCAAGTAAATCATAGACTTTCAGCTAGGGGGCGCCAGAGTAAATTGCATTTTCCCCGATATTTCTGCTTCTAAAACTCCGATTTGAAATATTATTCCTGTACCGCATACAGCTCGTGATGGAAAATGTTTTTATATCATTTATAATAGTTGGTAAAATATGGTTTGGCCACCAGGGAGCATAAGTGCTTACTTCTGCTTTTGGTATATTTGCTGCAAAATCACATCTCCTGAAAACTCGACTTGAAATTGATTTTCTTGGACCGATACCACTCACATTGAAAAAACTTTTTATAATACTTTCATGCTAAAATAATGCATGGTTTTCCCGCTAGGGATTGAAAATGCGTATCATATATTTGTTCATATCTCTGCTTCGAAAAGTCCGATTTCAAAGATTATTTTTTTGCTGGAGAGCGCTTCTGCTCCCAACTGTTTCTCATAATAAGTCAAATTTTTCTTAACTCATAAGTCTGCAACCAGAGGGTGTGAGCTCAGCATTCCGTTTATAGTAGTATCTGCGGGATTAACAAACCTATTGAAAAACTTCTTTCTTCGGTCAGATACTACTTTTTGCCAGGCTGGTTCCATAGACTTTGTATAGCTTTGATACTTTTAATTTGCATCAGAACGGATTCAAACGACATGCTCATTACAACCGAGAAATCGGTGTCATCTTTCTTGTTTTTTAAATTGCAGATTTGATTTGGTTTCCATTCCGTCTCGAATTATGGTATAATACGCATGTTTTTGCATATTGTTTCGATTCATTGATATATTCCATTTTAGTTATACTGCCTAAACTGACTTTCGCTGAAAAATAGAAGCCGAATCTACGTGTGTAGCTTTGATATGCACGCAAGTTGCTTCTTCGGCGTTAGTCGTTTTTGACTACCGATTAAGAAAATAACCGTAACCAGTAGCGTTTGGAGCTTTAAGCTTACTTAGTGTAAATTAATACAGATCAAATTTCATTTTTCTTTCCTTTTTCTTTTTCCTTTTTATTGCTTCTACAAATATAAATAAAATAATAACTGGTTAAACTCTGCGAAACAAAACAAAAAATTATATTCTGAGAATTTCGTAGTTTAAGGAAAAAGGTAAAAGAAAGTTCCCAAATCATCTTTATTCAGCATGAGCATGAAATGATAAAAACACAGGGTTACCTACTGTATTGGAACTCTCAATGTTTAGATTTAAATGAGAAAAGAAACTGGTTTGACAATCTAAAAGAAATATCGTAGGTTCGCAATGGAAATATTGAAAATAAATTTCATACGAGAGAATTCTTGTCAGTGGTTCGAATCTCGGAGCTGCCGGCCAAAGTCTGCCGTTTTTCCGGGAGTTTCCACTACCTACCTGGGATTGGGGACGCCAATGTGCAGATGGTTCCCTGTCAAGTCCTTCCCGGATGCACTTTGTCTGTTTCTCCTCATGCTCTCAGTAGCAGAAAAATGCATTTCGCAAGCGGCCGCACCGGTGGCGCAGTGGTCTAAGCGATGGCCTCTGATCATTCGTCCGAACGGGGTCCGGGCTCGAATCCCGGTGAGGATTGGATGTTGTGTTTGTCTTACAGCACTGGCTCTCTCCCTTCCCTGGAACCAGTGACCCTAAATTAGGGACGGGCGTCTGCTTATAGCCCATTGAGTTGCTCACGGTGGTCGTTAAACCTCCAATCAAAAAAAAAAAAAAATTCGCAAGCCGTCTGGTCAACGTGGGAAATTAGACACTTACTCTTCGGAATAAAAAGTTGGGAGATACTTTATTCCGATCTCTGAATCTCTGTCTGTCTGTTAACCCTTTTTATAGTCAGAAGTGGCTATAAAAGGGTTAACAGACAGAGAGACAGACCATAGGAATCTAAGTAAAAAATTCTATATGTCGTTTATGAATGATAAAGTAGAACTAAAATTCTTAACGGAACGCTTTCCTGTTTCAAAAGAGTTGATCGTGTGACGTAAATCTTGTGACGTAATGCATCTCTGACGTGATGTTAGAATTATTTACATGAGATGGCGTCACGCCAGCAGCTATTGTAAATCGGTCCTTTTTGCTATAAAAACAAAGCAAAGTGTTGTACGCGTCCGCCGTGGGCGACAAAATGGGACAAACGTTCATACTTTCGAACAAAGAAAATTTGATTCTTTTAAATTGACACGTGGAATTAATACATGAGAGGTGCAAATTATAAATTACAAGACAGCTGCTCCCATTAATTTGTATGTTAAGCACGATATCTATGAAAGAAAAGTGACTTTTTGAGGTGGAAAATTACAAATCATTTGGAATACGTCGCACAATTTTGTAGCATTTTGCGAAAGTCATTTCCAAAACGTGGGTGTTTATTGCGTTCCTTATATGTTGCCAAATTGTTCCAAATGTGTTTCAACCTGTTCCGCGTGTGTTTTCAAAGCTTTTACCACCATAAAATGTTTTGTGATGTAAGATACTAGTACTTTTACATAACACATTCCTGACACTTCGTGGCAAAAACATGGAACACTCTCGTAGCACACTGCGAATACATGTTCCGGAGTTACTTTCTCGATGTGTTCCAAATGAGTTGTCAAATTTTCTCAATGTGTTCAACTAAGAACACATTGATGTCCTATGTATTCCAAAATGCCACGAGGCTAGAAACGAAATTTTCGAAATAGGGCATGGATCAAGCATCTCCATTATTTTAACTGTACTAATATCCTACTTTACTTAAAAAGGGTATTTTGGGTAAGTGAAACTTGATTTCAAACAAGTAATGTGTCTGTCCTAACGCATATACATTAATCTGTAACCATTCAGTAGGTTAAACAGCAGCACCAGTTCTTATACCTATATTCCAGGGTATATTGGATTGGTGGGAATGAAATATCCGGCACGAACGAGCAGTGGAGACAGGCCCACACCACAACGAAATGGAACCACCCATAGGTGTTGCGAGTATTGCGTCACAAAGTTACTCTAAATAGCAAGCATGTGTGTGAAGAACAAGGTTCAGACGTGGTTTGTTTGACCGTAACTTGGCTTGCAAAGGAACCATTCGGACGCCCGATTTGAGAGTCATCTTCCTGCATGAATTTAGTCTGGGCCATTCTGCAGGAATTGCCGTTCGAAATGTTAACAAAGCATTTGGGGAGACAAATGACAAGCAACATATAGTTTTATACGTATTCCCAGTTATATTTGATATTTATATCTTCGTTCTCTATATTTGTGCGTTCCAAATATTTGAAATAAGAAGAATGATGACAACGAATTTTCCGTTGTAATCAGCACATCGTTTGAACCGTTTCTTACGGTGTCACGTCAATTCGTCGCGTGCGTCAATTCGTCGCCTGCGTCAATTCGTCGCGCGTCATTTCGTTGACTACGACAATTCGTCGCGCGTCAATTCGTCGACTGCGTCAATTCGTCGCGGACAAATTCGTCGACTACGTCAATTCGTCGACAACCTCAATTCGTCGCGTTTACAGATTTTGCTTACATACAAAACGAATGCAGGAAAACGTACGATTTCAAACGTCTTGCTCCCTGATCAAATTTATGAAGTTTGGACACGCAGACAGGATAGGAATATTACGTTTTTCTCTGGCACTAAAAATATTAGACGGTAAACGGTTTTTGGAACGGGGCAGGGTCCGGTTGGTCAGAGACCCCCATAGACAAAATTTTCGTAAAATCTACAGTTTTCAATTCAAAACCACCAAACCTGGTATACTATCTCGTGGTATTCTAACTTAGACTGCAGACGGTTTTGGGAAGCGGTTGGAGGGGGGGGGGGTAGAGCTCCCGCACTACAGAATTACCGTAAAATATAGTTTTCAATTTAGAACTACCAAATTTGGTATATTATCTAATGGTACTCTAACTTAGACGGTAGACGGTTTTTGGAACGGGTCAGGGGTACGGTTGGTCAGAGCCCCCATACACAAAATATTCGTAAGATCTACAGTTTTCAATTCAGAACCACCAAATCAGGTATCCTATCTCATAGTACTCTAACTTAGACGGTTGTCGGTTTTTGGAACGGGTCAAGGCCCGTGGAGTAAACCCCCCCCCCCCTACATACAAAATTTTCGTAAAATCTAGTTTTCATTTCAGAACCATCAAATTTGGTATCATGAAACGCTAACTTAGACGCTAGACGGTTTTTGGTAGGGGTTGGAGCCCGTGGGGTCGGAGCCCCCATAAAAAATTTCGTAAAATCTCCAGTTTTCATCTTAGAACCACCAAATTTGGTATACTATCTTATGGAACTCTAACTTAGTCGGGAGACCGTTTTTGGAAGGGGTCAAGTCCCGGGGTCAGAGCCCCCACATACAATTTTTTTAAAAAGGTTTACTTAGAAATCAGTGTGCAGTTTGGATTGTAAAGATTTCTCTTAAATACAGTGGCGTGAAACATTAAGGACGAGACGGTTTCTCGAATGTAACGTCGTGCAGAAGTGCTAAACATAGACTAAAATCATACCATAAGATACCCAAGATGTAACAACATGGGACAAGTGAGCAAAACCGTCCAAACAAAGAATCCAAGGATTCCTTGTTTGGACGGTTTTGCTTGTTTGGACGGTTTTGCTGTTTGGACGGTTTTGCTTGTTTGGACGGTTTTGCTGTTTGGACGGTTTTGACCTTATTGAAAAGATAGCTTTGAGCACAACTGGACAGAAGACAGAAACGTCCATTTAACAGGCGGCTGCCAAAAAATCTAGTCTTTAATAGTGGATATGATCACCCCTGACTGAGTTGCAGGATTTACAACGTCTGTCCATGCTGAGAACGAGGCTGTCAATGAGCTGTTGAAGCATCGAGGCCCATTGCTTCTGTAGCGCCAATCGCAGCTGCGGAATCGTTGCTGGCGGCTGGTGACGTGCTGCCAAGCATCTCCCGAGAAGGTCCCACACGTGTTCGATTGGATTTAGGTCCGGGTACGTTGCGGGCTGATCCATGCGTTCAATTTCTTCACTCTCCAACAGCTCTCCGACAGCCACTGTACAATGAGGTGTAGCGTTGTCGTCCATGAAGAAGAACTCAGGACCCACAGCACCTCTAAAAAAACGCACATGAGGCAGGAGAACATCGGTACAATAGTGGACACCAGTGACTGAACCTCCTTGGAATATGTGGAGGTCAGTACGGCTACCAAGCATGATACCTCCCCAAACGAGATCTCCGCGACCTCCTAACCGGTCTTTTTCGATGATATTGGATGTGTGATTGCGTGTTCCCTGCTCTCTCCGGATGTGTATACGTCCGGAATCGCTCGTCAGACTAAATCGGCTCTCATCCGTAAAGAGAACTCGACCCCATAGCTGATATGTCCAGTTTTTGTGTTCCTGGAACCACAGAAACCGACATCTCCGATGAGCAGGCGTTAATAGCACACACCGTACTGGGCGTCTTGCAAATAGACCACCTTTGTGTAGCTTCTTGGCCACGGTAAAACGCGATAACGGACGTCCAGTTGTCTGTTGCATGTGCCTTGCGATTTCTCCCGCTGTCTGCCGTCTGTCTTTTCTCGCCTGTAGGACAATATACCGGTTGTCCGCCGCCATGGTTGCTCGTGGACGGCCACTACTAAACTCTTGGACAGCTGTTCCTTTCGTTTGAAATGCTCTACAAGCTCGTGAAACGATGCTGCGAGCGATCCCGATCTCCTCGGTCACACTAGTCACACTTCAACCTTCTTCCAACTTCCCAATGACGACACCTCGGGTAACGTCATCCAGATGTCGTCTAATGGATTGCCTGTAGGCCATATCAAACGGTGGCAGCTACTCGACGTCATTGAATCCAATGTACACCGACCGCGTTCTTTATACCTTTCCGACAACCCCCCCCACCTATACGTCATCCTGCATATATGAGCATGCCCTAACGTACCGGACCCTCGTCTATATCCTGAGTGGCCTTTCGGTCTGTTCTGCCTACTCGTTTCACTGTTATGCTAATTTCTCCTCTTCGTCTTTATTTTTGCACACCAGTGTATGGAGAAGGCGTTTGAAAGTTAAAAAAATTGTAATATGATTCCTAATTTTTTAATTGGGGTAGCAGTAGTTTTGCAGAAAAAATTTGTATATCTACAGTAATTCATAACGGCATGTGTATGGAAGGCAGTTTTTGTAAATTAGCAAGAAACGCCTGATATGACGCAATGATAATTATAATATCGGATATTCAAGTGGCAAACTTTCCTGGGGTTAACAAATTTCAACTCGTATATGAAAAACATCCGTTTGTGAATCTTTAGCAACTTTTTATTGTATATGAATTCAACCAAAAATAAAAAATGTCGTTTAGAATAGACAAAACAGAAAGGTCGATAACATACATGTCGTCAAGCAAGGAATATTACGAAAGGGAGGTTATAATTTATACCACTAGTCAGGATCATGTTTCTGGTTCACCTGTCATTCGTATCCTGCTTTCTTACTCTACCGCAATACAATGATTACCTAGAACTGCCAAACATTTTGATGATGCTTAGTTTTATTAGTTTTATTTAGTCAGTGATGAAGACCGTCGGCTGACTTGTGAATTGCACAGACCTCAAACAAATAGAGCCACCCCCTTAACATTCGAACCGTTTGTCGCATGCAAACAAGAAAAGTACCGTTGGAAAGCACTTGAAGGGAATTATCATGTGATGTCAATAAACATGCTAATTTAGCTACTTAAGATGCTGATTAGCTCTCTATCTCCGAATTTTTCCATATAAGAGTCATGTTATTTTACGCGCATTCTATTCGGCACATAATAAAACTTTAAATTCTAAATTTCATACGAATCGACCAATAAATACGTGTACAGTGAGCTACGGGAAAAAGGTGCCGCTAATGTTAAAGTGCGAAAATTGTTTTTGATTTTTATCATTTAATCGAGAACAGATATAGTGATTCGGTGTTGCAACAGTAAAACACAAAGAGGCCCAGATGTTATAAGCCGCTATACAGGAACAGAACTGGTATATTAAGGGAAATATAAATTATGAAACATGATCATGAAAAAGAAATAAATTATGACCATGTCAGATAAATAGATCATGAGATCCGAAATATTTTGAAACCTTTTAATCCAAATTTACAGAGTGATAGCATAAAACTTTGCTCAAATATAAGCGAAAACTCAAGCATACGTCCACTAAGGGTCAGTGCATAAAAAAACATATATTCCTCTACTAACTGTAAAACAATTTACCCCACAAACTGAGAAACGCTTAGGAGAAAGTGTTTCTACGTGAAGTTGGTTGAAGGAAGCAATAATAATTTTATAACCCAAATACGGAATTGAAACTTTTAATGATGAACATCGTAAGTTATAAGTTTTGCACAAAAGTAACTTAACTTACGACATAGTCTCGGCAATTACATATTTCATTTTTTTCCTATTGATTACACTCTTGTATATTGTGTTTAATTCAAAAATGCAAAAAACAAAAACAAAAAAGAAAACAGTACGTTCCACAAAACGAAAGCTTTGTACGTGATATCTGTATATTTTTTACATAAATACCGCTACAGCTTCGTTAAATTATGAAACTGTGGTCATGGAAATGAAAACTGCAATTTGTTTCCTGCGCGAGTGAACCAGTGAGCCTGATTTTTTTTTTGCACCTCTTTTTTCTGAAAAACGTTCGTGCTTATGTTATCGGCTTATCCGTCCGTTTGCCTGTGGACACCATATCTCTGCAACTATTAATACGATTTGAAAAATTCTTTTTGCGTTCGAAGCTTGAGATGTGCGAATGATGATGCTTTATTTTGTTTTAATTACGATGTAAAATTTTGATACTAGATTACGTAAAGGCAGATGATGTCGAATTCAAAACACATTTTATTACATATATTTGCTTCTAAGCATCTGATTGAAAAATACCTTTTATCTTTCGATTTCAATTATGTCGAAGAGTACTTTAGGTTTACTTTCTCAAATTACGCATAAATTTTTCTCTAGGTGGCGTAAAAGTAAATTAAGTTTTTTTTCGATATCTCTTCTTCTAAAACTCCGATTTGAAAAACATTTTCTTCAGCGCATACAGCTCTTGATGGAATATTTCTTGCGTATAATTTCTAATTTTTGGCAAAGAAAACTTTGGCCACCAGGGAGCGTAAGGGTTCATTTTTGCTTCTGGTGTAATTGCCCAAATATCTGAGCTTCTAAGAGCTCGATTGAACAAATTCGTTTGTAGACCGATACTACTCACTTCGACAAAACTTTTTGGGAAATTTTTTATTTTAAAATATTGCATGGTTTCGCCGGCAGGGGTCGTAGACGTATATCTTTTTTTTTTTCAATATCTCTGCTTTTAATGGTATGATTTGAAAAATTCTTTCTTTATTGGATAAAGTTACCGCTGTGATATGTTTTCTATGTAATTTCGAAATTTTGAAGTAATTCACAAACTTTTTGCTATGGGTCGTAAAGGTAAATTGCTTTTCCCCCGATATCTCTGCTTCTAAATCTGCGATATGAAAAATTCTTCTCTGCACAGGATACAGCTGCTCATGAGAAATCATATGCACATAATTTCGAATTTTTGGTAAAAAAAATTGTTTGGCCATTAGAAGGCGTAAATCAGAATGTCCCCTTCTGATGTGTTTACATCAAAATTTGAGCTTTTAAAATCTCGATTGAAAAAAATTCGGTTGTGGGGCGTTACTACTCACGCCGACAGACCTTTTAGGAATATTTTCTTCTTTAAATAATGCATGGTTTCTACGCCAGGGGGCGTAGATGTATATAGTATTTTTGTCAATATCCCTACTTCTAGGAGTCTGTTTTGAAAAATTACTTCTTTGTTGGATAGTGTTTCTGATGCCAAATGTTTTCATAAAAATTTAAAATTTTCAAGTAAATCATAGACTTTCAGCTAGGGGGCGCCAGAGTAAATTGCATTTTCCCCGATATTTCTGCTTCTAAAACTCCGATTTGAAATATTATTCCTGTACCGCATACAGCTCGTGATGGAAAATGTTTTTATATCATTTATAATAGTTGGTAAAATATGGTTTGGCCACCAGGGAGCATAAGTGCTTACTTCTGCTTTTGGTATATTTGCTGCAAAATCACATCTCCTGAAAACTCGACTTGAAATTGATTTTCTTGGACCGATACCACTCACATTGAAAAAACTTTTTATAATACTTTCATGCTAAAATAATGCATGGTTTTCCCGCTAGGGATTGAAAATGCGTATCATATATTTGTTCATATCTCTGCTTCGAAAAGTCCGATTTCAAAGATTATTTTTTTGCTGGAGAGCGCTTCTGCTCCCAACTGTTTCTCATAATAAGTCAAATTTTTTCTTAACTCATAAGTCTGCAACCAGAGGGTGTGAGCTCAGCATTCCGTTTATAGTAGTATCTGCGGGATTAACAAACCTATTGAAAAACTTCTTTCTTCGGTCAGATACTACTTTTTGCCAGGCTGGTTCCATAGACTTTGTATAGCTTTGATACTTTTAATTTGCATCAGAACGGATTCAAACGACATGCTCATTACAACCGAGAAATCGGTGTCATTTTTCTTGTTTTTTAAATTGCAGATTTGATTTGGTTTCCATTCCGTCTCGAATTATGGTATAATACGCATGTTTTTGCATATTGTTTCGATTCATTGATATATTCCATTTTAGTTATACTGCCTAAACTGACTTTCGCTGAAAAATAGAAGCCGAATCTACGTGTGTAGCTTTGATATGCACGCAAGTTGCTTCTTCGGCGTTAGTCGTTTTTGACTACCGATTAAGAAAATAACCGTAACCAGTAGCGTTTGGAGCTTTAAGCTTACTTAGTGTAAATTAATACAGATCAAATTTCATTTTCTTTCCTTTTTCTTTTCCTTTTTATTGCTTCTACAAATATAAATAAAATAATAACTGGTTAAACTCTGCGAAACAAAACAAAAAATTATATTCTGAGAATTTCGTAGTTTAAGGAAAAAGGTAAAAGAAAGTTCCCAAATCATCTTTATTCAGCATGAGCATGAAATGATAAAAACACAGGGTTACCTACTGTATTGGAACTCTCAATGTTTAGATTTAAATGAGAAAAGAAACTGGTTTGACAATCTAAAAGAAATATCGTAGGTTCGCAATGGAAATATTGAAAATAAATTTCATACGAGAGAATTCTTGTCAGTGGTTCGAATCTCGGAGCTGCCGGCCAAAGTCTGCCGTTTTTCCGGGAGTTTCCACTACCTACCTGGGATTGGGGACGCCAATGTGCAGATGGTTCCCTGTCAAGTCCTTCCCGGATGCACTTTGTCTGTTTCTCCTCATGCTCTCAGTAGCAGAAAAATGCATTTCGCAAGCGGCCGCACCGGTGGCGCAGTGGTCTAAGCGATGGCCTCTGATCATTCGTCCGAACGGGGTCCGGGCTCGAATCCCGGTGAGGATTGGATGTTGTGTTTGTCTTACAGCACTGGCTCTCTCCCTTCCCTGGAACCAGTGACCCTAAATTAGGGACGGGCGTCTGCTTATAGCCCATTGAGTTGCTCACGGTGGTCGTTAAACCTCCAATCAAAAAAAAAAAAAATTCGCAAGCCGTCTGGTCAACGTGGGAAATTAGACACTTACTCTTCGGAATAAAAAGTTGGGAGATACTTTATTCCGATCTCTGAATCTCTGTCTGTCTGTTAACCCTTTTTATAGTCAGAAGTGGCTATAAAAGGGTTAACAGACAGAGAGACAGACCATAGGAATCTAAGTAAAAAATTCTATATGTCGTTTATGAATGATAAAGTAGAACTAAAATTCTTAACGGAACGCTTTCCTGTTTCAAAAGAGTTGATCGTGTGACGTAAATCTTGTGACGTAATGCATCTCTGACGTGATGTTAGAATTATTTACATGAGATGGCGTCACGCCAGCAGCTATTGTAAATCGGTCCTTTTTGCTATAAAAACAAAGCAAAGTGTTGTACGCGTCCGCCGTGGGCGACAAAATGGGACAAACGTTCATACTTTCGAACAAAGAAAATTTGATTCTTTTAAATTGACACGTGGAATTAATACATGAGAGGTGCAAATTATAAATTACAAGACAGCTGCTCCCATTAATTTGTATGTTAAGCACGATATCTATGAAAGAAAAGTGACTTTTTGAGGTGGAAAATTACAAATCATTTGGAATACGTCGCACAATTTTGTAGCATTTTGCGAAAGTCATTTCCAAAACGTGGGTGTTTATTGCGTTCCTTATATGTTGCCAAATTGTTCCAAATGTGTTTCAACCTGTTCCGCGTGTGTTTTCAAAGCTTTTACCACCATAAAATGTTTTGTGATGTAAGATACTAGTACTTTTACATAACACATTCCTGACACTTCGTGGCAAAAACATGGAACACTCTCGTAGCACACTGCGAATACATGTTCCGGAGTTACTTTCTCGATGTGTTCCAAATGAGTTGTCAAATTTTCTCAATGTGTTCAACTAAGAACACATTGATGTCCTATGTATTCCAAAATGCCACGAGGCTAGAAACGAAATTTTCGAAATAGGGCATGGATCAAGCATCTCCATTATTTTAACTGTACTAATATCCTACTTTACTTAAAAAGGGTATTTTGGGTAAGTGAAACTTGATTTCAAACAAGTAATGTGTCTGTCCTAACGCATATACATTAATCTGTAACCATTCAGTAGGTTAAACAGCAGCACCAGTTCTTATACCTATATTCCAGGGTATATTGGATTGGTGGGAATGAAATATCCGGCACGAACGAGCAGTGGAGACAGGCCCACACCACAACGAAATGGAACCACCCATAGGTGTTGCGAGTATTGCGTCACAAAGTTACTCTAAATAGCAAGCATGTGTGTGAAGAACAAGGTTCAGACGTGGTTTGTTTGACCGTAACTTGGCTTGCAAAGGAACCATTCGGACGCCCGATTTGAGAGTCATCTTCCTGCATGAATTTAGTCTGGGCCATTCTGCAGGAATTGCCGTTCGAAATGTTAACAAAGCATTTGGGGAGACAAATGACAAGCAACATATAGTTTTATACGTATTCCCAGTTATATTTGATATTTATATCTTCGTTCTCTATATTTGTGCGTTCCAAATATTTGAAATAAGAAGAATGATGACAACGAATTTTCCGTTGTAATCAGCACATCGTTTGAACCGTTTCTTACGGTGTCACGTCAATTCGTCGCGTGCGTCAATTCGTCGCCTGCGTCAATTCGTCGCGCGTCATTTCGTTGACTACGACAATTCGTCGCGCGTCAATTCGTCGACTGCGTCAATTCGTCGCGGACAAATTCGTCGACTACGTCAATTCGTCGACAACCTCAATTCGTCGCGTTTACAGATTTTGCTTACATACAAAACGAATGCAGGAAAACGTACGATTTCAAACGTCTTGCTCCCTGATCAAATTTATGAAGTTTGGACACGCAGACAGGATAGGAATATTACGTTTTTCTCTGGCACTAAAAATATTAGACGGTAAACGGTTTTTGGAACGGGGCAGGGTCCGGTTGGTCAGAGACC
This sequence comes from Macrothele yani, assembly GCA_039090855.1. NCBI lineage: Eukaryota > Metazoa > Arthropoda > Arachnida > Araneae > Macrothelidae > Macrothele > Macrothele yani. Next base: position 93,876,718 of record CM077033.1, on the reverse strand, counting down.
CCCATAGACAAAATTTTCGTAAAATCTACAGTTTTCAATTCAAAACCACCAAACCTGGTATACTATCTCGTGGTATTCTAACTTAGACTGCAGACGGTTTTGGGAAGCGGTTGGAGGGGGGGGGGGTAGAGCTCCCGCACTACAGAATTACCGTAAAATATAGTTTTCAATTTAGAACTACCAAATTTGGTATATTATCTAATGGTACTCTAACTTAGACGGTAGACGGTTTTGGAACGGGTCAGGGGTACGGTTGGTCAGAGCCCCCATACACAAAATATTCGTAAGATCTACAGTTTTCAATTCAGAACCACCAAATCAGGTATCCTATCTCATAGTACTCTAACTTAGACGGTTGTCGGTTTTTGGAACGGGTCAAGGCCCGTGGAGTAAACCCCCCCCCCTACATACAAAATTTTCGTAAAATCTAGTTTTCATTTCAGAACCATCAAATTTGGTATCATGAAACGCTAACTTAGACGCTAGACGGTTTTTGGTAGGGGTTGGAGCCCGTGGGGTCGGAGCCCCCCATAAAAAATTTCGTAAAATCTCCAGTTTTCATCTTAGAACCACCAAATTTGGTATACTATCTTATGGAACTCTAACTTAGTCGGGAGACCGTTTTTGGAAGGGGTCAAGTCCCGGGGGTCAGAGCCCCCCACATACAATTTTTTTAAAAACTACAGCTTTCAAATCAGAACCACCTAATCTATTATACTATCTCATGATACTCTAACTTAGACGCTAGACGGTTTTTGGAAGGGGTTGGAGCCCGGGGGTCAGACCCCCCCCCGAATAAAAACTTTTTCGTAAAGTCTACAGTTTTCAATTTAGAACCACCAAATTTGGTATACTATCTCATGGTAATCTAACTTAGACGCTAGACGGTTTTCGGAAGGATTATGAGCCCGGGGGTCAGACCCCCCGAATAAAAATTTTTCGTAAAATCTACAGTTTTCATCTTAGAACCACCAAATTTGGTATACTATCTTATGGTACTCTAACTTAGTCGGCAGACCGTTTTTGGAACGGGTCAAGGCCCGGGGGTCAGAGCCCCCACATACAAAATTTTCTTAAAAACTACAGTTTTCAATTAAGAACCACCTAATCTGGTATACTATGTCATGGTACTCTAAATTAGACACTAGACGGTTTTTGGAAGGGTTGGAGCCCGGGGGGTCAGACCCCCGCCGACCCCGAATAACATTTTTTTCGTAAAATCTACTGTTTTCAATTTAGAACCATCAAATTTGGTATACTATCTCATGGTACTCTAACTTAGACGCTAGACGGTTTTTGGAAGCGGTTGGAGCCCGCAGGGTCGGGCCCCCCCTCATAAAAAATTTCGTAAAATCTACATTTCAAAATTGTCTTTATTCTTCAAATAAAAATAGCATTTCTATGTACATGACAGTAGAATTCTGCCAATAAATACAGTGGTATATACAACAACTGGAAAGTTCCAGTGAAACGTAAAACAAAATATTGTTAAAATCATAAAATTATTTCGCCCCGAAGGGCGATGGAGAGGCAGACAATAAAGCACGAGCGATGCAAATGAAAATGTATACTACAGTATTGTAGACAAGAAAAGACATGATGCTATACTATTCACAAATTCCAATTAAGTATTACTACTATACTCAAGATTAAATATGCACAAGGTACTAATTCACATAAAAGACCATGGGTGAGAAGGAACTAACAGGTGCAACAGTATTTAGAAATATGACAGAAATAGTAGAAACAATTAAGCACAAATACTTATTATATGCACAGAATTATGCAGTGACAAGAGAGAAATACGCTAAACGGACCCAGGAGGGCAACTTTACAAAAAAACAGAAATCGAACAAGAATGCAATTCATAAGTGTCATATCATATGTACAGAACAATACAGTGACAAAAAAAGAAAGCCGCTAAGCATACCCAGAAGGGCAGCTTCTCATAAAACAGAAATGTAACAGTGGTGCTACACTCAAAATTTACATCATATGTACAGAAGTATTCAGTGACAAGGGGAGAATCGCTAAAGATGCTCAGAAGGACATCTTCTTACATTAAATTATATACACAGGGACAATAAAATTTCAAAATATATTCAACATAATGTAGGGGACATTGCGTGTGCAGTAAACTGTGCAGAAGAAAGAATTATATACAACATAAAATACAACAAAATCGAAGAGATCATGGGAAACATGGTGAGCTATCTCCAATAGCACATAAAACAGAATAATCACAAATAGCGAATCATGTGGGTGAAAAAGGAGACTCCACCTAGGAGCCTCATACCACCAAAATTAATACGTAAAATCATGAGTTGTGACAGTGAATGTGGGCAACAACAAAAATCACACCTATAAGTTGAGATGTAGCTGCAAATTGTGGATACGGAACCACCCAGCCGATTGGGCCCAGGTGGATTGAAAAACGTTATCGGTGTGTGTTGAGGCAGCACGAGAGTGCTCCATTCGGAGACGAGTGGTTAACCGTGCTAGGAAGCGTCTCCGAATGATAGCACTTGCCTCCTGAGGAGGTGGAGTAAGAGCAGGGAGGCGTTGTTCAAGATGGAAAGCATATACAGTGAACTTCACAAGAAGAAAAATGTAACGGCACACAGGAGGCAAGTGAGTAGGTGGATGCTTAGTTTGGAGTAGCCAAGCATATGCAAGAAATGGTAACGATCGAGCACAAATTCGATCAGCAAGACGAAATGCTGTGTTTAGGACTGGCAGGAGTACGGGGCAGAAGAGGTATTGATGTTGGACGTCGCTGACTTCAGGGCAAAAGGAACAATGTGGAGAGGTGAGAAGGGTCATGCGAAATAGTACTGATGGGGCGGGGAGACGAAGGTGAAGAAATTGCCAATGGACATTGAGTTCAAGAGGGGAGGAAAGGGGAGAGGTAGAGGCTGTCCAGATGGCGGGGAGAAGAGAAGGAGAAGCAGAATGAACAGAAAGTGGAAGTGCGGGAGGGGAAAGAAGGAGCCAATAAAGAGAAGAGGAGGAGATAGAAGTAACTAGAACCGGGGAGCTACGAATGAGGAGAAAGAACGGTAGAGAAAGAGGGGCGGAGGGGACCGAGAAGAGACCATCAGGGGAAGCGAGGAGTGGAAAGAGGCTCCAAAGCGCTGTGCGAAGGAGAAGATATTCGTTAGCAAGAGTAATGGTTGGAGATAGAAACAGGGAAGAAAAGAGGTCTCCAGGTTAGATCAGAAGTTACGAGAGAACGGACAGTTATCACACCAGAGCGGATCCAATGAGGAAAGTAAAAGTAAGGGAGGTTAGGAGGGTGAATAAGAGAAGAGAAGAAGAGAGGTTCATCTAGAAGATCAAGAGTTGAAGAAGGAAATGAACGGAGAAGAGGAAGCGAACGAAAGAGAGAAAGGCCCTCTCGCAGGACAGAAGGGAGGTGGGACGGAAGAAGAGAGTATGAATCCATCTTCAGAAACAGTAAGAAGGTGAAAGATGGGTCACGAGAAGAAGCAAGAACATTCAAGGTAGCGGTAAGGGACGGAACAGTTGAAGTGGCAAGGCGAATGAAATGAATAATGCGATGTGTTTTATAAAGGACTGCTGGATCAGGAAGCTGGATGCCACCTAATGAGGCTGGTAGATGAAGCGCGGCAGGTTTAACCCAGTGATGTGAAGTCCAGATGACGGAAGTTGAGAGGCGAGTGATGGTCATCATTTGTGACACGGGAACAACCGTCGACATCCAAGAGTATTCGCATAGGGAGATAAGTTGTCGACGAACAATGGCTGCTCGTTGACGGAACGATGTGAAAATGCGGGCCTTACTCCAGTAGGCAGCAGCCCGTTGTATTCGGGGAAGAAGAGCAGTCCAGGTGGCAGATGCAGAAGCCAAGGGCAAACCGACATACGCACCGAGGATCTTCTGTGTAGTGGCTGTCCACTGCGCACCCCAAGGAGCATCGGTGCGGACAGCCCATGCCCCGCACCATAAGCCAGTACTTTTAGTGGCATTCAGCGCAGCTCCAGATATTGCAACATATTATTGATATACAGAATACAGGCAATCAAATTGAGATTCATCCCGGACACAAAAGGTCACATCATCAGCATAGGCGGTGAAAATTATCCGATGATGACGAGTACTAGCCACTGTCGGCGGTAGGACATCCAGGAGTGATCTTTGGGCTGCTAACAGGAAAGGCTCAAAAGCGAGAGCGAATAGCTGGCCGGAGAGCGGACATCCTTGCCGGATGCCTCGCCTAAACGGAATTGGAGCGGTTAGAAATGTGGCTGCTCGAACATGGAAACTGGCGCCCTGATAAAGGGCCAAGAGAGCGGAAGAAAAGGCAGCAGGAAAGCCAAATCGTGAAAGGACAGCAGAGAGATAAAAGTGAGACACGTTATCAAAAGCGGACTTTTGATCCAGATTGAGAAAGGCAAGAGGTTCATCAAAAGAGCGAGCGAGGAAGTGAAGATGAAGGAGAAGAGAAACGTTAGTGGAAATAGTCCGACCAGGCACAGTGTATCTCTGGTCGGGAGAAATAACGAAAGAGAGAACAGAATTAAGGCGACGGGATAAGAGTTTTGTATAGAACTTATAGTCAGTGTTTAGGATGGAGATAGGGCGCCAGTTTCCCAGATCCAAGAGGTCACCCTTCTTAGGAAGGAGGATGATGTGTGCCAAAGTAAAGTCGGGCGGTAACGCAGGAGAGGAAAAAGCAGACGAGAAACACGCAGACAGAAAAGGCAGAAGGCACGGTAGAAAAGCACGGTAAAAGGACAGAGGAAGGCCGTCAGGTCCAGGAGCAGCATGAGGATTGAGAGTAGCGAACGCCTCACGGAGTTCGCGAAGAGAGAAAGGGGAAAGTGAAGAAGTAGATAAAGTAGAGGGGACCTGATTAAGAGAGAAGAGAAGAGGAGAAGCTAATGAGAATGAAGACTGCGTTACTGCACTGTACTTGGCGGTGAAATACTGTTTAGTGAAAGTGCATAGCTTCGATGGATTCGAAATGATGGAACCATCCTGGAGGCGAAGATGACGCAAAGATGTAGCAGAGCGATGTTGAGATTCCAAGGCGGTTAAGTAATCGTGAGAATCAGCTGTAGGGGAGAGATGCAAGAAATGCATCCTGCAGGCTGCATCGGATGCGCGAGGAAGAAGCACGGCGTGAAGATCTGCCAGATAGCCGGGGTATTGCTGATAGTTTTCATCTTAGAACCACCAAATTGGGTATACTATCTTATGGTACTCTAACTTAGACGGCAGATCGTTTTTGAAACGCGTCAAGGCCCGGGGGTCAGAGCCCACCACATACAAAATTTTCTTAAAAACTACAGTTTTCAATTCAAAACCACCTAATCTGATATACTATCTCATGGTACTCTAACTTAGACGCTAGACGGTTTTTGGAAGGGGTTGGAGACCGGGGGTCAGACCCCCTCCGAATAATTTTTTTTGTAAAATCTACAGTTTTCAATTTAGAACCACCAAATTTGGTATACTATCTCATGGTACTCTAACTTAGACAGTAGACCGTTTTTGGAACGGATCAAGGCCCGGGGGTCAGAGCCCCCACATACAAAATTTTCTTAAAAACTACACTTTTCAATTCAAAACCACCTAATCTGGTATACTATCTCATGGTACTCTAACTTAGACGCTAGACGGTTTTTGGAAAGGGTTGGAGACCGGGGGTCAGACCCCCTCCAAATAATTTTTTTTTTGTAAAATCTACAGTTTTCAATTTAGAACCACCAAATTTGGTATACTATCTCATGGTACTCTAACTTAGACGACAGACTGTTTTTGGAACGGGTGATGGCCCGGGGGTCAGAGCTCCCCACATACAAAATTCTCTTAAAAACTACAGTTTCCAATTCAGAACCACCAAATCTGGTATACTATCTCATGGTACTCTAACTTAGACACTAGACGGGTTTTGGAAGGGGTTGGAGCCCGGGGGTCAGAGCCCCCCCTCTTACGAAATTTCGTAAAATCTAGTTTTCAATTTAGAACCACCAAATTCGGTATACTATATCATGACAATCTAACTTAGACGATAGACGGTTTTTGGAACGGGTCGGGGTACGGGGGTTAGAGCCCGCCCCGTACAAAATTTTCGTAAAATACACCGTTTTCAATTTAGAACCACCAAATTTGGTATGCTATCTCATGGTGTTCTAACTTAGACTGTAGACGGTTTTTTGTAAAGGGTCGGAGCCCGGGGTTCAGAGCACCCCGCCCCCATAAAGAATTTCTTGAAATCTACAGTTTTCAATTTAGAACCACCAAATTTGGTATACCATATCTTTTTACTCTAACTTAGACCGTAGACGATTTTCGGAACGGGTCTGGGCCCGGTGGTTAGATCCTTCCCCCCATACAAAATTTTCGTAAAATCTACAGTTTTCAATTTGGAACAACCAAATTTGGTATACTATCTCATGGTACTCTAACTTAGATGGTAGACGGTTTTTGGAACGGGTCAGGCACGGGGTCAGAGCCCTCCCCATAAAATATTTTCGTAAAATCTACAGTTTTCAATTCAAAAGCACCAAATTTGGCATAGTATGTCATGGTACTCTAACTGAGAATGCAGGCGATTTTTGGAGACGGTTGGAGGCAGGGGTTCAGAGCCCCCCCCCCCCATGCCAATTTTTGTAAAACCTACTGTTTCGAATTCAGAACGACCAAATTTAGTACACTACCTCATTGTATTGTAACTTAGACCGCAGACGGAAAGTTTCGGTGCCCGGTGTGAAGCGCATTCAAAATTTTCGTAAAAATTACAATTTTTACTCTTAAGAACTGCATCCCAATACAGCACTCCATTACCCCACCTACGGTCTAGGTTAGAGGCCGTAGATAACAATAAAGTGAAAAAATATCCGGTTCATGGTGTATTAAAAACACAAATTAATAAACGTTATCTTTCACCACCAACGGTTGCCTTATCAGGCAGAAATACAATGTAATGTAAATAATGTAAACTCTTTTTTTGCTTCGTATAATTAAATTAACTAAATCAAAAGATTTAAAATAAGTTTCCTGGAAATTTACGGAAAAAGCTTTTTCATTGATAAACTTTCACCCGCTGAACTTGTTGATTTTAGAAATAGTAATATTTACCTGGGAAATACCGGGTACCCCTGCTAGCAAGAACTAAAGGTAATGTTACACTTTTAGTCAGGTACAAAACAATAATTAGAAAGCCCTAGGACTGGGCCTGTTTAGCAATTTTCAGTGTGCCGTACTAATTTTCATAATGTTTTCATAGAAGTCCAAGATTTCAGCAATGCGCTTTTCTGAGGTTGCAACTATTAAGCAGACCCTAGGCCTAGACATTTTTGATAGTTTTCAGTCCTCCGAGCTGATATTTATGTAGTTTTCATAGAAAATAAAATGAATTCTGTTTAAATGTTACTCGAGCACAAAGCATTAATAGATACGCCCGAGACCTAGGCATATTCATTTATAGTAATTTTTATAATGCTCTGATTATATGAGGTTTGCATGACAAATCAATTTAAGAGTGTTACGCTTATCAAAAATTATTTAAAAGGCCTAGGCCTAGCGGCCAATAATTAGCATTTGGTGCCTAAGTGAAAGCGCAACATTATTAACTTGATTTGTTATGCAAACCTTATAAACACGACCACAGCGATTAAAAGTTAGTAAAGAGTTCTTGTAAGTAATATTTTTTGACCGAGTGCAAGTACAATTTACGAAATGTCAACAGGTCAAAATATCTAAAGTAACAATGAAATTTGGAATATTTCTTTTTTCTTTCTCTTTATTTCAGTTTTGACACTTGTATTAAGCTTTAAAAACATATATTTCTCCTATCGTATACCTTCATTGTGCTTTCAACAGAATTTCTTACCATGTTTAGGGTATTTTGTTTCGTGTGGTTGCAGTTTTTTTAATGTTTTGGGCATTTCATTTTGTGGGTTGGAGCCCGGGGGTCTGACCCCCAGGGCTCCAACCCCTTCCAAAAACCGTCTAGCGTCTAAGTTAGAGTACCATGAGATAGTATACCAGATTAGGTGGTTCTGAATTGAAAACTGTAGTTTTAAAGAAAATTTTGTATGTGGGGGGCTCTGACCCGTTCCAAAAACGGTCTGCCGTCTAAGTTAGAGTACCATGAGATAGTATACCAAATTTGGTGGTTCTGAAATGAAAACTCGATTTTACGAAAATTTTGTATGTAGGGGGGGCTCTGACTCCACGGGCCTTGACCCGTTCCAAAAACCGACAACCGTCTAAGTTAGAGTACTATGAGATAGGATACCTGATTTGGTGGTTCTGAATTGAAAACTGTAGATCTTACGAATATTTTGTGTATGGGGGCTCTGACCAACCGGGCCCGTGACCCGTTCCAAAAACCGTCTACCGCCTAATATTTTTAGTGCCAAAGAAAAACGTAATATTTCTATCCTGTCTGCGTGTCCAAACTTTATAAATTTGATCAGGGAGCAAGACGTTTGAAATCGTACGTTTTCCTGCATTCGTTTTGTATGTAATGTTTGTGTATGGGGGGCTCTGACCAACCGGGCCCCTGACCCGTTCCAAAAACCGTCTACCGTCTAATATTTTTAGTGCCAAAGAAAAACGTAATATTCCTATCCTGTCTGCGTGTCCAAACTTTATAAATTTGATCAGGGAGCAAGACGTTTGAAATCGTACGTTTTCCTGCATTCGTTTTGTATGTAATGTTTGTGTATGGGGGGCTCTGACCAACCGGGCCCCTGATCCGTTCCAAAAACCGTCTACTGTCTAATATTTTTAGTGCCAAAGAAAAACGTACTATTCCTATCCTGTCTGCGTGTCCAAACTTTATAAATTTGATCAGGGAGCAAGACGTTTGAAATCGTACGTTTTCCTGCATTCGTTTTGTATGTAACCAAAATCTGTAAACGCGACGAATTGACGTAGTCGACGAATTTGTCCGCGACGAATTGACGCGCGACGAATCATCGTGGTCGACGAGTTGACGCGCGACGAATTGACGCAGTCTACGAATTGACGCGCGACGAATTGACGTAGGCGACGAATTGACGCGCGACGAATTGACGCACGCGACGAATTGACGTAGAACCGTTTCTTACACGAATTATGTTTTTCAAAGTTATTCAAAGTCAATGTAAGCATTTGGAAAATATCAACCGGAAATTTGCAATCAATAAAGCATCCAGAAATAGAATCATCTACATTTCTTCTAACACCGTCAAAAACGTACGTTACAAAAATTAATAAACAAATAGCGCACAAAACTTTTCTCATAGCCGAAAGATATCGGAAACAGATTTTTAAATCGAACAGCTAAAAGAACTAATATAGAAAGAAACATGATATAAATCTACGCCTTCTAGCTCAAGAATTTTGCATAATAGAAGAGTTGAAAGTAGGCTTCGAATTTTCTTCGTGAAAAAAGCTATGCTACGGAAAAATAACTTTTCAAATTTTCAAATACGTCTCCCGCAGAGGTAGCGAAAAAAAAAAGCATTGGCTCTTGCACCACTTAGCGGGAAATGTGTGCATTATTTACAGAGGATAATGTTCCATTCCATATCTCTATTGTTGTGAATGGCATACAGAAAAAAACAATTTCTCATTAGGGTTTTTAGAAGTAATGATACAGCTGCAAACAGAAGTACACAAGCACCACCTAGCGACAGAACTGAACTATAAAACTCCTCAAATACTAACCTAAAGTGATATATAACCAGAAAACAATTTCGCAAGAGAAGTGATATATGCAAGAATTCAGCTGTTCACCTGTGCGATAAAAACACCATACCATTAGTTGCAAATTAAAATCACTTTATTTACAATTTAAAAGTAGGTTAAAAAACTGACTAGCGCTTTCGTGGATCCCGTTGTCGCCATCTACGGGTCAAAGACCCACAGGGACACGATAGATGCAGTCATTATATACAGATAAAATCCACCACCCCCGTACACCACGTCACCAACATTATGAGTGATGCCTACATTTAAACAGAAGAAAGGCGTCGTACAGGTTGTTAACAACTGATATTACACTAAGTATAAAAAAATACAAAAGACACTAGGTAAGAAGTGGAGATTGGCCATTGGACAAAGTCTCTGTCGGGACATCCAATCTACGCCAAGGTCCCGGTACATATGCGGGCAAGTCCAAATTAGGGCATCTGTCACCATCAGCAAGAATATACAGGTTTTTGTAAAGGAAAACAGTACTTTTTTTAAGATTTGTTTTCAGAATTTTCACATTTTCCCAATCTGGTGAGTAACCGCTTTGTGTGACAGCTAACGTAAAGGCAGTATGAGTAGTGCCGACTCAATGAGTGTACTGGTATTCTCTCAGGCGGGTATTTAAGCACCTGAGTGCAGAACCTATATAACAATTCTCAGTACCATTCGGGTCTCCATGGGTAAGAGGAACGCAGTATACCCCATGTTTCCTGACTGTAGGAGTTCTGTCCCGGTCATTCCTGACCATATCAAAGATATTTCTGGTGCATAATCCAAAAGAGATGCCATGTCGCTGACAGATTTTACTGAGTGTGGAGACTATAGGAGGTAGGTAATCTACTTTAGCTACATATATAGTTGTCCGAATTTCCCTAGACAAAGTGGTGAAGTTCAGTCTAGTAAATCTTCTCAACAACTTCTGAAAAAATTGTTCCGGGTAGCCGAACTTGCGAGCGAAAGACGAGATTCTGGAAAGTTCTTCACGTCTTGCTTTGCCCGATATGGAATGTGTATAAGCACGTTTAATGAAGAAGCGAAAAGCTGCCAATTTATGTTCTGGGGGTGAGATGTGTTTAACGGTATGATACAGGCGGTGAAAGTGGGTTTTCTGTAAACAGAGTATTTGATCTGTTGAGTGTTTAGGTTTCTACACAGCAAGAAATCAAGGAAGGGTAACTTCCCATTTTGTTCAACTTCTTTGGTGAATTTTATTGTAGGATACTGTGATGATAAGCAAGAAATGAGATCATCAAGTTGGTGAATTGAATGCGGTCAGAAGACCAGCATATCGTCAATATACCTAAGGATTAATGAGGGTTGAAACGGGTAATCACGCAAGAACTTGTCTTCCAGAAACTGCAAAAGTATTTCTGCCAGCTCTGGAGAGAGTGGGGAACCCATGGTGGCAGCCTATCTCTGTTGATAGATTATGTCCTCATATTTAAAATATGATCGTTTGGCTACCAATTTCAGAGCTGTGAGAATAGCATGTGCTTCTGAATATGGGATAGAGTCTTCTTGCAACCTGTCAGCAGTGATGGCCTCTTTGGATGTTGTGTCGCTTTTCCCGAATGTACCACTAGACACGGTACATTCCATCATTGCTGACAGATTTCAAGAAGACTCTATCCCATATTTAGAAGTACATGCTATTCTCACAGCTCTGAAATCAGTAGCCTAAAGATCATATTCTAAATATGTGGACATAATCTATCAACAGAGAGAGGGTGCACCCATGGGTTCCCTACTCTTTCCGGTGCTGGCAGAAATACTTTTGCAGTTTCTGGAAGACAAGGTCTTGCGTGAAGATCCGTTTCAACCCTCATTAATCCTTAGGTATGTTGACGATATGCTGGTCTTCTGGCCACATTCAATTCCCCAACTTGGTGATCTCATTTCTTGCTTATCATCACAGTATCCTACAATAAAATTCACCAAAGAAGTTGAACAAAATGGAAAGTTACCCTTCATTGATTTCCTGTTATGTAGAAACCTAAATACTCAACAGATCAAATATTCTGTTTACAGAAAACGCACTTTCACCCCCTGTATCATACCGTTAATCTCATCTAACCACCCAGAACATAAATCTGCAGCTTTTCGCTTCTTAATTAAACATGCTTATACACATTCTACATCAGGCAAAGCAAGACGTGAAGAACTTTCCAGAACCTTGTCTTTGGCTTGCAAATTCGGCTACCCGGAACAATTTTTTCAGAAGTTGTTGAGAAGATTTACTAGACAGAACTTCACCACTTTGTCTAGGGAAATTCGGACAACTAGATATGTAGGTAAAATAGATTACCTCCCTCCTATAGTCTCCACCCTCAGGAAAATCTGTCAGCGACATGACATCTCTTTTGGATTATGCACCAGAAATATCTTTGATATGGTCAGGAATGACAGGGACAGAACTCCTACCCTCAGGAAACATGGGATATACTGCGTTCCTCTTACCCATGGAGACCCGAATGGTACTGAGAATTGTTATATAGGTTCTACACTCAGGTGCTTAAATACCCGTCTGAGAGAACACCAGTACACTCTTCGAGTTGGCACTACTCTTACTGCCTTTACGTTAGCTGTCACACAGGCCGCTACTCACCAGATTGGGAAAATGTGAAAATTCTAAAAACAAATCTTAAAAAAAAGTACTGTTTTCCCTTCCGAAAGCCTGTATAATCTTGCTTATGGTGACAGATGTTATAATTTGGACTTGCCCGCATATGAACCCAGACCTTGGCGTAGATTGGTTGCCCCGACAGAGACTTTGTCCAATGGCCAATCTCCACTTCTTACCTAGTGTCATTTGTAATTTCTTATACTTAGTGTAATATCAGTTGTTAATAACCTGTACGCCTTTTTTCTATTTAAATGTTGGCATCACTAATAATGTTGGTGACGTGGTGTACGGGGGGATTTTATCTGTATATAATGACTGCCTCTATCGTGTCCCTGTGGTGGTTTGACCCGTAGATAAGGACAACGGGATCCCCGCAAGCGCTACTCAGTTTTTTAACCTACTTTTAAATTGTAAATAAAGGGATTTTAATTTGCAACTTATGGTATGGTGTTTTTATCGCACAGGTAAACAGCTAAATTCTTGCATATAATACTAACCTAAAGTGTTTCACATGGTAAATGGAATCCGATGTTGAACGAAGTTTTTAAATCACATATTTAAAAGCAGAGATATTAAGCGACGCGTTGGCGTCCCCTAGCGGCTAAATTTTGTATTATTTTGGTAAGAAAATACGCTCACAGGGTTCGCACATTTAGTAGTATCTGACCGAAGAAAGAAGTTATTTAATCGTGGTTTTAGTCCCTAAGGTATTGCTGTAAACGGATACGTGAACTTACGCCCTATAGTGGCAGACTTCTTTGTTGAGAAAAGTTTAAAATTACATCATTTCCCAGCGGATATGCTCTCGAACAAAGAAATAAGTTTTAAGTTCGGGCTCTTAGGAGCAGAGCTATTGACAAAAATAAGTTATGCATCTACGCTTCCTCGCGGGAAAACTATACATTATTGTAAGAAGAGAGTATTCTGAAAATGATTCCCAAAGAGAGCGAAATGGTTCCATAAAAGAATTTTTTCATTCGAGTTTTCAGAATCTCAGATTTATATACAAATGCATCAGAAGCAGAAATAAACCCTTACGCCCCTGGTGATCAAACTGTTATTTACCAAATATAAGAAATGTTTTCCAAAAATTTCCCATCAGTAGCTGTATGTGACACATAAAGAATTTTTCAAATCGGGGTTTTAGAACTAGAGATATCTGGAAAAACGCAATTTACCTTAACGCCCCCTGGCGGAAATTCTATGAATTACTTGAAAATTTTGGAATTGTATGAAAAACATTTCGCATCAGAAACTATATGCATTACAAAAGGAATTTTTCAACTCGGACTCTTAGAAGCAGCGATATTAACAAAAATATGACATACATTTACGCTCCCTGGCAGGGAAACCATACATTAATTTAGGAAGAAAAAAATCCAAATAAAAAAAATTACCGACGTGAGTGGCATAGGTCAAAGAAACTTTTTCAATCCAGATTTTAAAAGCTCAGATTTTGCTGTAAATACATCGGAAGCAGAAATTAATCCTTACGCCCCGTGGTGACCAAACCGTTCTTTAACAGAAATTAGAAATTGCATGGAAAATATTTCCCATCAGGAGCTGTATCCACCGAAGAAAGAATTTCTCAAATCAGAGTATTAGAAGTACAGATATCGGGGGAAATGCAATTTACTTTAACGCCCCCTAGCGCAAAACCTATGCGTAACTGAAAAAGTGGCTATACCTGAAATGCCTTTTGACATAAATGGAATTGAAAAGTAAAAGAATTTCTGAAATCGGATGTTTAGAAGCAAATGTATGTAATAAAATGTGTTTTCAATTCTATATCATCTACGTCTATGCCCTCTAGCGGCGAAATTGCACATCGTAAAAAAAAAAAAGAATGAAGGATCATTATTGGCACATTTCAAGCTTTCCAATGCAAAAATATTTTTTTCAAATCGGACTAATAGTTGCAGATATATGCTATCCACAAACGTACGTACGGACAAACCGATAACACAAATACGCTTTTTTTTTACAAAAGACTTTCCAAAAATCGGATTTCGTTTTTCTGCTTCAATTTTCTATTATGAAACAACCTGTTAATGATACGCGAATACTCAGTGCCTAGAGAAAGTTCAATGATCGGAAACAATAATATTCAAAACAAATTTCAGCTAGCACAGATTCGGGTTTTCCATTATTAGAAAAATACACACTATTTATTCTAACACTAATTCAAGTCATTAGCACGAATAAACGTAGTTGTTATAAAGGAAACGGCAAGAGTAAATGAACTCCCTCCCTGGATGGCTGAGGTTTTCTTAGAAAGCAAAGGACTTTTGCTCGTGGTCCTCTGCTTTCAATCTGTCGGAGGTTCGGTTCAAGATGCAGACTTTCCTTCATTATCACTCTTCTTACAGGGAAGGAAACATTCAAGTAGTGTTTCCCAGATGTAAATATATGGATGCTTCCTCTAACTTTATTTGCAAATATCTTCGCTATTAATCATCCGATTTGGATGATATTTAATATTTAGGGGTTTCTCCATGTGTTAAACAGAATACGCATAAAATAACATTCCCCTTATAAGGAAACGTTCGGAGATAGTGAGCTAATTAACATGTTAATTAACTTAATTAGCATTTTTCTTCACATCACATGATACTTCCCTTCGAGTGCTTTCCAAAGTACCTTACGTGTTTAATTGCGGCAAATGGTTCGAAAGTTAAGTGGGGTGGATCTTTTTTTTTTTTTTTTTTTTTGAAGTCTGTACATGTGAATCTGTTTTTTCTTTACTTCGATTTCTGACATTTTTTTACCAAATGAAATCGGTTGCTTAAATACTATCAACTGCGTGAGGGGTGGTAACGAAGTAGCAGGGATACAAATACAAGTATGTCGCATTTTGATTCTGATGTAACTGTAAAGCAATCAACGGTCTAATAGAGCATGTCTTTTTTTTCATGGCACGCTTTGTGCATGGATTATCATTTTAAATATATCTTGCAAAACGTTGAAAAATATCGCACTTTCTTCATTATTGGAAGGCCATCTTTTGTGTCTGTGTGAAATACCGAAAATCATTATTTTAGTAATTTTCTCTGGATTGGATTGCATTTTCATTCGTCATAAAATTTTATAATTTCGTATTTTAATGTCCAAAGCTAATATAGGATAAATTAAAACTCCCTGCTTTCTTTAGCCATATCTTGACCGTAGAATTACATAGAAATATGTTTTCCTTTACTTCCTCGGTGAAAACAACCGAGATTAGAGCTTGAATAATGTGGCAGAGTAACGGAAGGATTTTAGGCGTATTATTTTTTCCCTTAAATGTTGCCCACATTTCTGCATTTATTTTCATCAGCATAGGAATAAATCCGGGTTCCCACGGAGTCGTGGACCGGTCGGGAAAACTACTTTATTTTAGTGAGTCAAACGTCAAGCGTAATCGACCTGTTTAATTACGCCCGTCGATGTTCCCACTTGGCTTCTCAAACGCGTCTTCTCGCCCTCAGAGTCAACTTCGGTGTTTGAAAGTGGCGGAACGGGAAGCTGTGATAAATATGTTCTAATTACTGACTAATGAACTACGTGTTTATTTAAACAATTAAAAGAAACAAAAACAAAAAGAAGCTTTCGGCTCATGATGGGGTAAATAGACGGGACATTCTCGGGGCCACTAATACCATATGCAGAGAATTACCTACTGAGGAGCAAGGTGGAGGCAAAACTGTTTTTAGAATGAATGGAATTCAGTATTTCCATTTGCTTAATCATGTGAAAACAGCTATTCGAAAAAAAAACACTAATATGAAAAGAGCCTGATCTGCGGAATAAAAACTTAACGCCACTTTAAGATTCCTAGATTCTGGGACTCATGTGCATGTCTGTAGTATTTATTCAGGATCCCAAATAATTCTAAATGCAAATTCGTTCCTGAGGTTTGGACGCGGTCTACCATGCTTCACCAAATTATTTAAAGGTAGGTATGATATAATGTAGGCGTTAAGTTTTGCTTAACTATGAAGCAGAGTTATCTATAGGCATTTACAAGGTATGCTTACCAACCACTCGCATAAATATCTTACACCGAAAACTCGCGCAGCCAAAGTATACCATGTACTTGCACCAGGTACATTCAGTAACCACTCGCACAACGAAGAAACTCGCTGCATTCGTTTCATAACCGTAAAATGCAAACAGCTATTTCGATCAATTCACTCTCTGAATGAGGTTCTATAATTAATAGAGACCGACTATTTATGAATATAAAATTTTGTTTGTTATTCATAAAAATACAAAGAAGTTACATGTTTTGAAGGAAGTTCAGTTTTTCTGATAATTATCATGATATGAATGCATAGTAATGTATTAAAAGCATTACAACGTAGCCGAAAGCAAAACAAATGGATCTTTGTTCCCATCCAATCAAAAGGTCATCCTCACCACAAATTGAAAAGCAACTGTATTAAACAAAGGGACTTTACATGCACGAGCAATATGTTTATTTTAAAGAAAAACTGTAATGAAAAATACTATGCATATTTACTATACCATATTCTGCTGTTTTTGTATGTTCGGTGATCGGAACCTGCCGTATGGCACTAGTGTTGGTATCCCTGCATGAGCATGTCAGAACTTCTGTTAGCCGCTTCGAAATGTCCATCATCAACTTGATACACTCCTCCGAAATACTTCTAAAAGAAAGTCATTCATACATGCCCTTCGTTGTGTTTAGTAAACTGGCCCTTCATGTAAATAAGTAAATCATTGTAAAGGATCTTTTATAATAAAATACGATTTTTTTTATTATATTGTGGTGAAATCTTCTAAACGTTTAGTTGGAAGCTAACTAACGTACTGAAATTCCATGAGCAAATGTTTTTTGATTGCTCTAATAACACACAGTTTTAGCCTGTAATTTACAAAACATTAGTTTTACATTCGGAATTTATCAAATGAGAATTTCAATAAATTTCTTCAAACCTATAGCTAAATATCTGTCCTTTAGTTTTTGACCAATATTTGGTTACTATATCATACACTTTAAATGTTAGGTATTAATACTTAAACTGCATTTAAGTAAATACTATTATAGGATTATTTCGAACCACATGCACATATCTAAGATAATACTGGACACCAACTTTAAAAAAATTCTTGCTCCCAAGATTAAGCTAGGTTGATAGCAGTACCTGCAGCGTCGAAATGCCGACGCTGCAGAGATATGCCGAAGTATCTTAAAATTTGATAGTGAAGGCGATACGCGAGCAACGTTGTATTCCTGTAGGACAGCATACTACAGCCCTGAATCGATCCTGACCGCGTGAAAGATTTCCATGGTCCTGGCCCTTAAGATTAAGCTAACTGAAGACCATTACATGCACCGTCCAAATGGGGACTCCGCAGGGATAGGTAGAGTTCTCTCAAAAGGAAATAGTGACGGCATTGCGCGAGCGATCCCGCCAGGACGATTTAGTCGTTTATCCGGACAATATCGGTCCAGAGACCCGCAGCAATCTGCTGCCCCCTTTTGGCCGACAATTCCTACCTCTCCGTCATGGCCCGGGTGTGCGTGCCATTGGGCAGGGGCAAGAGTTTTTCTCTGTCTCTGGTAGGGAGATCTAAATGCTGGCGCGAATTGGTTTAGGGGCATAAGCCCTTTATTAAAGTAAAAGTGATACATGCCCGTTTGACATTCAGGCTCACATTTAGCGGAAAACGAATCCTTTATTCAATGAGCCTTCTCACAGAGAAATCAATTATTTCAAAAACATTTACACAGTTATCAAAAATACGCAAGACTATGGCCAGTGCTGCGATAGTGATGACTCTGGGCAGGAGTCATGGTAATTGAGAAAGTCTTCTAACTTCTTCAGGTACCCATCGATTAGGTAATCCGTCTGTCTATCCACGAGATGCTTGATCAGCTCGTTTTTGCCATTCCGGCGCCAGAGCTTGTCTCTTACCACAAAATGAAAAACATTCAAAATAATGTGTGAGACATCTGCGGTCTGGGAACCGCAGCCACTCATTCGTTCCCGTACCGCAAATCGGCGGAAGTTATCCGGCGTTGCGCCATGGCAAGTGAGTACCTGGTTTAGGAACCCGTAAGATACGGTGTGTCTTTATACCCGTATCCCCGGGCCGCATGCGGCCTAGTGGTCAGCGTTCCTGACTGCCATGAAGATAACATCAGGTTCGCTCCTGGACAGGTACGAACGTTCGGACCACTAAATATCAGCCGTGCATCGGATGGCCAGTACACCGGGGGCCAGTACCCGCTCGGACACCGGGTACTGGTCCCCCGGTAATAAATAAGGGCGTCTTCTTCCCCATTTCTACCTCGCTTCCGTGTCACTTTCCTATCGGGCACTCAAGCCCAAATCTCCTAGTTTCCTATTTCTAAGGGATGTTTAAGACCTGGGGTCAGACACTCCCTTCCTAAAATCCTCTACATATGATATATGAAATACCCGTATCCTCTTCGCCACACATACGTTGCTACTCCACCAGCTTAGCTTTTTTTCCTGGGTCCGCAAGCTTTGCAGCGGCATCCGCAGCTGAAAATCTACTGTCCCTTTCCCAGCCGCTTCCTTCGCTAGCTGGTCAGCGCGCTCGTTTCCAGCGGTTCCGACATGTCTTCGGATAAATAATTTCTTAAAGATTTTGAAGTGTTGATAGCATATACGACAACGGAAATGCAAAATTGGCTACGGTTTGTGAAAGATCCGCAATAGTTTATTATACGTGCGTACCGTATGTACCGATAAATGCCTCTTTAACTTTCGACGTTTCTTTGCCTATCACTTGTACAAATGTTCAGGATCATTTTTAAGGGGTGTCCAACAGTAATCAGCTGACATAGAATACGAAAACTTTCCCGGTTATCTTTCCTCCATCGTTGCAATAGAAGCATTCACCGTGTTTATAATTGACCTCGCAGTAGTTTTTGGGAAATATTCAAGTGGGAATCGAGCATGTCAATATTTTGGCACATTTCGCAGTCAAGTTTGTATTACATAAATATGTCCTCAACCGTTTCCATGTCTATGTAGGCAGGATTGTTTTTCCATTCGATAAAAAACAGTTGCCAAAATATAAACAGGATTTTTTTCAAATTTAGATGAAATTCAAGCACTCTGTACGGCTATAAAATTAATTCGACATGGGATGAAGATTTCATCCCGATATCATATCTCCGTTACAGTGATGTTAGAAAGAATTTTCTTGGATACATGCACTATCGGTGAATGCATCCAAAGAAAATCCTCCTCACGCTGTCACACAGCTACCACCAGTATCATTGCGTCCTATGATGTTACTGGAATGGTAGATGATTTTAAGCTACCTCCATGCGAATATTAATGAACTTGTTAATACCATATATATCTTGACTCATCAGTAATCAAGGTTATGCTACGTTGTTCCCTGTCATATTAGACATGATAATGAGGCTATTTTAAATGTGATCACCATAAGACTCGAGTACAAAAGCAACCTAGCCGCTCAAGTGATGCAGTGGTTTAACGGCTGGCATCAGACCACTGGTTCGAGATGAGTCCGTATTCCAATCCTGGCGTGGCATAGATAATTTCTTGGTCTTACTGAACAGTCCGTCTCTTCCTCCTGGAGTCAGTGTCCATAAAGAAGGCACGGGGGTCTGTTTATAACTCATAGAGTTGGTCACGGCTGTCATTAACACCCCCCCCCAAAAAAAAAAACCCACTGAAGTTTGGTCTTCTTTTATCACAAAAGAGCACGTGCAGATTTCTCCTAACAGTAGCTGTCGTTACTAGCCATCGTATTGTTTCATTATATTTCGACTGCAGGCCTGCTGTATGAACAGAGGTTTGAAATCTAAATATTAAGTCACAGCAAGTTTTTATTATTAATGTATGGACTTTGCTATCCACACGTCATTCTTCTCATCTGTCAACACGGATATTTTCTTTTCAGAAATTGTACAAGATTTCAACCACTTTTAAATTTTCTTACAGTTTTAGTATCGAGGTACGCTGTAACGAAATACATTTTCACGAAATTTTCGTTATAACGAAAAAAAAAGCAGTTTCATACTTTATAAAAAAACTTCTTTTGGAGTTGAATAATATTTAGAATTCCAGCAAAAAACAACTAACAATTTTCTCCGGAAAATCATATCACTTCATCCATTGCGCCAAAAGCGGCTCGAACCATTTTGGGGACAAAGGAATATTTTGCAGCCACAGCAACTAGACCAACTTCTTAATCTTTTCCTACACTTCATTCTGTTCCTTTTGTTGTTCCTCGTCTATTAGCGAAATTAATTTTACGAAACGAAACAGTTCTCAGAGGGAAAAGGGAAACCATATGTGAATTATACTCCGAAGTGAGAAAGGGTAATTTCTCTAAAACACAAATGGTTGTTCTCCTTCAGGGTCATCAAAGTTTACCTTAAAGCTAGTAAAAACTGCACCACATTTGCAAAATATGTTTAGTTCCCTATAAGGGAAGTAATATGGTAGGCGCGATTTTAAGATGTCTACTGAGTGCTGTTCGTATTACATCCATTCGGAGTGTGCCAGTTACCGAACAGTTGATCCGTGAAAAAGTAATGCAATTCTCTACAATTCTTGGTAATGGCAACGTTCGGAATAGTAGTGAAAAATATTGACTGTTAGGACATATTTTAAGGGAACAAACTTATACCAAAATTAAATATGTGCAATTAAAGCTTCGTTCACGATTGACCGACAACCACTTGTCAGGTTTTTTAAAATTTGGGTTGTCCAACCTGAAACCAAACTCTGAAAATGTCCGTAAATCATTCCAGGAAAAATACCATTCTTCTTATTGAGTTTTCTTTCAGATTTGTGTGTCATACAGTCAATTGTTTTATGTCTTAAAGTTATTTTACTAAAAATAAACTTTACTCTTTAGTAAGTTTAGTTTTATATTTACTTTAGATGTGTATACATATTTTTAAATGTTTATTTGAAAACTTTCTTATTAAATAATCTATATGAATAAAAATGCAAATGGTCGTTTGTTCAAAATCTTAAATCTCCAAAAGTTCTTCACCGATTGCTTTGAAATTTTGACACAACGTTGCATTCGAATACGCGCGTGTTTTCATATACCTATTATATAGATGCCACACCTGTGACAGGTAAAAACATGCTTTTTTGAAAAACAGTGCCATCTGTTGGACGTAAAAGCAACACACGCTTACTAAATATTTTACGATTCCATTTTACGATCCATGTGTCGTTTACCATATCGTTCATTTTGTGAGTATAGTTTTTTTTTTTTTTTTACTTTTTTCATTGTTTCTTATTTTTCATAGCAATTGGCAGTGGAATTGAGCTGTGTCGATTTTTCTGCGTTTGAATTGAACTATTTCGTTAGTATTTTTTATTTTTTTTTAGTTGTTTTTTCCTGTTTTAATGTTTTGCAATTTTATGTTTTTGTTATAACTTTCTTTCTCCTTTTTCAGGGCAATCGATCTGCTTTAGTTCATCCAAATGATGCCTCGCAGAAGATCAAACTTAGGTCGTCGTACTCGTGGAGTAGAATCAGTGCGGCGAGTAATTGCAAATCAAACTGGGGAAGAACGGGCATCAGCGAACGAGCGAAACAGACAAAGAATCTCTCAAATTCGTGCCAAGGAAGCAGCAGAGCGACGTGCAGTCAGACTTGAGGATACACGGTTGCGAGCACGGCGATCGCGTACTCCAGCTTCAGATCTACTTCGTTCTCAACATAATAACGCGACAGGCTGAGAGTGGCTGAAAGACGTCAACGAGAAACAGCCGATCAGCGTCAAACACGACACCGTGCTCAGCAAGCACGCGATTACAATCGCTTTGCATTCCGGTACAACCCAGATGATGATTATAGTTTGAGCCGGCATGTTCTCATCGGCACTATGACTGAAGTGTGTCCTTATTGCAAGGCTCTGAAATTTAATGGAGAAACGAAAGGAATGTGTTGCGCCGCCGGAAAAATTAAACTGCCTCAACTTGGATAACCGCCAAAGCCAGTAAAATCTTTGTTTGCCGGATATAACGCCGAATCAAATAATTTCCTATCTAACATCAGGAAATACAACTCATGCTTCCAAATGACGTCGTTCGGCGCAGAAATCGTAACAGCTCAATTCTTGCTAACTTTCAAAGTGAAAGGACAAATTTATCATAAGGCCGGCTCCCTGCTTCCGTTACCAGATGGTCAACATAAATTCCTACAAATGTATTTCATCGGTGATGGCAATGATGAATTGAATGCACGCTGCGAATTTCTACCGGCATAAAAAGTTCCATCATTTCCCAACTGCAAAAGCTTCTTCACGAAAAAAACAATTTAGTGCGTTTGTTCAAAACAGCAATTGACATGATGCCATCTGATACACACAAGATTGTTATCCATGCTGACAAAACACCTGCTGGAGAACATATGCGAAGATTCAGTGCTCCAACTGTAGACGAAGTGTCATTGTTATAGTCGGAGATCATTTCCGACCTAGAGATATTGTTCTTTATCGGAGAAACGATCAATTGACAAAAGTTGCAGAAACTCATCGATGCTATGATGCCCTGAAATGTCCAATCATTTTTTGGTATGGTGCCTATGGATATCACTTAAACGTTAAGATGATAAATATAGTCTGTGGCGAAGAAACAAATATGAATTGCAGCGCAATGAACTATTATTCATACCGATTAATGATTCGAGAGAATGAAGACAATCACATTTTGAAATGCCGTCAATTGTTTCACCAATACATCGTAGATATGTATGCAAAAATTGAAACAGAACATTTGATATTCATCCGTTTGAATCAGACCAAGCTTCGCTCTGAAGAATACGTTCATTTGCGAGATGCATTTGTAAATGACGGTAATACAACTAACGTTGGAAGACTAATGATTCTGCCATCTTCATATACCGGCAGTCCACGTCATATGCATGAATACGCTCAAGATGCAATTGCATATGTTCGTCACTACGGGCGGCCTGACCTATTCATTACATTCACATGCAATCCAGCTTGGGACGATATACAACATCTCTTGCTTCCTGGGCAATCTCCGGTGGATAGGCATGACATCACAGCACGTGTTTTCAGACAGAAGCTGAAATCGCTGATGGATTTCATCGTAAAACATGAAGTGTTTGGGTCTGTGCGCTGCTGGATGTACTCAGTGGAATGGCAAAACAGAGGATTGCCATATGCACATATACTAATCTGGCTCTATAAGAAAATCAATTCAAACGAAATCGACGATGTAATATGGGCTGACATACCCGATGCCGACGTCGATAAGGATTTGCATGAAGTTGTGAAGAAAAATATGATACATGGACTTTGCGGTACACTGAATCCAAATTCACCATGCATGATAGACGGAAAATGCTCTAAGCGGTATCCTCGATCATTAGTATCCAACACACTTACAGGAAACGATGGATATCCTTTATACAGAAGAAGATCAGCAGAAGATGGCGTTAAATTAGCAAACATACAAATGCGAAATGGGGACATCAAATTAGATATCCGGTGGGTTGTTCCATATTCGCCTTTGCTATCAAAAACATACAAAGCGCACATAAACGGTGAATACTGTAATTCCTTTAAATCGATCAAATACATTTGTAAGTACGTGGTTAAAGACAGCGACGTGGTAGTTTTGAGCGTGCAACCAAAAAGAAGTAATAGGAATGTGGTAATACATATCGATGAAATCTCACAGTATCAGGCTGGAAGATACATAAGCAGCAATGAAGCTGTATGGCGAATTCTTTCATTTCCCATACATGAACGAAGTCCAGCTACTGTTAAATTAGCAGTACATCTAGAAAATGGACAACGCGTTTATTTCACAGCTGCAAATGTGCAACAAATAGCCCTGAATCCACCAGCTACAACGTTAACTGCTTTCTTCACGTTATTTCAAAATGACGCGTTCGCGAAAACACTGCTGCATTCGGAAGTGCCTACGTATTACACATGGAATGCGAGTAGAAAATCATTTGAACGACGCAAACGAGGAGAGCGAGTCGACGGACAACCTGGCATACTCAAAGAAACTACGATAGGCAGACTGTACACTGTGCATCCCAATCAAAATGAACGCTTCTTCCTTCGCATGCTGTTGGTAAACGTGCCCGGTCCAACGTCTCTCCAGCAATTGAGAATTGTCAACGGCGTTACACATGCCACTTTCCGTGGTTCATGTCAAGCTCTGAATTTATTGGAGAACGACTGACACAGGAATGTATGCATTAATGACGCGTGCAACACGTCACATCCAAATCAAATTCGTGCATTGCTTGCAATCATATTGACCGCCTGCTCTCCTTCATCTGCACCAGAGTTATGGGAGAAATAAAAATCGCACATGGCTGAAGATATTTTCCATCGAATACGCAACGCAAATTCAAATGTGAACATGGATTTCACAGCAGAAATCTACAACGAAGCCTTGATAATGATTGAAGATTTGTGCTTAGAAATCTCGAACAAAGTTCTCAATCAATTGGGAATGCCATCACAGAATCGATCTGCTGCTGCTTCGTTCGATGTAGAGTTGCGTCGTGAACAAAATTACCACACGGGTGATCTTTTGTCGTATGTGTAATCAAATATTCCTAAGCTAACGCTTGAGCAAAAAGGCATTTACGATCAAATAATGCAAACTGTCAAGAACGGGGTTGGAGAAATCTTCTTCTTAGATGCGCCAGGAGGAACTGATAAAACGTTACTAATAAGATTGATTCTGGCAGCAATTCGATCCCAAAATGACATAGCCTTAACTCTTGCGTAGTCCGGAATAGCTGCGACATTGCTACCAGGTGGAATAACTGCTCATTCCGCTTTGAAATTGCCATTGAACATGCAATTCATTGAAACTCCCACCTGCAACATTTCCAAAGCATCCGGCATGGGAAAAGTATTGCAGAAATGCAAACTTATTGTTTGGGATGAATGCACAATGGCGCACAAAAAATCGCTCGAGGCTCTTGATCGATCATTTCAAGATTTGCGTGGAAACATCAGCCCATTTGGGAACGCATTAATATTGCTTCCATGAGATTTCAGGCAAACATTACCTGTAATTCCTCGATCGACACCAGCGGACGAAATAAATGATTGCCTGAAATACTCTACTTTGTGGCGACACGAAAAGACTTTAAAATGAACTACAAATATGCGTGTCCAGTTGCAAAACGATCAATCAGCTGAGATATTCTCACATCAATTGCTGGAAATTGGCAGCGGAAAGGTGCCGAT
The DNA here is from genome assembly GCA_039090855.1 of Macrothele yani. NCBI lineage: Eukaryota > Metazoa > Arthropoda > Arachnida > Araneae > Macrothelidae > Macrothele > Macrothele yani. Next base: position 93,851,152 of record CM077033.1, on the reverse strand, counting down.
TGATTTGACCTCAGGACGAATTTCATTTCCTCATAACTTCTGAAATTTAGTGACGTCAAAATAAGAATTGGTTGAAAAAGTATTTCCCAATATTCAAACCAATTATAAGAATCACGATTGGCTGAGTGAACGAGCTATTCTTGCGGCCAAGAACAAAGACGTCTACGAACTTAACAATATTATTCAGTCTAACATTCAAAGCGAGGCAGTCACATACAAGTCCGTCGACACTCTTGTGGAACCAGATGTAGCGGTTCATTATAGAACCGAATTTTTGAATTCACTCGATCTGCCAGGGATGCCACCGCACGTACTGCAATTGAAAATCGGCGTGCCAATTATCATGTTGCGATATATCAACCAGCCAAAGGTTTGCAACGGCACGCGGCTTGCAGTTAAAAAATTCATGAGCAACGTCGTAGAAGCAACAATCTTGACAGGACCTTTCAAAGGAGAAGATGTCCTCATTCCTCTCATTCCTATGATTTCAACGGATATGTCATTTCAATTTAAGAGATTGCAGCTCCGAATTCGATTGGCGTTTGCAATCACCATCAACAAAGCTCAGGGCCAATCTTTAGAATTGTGCGGTTTAGATCTAGACACGGATTGAGTCGTCGGCAAACCAGACAATCTCTATAAATGCACAGACAATGGAACAACAAAAAATATTGCATACACACAAGCATTGTGAAATTAAACATATTAGAAACGTGCGCTTTCTCTTTTCTTTCTTTTCCATTTAACCAGGTTGAGCCACAGCAACGCGTGGCCGTGTACAGCTAGTTAATTATTAAAAAAGAAATGTGCTAAATGGTTTTGTTTTTATTGTAAAAATGTCTCGGAATGTAAATAAATGAAGGAATGTAAATAATATAATTTGCGACAGACGTTAAGTTTTGGATTCAGTTGAACCACAAGTTTTGGTTATGGTTTCGGAGATGTTCAGGTGTCGGTGATTTCTTCGAGCACCTCATTTGTACTTCTGCTCTTATTCCGTCCATCTTTCATCCTATTTTTTCCCAGTAAAACGGATATTTTTGAAAATAAACGATTTTCTTATAATAAGGAATCCTGCTACGACAGGGAGGCCCAGAGCTTCGTGTTGAATTGTGGGAGAAGATGAAATTTTAAGCCCTTGTGTGAATCTTCATACTTCATTTCGGATTTCGTCAGGGCTTAAAATTTCATTATCCCGCCCAATACGACAACAGGGTCTTGGGCTCTCTGCCATACTACAATTTTTGAATTGAAGAAACTCCTTCATTTTCAAAAATATCCGTTTCAGGATGAAAAAAGATTGAGCTACGATGTGCCGAATAACAGCACAGCTAGAAATGAATTGCTTGAAGAAATCAACTACCCCTGTACATCTTCGAAACCATAATCAAAACTTGCGATTCAACCGGAAACAAAACTTCTTACTGAACACTGCTATCGTACATGAAAACATTTCCATTCCTTCATTTCTTTCCATTCGGAGACATTGTGAAACTAATAATAACGACATTCCGCACATTTCTTTCTCAAAAATTAATAAAACATCTATGAAATACTTCTACTTGCATACAATTACGCGACGCATCACACTCCTACGAAAAATACACCCCACTCTTGTTGTATTCTTCCGCGCATTCACTACCAACTGTTACTCCCTTCCGACGCACGGAACGTTCACGTCGTGGCCGTTAGTATCACGTCAGCCTCCCGCACCAACTGCTGCAAACAATGGTACTCGCAGGTAAATACTTCCGAAAAAGTACTTCCTTTTATCTCAAAAGACTATATTGTTGCTCCTTTTCACATTATTTTGCATGTTTAAAATATCTTACGTCACACTTTTCCCACAGTTAAATTTTTCCGACGAAATAATTTAGAACGCTAAATTACGCGTTTACTGAAAATGTCTTAAGAGTCAAACCGTTTGAAGGGCAACCGTAGATATTCACGGTTGAGATATAATATGCATTATGTTAGTAAATGAATTTTGCAATCTATTTTTTCTGCGTAATATTTAACACATCCCCACAAACACTATATATATTTACACAGCTTCCCCATACAATGCGATAACTTTCCTTTGGGAATTATTATCGAGTAGGATTTCTACAGTTCTAAGAAATAAAATGTGTGAATGAGTTCACTGTGAACTAACTTCCTCTGAATGCATTACAGATAGATTAATTTCAGCATCTCAAGAACAGAACAAAAAATCATGCTTTCCAAATTAATGCAGCCGCATCATAAGATGTACACTTAATAACTAAGCAATATCCCTCATATTAAACTACAAATTCAAAAAAGAAAAACATAAAATCCAGAGTTTGACTCTCAAGACGGTTGCAGTAATATGTTAGAAAAATATATATATATATATAAAATTGGAATAAAACAGAACCCAAATATTTTAAATCTAAGCAAAAATTTTGCAAAGGGTGCATATCCTTACAGGGCTTTCACTTTCACTCTGCACTTTTTCACTCTTAAGGAGCAAAATGTTGCCTTCTTTTTCCAGCATAGAGAAAAATGAATTATATTTTTAGTTCTTTTTTCTCTTTTTGTTCCTACTTGAGAAGATACTTTTTAAAATTCCAATAGCAAAATTCATATTTCATTTGTGTATTGTTAAAAAGCATATTTTATTGTATTATTCTCAGCACGTCCTTCGGTATGGCTAAATGTTACTTGTCTATAGAGTACATCACCGAATATTTACCATGTAATCATAGATCTATAGAGAAATTACTCAGAATTCAGAAACCATGCTTGTTTTTTTACGTGTAAGAAAATACTTATAGAAGGAAAATTATCACTTACAAGTTGCAAGATGAAATTTTCAATATGTTGCATATATACCTGAATATGATAAGTTCTGATGCACAGTTCCAAATAATTAACACAACAATTTAAATACACACACTCAAACACAAAGAAATAATCCTCCGAGTGAGTTAATATTTATATGTTAAAAGTTACTCAAGAAATTGTCTCTTGAATATCACAATTGTACCGCGAGAAAGAACAAAAATCATTTAACAAGTTTAGAAACGAAGAATTTTCATGTTCACATTATTCCTGCATTTCACTCACTGCATTGGCAGCATTTTCTTTAACCTTGCTGCCATATTTCATCAGTTTAGCGTTCACATCAATATCTGCAGATGTTTCCGTATTAATTTTTAATACATGCTTCAGATGATGCAAACCTGATAAACTGTTATTACTGAGGCATATTCTGTCATCAGTTTTGATATTTTTAAAATTGCTGAATATGCGTTCAACTAGTGCGTTTGAAAGTGACAAAGCCAAAAAGTACTTCACAAGCTTAGGTAGCTCCTTTTATTTTATTTCACAACTCCCAATTTTCAGAGAGAATATGTACTGCCAATATGGTACCACTTCTAAAACAACAGAAGCAATTTCCAGACATTGGCTACGCCATTCTTCTTCTAATCGCTCTAAATTTAAGTTCCATTAAGTTCTAGCATATTTTCCCCCAATATCAGCAATATATGCAGGTTCAATATTTCCAGCATTTTGTCGACATATCAAACGTATGTCTCTGTATATTTCATCTTCAACGCTAAAATGTGACTTTAATTGTTCAAAAGCTTCAAGATAAAATGCGCGAGCACTATTGTATGTTTTTAAAATCTGTTCATGATTTTTTTTTTAGATTGGAGGTTTAACGACAACCGTGAGCAACTCAATGGGCTATAAGCAGTCGCCCGTCCCTAATTTAGGGTCATTGGTTCCAGGGAAGGGAGAGAGACAGTGCCGTAAGACAAACACAACATCCATGCCTCACCGGGATTCGAACCCGGACCCCTTACGGACGAATGATCAGAGGCCAGCGCCTTAGACCACTGCGCCACCGGGGCGGCGCTTATGATCTGCCTTATGTTGTACAATCTAAAGGGTAGTATTGGCTCAACTACCAATACATATTTTTTCCACATCAGTATATGCATCCTCATTAAGCGTGTTTATTTTTGAAGCCACTGTTGATCGTACATAAAAACATTTTATGAAATTGAGAGCAAATATTTTAATTAGAGTTTCAATTTTATCCTACAGTAAGTGCAACAGAGTAGAATTGCTTTGCAGAATAGCATTCACTTCATTCATTAGACCAAGGGCATAACCTGGGAACTCCATTAGGCACTTCATTAACGGATTCTTCAAAGTGTCCAACATCAGCTGGTTGGCATGTGTCTGGTCTTCAAATACATGGAATGTCCAGTACAACGTTCAGGCTTTCCAGTGTTCCATAATTCGTCTGATGCATTGGTACAAAGACAGCCATTTCGTTTGCCCCAGTGTAAGCATCTGATGTGGCTTGAAATTTAAAAAATGATTGGAATTCTTTCAAAGATTCTGTTCTTTTGCTGCTTTTCCTGAATTGGTTGTGAATCGTTCGGCACAGATCTTCCAGAGAGTTCAAACGTTTCTTGCAGGCATTCGATGAAACAAGAGCCAGAAAATGGCAAGAGCACTTTCTTATTTTAACACACGGGAAATGCAAGCGGACCTGTTCTGTCAAAGAATTATTTCGTCCTATTATTGCATTGGTAGTGTTGGCGCACATACCTATCATATTTTCTGGTTTTCAGAGGAACATTTTTGGATCTTAAGAGAGCCATTAGTTGTTCGTCAACAGGTAATACCGCCTCATCAGGCGTGACGCTCTACCAAGGAAGTAAACTTTAACTTGTAGTTCTTCACTGCAATACACCACCATAGCAGCCAGCTGGTTTCCGACACTCTTATCAATCGTCTCATCAAGAAACAAAGAAAAACTTTTGCAACAAAGAGTTTCTCATATAGTGAGTCGCATAAATATAGAGACATAACAAATTCTCGAATAAAAAAGAAACAACAACGAGCTGAAATGTACACCTCATATTTATAGCAAAAAGCGCATAAGACACGCAGCTGTACAATAGTTTGACGGAAAAATAACAATTCCAGCATACAGTACAAGAAAAAAACAGAAATATATTGTCTCAAAAATATAGAGACTTACTAGTTATGAGCACCTACGGTACGAATAGTGGAGCCGTTGTTCCGAATAACACTGAAAACCTAATTGGGCATGCTGCCCACTAAGTGATGTAAGTGTTGTGGACGGATTGCGTACCAGCTTCGTTCAATCTGCTGTTTCAATGCCACCACACTTGAGAACTTCCGTCCATTTGCACACACAACACGAGCAAAGATACCCCAGAGGTCCTTGATAATGATCAAATGTGGACTGAGTACTAGCCAATCCATTACAGTCACATGATGAGTGTTAAACCAGATTTTCGTTGATGCAGACCGTTGGATAGAGGCATTGTCTTGCTGGAACAGATAGTCAACACCAGCTAGAGTTTCGGCAAATAGTAGAAGGTGGCTGCTGAGTATGTCCTCACACGTTTCGGAGTTTCTCCTGCCTTGCAGAAAAGCGATATCCGTTGTCCCATTGAACGCAAAATCTCCCCAGGCCATCACAGATCCCCCTTCTTTCTGCATGCCGAAGAAAGTGCCTGGCTGACACCGTAAATCATGCCAATAGCAGTTACAACAGTCAGGGCCACCCAGGTTGAACTTTTTCTCATCGGAGAAAAAAAGTTGTGATCCACACGTCCGTCCAATGCTGCTTGCCCATAACAATCAATGCTTCAATGGCTGCTTGCCCATAACAATCTAGCTTAATTGTGGCGCCGTGTGAGGTGCGACAGACGGGGCATTTTATTGAGCACAATTCTGCGACTTTCCTTGATTCGTCGATGAACTGTGTTCTTTGAGACTGTAGCATCAACAGTCCGACAAACTTGACGTAGTAATAACCTTTGGGATGTAACTAAAAGCATGATGGCACGATCATCTCGTTTGGATGTTATTCGAGGTCTTCTAGGCCGTTTTCTGGCATTTAACGCACCGCGTTTCGATGGTCTTATAAATTACTACTCTACGCCTCCCCATGTGTTTACAAATTTTCGCTACAGGCAATCCTTTTGTTATCAGCCACCAAATTTTCTGCACCTACTCACCACAAAGTTGACTGTTGCGTGGCATTTCGGCAAATTAATGTCTGACGGCAGGTCCGCTATCGTTTGAAGGCTGGACTGAATCATGGCCCATGCGCGTGCGTACAACATGCTAATTTGTACATCTTATTTGCATGTGGTTACTTTACATATTGGTTTTTATATTTATGAGACACCTAAAATTACACTCTTTCACTTTGTTGTGTTCTTTACTCACAATTCGGTCATCTCGACGGATCGAAACGTTTGTCGTAGGGTTATGTCCAATTACTTCAGCTTCCTACCTATATTTGCACTGTGTTCACGGGGCTAAGTCGACTGTCTCTATATTTATGCGATGCACGTTAGATCATCTCTATAATATTGAGCAATACGAAGGCGAATAATGTTTGTAGCCTTTTGTTTGCCAAGATTTACTTTATCTATAACAGATTTACTTGGCATGCTTTCAACAAGGGATCTAACTTGTCAACTGCTGATATCGGCATAGTTCATTTATGCTATAAATGCACTAATTTTTATTTCAGCTTTTCCTATTTCATAATAGAATGCCAAGGTTTCTTTTACTTTCCTGAGGTTTTGACTGTCGAAAGTTATTTAAATGTTTTTTGCCATTGAAGTGTTTTTGCAAATCAGATTTCCCGCACTTCCATGTAACACCACACACTGTTCATCTTGGCAAATACGGATCAAGTGAAACTTTGGCCAGCAATCTTTAAAAATTCTAGGTTTCCAGCAAGGCATCAATGAACTTTTGTTTATTTGCCATGGTGACCAATGTTCCAAATTAATGAGTCAAACTCCCACTCCCAAATTGACAATAAGCACAAACAACACATTAACAGAAACCATATGAGTTACTTACCAAGCTAAGAAGTCCGCATCCTCAGTCAAAAAATTTGCTTTAAAAAGATTCAACTCAGGCAGGAAACTACAAAATCTTCTTCACTGAAGTTACGGTTACAATTTGGTTCGGCCATATTCGCTTCACTTACAGTCCAATATTTACATCTGTTAAATGAAAATTTCCCTTTTTTTTCGATTTCTTTCCCTGAGGAGGCCTGATTTTGATGAAATTTCCCTAAAAATGGAAACCTTGCTGGGCGAATTACTGTGAGACCCGGTAAAGCTACTCTTCACCCCTTTGTTTTTACTCTCTTGTAAGTGACGTGAATTGCGTATGCTTAATGTGTTTTTATTTAATTAGTTTAGTTCCAAAAACATTTAAATATATATAGTAGATATCCAGTTTTTTAAAGAATATAATGCCGAAAATCCTAAAAAAAAAAACCATTTTTTTAGTTTAAATTGTACTTTATTTTATAAGATTACCCTTTTTAAAGAAACTGATTCACACCAAAAAACTAATTCTGAGATTTTACACGAAATACTTTGTGATGAGAATTTAGAGATATGCTATTTTCAAAAATGCCACTAATTCAAACAAATTGATTACTAATTTGCCATAAAATGTCTAAAGGAATTTATTACATTGTCGTTATTGAGTAAGAATGCGCGAGCTAATTCTTTTTTCTTAACTCCATTGAATGTCAAATTTCATAAAACCGAAACTTTTTCAAGCTTTTAACCACGATATCTCTTACGCAAAAAACCCCCAAAGAATGGAGAATTGAACATTGATTTCTGCAACCCTTATCACATGACGCTCAGGCCGCCCCGGTGGCGCAGTGGTCTAAGGCGTTGGCCTCTGATCATTCGTCCGTAAGGGGTCCGGGTTCAAATCCCGGTGAGGCATGGATGTTGTGTTTGTCTTACGGCACTGGCTCTCTCCCTTCCCTGAAACCAGTGACCCTAAATTAGGGACGGACGACTGCTTATAGCCCATTGAGTTGCTCACGGTGGTCGTTAAACCTCCAACCAAAAAAAAAAAAAAAAAAAAAAAAAAAAAAATGACGCTCAGAGAGAGCGAGTGCTCTACTCATACACTGATGTGATTAATATCGCATGCTATGTTGTTTTGCGTGTGAGATAACTTTTAGATGTGCATCCCGGGAACTTCAGCTTCCTGGACACACTAGTCGGCGGACATCTATCACATTGAATAAGAGTGGAGACTATCAGGACCAAATGGTTTTACTTGTGGATCCACCACCAATAAATCTTGTTGATCTGTGATGGTGTCTGCATTGTAAAGCATCCCTACATATAGGTTTGAAGCATCATTGAGTCAATGCCATTCCGTATATCTGAAGTATTGGCGGCACAAACAGGTCATACCTCATATGACAGGTGGTCATGATTTTTTCCTGTACTGTGCATTTTTACGAGATAAGTATTTCACCTCAAAGAGGAAGTTTGCCAACAATTCAGTTGGTCCCAAGGTCCTCGCTAAATTCCCGTTCTCCCGTACTGTCCAACACACAATTTATTGGAGTGGACCCAGCTAGAAATGAAACTATGTTTATGAAAAATTTCCATGTTTATTTCTGGAAATTCATAATGCAAAATATGTCAGTAGAAATTATTTTATATGACAGTTCGTAACAAATTTTGAAATATTTTGTTATCTTTTTATTTATTTATTATTTTTTATTTGATGCTGTTAGTATAGGATTGCGTAGCGAGTCACTGTTTTTTTAAATCTGCATTTTGTAAGGTTGAAATGTTTTGTGTAGTAGGTAGTCTTTGGAATTATTTTGGCGCAAATGGGTTATTTTTCAGGGACCACTAAACATGCAGAACAAAAGTATTATGTGCTTCAGAGGTTCAGCACTTTTGAGGTAAGTGATGAAATTTATTTCGGATCGGAGCACTGAATGAGGCAGGGCCCACTTCGCAGCAGCAACAAAGGGGAACTATTTACCTGCAGGAAAGAGCTCGCGAAACTCCAATCTTGCCAATTACGAAACAAATGTAGAATAACATTTCACCCGGTACAAACACTGTCAAAATCTTTTCAACGCACAGTTCAATTTACAGACCCCTGCACGGAGACACACAACATTTTTCAGAAAACATCCCATTCAAAGATAAATTCTACTACTAAAAAATAGGAAGGCTGCACGTCTCTAGGTACGTTTCTTTCTTTGCATACACTCATAAATTTCTGTTCTTCCCAAATAAGCAGGCTTTTTCTACTCGAAAACTATTTTACAGAATACTAGTGTCATTATATTTTTTATTGAAGGTTTAATGACCACCGTGAGCAACTCAATGGGCTATAAGCAGTCGTTCGTCCCTAATTTAAGGTCACTGGTTCCAGGGATGAGAGAGGGTCAGTGCCGTAAGACAAACACTAAATCCATGCCTCACCGGAATTCAAACCCGGACCTCTTTCGGACGAATGATCAAAAGCCATCGCTTAGACCACTGCTCATTGTATTTGCGAAATAGGAATGCTAAAAACAGATATGCATTCGCAATAGGTCATGAAACTTGAATTAACACGTCCAGCTCGAAGGATACGTGCAAAACAAATGAAATCTAAGACGGATGGCTAAATTCTTAATTTTGAGCAACAATCGTGTTGTTCAAATATGTGTAAATATCGAAAGCGTAAAAACGTAAAATAAAGGTTGCGGAATCAGAAGAGTATTAATATCTTATTGTTCCAAGTCCTCGGAATTAATAAGGAAATGATTCATCTATTTTTTGTGCAAAAATTATGAGAAAGGAAAAGCTTGTTCTCGTGTTTTTCTGCATGTTTTGTCAGACGACCAGATATACGGGCGAGTAAAGTACGCCCATGGGGTCCTCGGGACTGCAGCATCAGTGTACGATATTCTCCAAGTCAATGTGTCAGTTTACGAGACATGAGTCTCTTGATGTGATTCTTAAACGAAGCGTCAGAGGGCGCATTTAAAACTGTAACAGTTACCCAAACGAAAGAAGGTCAGGTCGCAAAATTCCAAAATCAAAACAATGTTTGTGTGCTTTTATGAGAGCAATCGGATTCTGCGTCAGGAGTTCATTCGTGAATGTACAACTGTCACTGAAAATGCTTATACATCCATTTTGTAACTATTATGAAAAAGGATCGTGCTCGTCAGGCCTCAGTACAAAAACGGGCAATTTTTCCTTCTTTAGGAAAACGAATCAGCACGCAAAGCATTCAGTTTACAGATATTTATTGCACAAAAAGAAGTGTGTCTGTTCAACCGTCTCACTGATTCACAGATTTGTGACCGTGTGATTATTTTCTGTTCTTTAAATTAAAGCTGCCCCAAAAAGTAAACGTATTTCATGACATTTAAGACATATAAAGAATTATGACATCAGCTCTTCCCTGCTTACCTAAAGACGACCTATGGAATACTTTTGCGAACTATCTGGAAAAAATCCATGAAAGGAGAACAAACCTTCATTATTTGTTAGTACATTTCGAATGACTGGTACACAAATTGGGAAGACAATTGAATGACTGGTACACAAATTGGGAAGACAATTGAATGACTGGTACACAAATTGGGAAGACAGTTGAATGACTGGTACACAAATTGTTTTACGAAGAGCATGATGTTTCCTCAATAGAAATTTACATCCTCATGATTTTTTCAGGTGTGGGTTTACTGTACGTAGATAAATCATTGTATGCGTATTTAACTGCAAGTAATATTCAGTTATCTTTAATCAAGTTGTTCTAGTCCTAGAAATGATTTCATCTTTTCTAAAAGAAAACACCCAAACACATTGAAACTGTCGATACTTTTCATTAAGCAAAAGTGATTCCTTCTGAAATTAAATTAGAAAGAAATACAAACTTCCGAACACAACAATAATGGAACATTTTTACGGCTATAAATTTCACGAAAATACAATTAATAAAACTTGAAAAATAGAAGAAACATTTTGCTTCAGTAATTTTTATCTTACTAAAATGCATAATTTTGTATTATTACATTCACTAAAGATCTAAAATAATGATTTTTTTTAATGAAAGTCTGAAGACAGAGTAACTGTACAAGATATTATAGACAGATGAATTAGGTGTTCAACTTATTTCTCGGCCCCTAACCACAAGCGATAATAGAACGTCAGCAAACGCAAATAGCTTTGTACAATAATGGCTGATTGCAGGGCCAACCAACAGCTTTTCAGGCAACCATAACCACTCACAGCTGTAGTGACAGGAGGGACGAAACTTGAGGGTAAAAGCAATGTCGTTCGAGAAGCAACATTTGAGACACTGCCTCCTGTTGGCGTTTTAGCTATTTAAAAGTGCCTCGCAAGCCCAGCAAATGATCTGTGCTGCTTTGGGTGAGCCTTTTGTGCCCTACAGTACGTGTAAGAAGTGATTCCAGCTGTTTAAGAAGGGAACTTTCGATCTCCGTGATGAAAACGTCCGGGACAGCCACAGAAAGTGGACGATGAGGAACTGGAACAGCTGTTGGACGCAGAACCCTGTCGCACACAGTCAGGGCTCTCCCAGGAACTCGGAGTAAAACGCCATGTCATTGCGATGCGCCTGAACAAGCTTGAACGGATTCACAAAGCGGGCCGATTGGTGCCTTACCAACCCACAGCTGCGAACAAGCCTAAGCACTACGATGCTGCTGTGTCCTTGCTCTCCAGATTCAAGAAGAAGAACAACTTCCTCTACAAGATTTTGACCTGTGATGAGACGTGGATTCTCTACAATAATCCTAAACGGCGCAAATCGTGGGTTCACACAGGTCAGCCTTCCACATGTTGTTCTAGTGCATATGGTGGGATAAGTGCTGTGTCGTAAACTATGAGTTGCTCAAACCTTGTGAAACGGACAATGCTGAGCGTTATTGACAGCAACTCATTCGTGTGAGTGATACAATGGAGGCGAAAGGGCCATACACCGGTAAGGCCAGAAGGTCGGTCCTGTTGCTTCAGGATAACGCGTGTCCTCGCTAAAACGACTTTAAACACGATCACCGGCCTGGGATAGGAGATTTTGTCACACCCAGCGTATTCTCCAGACTTCGTTCCCTTGGATTATCACCTCTTTCGCTACCTGCAACATCATCTGAGTGATACGCACTACACTTCTGTCGAGGAGGTCCACACGAGTATTCATGACTTTATCAACTCGAAACAGCCATCTTTTTTACGCAGTGGCATTCGGCAGTTCCCTGACCGATAGCTCAAATGTATCCAATACGACAGGGACCATTTCCCTAATTAGGTACGTATTCGATTTGCTACAATTTGCTGTCAACGTGTCGTGCCTGTGGCCGAGAATTAAGTTGCACACCTAATGTTTGTGAGTGACAGATAAAAATGTAATGTAATACATTTGCGGTTAATTCGTGCATTTAATTTTTTTAAAAGAAATATTTTACTAAAGTCTTACCTTTTTAAACATTTTTAGAGACATTTGCAAACCTATAAATGAGCCTTTTCCATATCAGAATTTGGCAAAATGCATAATTTACCTCATAATGAAGCTATTATGATTTCCGAATTACACAGTAATGGAATATGAATGAACTGCAAGAAGCTCAAATAAATTAAAAATCAACGTTCTGTCAGTATCACTCAGAAAGACTTGGCGTTTTCAATAGTGCTACATTTAAACTCTTTCAGATTAGGTAAGCACCAGATTTAGCACATGTTTTGGAAAAATGTACTTTTTCTATTTCAGTTCATGAAATATCTTGGAAGAGAGGAGATAGTTTTGGTATCATTTCCTCAGGTATGTGAACATTACTATTTCCTAATATTTCAGATTTTATGAAAGAGCAAATTTCGAAGAGAACAATTTATAACAACTTATTTCTTGGGAAATAACATGCGATTAAACGGGTGTAGATGTAAGCAACAAAGACGCTTCAACAAAAGCATATTGAACGCGGCGGGCCAGCCTTTTGTCGCAATGGTCTAAGAAGAGGCTTATGACTAGGGCAGTAATTTTATCGCTGGGAAAAAAGGCAAAATTCGCGGGGCGGTAGCGAAGTAAATAATGAAATTTCACGAACAGCTCGCGGCCGATGATATGCACAAACGCTTCCAAAAAAAAAGTCCTCCAAGTTACGATACAGTAATACAAATGACTAGTACATAACTAAAGAAGCATTATGACATCATAAGATTTTAAAATTGACACTCACATTTATAAACCATTCAAATTCCGGAAATGTTATCAATGCCGTTTACACAAGATCAAGATTTCCAATTCAGTGAACGGCATTTTAATGCATTATAATGTACATACACTATTTTCTTCTTTAATTCTGTGTATGTAGTCCTGTAACACGTTTTTAAATATAGAAAAGGATCGTTCAGCATCAACACTGTTTGCCATCCGTTGTCTGTCAGTGGGTACTGACAGACAACGGATGGCGACCTTATACATGTATAGCTTAGGAAAACGTTTTTCGTATTTCAGAAGTCTAGCAAGCCTTCGCTGAAACGAAGTTCTTTTACACTCACTTTATATGAAGGAAATTCACATTTTAATTGGTCTTAATCTTTGAACATACGAATGTGGTTGAAAACTAACAAATATTCTTCGTCGTCTAAAAGGTCCAACGACTTAAACTGATCGGGACCAAGCACCCTACATGCTTTGAAGAATATTGCAGTTGGCTGACAAAATTGATGCTTCTTATCTTAAAAAAAATAATGATTAATTTTTTTCAAAGCAAGTGAATAGGCTCTTTTTGCAGCAACGTGATCGCAGTCTTGACTCTTATTAAGAAGATTGTTGACGATGTCTGACATTTCATTATATATTTCGCGCGCGGAAATTCGCCGGTTTTTCAAATAAAGTGAACTGTCCGGAAGTATACGCCGCATGATCCTCAACCTGCTTCAGATTTTCTTTTAAATACCTATCTTGACAATACCCAATTATTGCATCCACAATAAAATTGCTACCATTGCCTTTTTCTTTTTCAAAAAAACTGTGCGTAGTATTCTAAATGTTTGCAGTAAAAAAACACGGCTCAAACCAACTGTTCCACATAGTCCGCTCAGGTATTTGTGGTAAGCAAGGTATTTTGCCCTTCTTTTGCAAAAAATAGTGGAAAACATCCCTGATGGGAAGGACAAGCTTTGAAGGCACGTATAATAGCAAATACTAAAGAGTTAACATTTTAAAATTCATTCTGCCAAATTTCGCACAAAATATTTAAAAGATGCGCATTGCAGGTGATGGGAACACCATTCAAAAATACGGCTTCCAGGATCTTTCCCCACGCTTTGCACGTGTAAGATACAGTGTCTGTCCCAAAAGCAGTTCTATTTGCAGAATGTATTTCATACCTTTTAACGCTCTGAAGTGTTAGTATTGCCTCGCTGATTGCTTTAAAATTTAGGGATTCCAAAGTGATGCACACAAGGAAGATTGCATTCAAAGAGGATTCATCATTGCAGCTTTCAACATTCGGTTCAGCTGATGGAACAGCAAGAATATTCAAAATATATTTATCTTCTGAAACAGTTGTTTCGTCTGCTACGATGCTTACACGGGATATCGATTTTTAAAAATATTTCACTTGTTCGTGAATATCACATATTTTCGAAAAATAACATTTCTGCACACAGTTTGCATTTGGAATAACACCAATAACTTTCAACGAGTTTTCCAACTAATTTTTTAATGTATGGTTATCCAGTTTGGAAAGTGGGATGTTAGCTGCTCTAAAGGCACCAGTTAATTTCGAAAGTTCAACTGAGCGATGCTGTACTTTTGCAGCTCTTTTGTCAGTTAAGTCATCAACTAATTTCTGCATTATTTTCGGTTGACAGTTCAGACACACCGTTTTTTATATATCATTATTGCTAAACGCTTTTCACAACTGCTCTTTCTTGAAAAATCCACTTGTAAGTTACAACACGAACAGAAAAGTAGATTTTTGTTCAAATGAAATGTCACCTTGCTCATTTTACTCACATGGCAGATTCTCAGAAGTAAAATACAATATCTAGAAACTTCATAAACTACTCACACGAAAGCAAACATTTTCTAAGCTAAGCGTCTCCGAAACACTCTTTTCTGTGAGCTGCTTTCCAGCTAAAATAAAGAACACAACTGACGTCATCCTAGTTACTACTTCTGCAATTTTCAAAGGTCATTGAACAGTGGCGGCGGGAAATCAGATAATACCACGTGTGCACACTTTATCATAGTGCATGTGACTTTGAATTACCTGTCAAGCTTATTCGAAGAGATGCGTCTTCGTAACGGAAATTATAGAAAGGTAATTCAAGGTTTAAAGCTCTGGTTTAACCATTCCATTGAAAAATGTAAGCAAAAATATCCAGCAGACTAAAATCTTTCTTTCTTTTTCAAAGTTTTTGAATTATAAACTCGTAAACTAAAAAATGTAAATAGAGTGTACGTGCATTCATATTTACTTTTGCACAAATTTATTATTTTATGAATCAAAATGATATTATCATTATTATTTATGATTCTAAATTCATAAATCATTAATTAATGCATTATAATTCCTGGAAATGTTCTTTTTAACGAAAACGTCGTCCCTTTCCAAGACGTCATTTCGTCATCCTGCTTTAAATGGAATGCTTGGTGCCGTGCACGGGTTGAACAATTGACAATCAGAGGGATTTAAACGATTGGATTCTTATTTTTTTTTTTTGATTGGAGGTTTAACGACCACCGTGGGCAACTCAATGGGCTATAAGCAGTCGCCCGTCCCTAATTTAGGGTCACTGGTTCTAGGGAAGGGAGAGAGCCAGTGCCGTAAGACAAACACAACATCCATGCCTCACCGGGATTAGAACCCGGACCCCATCGGACGAATGATCAGAGGCCAACGCCTTAGACCACTGCGCCACCGGGGCGGCCGATTGGATTCTTCTGAAGTTTCGAGTAAGAGAATTTCCTGTATCAAAAGTGTCGTTTCTTTCCCGACACGACAACAACAGATACGCCATATTTTTGTTTTATTCAAGTTACATTTTATGCAACATAAACTGCTGGCCACCCAAAATGCAACAAAAAAAGGAAGAATTCGACTTGCCTGAAATTCGCAGCATGCGTCGCCCGCGAGAGGACATGCAAACAATTAGCATTGCAGGGCATATGCAAATCATGTGCGACCGGCACACCACCAAGAAGCATTATAAGAAGGTGCACAGAAGGCGGGGTGTAAGTATTGGAAGTGTGTTGTGCTGCCAGACCTGTGCGTCCGAAGCTTCCTGATGCCTCGTCGCAGAATACGGCAGTCATTCCAGCACGTTTCGGAGTTACACAGATGACGAATAGTGGCTTTTCGCGACAGCGGTTTATCGTACCGAGACATCGGCGCCCGTGAGGGACGACATCCTGCCACAATGAGGCGGGTATTGATACGGTGGGGGCAGGGGGGACGGACGGACTGACGTGAGCGATTGCCGCAGCCGCGGCACACCACCGAACGAGAGGACCGGCATGTTGTGCAGCGGGCATTGACGGCTCACACCACCACATCACGAACGTTAGCGCAGAAATTAGGGTGTGTTGCGCAAGAACCTGTGTCAGCACGCACCGTTCCACGTCGTCAAAGGAGAGGGGACTTGTCGCACAGCGCCCATTGCTCCGATTACAATTTACGTTACACCACCGGCTAGTGCGCCGGCACTGGGCCGTTGAACGCCACACCTGGACTACGGAATGGCACGACATTGTCTTCTCCGACTAATCTCGCTTCTGCCTGCAACACCACGTTTATCAGATCCGCGTGTGGCCGCACCGCGGCGAGAGACTGTATGACGCCTGCATTATGCATCGCCATACCGGCCCGTCGCCTGCCATTGTGGTTTGGGATGCAATTTGATATGACACCCGCAATCCTCTGGTACGCATCGCAGGTACACTCAACAGCCATCGCTACATCTCCGACGTTTTGGGGCCTGTATTCCTCCCTTACCTGCAGGACTTGCCAGCGGCCACGTTTCATCAGGACAATGCGCGCCCGCACGTGCCACGCATCGTGCAACCATTCTTCACTACCCACCAGGTGTCACTGTTGCCGTTGCGCGCCTGTTCTCCCGATATGTCGCCCATCGAACACGTCTGGTCGCTGATCGGCAACCGAGTTACCCGGCAAGCACCACCCTCGGTTACGCCTGATGAACTGTGGTAACGTATAGAAGCAGCCTGGACCGACATACCCCAATAACACATCCAAAGCCTCTATCGTCCGATGCCGCGGCGTGTAGCTGTTGTTATTGCCAGCCATGGGGGCCACGCGAACTATTGATGTCTGCGTGTTCCGCAAGTCGCACGGTCCTGTAAGCTCAATCGTTTCTTCTTTGTATCTGTTGTTGTGTGCCCACTAAATCTTGGTTTGCTATCTCGTGTCCTACTTGATGTTGTATTTTGGCTTTCCAGCAGTGTATTCTGATTGCCTTTGAAAATTAATTTTAGTGATTTTTAATGAAATTACCGAATTTTTCATAATACCTAATAAAAAATACAGGAATCTAAGCCCAAATTAAAAGTAAATTGAATTATTTTTAATCAATTATTTATATCTTATATATATAAATATCGCATTGGTAACATTTATTCATAACTTTGGTTATATATATATATATATCCTCCTTTTTCAAGAAAAAGCCACACAGGAAATGGACATGGAGACATCCAATTGGGACGACAAGTGAAATTGATTTTATTATGTGTAACAAAAAATTCGTCATCGAAGACTGCAGTGTGCTGAACAAATTCAACACAGGTAGTGACCATAGATTGGTGAGATGTAAGATGCACCTCAACACTAAACTGAAACGTGGCAAGCTCAAAAGACAAACAAAATGTATTGACATTACCAACCTTAAAAAACACCATAATACTTTCACGTTGGAACTGAAGAACAGATTCTCTGCTTTAGAAGGCCTAACATAGGAAGAAGTGGATATTTCGAAAGTTAACAGAAAAGTAACCAAAGCTCTTATGGAAACAGCAACAAAATTAGCTGGGTCTAAGAACAAGTTGCATGTGAACAAATTATCAGGAAACACCAAAATGTTGATGCAAAAAAGAAGAGAGATGAGGACAACTAAAGAAGATGTGACTTCCAAAGTGGAATATATAGAGCTATGCAAGACAGCACGAAAAAGTATCACTGAAGACGTAAGGAAATTCAACTGTGAGCTCGTGAGGAAAGCAATTGAAAACAACCAAAGCCTTAAGATAGCAAAGGGACATCTCAGTAAGGGAAGAAAACAGATTATGGCTCTGAGAAAAGAAGATGGTTCTATAACAAGAAATAGAGGCGAAATTTTGACAAGAGTGAAATATTTCTACTCCAAATTATATGAAAGGGATGATACATGTACTCCAGACATCATGAAAGGTACCAGAGTTCTTCCAGTCCTCCCAGCAGAAGTTGCTCATGCAATCAAGAACATGAAGCGGGGGAAAGCTCCAGGAGAAGATGGAATTACTATAGACATCATACAAGAAGCAAGTGGAGAAATTGAAACAGTACTCGCCCAAATTTTCACTCGATGCCTTAATGAAGGGAAGATTACTGAGGATTGGAACAATGCTACAATGATCCTGCTACGTAAAAAAGGTGACATTGAGGATCTCAGGAACTACAGACCTATCAGCCTCCTATCAGTGGTTTATAAAATCTTCACTAAAGTTCTTTCACACCGCTTGAAATTAACACTGGACATGGCTCAACCGAGAGAACAAGCTGGATTCAGGAGTGGCTACAGCACAATAGATCATATCCACGTACTGAGAGAACTAATTGAAAGAGCGAGGGAATATGAACTTCCATTGTGCATGGCTTTTATCGATGATGAAAAAGCCTTTGATTCGGTGAAACCATCAGCAGTTACCACGGCTCTGAAATCCTGCGGTATTGAAGATGCATACATTAATATTATTAATAACATCTATGAAAATGCAAGTGCAAAGATTCGGCTGTTTGAAAATACAACACACATAAAAATTGGAAAGGGAGTGAGACAAGGTGACACCATATCTCCGAAGCTCTTTAATGCCACATTGGAAAATGTCTTTCAATCACTGAACTGGGAAAACAAAGGGATAAAGATTAATGGAGATTATCTAACCCACCTTCGTTTTGCTGATGACGTAGTCATTTTTGCAACTACCCCATCAGAGCTGCAGAGTATGATCCAGGAACTTACTGACAGGAGTAAAGATGTGGGATTAAAAATGAATTTTCAGAAGACAAAAGTGATGTTCAATGCTTTTACAAGAAATGAAGATTTATCGATTGATGGAAAAAAACTGGAGATAACAGATACGTATGTTTATCTTGGACAGCAGATATCAAATGAGGGTCACATTGAGGAAGAAATTAATCGGCGAACAAAACTTGCCTGGAGAGCTTTTAGAAGAAACAGCATAATTTTCAAGAGCAATATGCCATTATGTCTTAAAAGAAAAGTATTTGATCAATGCATCCTTCCAGTGCTTACGTATGGAGCAGAGACGTGGACCTTAACTAAAAGAGACATACAAAGACTGCAGACAACTCAAAGAAGCATGGAGAGGTGCGTGCTTGGTATAACCAGGAGAGATAAGAAGAGGAACTCGTGGATCCGAAAAATGACGAGAGTGGAAGACATCATGATCAGAGTTAAATCCCTGAAATGGCAATGGGCTGGTCATACTGCCAGAAGGACAGACCATAGATGAACAGCCGAAATTTTAGATTGGATTCCAAGGGACAGGAAAAGACCCAGAAAAAGACCACATGGGAGATGGGTGGATGAAATTCGTAAATATGCGGGAGTGACATGGAGGAGACTGGCACAAGACAGACCGTTGTGGAGGAAACTTGGGGAGACCTTCGTCCAGCAGTGGATTGATAATGTTTGACAATGATGATGATGATGATATAAAATAAATAGATAATTTCAATACCTTTTCGTTGACCTTGGATAACTTTTAGTAAACCTTTGAATAGGCTACATTTCAAAATATTACGAATATAAGACCACAAATAATGTTTAATATATCATTTAGCAAAAATTCCTCATTTCGAGTAGATTTCCTCAAACATCGTAAATAAGAAAGCAAATCAATTGATCCTCATTGAAATCGTCTCAAAACCTAAAAAGTATTACCAGAAACACGCAAAAAGTAGTGTTTTTACCACAGTAAATGAAAATTTGCCGAGATAAGCAGTTACTCATACTGTGGGGAATGCGATTGTTGCAGATGTTCGTACACTGAGTGGCCACCTTATTATGACCACTTAACAGTTTTAAGCAAATGAGCTATGGCTACACGCTGTTGCGGCCAGAGGGCGAGGCTAGTAAAAAAGGGAAACCTAACGCTTGCGACAGCAGTAGAAGTGATTTTTGGGAGACGAGATGAGTAAAAATGTGATTTGACGGACTTTCAATGTGGGATGATTGTAGGAGCTCGGAGCCATGGAGCGAGTATCACCAAAACCTTCGCATTCGTGAAATGTTCCAGAACAGCTGTTGTTCATGTGTTTAAAAACTGGACTGTCAGCAAAAAAACTGGGTCTCTACGTGCAATGTGTGGTCGTCATCGACTAGTGACTGTGCGGGCGGAACGGAGAGTGACCAGACTGGTAACGGACAACAGAAGGGCAACAGTGCAGCAAATTACAGAGCATCTTAATCAAGGATCCACACAAATGGTCTCTGCACGCAATGTTCGCCGTACACTGCATCGGATGGGATATGGCAGCCGTAGTCCTGTTCAAACACCTTTCCTGTCTGCAGTTAGCAAGGTAAAACGTCTCCAGTTCACACAGGAGCACAAGGATTGGACCGTCGATAATTGGAAACAAGTTATGTGGTCTGATGAATCACCTTTTTAGTTGCAACATGCTAATTACCGAGTGAGATTTTGGCGGCAACAGCACGAAAGCATGGACCCCAAATGCATTGCTACAGTCCTTCAAGCTGACAGATATAACGTTGTGGTTTGGAGAATGATTTCCTGGCATGCTTTGAGCTCTTTATTTCGTGTTTATCAACGTCTGACGGGCACATCATATCTAAACATCGCTGCGAACCAAGTGTATCCTGTCATGTGGATGGTTTATTCCAATGGCTATGGCTATTTTAAGCAAGATAATACGTCCTGCCATAGTGCTCGTATTGCACAGGATTTGTTTCAGGAACATGACGGCGAGTTAACTTTGCTTAGGTGGCCCCCACAATCTCATGATTTCAACCCCATTGAGATTTTGTGGGATGAAGTTAAACGAGCCATCATACAGCTGGATCCGCAATCCTGCAATCTCACTCTCCTGGAAAATGCTATTGATCAAGCATATTCTCAGATTCAGCAAACCACCTAACAAGGTATCGTGGAGTCCATGCCACGAAGAATCGAGGCAGTATTAAATTCAAAAGGTGGCCCAACGAAGTACTGAGAGGGTGGTCTTAATAACGTTGCCACTCAGTGTATAGGGACGAATTCACAACATTTGGAGATTTAATCGGGCTGTTATGTACAATAATGATGATACACGGAACCAGATAAGGAAATAGTAATTTAAAAAGAGACAATACCAGTAAAAATCTTAGGAGAGAAATGATAAAAGACATTTTAAGATGACACAGGGGCAGAGAGGTAGAGGAGTTATATGAGCTAATTTGATGGAAAATTAAAATTTTTTTGAAAGGTGTTTTATTACGAGGTTTGATGAGCTAATGTAGTTTTTGTCAGATTATTAATGTTAATGCATCAACATTTTCCAGTTTCATAATTTCCGAAATCAATCAACCATTTCATAAAACAGTTTAATAATTTTATTCACATTTTTCACAGGCTTCGTATGTTCCATGTATCGAATTACGGAGTGCACTACAAGAGATAAGGTGGAGCTTTGTCAGGAAGACACTCAACACTATTTTAAAGAGTAACATCTGTTACCAATTAGTTACTCGGCACATGGCGGCATCTACAGATAAGCATTTGCATCGTAAGGAAGTATGGCCTTTTGAAAAAAACTCTTGAGCTGGATGTCAAACTTGTAAACTTCGTTACATTTCACAACAAATATGCAAGAATACTTTTCTGTCAGGTGTGAATACATAGGCAGTGACCCACGCACTCCTCTTCCTGATATTAAATTACAATGGCTGTCAAAGGGAAAAGTTATGAGAACGCTGTGTCAGTTCCTGTTGGAAGACATATACTTCTGAAAGAATAATGAGACCCATGCTGATCTCGTAATTCAAGAACTTTCTCTTATTTTGATCGGTTGCTAAACGTTGCCTATCTGATTGTAACTTTTCGTTTAACTATATAACCTGTGCATACTGCTACAAGGAATTGGACACTAAGCAATTCACTGTACAAGAAATAATTTGTGCAAACATTAAGAAAATGCCAGTGGTCAGAATGACTAAATAATGGACATCTTCAAACATTGCCACGATTAAAAGACTTCTTTGAACCTATCGAGCAGTTAAACAGTCTATACGGGATATTAACGTCTTAGGAAATTGTAAGCTAAAAGTGCATCGTCAACAGGAAGAACAAGAATGGCAGATTTTCATTAAGAATATTAATATACGTTGATCAGATTGATATGTGATTAATGACTGAAATCGACATTTAACGCCGTTCGTTTACCACTCACAGGCAAAACTTTTTCCTTGGTTAAGTGAATTGCATCACTTTTCCTTTAAAGAATCCTAACTTTAATGTTTAAAATCATTGAACTACTTTAATATATTTTTTCTTTTGGGGAATTTACTGCAATCATCTTTTTTTTTTAATAACACGGTTTTGACTGTTTAAAAGTACCTTGTTTTAAACAAATTTCCATTTTAAAGAGATCTAAATTATACGAAAGCATAAAAAACACATATGGTTTAGTTTAAATGTAAGTATGCAGTATTTTGACACATTTTGTTTTTAATTTGAGTATGTTTTCACTTTTATCAGAATGCTACAAGATTTGTCTTTAACTCCAGAAAATGTAAATTGCTAATGAAGATATAGGTTAGGCACTAAGAAATGTAACAATTATTGAGCATGTTGTACGCGTTAAGTGACTCTCATAACTTCCTATTTTAGTCGTTAGTCATAAAGCATTTATCAGTATCATTGTTTTATAGGCTGCCTCTCTAGTATCACATAAGAAAAAAATGTGCAGGGTAGGACGAAGAACAGGTGACATTATTTGTGGAAATTACCCTATTATTTCTACAACATTTCGAAAATAATAAGCTCGCCATACAAAATAATTCCATATACGTAACGAAGATATCACCATTACATTTTGGTTAGGCATACCTTTTGAGACGCACTGTACAGCCAGTCTGCAAATAGAAGCGCGTGTGGGTGAGATAAGGCTGGTTAATCGAGTCACATGACTGATGAGAGTTACAGGATAAGGCTCAAAGCGCATACAGCAGCATCTCTGACACGCTGGTCTAAAGGTCGAATTCTGACCATTCGTCTGAAACGTGTCTGGGTTCGAATCCGAAAGATACATGTACGTTGCGTTTCTCCTATTACACTGGATCTATCTCTCTCTTCCTTTGATGAACCAATGGCAGTTGATTAGGGATCAGAGTCTTCTTATAGCCTATCGAATTGTTAACGGTGGTTGTTAAAATCGAAAAAAATATAATGATATATATTTAAAGCACCACTTACTAATGTCGCATCATTCCAACAGGCTATTTTTGCCGAACACTAATTAGTTCAGTTCTATTTTTTATGCAAAAGTTTCATTGCGTTTTCTTATTTAAATGATCAAGCAAAATCCCTTATCGTACTGTAAAGGTGTCTAAGGTTCGGCAAATATGTTTTGAAAATTATTTTGCTCTTGTTCACTGCATCTCAATTTACACTGAAGTGCCAAAACACTGTGAACGGCGTTACCATATCCATTGCATGACATCACCCAAATGCTGTGAATGGTATAGTCGGCAAACGACTTATAGATAGAGGCGAATATCTGCTCAAGCTCAAGTAATACCATTTGGAGTTCAGATAGCTTTTGAGAATTTAAGCGATTTCGAACATGGTATGGTAGCCGGCTCCGAGAATATGGGTCCTTCCATCATCAGAAATTACCAAGGTATTGGAATTTGTACGGTCAACAATTTCAAGGGTATACCTGGAATACACAAGCTCAGGGGTGGAAAACCTAATTTTAAATACCTTGCAGCCGCAGAGCAGCCCTGGACGATCGTGGACATCTGCGTGTGTCACGCATGTTATTCGTCATATATACAATATATACATCCGCGTCGGAATATATTACCGCAAATCGTAGTTCAACTCAATAGACTAGTTGTAACATCAGCGTTCTAACAATGCAACGTTTCCTATGTTCTATGGGTTACGGAGCCAACGCGAAACGTTGGACGCATTTTTTTGCGACATAGTTTTGCGTCAGTTAAAATATTTACAAACCCGATGTTGTAGAATAATTTAAATCATAAGAATGTTTTCCTTATTGTTTAGCTTTGATTATCCATAAACACATAATACATATTCCACACGATTAAAGGTTACATTTGAATAAAAGGTTTAAAGACTAAAAGTAATATTAATGTTTAATACAAAATTTCAGTTGAAATTTTGATTGAGAAATTTAAAAAAATAATTTTTTTACGATAACTTTAATGCTTGGAATTTAAGAAAAGAGAAAACGCATGTCATCTTATCTTGAGGTGATATGTGTATTGTTTTCATTTTTTTCGCCCGAAAGCATTTTTCTTCAAAATTCGAGGGAAAACTGTGAATCAAAAAATATTAAGCAGTGAACATCCTCACATGTCAGGAAATGGATGCATTTCCTTATCTGGTGTGCAGCGCCTGCTGAAATAAAGCAACCTGGAATCATGGGTACTATGACGTTTCCGAGTGATATTATGCTGCAATTTATCGGTCGACATGAAAAAATGAAAAACACAGCGTGCTGTGTATTCACGATATGAATGTTTCTCAAGTATTCTAGCTGGACTTTTATAGGGCTTTTCGCGACAGATGATATTGTTCGTTTTCTGAAATATTAACAAGGACGGGAAAGACTGGTTTCGTGCATAATTAAAACCTGTCTTTCTGGCATATAATTAAATAAATCAATTATGGTCAGGAAGGAACTGTTTTACGATTCGAACGATGACCTCAAATCAATATTCTGACCAAAGACGACAGTTCCGTCGAAATTAAAATTCCAGAATACGGTCTGCCGAGTTTGTAAGCTCCATCACTAATTTTGCGTTTGAGAGGTCGCCAATTGCTCTCAACACATTGGGTTTGAACACAAGTAATAGGATCTACAACATTCAGTGAGAGGTTAACTGTTAGATGTTCGTATCCACAGCTTCCGAGGTTATGATATGCAGGCCACTGATCTGTCATGACATTATTTCGTGGTTGTAAATGCTTGTGTATGAGCGAATGCAATGCGCTCGCAGATATGCCATTCTCAGGGCAGATCACTACTCTGGATCGCTTAGTATCACGTTCAAAAATACAAAGGACCCAGGTGACCTAAACGAGGCTATCGCAGTTGTATTTGCGCTTCTCAACCTTCCCTTTACGTCGCCCATCAGACCTTTGCCACCAAGATTTCCGTCGTGTTCCTGGGAGGCTATAATGAACCCTGATGCTAGTTCTGTGCAATACTTATAACAGTTGCTTACTGTCTCAATGGATGCGGTAACAACCCCTTGGGATGCGGTAACAACCCCTTGAGAAGATTCCTCAGTGGGATGATCGTAGGAAAATCCTTCGGTGAAACAATACACGAGAGTCATCACCTTATCAAAGGGAATACGAACGTCGTGAAACCATGTCCAAAGTGCACAGGAAGGTTTCGCAGATTTCCCTGAAACGTGATTTCTCTGTCACCTGAATGTTCTACAACGATGAGACCTCTCGAATCTGAGAGTCATTGAATGGCCTTCAAAACTTGTTTTGCTGGTTGGAATCAATCCCTGTTGCTTTCGCCACAAAACACTTCTCCTCATCCTGGGTTGCTCTTGAAAGAAGCGCTCCTAAATCCACATGGTGAAAACGTTCTCAGAAAGAATAGGAAAAGTAGAAACACAAAGCAGCACTTACAGAATCAGCGGCAAAGTAAACAATGAATATCTAAACACACGTTAGTGAGCTGACTTCACGCACGGAGCGTACGGCGCTGACGTAACGCAGTTACCAGCCTCGGCGACGAAGCAACGGGAGAGCAACCTATCGGCACTTGCTCTGTTGTAGCAGAAGGCGCAGGCCAGATACTGAAGTATAACCCTGAAAATTAGCTGTTCTTCGGAAAACTGGAAAATGCCTCTTGTATTCAATTGGTTTCCAAGGGTAGACATTAAAATAACAACTAGCTAAAAAAAAGAATTTTAAGTTCAGGGTGAAAATGCCATACAAATTCAGGAACACAAGAACCCTGACTCTTTTCTCAAGAGAGTTATTTTTAAATCTAGTTGCACCAATTTTGTTTTCTCTTCCGTTGTACTAGATCAAAAGTTTTCGCCTTTTATCACGTGTTGATAAATTTAGATAACATATCAGGAATACCTTGCAATCAGAAATCTAAAGCCAAATTTCCTTTCTGAGAAAACTTCAAGTTAATCTAATCTGCAAACTTCAAGGTAATTGATTCAATTATTTTAAACAAACAATACACTAAAACTTAAATTTATATTTCATTTAATTTCCTTTTTACCATTTTCACAAATGCGTTTTTAATTGGCAGAATACGTTTATTTCAACTTTAAATTGGTTAAGTGAATTTGTTGGGGATGTAAGGTCAGGTGATGCGTAACATCACAGCCTCTCCTTGACAAATGTCAACCCCGCCTTCTCGTGGTGCATCCTGTTCCCACTAAAGGGGCTCTGACGACCGCAAATAGCGGTATAACTATACCATCGGGATCAGAGGAAATGCTATCCCACACTCACCAACCCGCTTGGCCAGCGTGGTGAGTTAATGGCCAAACACCTCCAAAATGACTCTACAACTTAAATCTTGGCCCTCAGTCTCCGGCAGCTGGAATGTACCTGGCCAAGGCAGCGGCCAGTGCGACATGAAGGCAGAGGGTGCTAAGAATCCCCGGAGGACCGGACTAGGCTGCCATTTGATGCTGACCTTGGCTACCTACAACGCACGCCTCCCTATCTTCTGATTCAAGGCTTCTTGAATTGGAAGAGGAACTACAAAGGATCAAGTGGGACATCGTCGGGCTGAGTGAGGTAAGGAGAAAAGGAGAAGATCTCATTGAACTGAAAAGTGGACATCTCTTCTATTATCGTGGGACAGATACTGGCAGAACTAGTGGTGTTGGATTTATAATAAACAAGAAACTGAAGGATAAAGTGGTAGAAGTTGAAAGTTCCTCGGACAGAGCTGCACGACTCGTTATCCAACTATCGAGAAGATACCAGGCTCAGATTATTCAAACTTATGCACCCACCACAAGTCATCCTGAAGAAGAAATTGAAGAATTTTATGAGGAAATTCGTCATCTAAATAATAAAGGTAAGCAGCACTTGAAGATAATTATGGGAGATTTCAATGCAAAAATAGGGCACCGGCAACAGAATGAAACTTCAGTAGGTAAATTCGGTCACGGCAACAGAAACCAGCGTGGAAATACTCTCGTTGAGTTTGCAGAGGCAGAAGGATTTTTCATCTTGAATTCCTTTTTCAAGAAAAAGCCACACAGGAAATGGACATGGAGACATCCAATTGGGACGACAAGTGAAATTGATTTTATTATGTGTAACAAAAAATTCGTCATCGAAGACTGCAGTGTGCTGAACAAGTTCAACACAGGTAGTGACCATAGATTGGTGAGATGTAAGATGCACCTCAACACTAAACTGGAACGTGGCAAGCTCATAAGACAAACAAAATGTATTGACATAACCAACCTTAAAAAACACCATAATACTTTCAAGTTGGAACTGAAGAACAGATTCTCTGCTTTAGAAGGCCTAACATCGGAAGAAGTGGATATTTCGGAAGTTAACAGAAAAGTAACCAAAGCTCTTATGGAAACAGCAACAAAATTAGCTGGGTCTAAGAACAAGTTGCATGTAAACAAATTATCAGGAAAAACCAAAATGTTGATGCAAAAAAGAAGAGAGATGAGGACAACTAAAGAACATGTGACTTCCAAAGTGGAATATATAGAGCTATGCAAGACAGCACGAAAAAGTATCACTGAAGACGTAAGGAAATTCAACTGTGAGCTAGTGAGGAAAGCAATTGAAAACAACCAAAGCCTAAAGATAGCAAAGGGACATCTCAGTAAGGGAAGAAAACAGATTATGGCTCTGAGAAAAGAAGATGGTTCTATAACAAGAAATAGAGGTGAAATTTTGACAAGAGTGAAAGATTTCTACTCCAAATTATATGAAAGGGATGATACATGTACTCCAGACATCATGAAAGGTACCAGAGTTCTTCCAGTCCTCTCAGCAGAAGTTGCACATGCAATCAAGAACATGAAGCGGGGGAAAGCTCCAGGAGAAGATGGAATTACTATAGACATCATACAAGAAGCAAGTGGAGAAATTGAAACAGTACTCGCCCAAATTTTCACTCGATGCCTTAATGAAGGGAAGATTCCTGAGGATTGGAACAATGCTACAATGATCCTGCTACATAAAAAGGTGACATTGAGGATCTCAGGAACTACAGACCTATCAGCCTCCTATCAGTGGTTTATAAAATCTTCACTAAAGTTCTTTCACACCGCTTGAAGG
The DNA here is from genome assembly GCA_039090855.1 of Macrothele yani. Taxonomy (NCBI): domain Eukaryota; kingdom Metazoa; phylum Arthropoda; class Arachnida; order Araneae; family Macrothelidae; genus Macrothele; species Macrothele yani. The sequence continues at coordinate 93,822,517 of CM077033.1, read as the reverse complement.
TAACACTGGACATGGCTCAACCGAGAGAACAAGCTGGATTCAGGAGTGGCTACAGCACAATAGATCATATCCACGTACTGAGAGAACTAATTGAAAGAGCGAGGAATATGAACTTCCATTGTGCATGGCTTTTATCGATTATGAAAAGCCTTTGATTCGGTGAAACCATCAGCAGTTACCACGGCTCTGAAATCCTGCGGTATTGAAGATGCATACATTAATATTATTAATAACATCTATGAAAATGCAAGTGCAAAGATTCGGCTGTTTGAAAATACAACACACATAAAAATTGGAAAGGGAGTGAGACAAGGTGACACCATATCTCCGAAGCTCTTTAATGCCACATTGGAAAATGTCTTTCAATCACTGAACTGGGAAAACAAAGGGATAAAGATTAATGGAGATTATCTAACCCACCTTCGTTTTGCTGATGACGTAGTCATTTTTGCAACTACCCCATCAGAGCTGCAGAGTATGATCCAGGAACTTGCTGACAAGAGTAAAGAAGTGGGATTAAAAAATGAACTTTCAGAAGACAAAAGTGATGTTCAATGCTTTTACAAGAAATGAAGATTTATCGATTGATGGAGAAAAACTGGAGATAACAGATACGTATGTTTATCTTGGACAGCAGATATCAAGTGAGGGTCACATTGATGAAGAAATTAATCGGCGTACAAAACTTGCCTGGAGAGCTTTTGGAAGAAACAGCATAATTTTCAAGAGCAATATGCCATTATGTCTTAAAAGAAAAGTGTTTGATCAATGCATCCTTCCAGTGCTTACGTATGGTGCAGAGACGTGGACCTTAACTAAAAGAGACATACAAAGGCTGCAGACAACTCAAAGAAGCATGGAGAGGTGCATGCTTGGTATAACCAGGAGAGATAAGAAGAGGAACTCGTGGATCCGAAAAATGACAAGAGTGGAAGACATCATGATCAGAGTTAAATCCCTGAAATGGCAATGGGCTGGACATACTGCCAGAAGGACAGACCATAGATGGACAGCCGAAATTTTAGATTGGATTCCAAGGACAGGAAAAGACCCAGAAAAAGACCACATGGGAGATGGGTGGATGAAATTCGTAAATATGCGGGAGTGACATGGAGGAGACTGGCACAAGACAGACCGTTGTGGAGGAAACTTGGGGAGACCTTCGTCCAGCAGTGGATTGATAATGGTTGACAATGATGATGATGATGAAGTGAATTTACTTGGTTACTTTAACAGTATTTCTGTAATGGTAAATTTAATATTCACAAAAGTTGTATTATGGTAGGTAGTATTCTGTTGTTTGTGGAAACTAATTTTATAAATGGATTTTCATGAAGTTTTTTGCCCCACATTAATTCCATAGTCTAGCCTCACAGCTTAAGATAATGTTGTTCCGAACTTTGGGCCTTAGATGTCAGGATGCCCAATTATTTTCCGGACTGCGATTCGAATCACTGGATCCGCCAATACCTCATTAGCCAATTAGCCGACACAGTACACCAATAAACCAATAGAGGCACAGTATAACAATTAAAACAGGGATTTAATAGATATATGCATAAATTACACCGGATTCTTCATTAAATAGGAAAAGCTATAACTTTCGGGCAGCTTTGGCCCTCTTTGGGGTTTCAGAAAATATGTCGCAACGAAAAGTCTGTTCGTTCACAATGGGCGGCATATAAATTACTGGTAAAAAGTACTTATATATGTCCCGGGGTATTCACAGTATTGATGACACCAACAACACAAACACTCACTCACATTCACTAATATGTTGGCACTACGGCTAGCTCTTTTTTCTCTTGGATGGAAGCGGCGTTGCTTACGGAATCTTGGTCAAAACGACGTCGTCCCCAGTCGCTGAATGCACGTACTCAGACACACGCACAAAAGTTCTCTATCCACTTTCTTCACGAAGAGGCTAGCGGTTACTTCAGACGCTCTATCTCTGCAGGGGGGGGGGTCCTACGTGGTTCCTGGTGCTGGTGTTTCTTCTCTCTCTCTCTCTCTCTCTCTCTCTCTCTCTCTGAATGAGCGAGGATATTTCGTAATTATTATGTCTCGGTCTGCATTTCACCTAAAATGGCTCCTTACAACAGGTATCCGTGGTCCGGCGAGGTGAAGAAAGTTACCAGGCAGATCTGGTGCTGGTTATTCCTCAGCTTATGTTTTCAGCTGGTTTCCCTTCTTATGTTCAGAACGCAAGAGCACACAGACGGCAAACATTTTCTACGGCGAGGAAAAATCCTTCCTCATTCTCTCGGCTTAAAACGGATTATGTCCCTCTCAACAACAAGCTCCCGTCTTCAAGAAATTGGTAAGCGGTGAATTCTAACACTTGAAACCGCGACATATTTATTATAAAGCGCCCTTCAAGTCCAAGAGCTTTCCCATAGTTTCGCGCACGGCACAGACAAAAGCTTCAAACGCTTTTGCCGTCCAAACATTTTTGAGTCATGGGAAATAGCTTTTAAACTCTGACCCGTCCCATTTCCGTTTATGGGCTCTTTGTTCTCGTGGCAAACACCTGCAACTCGCCACTTGAATTCAAAGTGCCAGCAGATATTTTCTTAATATACCGTCCCTCGCAAGTGTTTAAATTATAACTCTCTGTTAATTAAAACCTCCCAATCAAGTTTCAATTACCGTAAATTAGAAAAGCCTCTCGCCCATTAATTATGCGAGGGGGAGATATCGTCACAATATGTTTCCAGAGTGACCAAATGACGCTCACAGTTTTTTATTTGTTTTAGGTTTTGGGCAATTTATGTGTTGGGAGAATTAAGTTGAAAAATGTTTTCAGATATGTGTTCTTGTAAACTTTGGACACGGTTCCATGCACCTTATATTCCTTTTAATATTATCATAGTGCGTACAGCCATTAGTGTCGATTCACACGTGAGCTAACGAAGGAAAATTGGAAAATGAATATTTCATCAGCGAACATTCTGAAACATTTACTCAGGCAAAATTGCCGTTTACCCTCAGCACACTGCTTTGAGGGGTTGATTTCGCATTATAAGACAATTTTTACCTGGAAGGAAGTCAAAGTATTATATGATTTGTGCTAAGTTGACTGGTTCCGCTTCATGAGGAAACAAAACTTTTCCATTGGAATGAATATTTTGGAGTTAGGACTCAATATGTGTTCCTGAATATTTTTTAAAATGCTAGGTAAAACAATGCACTTATGATATCGATGCCCAGCATACCTGTTGCCAACTTCTATACCGTCCGATAGATGTTACCACGTCATCGTACACTCCAATATCGCACGAAATGGAACAGAGTTGAAATACGACCGATACTTAATCCCTATCGATTCCTCTTTCTAATTTCCAAAGCAACAGGGCCTCTTGGATTTTACCCGTCTTTTTGGTAAGTTACTAAGCAAACATTGTTAAACAGTAGGAAGTAAGTTTTAAATATCAAATAAAGTTTCATCAAAGTTTTTGTACATTTCCTATTAATTAATACACATTCTTAATTTTGAAAAATCTGAATGAATGTGCATGTTTGATAAGCTAGCAGTCCGACACCCACGTTTCTTGATGAACTGATGAAATGTAATGGAATATTTTTTCTGGGTGTGAAAATGCGAAAGAAGGCAGAGAATCAAGCGATGTTTGCATATGCCTCCGATGTCGAGTTGGAGGAAGAATGGACCGCTCTGTAGAAATACTTATGGTACTCTCTTCAACCACTTTACTTTCAATACATCCTCTCTGATTTATGCGAGTTGAGCATTAATCAGTCTACGACACACATCGTTACTCTCACAATAGAGAACACTTATGGTTTTATCGTGAGTGATAGTCTGATATAACAGGATTACTTAGGCCATCTGATTCTTTTGGGATTAGGGCTACAGTGCCCGCCGAGTACCACCTGGTACTATATTACAGACCACAATATGAGGTACACGGTTCTGGAGGGTGTCTGCTTTTGACTAATGCAGCCATTTTTGAATTATTTTATTATTTTTAACGACATATGGTCGCATTGCGTATCTGAACTTCAGGGAACGCCCGAACTTCTTGGCTGAAGGTTGATGAAAAAATCATTAGTGTATGCGTGGTCCTGTCGTGCTGGTTGGAGGGTATCATTTCTCGTGACGATAACAATGTGAATTATTGGCAAACGTCGTCAGGTTAAGGAACAAAGTCTTCTGGCTGATTTATTTTTTAGTCTGTCTCATCGATTTCCAAGGTAGCAGTGATCATGTTTAAGATGTTTGTAACAGGTCTAATATCCAGGTTTTTCGTTCAAATAGATGCTTTTTCTTTCGTATTATTTGCCTCATAAGTGGTATAAATATTAATAAACATGTGTGCTGAGTTATCTAAACAAAACTCAGAGCTCCCAAGTCATTTATTTTAAATTTAAGTTTTTTGTACTCCAAATTTCTTCTTAAAATTAGGGTGCGTTTTATACGCCGATAAATACGGTAAACATTCAAATGAAAAAAATTATCTACCTGAAAAAATGAATAAGAACCGCTCACAAATTGTGAAATTTTAACAGAGAATGCTAGCAATAAATTGCTGAATTAGAGATGACAACCCCGGAATGGCGAAGAAAGCTTAGAAATATATGTATAACATACACTGAGGTGCCAGAAAAACAGGTACAGACGAGCTTAGGCAAAATACAGAGCAACTTCACCTATGCGCGTACTCGGTTGCGTCCGCCAGTGTACATACAAGGCAATAGACATCCTTGCCAGCTGTCAGAGCTGTTTTCGGCATGAGAATAACAGGTAATAACGATTTAAGCGAATTTCTATGCGGTGTCATATTTGGTGCTCGTGAGATGGCCCATAGTATTTCGAAGGTAGAAACGAAGTTCGGATTTTCACGGACGACCATTTCAAGGGTGTACCGTGACTACAAGAATTCCGGCAAAACCTCCAACCTACGATACCACTTTGGCCGTAAAAACATTGGGTTAACGTGACCATCGTCGGCTTTCAAGAATGGTTTCACGCAATAGGCGGGCAATACTCTCGCAGGTATCATCGACATTCAATGCTGGAGCCTCAACAAGCATCAGCGCCCGGACTGTGAAACGTACCTTGCACGATATGGGCTTTGGGAGCCGATGCCCAAATCGAGTCCCCTTTATGGGTGCACGACACAGAGCTACGCTCCTCGCTTAGGCACGGAAACACCGCCACTGGACACTTGATGACCAGAAACAAGTAGCATGGTCTGACAAATAGCGTTTCCAACTGTATCGGGCAGATGGAAGTATTCGTGTGTGGCGCAAACCCCATGAAGCCATGGATCCTGCCTGTCAACAGGCAACTGTACCGGCTGGTGGGAAATCCGTAACGGTATGCGGTGTGTTTATCTGGACTTCACTGGGAGCCCTGATACGTCTTCAAACGTCTGTGACCGGCCAACGCCATGTGCGCACCCTTTCTGACGAGGTACACCCGTTCATGTCCTGCATTCATGCTGATGGGTTGGGTCTGTTTCAAAAGTACAACGTACCTCCACTCAAGTGTCGGGACGCCACATTATGGTTAGAGGAGCATTCATCTGAGTTTGGGGTGTTGCCATTCCCACCTAAATTCCCAGATCTAAACGTGATAGAACTCATTTGGGATGCCATGCAACGCGCTATCAAACACAGGAATCCGAGACCTCGGAATGCACCCGAAGTGTGAAACGCTCTGCAGGACGTATGGTGTGCATTGCCTACAGTATATTTCCAGAAGCTAGTGAAGTCCATATCCCGTCGTATTTCTGCAGTCCTGCGCTCCGGTGGGGGACCTACTAAGTATTAGACTGGTGTACCAGTTTTTCTGGCACTTCAGTGTATATACATTCACATCACCTGCTAAGCATAACGACAACAGTAAGCTAATATTCCCACCAAACGCAAAGCACGAGAACTGCTCAATCCCGTGAGTAAAATCAGCTAGAAACGACCAAGGCTATGATTCCTGGATTATGCATTGTTATTCTAGTATCACATTTATCCCAGAAAACGTCCTTTCATGGTCGATCAAGTCAGCACGTGGCCGAGTATATATATGATCGATTTTACCAAGTAGTACCTAAGTGGTTGTAGCATTCTGCATTGATACTCTTCACTCATGCATTTCATTTACTAAAAGTATTATTTTTTTTTACAATTAAGAAATTCATTACCTTTTACATGTTCTCAAATGCTGAGCATTGCGTTATTATTTAGAGTAAAATATGCGATAAATGTAAAAAAAACGGGTATTCTGTACTTATTAAACTAAAGCAGCGTACATAACTTGCTGAAACCGTATTGCGTGGGAATACTACAATACTATCCTTAAAATATTTCGCAATACTTATCTTACAGTTCTTCACAGGTTAAACGTGTGAAACGGAACATTATAATATTTTTTTCGAATTATTTATGAAAAAACGAGCAGCATTCTAATGGTAAACCTACTAAGTGACTTTAAGCGAAGTGTAAGAGCAGAGGCAAAGCTTGCTTTTCAAGTATCTGAATTAATTGTCATGATATGTCCCATATCAAGAAGGGGAGCTTCGATTCCCCGTCGCGAACTCATCATCTTCTCATTGTGGAAATCGTAGATCTCTAGTATATACTCAAACGCAAAGAAACATATAAAGCAACAAAGCCTACACCCCACAGTGAGATGACGGCAGCCATTTAATTCTTTTCAGTTTTATTGCCATAAAAATCAAGGTAACCTCATAACACGGCTTCTAGTTTTTCCACTTCTCCATTTCTTCGTCCGAACCTTTCTTCTAATCTGGTTCTCTTTAACATCTTTTCCTCAATACTTATGGCTAGATTTTTAAACCATGCGATAATTGGCACTTTCTTAAAAGTGAAATAATTATCGGGAAGACGTTTAAATGCATCATTTAGCTTCACAGTTGAAAGAGAGCAGTACTATTAAACTGCATAACTTAGGGATTATACAATATTAAGAGCGAGGCGCAAATTATAACAGTATGACAACCTTCAAGACATATTCAAACGAGCGTATCACAACAAAAGTGATTGAAGAAGTTTTTTTTTTTTTTGCTTCTCTGATCATTGGGTTGTATTAGAAACGAAATAAATGGAACGGAAACATTATGAAAAGTAAACTAATATTCACATTTCTGTTTGGACTAGCTCATGCAAAATTTGTCACCGATAATTAGCTTTATTTAGTTCCAAAAACAAGGATCACGACACGTGAGCAAGTATCCCTGGAGTTTAAGCCTTTTTCGTTTGTTTTATTCAGAACGAAAATGATCGTGTCATATTAACTTATATTATTTTTCTGTCACTCTATGTAAACAAAACAAAATCCTCCTATTAATATTCGCTTAAAAGTGAGGTAAGAGTAAGTGTTAGTGAAAATTTCGGTAAGAATTATTAAAAATGGCATTTATCCAATGACTGCATTCAACTGGTGCGAGTTTCTTGAGCTACATCAACGTAGCTCATTTATTCTGCTAGATAAACATGTTCCTACTCGTGAATGAACAAAAACTTTTCCACGGAAATCATATTTCGAAGTATAGACGCACTGACCATTCCTGAAGATCATTTAAGAGCTAGCCAAAATAGTAAAACATAGAGATCAAAAAGCATCTCACGCTCCGATCTGAGAACCATTGGTGGCAATTCAAATTCATGAAGTTGGAAGCAAATCTTGACGTTCACGGCAAGGATTGCTTCCCAGTAATTGAGAAAAAATTTTGTTCAGATATATTTTCCGCTTTTGACAGTAATTCAAGGAGAATGTTTCAGGTTTGGAAGTGTCGTCCTTTGTATTTTGTATTAATATTAAAAAAATAAGCATGAACAGCAATGCCATATGTGTGTTCATTTATCTGTTTTAAACAACACTGGAGGCATTGGGTAATTTACAGGATGAGCCAAAGACTGTAAACTGTGCGCATCCATTTTATTAAGAATATCACAGTTTTGCTATGAGATATTCTTCTCAGCTGACTTACAGAATTTAACTATAACGAACGAAAGGCCAACGAACATAAACTTGGTGTGTGTACTGCTTGTTATAATAAAAATAAGAACATTCCGATTTCAGCAGAATGTCCAGCAGCGAAACGTAAATCCTAGTGCAACGCTGCATAATACAACGAAAGGGAATTTTCAAATTGTGGGCGTATTTAATACTTCCGTTTTTCGAGAAAAAAATCCTCTTTTATCTCACGTTTGTTTAAAGATCCGTGATAATGACGTGCAAATCTTATAACGTAAACGTCTTGCACGATCTTTAATTTTAATTCAAAGCATATTAAGGGAATGCCACTGCCATATCTCATTGTGGCTTCTAAATAAGTGTGTTCTATCACAGCACGAGAATATTTTCGTGGAAATCATCATCTCGCTACCAATAACTACTAGCTTTTGATAATGAAAGTAAAAAAGGTTTCGCGCTGCACTTAATGAAAAATTAATTCCCATGGTGTAAGATTAAAATAAGAATCACTTTTTTCGTAAAGCAATTTAGTGGGAAATCATAGTCTCTCAGAGAAAACCTTCCCAGAACCTGAGTTCGCATTTATCCTAACTAAGCACCTTCTGCTGAAACCCAAAAAAGTAATAATCATCCCTACATCGGCAAGCTTAACGGGAGTTCCCACAGAATGGAAATCCTTCTAAAACAACATTGTTCAACAGCTAAATTTAAGTGCTAAAGACATTGTATATTCACCTTACTATTAGATTATTTTACTGAAAAGAAATTAAATTAAACGAATTTTGGGGAAAACAAGCTATTTTTATGTTTTTTTTCGCAAAATTTTATTATTCACATTGCTCTAAAATGTGGTGAACTGATACTTGTAGCAAATTATAAAGCCACAACGAGCAAATATAAAAATATTCATTATTCGATTTCAGTATTCACATTCACTTCCGACTTATCTCAGAATTCTATTTACAGTGCTTTACCTTTTAACAACAATTGATTTTTCCGAAGAAATATCCATGAGCAATTATAAATTGATATCATTAAATGCGAAAATTACCTATTCAAAGAACTCTAGCACCGTTCAAAATCAGTTAATAGAAGCTGTGTTATATAACTTTTAAGACATGCAATAGAAATATGATAAATAACCATGCATAATAATGATAATGAAAACGATATCTTTCTGCTGATAAACGTAAATCATCACTAAAAGTCTCCATTTAACAAACCCTATTGATTTAAAAATGTACTGTTCTATTCAATATGTTTCCTGTTGTTATGCACACCTCAGCTCTTACTGCATTTGATGAGGGAATGTTTAACAACAGATATGCCATGACACTAATTCTCATTATATTGCTTGGTTGTTAGTCATATGGCAATCTAAAATGCACATTTTAAAGTTAGCGATGGTGTTTCTTGTAACTCATTATGAAGGAAAGAGGGGTTTAAAATATCATTTATCTAAATTTCACACATCTGAATAATTAGCATTGCAGCAGTTTTATTATAGTATATAAGAAACTAAAGTATATTAATAATACATGAGAGATCTTTTTAATTCTGTCTGTATATGAAATTTCCGTTACAAAACTCGGTAGCTGTCCGATACTATAGGTCACATATAATCATCTTAGTCATTAGACAACAAAGTTCAGCTGTTGTGTAAGATATGTCTTAATCAAAGTGTGTGAAATATACACATTTCTTCTGCATGTCATCTATTTAGCTGAAGAAACTGCACTGTAAGGATCTGTCATATAATGAATTTGGTCTTGCCTACTGAAATGACAGAGTAATGCGCAGTGAGTCCTTAAAAGCTGGAAGAAATATAATTCATAGCACTCTATAAAAATGTTACGGAATTGTAACTTCTGATATTAGAATTAACGCTCTTTTCTAACGGGAAATCAGTAAAGTTGCATTTGGTGTAAATGCTTAAAAACTCGACACTGTCAATTCCTTGTCTGGCGCAAATAATTGTTGTTGATTAAAACTATATTGTTTCACCCTCTAATATCAGAATAGCACTTTAAACGTATTTCCATTTGTTTATGGAGAAAAACATATATGTTCTTCACATGTGCATCTCATTCGGATTCAGTTCTCACAATTAAAAATTGCCTTATCTTAAAAAAATGAAAATATCAGATAGAATCGATACGATATGTTCATTTGATACAATGGATATGGTATCCCTCACGCACTGTATATTTAAAGCAAACAACATGCAGCCAAATATCAATAAAACTTCGGAAATTGAAAGCTTTCCACAGAAGAGATTTTCTGTCCTGAAATTTAGAAAATATAATTTATAACAACATGAAAATTTCGTGCCTTCACATGGAGAATTTGAGGGAACTAAAGTACTTCCGTTTTCCTTCAGGAAAATCTGGGAATTGATCGTCAGAAACAAATGCGAACGCTTTCATTAGTGACAGCCAGAGACACAGTTTCAGTCCATTCATTATTGCTTGATGTGTACATATTCATTTCACATATCTATTGGTTTCACAAAACATGAGGTCAACTCAAATTCAGCTCACGGCTTCATTCAAGCAACTAAAATGAATTAACTCTACAGAAAACACCGAAGTTTTACCTTTTTGGGCTTTACTCAAGGAATTCTGAACGTATGAAACAATCCTGTCAGAAACCCTTACTAGCAGTTCCATTGAAACTTTAGCTTTTGCGATCTTAAGATTTGGCGTTTGGACACCAATTTCAAAGTATAACTGGAAAAATCACATCTCTTTTTTTGGCGGAAATTTATTTTTAAATATTAGTTTCCCACAAATTACTGAAATTAAAATATGTTATTAAGTCTGTTTAAAATGTTGCCCAATATGTTGGCATTTTCGCCGTACATTGAATAAATGGGAAACCAATAATTTACCTGATATTAAGCGCTATTCAATTCTTGTTCTAAAAAAGACACAAAATGCCTAATTGTTGTGGTAAAGATTTTCGTTTTCCCCCTTTCCCATATTAAAGATCCCTGCGGGGAATTTTAAATAAAGGAAATGCAATGAATCCTTACGTAATAAAATGACAATGCGTGGGTTTGTGTATGCTGTGAGAAAGAGAGAGAGAGAGAAAAACAATTTGGCAAATCAAATATTTGCTGAACTAAGGTGTGATCTTAACCCAACTTTTCGCAGTAGTTTTCGCAATCGAAAGTTGAAGCGAAATGAAACAAGTTAGTAAAACCATGCAATGCAATGATACGCTTACCAACATACCAAATATCATTACTCAAGTTATGAGTATAATGCCTGTGGAATAAACCTCGCTCCTGTGCCCTGACCGTTGACCCTATTTTGATGATATTAAACAAAATTGGTTCAGTATATCTGTCAAACAACATACTAAAGTTTTGTCGCAATAGAAGAAGTTTTAGTCAATTTATAAGGATAATGTCTGAACAATAAATCTCGCTCCTGTGCCCTGACCTTTGACGCCATTTCGAATATATTAAACAGAATCTGATCCGTATACCTTCGGAACAACATTCTGAAGTTTTGTCGCAATAGAAGCATTTTTAGTGAAGTTATGAGAATAATTGCTGTGGGATAAATATCGCTCCTGTGCCCTGACCTTTGACTCCATTTCGATGATATTAAACAAATGTGGTTCGGTATACCTCTGGAACAACATGGCAAAGCGTTGTCTCAATGGTAGCATTTTTAGTCAAGTTATGGGGATAATGGCTGTGCAATAAATCTCGCTCCTGTGCACTGACCTTTGACCCATTTGCGATGATATTCAAAAGAATCGCTTCCCTATACCTCTGGAATGACATGATAACGTTTTGTCGCAGTTGAAGTATTTTTATCTACGTTATAACGCATAAAGGCGTTGGAATGGATCATGCTCCTATTTCCTGACCCTTGACCCCATTGCGCACATTTTTCAAAAGGTTTCCTCCCCAGTTTGTCCCCTACCACATACTAAAATGTCATCAAAATCGAACCATTTTTACGCGAGTTATCGTGCGGACGGACAGACAGACAGACAGACAAAGCTGGAGCATATATACTCTACTTCAACCTACAATTGGAAAGCGTAAACAACGACACACATGAAAATGAGTTACTTCTTTTTCGTCGGCCTGAGAGAAAGGTAAAACCAATAAGGCGAACATATCATGCTTGATCCCTAATGCTGCTCGACTTTCCATGCAAAATATTTTATCTCCTACAAGAATTGCTGTTCAATAAATTTAAAAACGTTAGTAACAAAAAGTCTCAAATGGTGTGTTTTATTTTAAGATAAAAGAAACACACTATTCATTAAGCTCTTTTATTGCGAATGGTGGGCACATTTGGTTAAATAACAAAAATTAGATATTCTGTTTAAAATAAAGAAAGAAAAAACGAATATCTTACATGTCAAAACTGATAAAAATGTACGGTTATTTATTTACCAGAGCGAATGATTTTCAATGTTAGAAAGCACACCGATTTGGTCTCCTAATTTTCTCAGTTTCTCGCCCTCCCACTTATTATCAATTAAACGATCTTATTAAAGTAGCAGAAGTCGAAGTAGAACCTAATACATCGCTTTCAGTTCGGAAATTAAGGTTATTGAAACTTCTAATTCTGTATTTTTCGGCACATTTCATTTAACTTTCTGGAAATTATTTTGGGGCAGGCTGATCTTCCATTCAGTGTTTTATGAAACGGTTCACCTGCTGCTGTTCTATTTTCAACAATATTAAGTAAAATACTCCGGACCTTCTTGCATCCTTCTCGATGGGGAATAACTTTCGTTGTGATAGTAGATGTTCACTGAAAACATTCTAGAAATGTTTGAATTAATTCTGACGGAGCAAGCAGAAATTTTAGATGGTTCGGAGAATACAACTTTTAAATATCACAGGGAAACTTTCAAAATGAATCTGTATTATATTGCATCTTCTTTATTCCCGTGATGCGATTTAGATACTAACTCGCCTGGTTAATCCCATGAATAAGGGGAATGACACGCAGTTAAAAATATGGTCATGAATGGTATCTCCCATTTCCTAGCAGGCTGCTGTGAACGTGTCTCGTAAATTTTATATTTGGTTTTTCGTTTTGTATGATTACTTGACCGTCATTTATGCTTTTACGCTTTACATATTAGTCTCCTCAGGGTCAGAAATTCAGGTGTTACCTTATCATATGTAGGAATCCCTAAAAAATATGAGGGGTGGATGCTATCAAAATAGTTGTAAACTTGAACAGCGCAAAATACTTAATGATACCCTCAATTACACAATTACACTAAAAAGAAAAAGAAAGTAAATTTCATGAAGAATAATATTTCTTTGAAAGTGTTATTAGCTTTCTATTACTTTATTTATTGACAGACTCACGGAGGATTAGCAGTTGACAAAGAACGCTTCAAAGAATCTGGAGCTTTACAGGTTCAACTTATTTACAAAACATGCTATTTCAGAAAATAAAACTTAGTGAATATTCAATCATGCCAACCTGTCATCGTTCTGTTTTTGTAAAGTAAATTAGAGGAAAGCTATATTTCAATGTCCTCTAGTTCGTGAGACAGGAACGGTCGTTTTCAAATACTAGAACTTTCTTTTCCAACCACGGTAAGTAGCACTATGTGCGGTGAGTTCTGTCTGCTTGGAGATGCATATTTCCAAATGCTCACAGAAATTTTATAGCATTTCCAAGTTAGTCATTCCTTCCCCTAAATCTTTTAGCAAAGTAGTGTTTGTGAAAATTAAATAAACATTACGCTTCTTCTTTCTGCTTATTAATACCTCGTCGTCGGAACAAATATATTTTCTTCTGCAATGGGAAGAGAATTTAACGATGAAACACAAAGAACATATAGGTTTCAGGAATCATCTAGTTTCTTTTATTTTTTCTTTAGTTGGTGGTAGAGATAAAATGTTAAAGAATTTCCAAGCGAAATGGGGGAAAACATAATAGTTATCTAGACGGAACTCCTTATCTCTCAGATATTGCCATTCATTTCAATTTGAAAATCAGTAGAAGAGACAATGAGGTTATTATATTTTAATATATTACAACGTATGTCACAAACATTTTCTTTTTTCTAGACGACCAAAGTTTTGCTGGGTATTGATCTTCCTTCATCAGGACGAACCGTAAATGTTCAAATTGTACATGATATCACAAATGGTGCTTACAGTCGTGATTTTTGTTAGTTATTTCGATGCTCTTGGTAGAAATGGTGTGGATGCTATGTTACTAACATGTTGCGAAAAATTCTGATACATATCGAAAGATTCTAAAATATAAAGTTTGATCGTTGAATCTTGCTTATCAATTTGTTTTGCTTTTTGAAAAAAGAAATTCTTCTTTTCGTAACAATGTTCAGCCATCAATGACTTCTTTAGGTCACAGTTCCGAATATAAGTCTGGTACCCCTTCAATCGGAAACGCAAGGCTGTTCCGAATATAAGTAATATGCTCTTTTAATTGAAAAGTAACTAACCAAAACTAGTCAATGTAAACACCATTTATGATATGATGTACGATTTGAATATTTACGTGTCATTCGGCCTGATGAAGCTAGGTCATTACTCAGCGAAACCTTGGTCGTCTTAAAAAATGAAGTATTTGTGATAAACGTTTTATTTTCTTAATACACTAACGGAAAAAAAATCCCAACACCACGAAAAATCTGTTGTAGAGGAATGAAATGGCGACAATACATTTGTATAGGTAACATATTTTATCGATTAAGGTTTCAAGATCACAGCTTAATGTAAGCGCGAGAAGAGCCATTTTAAATGTGAAATGCAGGTACATTAATAACCGGTGTAACCGCTAGAATGTTGAATGCAAGCATGCAAACGTTAATGCATTGTGTCGTACAGGTGCTGGATGTCAGTTTGTGGGATGGAGTTCCATGCCTGTTGCACTTGGTTGGTAAATACAGGGACGGTAAATGCTGGTTGGGGGGACGCTGGAGTTGTCGTCCAATGATGTCCCATACGTGCTCGATTGGTGAAAGATCTGGTGATCTAACAGACCACGGCAACATGTCGACACTCTGTAGAGCATGTTGGGTTACAACAGCGGTATGCGGGCGAGCGTTCTCCTGTTGGAAAACACCCCATGGAATGCTGTTCATGAAGGGCAGCACAACAGGTTGAATCACCAGACCGACGTACAACTATGCCGTCAGGGTGTACGGGATAACCACGAGAGTACTCCTGCTGTCATAGGATATTGCTCCCCAGACCATAACTCCAGGTGTAAGTCCAGTGTGTCTCGGCTGCAGACAAGTTGGTTGTAGGCGCTCACCTGGCCTCCTTCTAACCAACACACGGCCATCGCTGGCATCCAGGCAGAACCGGATTTCATCAGAAAACACAACAGATCTCCACTCCGTCCTCCAATGAGATCTAGCTTGACACCACTGACGTCGCAAACGGCAGTGGTTTGGAGTAAGTAGAATGCACGCTACAGGGCGTCTGGTTCGGAGCTTTCCTTTAAGTAACCGATTTGTAACAGTTTGTTGTGTCACTGTGGGGGCAACTGCAGCTCGAATTGCTGCCGCAGACGCAGTACGATGCGCCACGGCCATACGCCGTACACGGCGGTGTTCCCTCTCACTAGTTCCACGTGGCCGGCCGGAACCCGGTCTTCTTGAGGCAGTACCTTCCCTTGACCACCGCTGCCCACAATCATGCACAGTGGCTACATTCCTGCCAAGTCGTTCTGCAATATTGCGGAAAGAAAATCCACCTTCTCGTAGCCCTATTACACGACTTCGTTCAAACTCCGTGAGCTGTTGATAATGGCGTTTTCGTCTTCTTAAAGGCATTCTTGACTAACATCAACACACTACGTCGAATCTCAACGATAATAACGCTCACGAACGTTACAGCGCGTATTTACAGCAAACCTGCTTTGCATGTTCCGAGGTGAGATACTAGCGCCTCACGTATGCGCCGAGCGCGAAATTTGCATAGACGTCATCTTACAGATGTACTCTCAGCGCCTACCAACTGTAGTTTATCTAACACAACCCCTTCTTGGTGTTGGGATTTTTATTTCCGTCAGTGTATATAGAATCGTCACAAGACTGCGGTCTCTGATTTCAGGAATGAGATCCTTAATTGAGATGTTGATGGGAAGGTAGGAAGCGATAACAGTGGGTGATCCCAAATAGTGTAACAAATAGAGGGCGCTATCGTCAATCAATTTCCCACCATTATTACCGGCTCTGCTAAAATGTTGTGTACCAAATTGGTGCAGTATAGTAATCCATTAAAGTTTGTAAAATTGAAGAGCTGTGAATTTCAGTCGCTACACTATGAAATGTTTTTCTGAATCTTATCTTCTCTGAATATAAATTATTTAGTGGTATTGCACTTTTGAATTTATTAAAATGAGAAATTCACTTGAAAGGATTTGGCTGAATCCTACGCAGGAAACTGATGCTTCAAGCATCGCTATTTCTCCATTTACTATGTGTAAAGGGATTTCTTCTTTGCATGTTAAGAAAATAAATATTTATTGTTGTTCAGTATTCTTCAAGAAGATTCTACGTCAGAGCGGACAAAAGGAAAATAATTTTCTACTAACAAACCAATAATTCTTACCATTGTTTTCACAAGCACATATTCCCTAATATTGCTGATACGTCTGGTGTACTATAACGTTTACCACAACATTGCTTCCCATCAGGTCCGTCGTGTAATGTTAACTTCTCATTCAACTGGTGGCTGCTGTTTAACGGACGACAATGCAACTTTTTATCGCGCAAGATCTTTCAGCAGTGGTATAACGAGCAGGCCAACGATTTCAAACTTCTTCTCTGACCACCAAAAAGCTCGGATCTGATCCCCATTTGAATGTATGGACCGTGTTAAAACGGGTAAGGGAGGGAAGTCCACTTCTGTCAAATCTTAGCGAGTTAAAGGACAGTCTGGGTAAGCCTGGCATTCTGCACACGTAGATGAAATCCAGCTTCTAATGGAATGTACACCGAACCGCAAAGGCGTTCTGCAATTCGGGCTAAAGGAGGCTTAAACCGAATTGAATAAAAGTTATTCATTCAGTGGAATGTGTGCGTCAGTATTGATTATAATGCGTTGAACAGAAATCCGAAGGTCAATGTTTGCAATATCTCTCCCTCGATACTTTGTACATGGTTTCAGGGTATAAATGCCGCGATGAGTGTGCATTCATAGTACCAATGGAATAGCATCATATAGCTAAACCTCAGTTATATAGTAAATAGTAACACTGTACTAGTGATCCGATTTATTGGCGCAGGAAGTAGACACATTTGCGTTTCCACGCTTTCGCACATCAATCAGATGGGCTTTTCAAAGTGGTTAGACAGAAACTGCAACTGAAATATAGAACGCATTAACAATTTGAACTTGAAAACTTGACTTGACAACAATAGATACGACGTTATATTCATTTAAAGATATGACGCATCACGTTGGTTGCACGCGCGGTATCCTGATAGGCAGAAGGCTTTACTTGAAGAAGTATTTCCAAATTCGTAGCAACTCGAGTGAGACGGAATTATTGCAAGTATCGCTGTTGGTAATGATCTCCACGGTTTCCCGAATGACTGTACCTTTAAAGGTAGAGTAAGTAGCTAATTTCATTATATCGTCCCATATAGGAGTAGCTGACTTGAATTTCACTTTTGTAGATAGTGCCGAGACTACTTTACCGTATTCTGTGTCTCTTTTATGTTAGTTGATTCTTATTCCAAACCTTTGTCATTTCAATGTTGTATCGTTTAGAGCCGACCGGATACTGTAGGGGGATAGCATAAACATCTGCTTTGCAGGAGATAGGTGGTTTTTCGCTACTACCCTGTAGCATAGTATATAAATATGCAGGAGACCTTATGCCGACGCCGTAGTTCATCTTCTTCAGGGCGTTTATGAGTTGGTAAGGCACATTTGGTATGTAGGGAATTCAGCCTAAATGACGTATCCGGACGGCTCTAAACGATACTACATTGGAATGGCCAAGCATTCGTTTGAAACCAGAGTCAACGAACATAAAAGAGACACAAAATACGGTAAAGTAGCCACGCATTATCCAGAGAAGTGAAATTCATGTCAGCAACTCCTATGTGGGACGATATAAAGAAATTAGCTACGTACTCTACCTTTAAAGGTACAGCCATTCGGGAAACCGTGGAGATCATTACCAACACCGATACTTGCAATGATTGCGTCTCACTCGAGTTGCCACGAATTTGGAACCAATTCTTCAAGTAAAGCCTTCTGTGTATTAGGATACCGCGCGTGCAACCAACATGATGCGTCATATATTTAAATAAACATAACGTCGTATCTGTTGTTGTCAAGTCAAGTTTCCGAGTTTAAATTGTTAATGCGTTCTATTTTTCAGTTGCAGTTTCTGTCTAACTTCCTTGAAAAAGCCATCTGGTTGATGTGAGAAAGCTTGGAAACGCTAATGTGGTTACTTCCTACTACAATAATAAATCGGATCACTCGTACATTTTTACTATTTACTACTTAATTGGTGTACTGTTCCTTGTTCTCAGTTATATATTTTTCACTTACACGTTTTTCGCTGTTATGGGTAATTTTGTGTTAGTCCTGATATTTTATTAGATTCTAACCCTTTTTCTAATATTGCTACACATAAATTTTTGTACACTTCTGGCGATAATACGTAAAAATTTAAACTTCAGGAGAAAAAAATGCACAGTTCCTTTTTCTTTTGCATGTAATCTGTTAAATTAGAAATCAAGCAGTTTTTACCGTTCATAATTCGAAAATTGACCAACAAACTCATGGTGCTATAGTTAAGTCGCTAGTGCCGTAATAGGCGCACGTTCAACAGAAACTTCTTATAAATATTCATGGTGAAACTAATAAATAAATTTAATAATATAATTTTTTACTGAATAAATTACTGCGGATAGCTTTCTTGTATATTCGACCGCTTGTGCAACTGGTAAAACCTTATTATTGATATAAACATTTCGAAATATTTCTATAGGCAATATTGTTATATTCCCACGTAATGCAGTTCAAGGAAGCCATATGTGCTACATGAACTAAACAAGTGGAGGATGACCGCTTCTTTCACATGCACCGCAGAATTTATTCTAAATACTAACGCAATACTCAGCATTTGAGAATATGTAAAAGTTAATGAATTTTTTAATCCTAAAAAAATATTACCTTTAGTAAATTATACACATTGTTAGAGAATATCCATGCAGAATACTAGAAACACTTAAGTCCTACTAGGTCAGATCTATCATATAAGCATTCAGCCAAGGCCTGGCTCAATCGAGCATGAAGAGACGATCTCTACGATGAGTGGGATGTTCAGAATAACAATGTAGAAGCCAGGGATCACATTACATTGGTGGTGATTTCTGGCTTATTTTACACACGTTCGGGAGTAGTTCTGGTGTTGTTGTGTCGGGTGGGGCTATTAGTTTTTTTTATTGGAGGTATTACGACCACCGTGAGCAACTCAATGGGCTAAAAACAGTCGCCCGTCACCATTTTAGGATCACTGATATCTGGGAAGGGAGAGGGCTAGTGCCGTGAGATAAACACCACATCCATGCTTCACCGGGATTCGAACACGGACCTCTTTTGGATGAATGATCAGAGGCCATCGCTTAGACCGCTGCGCCACCGGGGCGGCGGCAATTAGCTTAGTGTTGTCCTTATGATTAGCAGGTGCTGTTAATGTATATTCTACATAGATTTCTAAGCTTTCTTCGCCATTCTGAAGTTATCATCTCTAACCCAGAAACCTTATTGCTGGAATTCTGTGTTCAAATTTAGCATTTTCTGGGTTTTTTTCTTTTTATTTTGTTCAAGTAGATAATTTTTTTAACTTGAAAGTGTAATTGTGCAGAATAGCGTGCACGAACATTTTTTCCCAGCTTACACACATTTATGTAGGCTATTTTGACTTTTTGTTTGTAGAAGAGCATGCTTAAAGTGGCAATAATTAGTTTTTATTTGTTTTACCATAATTTGTTTGAGGAAAAAAAACGAATGTTTTACCTATGCGTGTTGGCCAAAGTTTCCTGCGCAGAGCCATTTGCAATCACGAAACGAAAACATCTTGCACTGACAGACTACTATACAGTGTTTTGTACAAAATGTCAAATTCCTGTGCATTAAGTTAAGTAAACAGATGACATTCATGGTAACAGATCACACGTCGTGGCAATATTTTAACTGCGCCATTGTAAGATGTTTACGTTTCGAGATTACAAATGGTCCCACACATGAAGCGTTAAAACACGTATACAATAAAATGTTTCGTTTTTCTCTTTTGTTTTTGTTCTTATTTATTATTTACATTAAGAAAATTATTCCTTTTATTGAATGCAAATTTATTTCCTCATTTCACTGATTTGAGAAAACATTTGTTTTCGTTAATTCTATACTTCTATTTCCGTAGCTAATCACCCCACATTTGTACATTATTTCAATGACGGTTATAATGCAATATCTGCTATTCGGTAATTTATTAAAATTAACTCACCAGCTCAATCATTATCCCAGTCCTTTTTGTTTCTTGGATTTAGTACGAAAACAATACGTCATGGAACAGTTAGATATATACTTAATAAATAGGTAACTACACAGCTTGAGACGTTTGTTTTTGTTGCACTTCTTAGTTTGTTAAGTATAATATACCAGACAAATGTGTCGAAAACAGATTAGGGCCAGAACAATTTTTACCCAATAAAAAATTGCTGTTGTTGATCACAATGCTTTTTTTATTTTCAACCGAAACAGTGCACTCACTGTTATAAAACTCCGCACACCAAGAAAAAACTGTACGATTAACGCTTAATTAGGCGAATAGCTACGCCGAGGGCAGACATGCAAATGTTTAAAGTTTCGTGCGATTCCGCATGCCCGCGCGTCCAGTTCCTGAACTAAAATCGCAATCCTTGGGGTTTATAAGGCCCCGCTCAGGGAACTCCACATGAGTGTCAAAGTGCCCGGTAAGAGTCAGGGGAGATCCCTGAGCGATAGACATGCCGAAGAGCCGCCGAAGATGTGCGTACAGGTAACTGACGAAGTTGAACGAGGCCGTATCGCAGGAATGAGAGAGACAGGGTGGCCGGCGCGTCGAATCGTCTGCCATTTGGGAAGGTAGGACAACGCGGTGCGATCGTATCGTGTTGGGAGCAATGGACAACGGAAGGCACCCGGATATAGCGGACTGGCGTTGAACAACCCAGACACACCACATTAAAGAGGACTGTGGGATCTGTTAAAAAAGTGCGCGCAGGTACTGCGCCGTTAAAGTCTACTATCCAGAGACGTGTGGCGGTTGTGAAAGCGACTCCTGTGGCAGGCAGCACTATTTCCAGACGACTGCCAGAGGCGAATATGCCCTCTCGATGGCGCTTACGTTTTATGCCATCAACATCTGACCATCGTTGGCGTTGATTGCAGTGGTGAGAGCAGCGAGCAGCGGGAAATGCTGCGGACTGGCGACGTATAGTGTTCAGCAATGAATCCTGCTTCTGTATGGGAACGGATGACCACCGTGTCAGAGTGTTAAGGACCGCAGGTGAGCTCTACAATTCCAACCTCACCATACAGCTGCACACGTATCGAACCGCAGGCGTGATGGTTTGCGGAGCCATCGCGTATGACAGCAGGACTTCCTTTTAGTGATCCGAGGGACGTTGACAGCCCAGCGCTACGTACCGGAGATCTTGCGGCCCCATGTGTTGCCTTTCCTGGAGGTGCGGCTCGGAGCCATTTTCCAATAAAATAACGCTTGTCAGTACCGCACACGGCTTGGAATTTTCAGGACTGTCTACGTCATGCTTCGACGCTTCCGTGGCCAACCAGATCGCCTGATCTATCACCCATCGAGCACATGAGGTTCCAAATGGGACCCCTGCTTTCTCCATGTCCCAGTTTTCGTGATTTAGAGCGTCAGTTGCATGACGTGTGGGCCTATCTGTTGACTCCATGTGGACCGTATCACTGCATGTATCCGAGCATGACGTGGTCCGACGCGGCACTAACACTGACCGGTATGTGTACCGAATGTCATAGGCAAATCATCCTGTTGCTTTGATATTGTAATCACTTCTGTCCTTGGTATATACCACCCCCTACTAAAATATCATTGCAACCCGAAGCCTCATTCTTCTTGAGCGGATTTTTATGACAGTGGGTGCACATACAGTCTGCAATTAGCACATCTTGCGTTGGTGGAAATGTCTGGAACCAGCAATGATTCCGTCTTTCGAACATCATCGCACAAGCCACAAGGTGCATTCCTTCACGTCCAATACAGTCAGTCCGTGACTCAGCATAATAAATATTTCCAAATAGCCGTTTTTCAGAATAAGTGAAATGAAGGTATATACATTTTATTCATTGATGTGTGAGTGCGTGTATTTGAGAAAAATTCAGTTTGCTGTATCTTAAAGTTTTCACTATATTTTACCAAGAATCCATTTTTAGAGCAATTCTTGACTATACCAACTTCTCTGGATATTTTCCCGCTGCCCCCAATTTTTCTACGAATGTTATTTATCGTTAGAATTCTATTTTTTCCATAATTGAAAATTAATTTTATGATTATTCGTTAAACCAAAACGGAATTTTGCCACATTAATAATTTAAATTAAAATCCTGTATCCTTATTTTCCTGAATGTATTTATTGCCTGTCGTAAGAAATAACGACACATCAAGAGACCCAATTTCAACGTAATCACAAAGAGGTTCCTGTTCAGGAAGAGTTGAAATTTAAAATGAACGATTTGTTTTGAAACCAAACTAGTGAGCTAAAATTTCTTTAAAACATTGTTACAGTTTTTAATTCTACTTTGTGTTCTTAACATGCGCAAGAATAAGATCGCTAAGTTTCTCAATTCCATGCATGTGTATCTTTTGTAAGATCGTTGCCCTTTTGAGAAGGATAACACATAATCTGAATTTAAGAAGAGAGTTGCGCAGTGTTCTGTACCCGATATACGCTATAAATACTTCAACGCAGAAGACAGTAAGAAAAGTGATATATGTCTTCGTGTTGTCCGGTGGTCTTCACACTATTGCGTTAGCTCTGTATCCTACATACAGAAGGTGCTTCGGAAAATGGTTTATTATATTCGTATCATCATAGTAATCATTGTCGACCATTATCAATCCAGTGCTGGATGAATGTCTCACCAAGTTCCTACAACAACGGTCTGTCTTGAGCCAGTCTCCGCCATGCCCCTTCCACATGATTTCCAGCAGTAATTTGAATACTGTAGAATTTACGCAAAATGTCAATTTCTTTGTACCAGATAAATGTTATCTTTTATTATTCGAAATTAAAAATTTTTTTTCGATGCTTATTTTTTTTTATAAATTTAGAACATCAGTAAAGCAGTTAGCTCAAGCTATTGAATATACTCTCGCATTGCAGACACGAGAAAAACGGCGAAAGTATAACTTTCCTGTAAGTGTGTGGTCTGGATACAAGAACAGCACTTGACTAGCATAATTGCAAAAAATGCTACAGCTAAGTTTCTGTTATCTATTTGTCTATTGAGCATACTCTAGTGCTGGAGACACCATAGAAATGTGAAAGTATAACTTTTCTGTAAGTGTCTCGCCTGGACACCAGAACAGTACATGACTAACATAATTACAAAAAATGCTACAGGTAAGGTTCATTTGTCTTCGTATGTCCAAATGTGATAGTTGCTTGCAGTCTATTATTCTTAATATAATTTTTATATAATGAAAATTCAAAATTATCCTACCATGATTCTCAAGATGATCATTTCTCAATAGCTGTGTCAACAGCATAATATAAGATATATTACCATGAAAGAGTCGTCAAGTGGTTAGCATACACGGGCATTTTCTGGAAGAGAAACATTGTTGATGTCGTGACTCACGCATTGCATGTTTATTATCCACTCCCCAAAAAAACCATTATGTTAATTAAATATTCATTCACGAGTGAACCCAGCTTCGTCAGTGAACAAAATGTTGCTTACGAAACTGATGTTTGCGGCAAACTGCTGCTGCATCCACTGACAGAAGTCCATTCGGTGACGTAAATCCCTATTGCTGAGCTCTTCTACACTCTGCACGTGGTAGGGTTACAACTGATAAGGATGTAAATTCGCCACACACTGCTGACACTGTACACTTTCTTGCGCAGCGATTCTATCTGTCGAAGTTCCGAGAATTCATGCTACCGTTTGTAACACACTTTCCTCCACATCAGTTGTTATTCTTCTCGAAATACCTGTTCATACTCCAGGGGCGAAGCTCCCATTTTCTCTGAGGCGTTTATGTAACCCTTGGAATGTGCGTCTGTTGGGATGCCTTCGGTTGGGAAAAGTTCCTTCTTACAAGCGCGCAGCCTGGAGTGCATTGCCGTTAGATTTACTTTACATGAAATGCATGTCAGCTACTCTTCGTTTCCGTAAATGTCCTTCCATTGCGACGTCTTCCTACCACAGTACGACGTAAACTAATCTTGGCCAGGCACCGTGCGGAATATTTATTCGGTCTCCGCCTACTGTGGATGAACTTTTATTTATTCTTAATCAGCATCACAAGGGTGTAGTCTTGAATTATATATAAACGTTCATTGTAATAAACAAGACATTGTTGAACCGTAAGATGCAATTAGCATTATGTCGCAAACGGCTCATAACCGGACCCATGTTGCCTTTTGGTATGGTCCAAGCACATTGATTAACGTGGACAAACCTGTTAACCAGCACGTCTACCTCGATATTATGGACAATTATGTTCTACCAACTGTATGGCAATACAATGGAACTGAGCCTTGTGGGTACCAGCAGGATAATGCACTGAGCCTTAAAGTAAGGTCTGTTACGACGTGGTTTGGTGATAATTCCGTATCGTGTATGGGCTGGCAAGCACAGAGCGCTAATCGTAATCCCATAGATCACCTATGGAAGGAATTATAACACATCATAATGAGTTTGGAACCAAGGTCTACTACTAAGCAACACATAGCGGGAGCATTTATGTACTGAATGGAAACACATACCCATCGCTTTGTTCCCAAAAGTTGTGGAAAGCATGTCTCGAAGGGTCAGTGCATGCATTAAGGCCAAAGATGGACCGACACCGTACTAATGTAAGTCAATAAATGTTATGTTGTATCTCTTTTCTAGGTGTCCGGTGACTTTTGTCAATAGAGTGTATCTTGGTAATGAGATACGATTTCAACTGATGATTTCCTTATTTTCAAAAATTATGTAATTTTCAATTCCGTAAGTTCCTTAAAAGTGAGGAAACTGTATCGAAGTAAAATAATTTTCAGTTATATAAAGAGTATTATTTTAGACTGAATTCGAAGGGACAGGAAAAGACCCAGAAGAAGACCCCATGTGAGATGGGTGGATGAAATTCGAATGCATGAGGGAGTAACATGGAGGAGACTGGCACAAGATAGACCGTTGTGGAAGAAACTTGGGGTGACCTTCGTCCAGCAGTGGATTGGTAATATTTGACAATGATGATGATGATGATAAATATGTGAATGAATTGCATTATAAAACAGCGACATACCGCATGTTGCAAGAAACAGATCATTAAATTTTCAGAAAATTATATTTGTCATGAAACAAAATCATATTCCTTGGTTTAGGACAGTACTGTGAACAAGAAGGAATGACCATACAAACCAGGGGTACACTATTTTTCCACATACTCCATGTGAAATTCCACATTTGTCCCCTTAGTGCTCCAAGGTTCTTATTCTCCCTGAATGAATTGAATTTTCAAGGCTGTCAAAATCGCCACCTGGATCATGAATAACATCACTTTTCGTGCAAGTAATCACAACAGAACAAATATTTCTGACGATGCGGAAACAGATAGTGATTCGATGTGATCCAGGTCGATGCGAAGAGAAGGTGCAGAAGCAGTTTAGACCCACATTCATGAAGGGCACACATGTTAACTGTTCATTTGTCCCTTGAAGCTTTAACATGATGAGTTAAAAATGTACATAAGGAAACAGTAAGATCTGTGTGTGAGCAATAGGCTGAGCTAGTAAGTACGCATTTCTTCCAGTTTAACTTACATTAGCATGTCAATCACATGTTATGGCTCCCACTATTGATCCGAAATCTAAAACGTCTATCATTTTATTTTATGTAGTAATATTTTGAGTTACATCCTCTGCAATTTTCATCGATAAATTTAGGAATCTGAAGAACTGTTGTGATATCAAAAGTATATTTTGAAGAATGAACATCAAGGACCTCTTCCACAAGCCAGCGTTACATTGCAAAAATGGATAAATAAACTATCAAATAAACCATGATTAGTTTAACAAGGTCAGGGTGCGTGATCAAACCTTTAGTAACTATTCCATTAAACGTTTTTTGTTTTGAGTATTTAATATCGAAAGTCAAGTTTTTTTAATAAAACAAAACATGTTTCTTTAAAATTGTGAGAAACTTTCCATGCAATAATCCAGCTAACGTTCCACAAATCTATCAAACGAAGGATGGTATAGTAACTGGTGCAAATGTTAATAAAATAGTATTTAGAAAATCTTCCGGACTAAATGAAATGACTCATGTGTATATTTAACACCATAATTTATATGCTGAAGGAAAAAATATTCGAAATATTGAATAATTTTAACATGTTAAAAACCTTAAATGAGTTGTAGGTATTTCAGTCGTTATTCGAATAACCTTAGCATTATTCGAATAACCTTTTCACTAAAAACGTGATAAAAACGCGATACTCTTTGTAACAATATAAAACTATAAAACATTAAAATGAGTGCAAAATGTATTCAAACATTAAGGTTTATCAAAGTATTGTGATGCAAATTATCGTTTTCGGTGGTTCAAGTTGATTGAATATAGCTAACATCTCAGTAGAACTGCAAAAAGTCGTTTCTGGGAGCTACGACATCGCACGATTATTAGTTGAGCACCAATTTGTATCATTTTCTCAATTTTCGAAAAAAGGGAGTACACATCCATTTTCAAGAATGATATGAAAAGGAAAAAGTAAACATTAAACAAAGTTATGCTTCAGTTTATTTGTGACACAGTGGATATGATTTTCGCTGTACTGTGTTCCTCCTTTATTGGAAGTCATCCCAACTAACAAATTTCACTATTACTTTTTAACAATGCGATGAAGGCTAAGTCTACTTACGTTCGACGTTATAAACATGTGGATTTCAGAATTAAAAACAAAAAGAAATAACTTAAATAGTTTTCATGGTGCTACGTGAGCTTTCAAAGTGATGATCTAAGTACGACAGAATTGGTTTCTACATCTTTTGGCTCATGGCTTTGTTGAGAATACACATGCGTGTATATTCAATGTCAAGAGAGAACGCATGTAATTAAATATTTCGTCCAAAGGTTTCTTAAACCCTTTCGACAACAAATTTCGCTACGCATGACAGAAAAGGAAATTGCATGAAACAAATGTCCTAAAGTCAGAATATCGTTGTAATTAAATGCGAATCCCCTCCCCTAGATACGGTAAACATCTTAATTTATGTGCATTAGATTGCACTTATTGCAAAACACTAAGGAGCGTCAATTTCCATATTATGTAATTTTACGTCGGAAATCCTTTAGGAAACCAAAGGACTCCCGTTCCCGATTTGTAAGTAACCTAATGCATTCTGTTGTGGCGTTTTATTTCCTTTCGGTACGGAAATGGTCATTTCCTGTAGCGTAAATGATATTCCTTCCGTTTCTTTATTAATGAATCTTTATTAAAATTATGCACAATGTGCTTTGTGGGAAAGGAACCACAGTTTTGTTTTACACAAAACTGTGTAGGAAGAAGTCAATAAAAATTAGTACGAACATTTCCACTTCTAGCAGCAACATCAAAGAGCAAAAACATTTTGACCACCTGCCTAAGATGACTTTGGTCCTCGACGTCCAAACAAAACAGCTCTTACTTGGCGGAACATGGAAACTACAAGATTTCTAAATCTCTCATGTGGTATATGGTACCAACATGTTTCCGGCAGATGCTTTAAATCTTGTAAGTGACGTGTCTAAGACAACTCAGCTCAGAATTATTTCTCCAATACAAACCACAAAGGCTGGATTAGACTGATGTCTGTGGACTTCGGAGACCAGGGAAACTTGATGCATTTAGAATCTCTGCATGTACACACACCAGCCACTGAATTAGAAACTTTTATTCAACACCCATTTGGACATGATCTGGCAATCATTTCAACATGGTGCGGGTTTGGGATAGATTCCACATTCTGTTGGAGTACAACAGTATCAACAGCGTTCTATTCGTTCAGCAGACAGTTCTCCAACTTGCTTAGATTTGACGGAAATGACTTTGCTCCAGAAACTGTTTCTCTTTCATGCCCATAGATTCTCAATTGGTTAGTGCTGGATTTCTGGTGGCAGGGGAAGATTATGGAAATCGCAGTTTTGCTAGCTTAGCCAGTGGTGAACATACCTTGCGCGATGGACGAAAGCATTGTTTTCTACGAAACAGCCGCCGTCACCAGCTGTATAAAAGTCGACATTGCAGGATGGCTCGATTGGAAATAATGTTGAGATAATCCTTGGAGAACACTCTCCACTTTCGTGCAATATCGTGACCCCATTTTTTACTAACAGGACGTAACACCATGACATGACACCTCTGTCAAAAACTTTAGTTGGGTTTAAAAAGCAAGATTGGTCCGTTGCTTCATGGGGACCAACTAAATTCTCTGTGTACCGTGTGTACATAGAAAGGTGTACCACGTTTCGTTGTACCACATGACATTTTTCCAGTCAACCACTGACCATTTGCGATGTTTTTGACGAACTGTAGCCAAATCTATTTGTCTTCTCAGAAATCAATTCACAACGCAAATGGACGCTGTGAAACACAAGTGCGTGCCCCTGATAACAGTAGAGCCAAAACTTTTACGCATGGGTCTCCGGAGTCGACGCTGCGTCAAGGCGCTTATGTTAACGCAGGTCTATTGGCAACGAAGCGTCCAGTTCGCAAGGGATTGCCGTCATTGGACAATGGAAGAGTGGTAAAAGGTTGCCTTATCCGAAGTATCGAGGTTTCTACTCAACAGAAGCGACGGGCGGTTGCGGATACGGGATCAACCACACAAGAACCAACAGATGTACAGACTTGTCAGTCACGTACAGGCAGGCGGTAGCAGTGTGCATGTCTGGGGGATGTTTACTCGTTATGATCTGGAACCGCTGGTACCAGTGGATTGGTCCCTGAACGCTAATAGTTACCTGTCCATCCCCGCTGACCTCATGCAACCCTTCATGTTGGACGTTTACCATGGTGGTGATGTTGTCTACCAGCAGGAAAATGCGTCGTGCTACGTCGCTAAAAGGGTGCGTGACTGGTTCCAGAAACACGACAGCAATGTGTTCGTTCTCCGGCAAACTCGCCCGACCTCAATCCCGTACAGCACTTGTAGGACTATTTGGATCGAAAGGTTCGACGTGCCGACCCACATCTGCGGGACCTCCGTGCTCTGCTGCATTCCGAATGGGAACGTTTGCCTCAGGCAACCTGCCAGGGCCTCATTGCGCTTATGTGATGCCGTCTATCAGCTGTCACTGGGCCAAGGGTTGCGATTCCCATTATTAGGTAGGTGGTCACACTATTCTGATACGACTGTGTCTAACGGTACGTAAAGATATCTTTCCTCATAGCTGTTTATGGTTTCATGAAAGCGTTATTAAGTTCGTCGTAAACTTACAAATGGAAGGTCCTCTATAATAATATTTTAAAATCCTGCTATGGGAACCACATTTTCATAACGAAATAGCCCTTAAATTTAAGCTCTAATTTGAAACTACGGAATACGAAGCATTAGTTAACAATTGAAATTATGCTTTATCAAATTGTGAACATGATAGGTCTTTACGTTTTATAGGTATTACAGGAAACTTTATTCATTTATTTCACCGCATTGTATTGTTGCAATTTAAAGGTTCCCGTTAGACTGGAAATTCCAGTTATGATCAATCCGACATTTACACTCACTCCTTAATTAAAGACTGGATAACAACTACAGCCGGGAAAATGACACCAAACGCCAATGTTTTCTCACCATATCCAAAGCAACATCTAACGCAATTAAAGATTTTTTCTCTCATTGTCAGAGAAAGAGAAAATCCTATGTCCAGAGACGGACAGTACTTTTTTGGAATAGGGAGAAAACATTACTTCAGATATTTGAAATTTACTTGTGACGTAGTCTTCACATTATGATCAACATTTGAAATAGTAAGGAATTGAAGAAATGTTGGGTTTTAACATTAGGGAGCAAATGTCTAATCTTAGAGAATATGATCCCCGTTCCATTTCTATGGCTATTAATGTCGATGTTAGCAATCCTCATTTTGAATAGTATTGTATACAATTAAGTTCATGGGTTCTTGAAATTTTTCATCCCATTCCGAATGATAGCGAAATCATTTTCGCGTCATGCATGTATCATGTAAACACTTAAGAGCTCCGTTCACCGCCTTTAAAACTTCGTTAAATATTCATTTTGTGATGAAGTGTGATGGATTTTTGACAGATCTGTCCATGTCTCTGATAAACAGTTTTCCTTGTTTTCTCTTGTTTTGCATCAAGTGGTCACAATTCGTTTTTAAAAATCATACCTTCCTGAGTTAGATTTCGGGTCTAAATTTCTATCTCTTTCTCATTCATTGAAATTTTGCAATTTCATATTGCCGGCCCTTTGGTGTAGTGGCTTAAGCGATGACTTCTGATTATTTGTCCGAAAGGGGTCCAGGTTCGAATCCCGGTGAGTAATGGATGTTGTATTTGTCTTACGGCTCTGGCTCTCTCCCTTCCTTGGAATCAGAGTCCCTAAATTAGGGACGCGTGACTGTTTATAAACCATTTAATTGCTCACGGTGGTCGTTAAATCTCCAATAAAAAAATTCATATCTCATTAGGAAGCGTAATTCTTATTAATGTCGATTGATAAATTTTCATGAACTTTCTCAGGTAATTGCGTCAAATGTCCAAGGGAAATACCGTACGAAGTTACCGGCTCAATTCTGAGATATGTGAAATTTTAATAAACTATATCAACAGAATGTAAGGGAAGTACGTCAGCTGTCAGTGAAACTGTGAAAGTACACCAAAATAAAAAACCTGTCTTCAAATAACGTAGAATCCCGAATAAGAAAAGAGTAGGTTAAACAGAAGGGTGGGAAACATAGTAAGTTAATATTTATTAATTATAATACGTTTTTTTTTCAAAAGTTATACTGAGAGATACGTGAGAACACCTGAATGACATTTATTTTATTGTAATATAATTCAGAGCCAAACACCAAATTTCTTCAAAAAATAGAAGAAAATTCTAGCATTCTAATATCTTGACCTTTCTTTCATTTTATATGATTCGATACTGTTTAGTTTCTAACAATTCTGTGATAATTCTATAGAACATCTCACAACTAATCCGATACGACATCACAACCGGAGGGTACACTAAATGCAGCTCCACATTATTTTTAAAGTAATTCAACCTAAAACGAAAAGTGGCAATGCACTACAGGAGCGACAAAAATATGTGTTCTCTATAGAGAAGATACATGTCTCATCATAAACGTGAAAATCCTCCAAATACGTGGCTTCAGTAAATAAATAAAGACATCGCTCTTTCCCCGTTTTAACACACAGGTGTAAGGCTAACACAATTGGCTAGATATCGAGAGATCGGGATATAATTCCCCGGCGGTGAGCGGTTGACTATTTTTCGGTTGCTGTGGGTTAAAATGTGGAAAGAGCGATGTATTTGTTAATTCACTGATCTGGAGGATTTTCACATTGGATCTCGCCCTTTGGATTTAACTGCTATAATTAATATTTAGCCAGTGCCGCTAATGCCCACCAGATGGAGACTTATCAGTAGCTGAGCCCATCTAACAGATTTATGATGTCATATGCTGAGAGAAAAAGGCACATAACGCCGTTGATTGTTAGCCACCGTGCTGTAAGGTTAACGCGCTTGGCTAGATATCGAGAGATCCGGGATTCAATTCCCCGGCGGTGAGCGGTTAACAATTTTTCTGTTGCTGTGTGTTAAAAGGTGGAAAGAGTGATGTCTTTGTTCATTCTCATCATAAACGATTCAAATACGCGTTATCACATTTTATGACTTTCGTAACGTTCTATGCGGCCAGTTCACTAACATTTAGTAAATGAACTGACCGCAGAGAGTGTTCAAGTGTCTAGAACAGAGGACACATTTTTGTATGTATGTAGGTTATACTTAATGTCTTGGATATCAAATTATGTGCCACTCGATATAAGTTAAAATTAAAATCTCAGATATCAGTTTCAGTTTTCTTCCGCCAAACTGGACAATACCGTTCTCATACATACATTTCACCGAGCATATGCTTTTAAATTTTCAATCTGAAAACTTTTCTTTTGCCAGAGACAACCATTAGGGCACAGGGCAATCTGAATTTAATTGATGGCAATTTCAAATGCATATTTACTACAGTACAATTGAATATTTTTCTTTCCAAACTTTTTCTGCTTTACCTACGTATTTAAAAACGCAATTAGAAATTACTGTGTGCTTTTTATTAAGATTTTTTTATTTTTATCCCCTAAAAATACTGCTCGATTTCGCACTACCGAAATAAAGTAATATCAGAGTTTTCACGATATCTCTTCTTCTAAGATTCGAAATTGAAAATCCTTTCTGTCCGAAGATAACGATAAAATCCTTTCTGGTATAGTATGAAAATTGGATGGTAAACAAAACATTTCCTATGAAAATACAATGCATATTACCACGTAGAATTTTAAAATTTATGATTCCTGAGTCGTACAACGGGAACAACATTTCATGATTTATTTGAGGAAGTAAGATGTTTTTGAGCAGTATTTTGTTAAAGATTCTAAGTGTCTCTCAGCAAAAAATTATATCCTACTGTACTTATCTTCTGATTAGGTTTTGCTTTTTGATCTGGAGTCCTATTATAAATTTAGGGGTCAAGGTTGATTTCTAAGCAGAATTGTTGGCAAATGTCATGAATATTTTAAAGCACAGCTTTCATACAATCTGGTAGTGATGAAATATGAATTTTAATTTAATAACGTCTGTATTGAATATTGGATGTTGGCAGCACCTAAAATTTCCAAAGATATTATTGATAAATTTAGAAATTTATTTCAATTTTCTTGCATTTCCAAGGTAGCAGAATTTCAAAACGGTTGATATTCTCCAAGTGGATGTCTCAGCTATATGAAAGTAAACATATCCTACAAAAATTTAGCAACGATCGAGAAAACTTTAACAGATCAATGACTTCGAATATCGTTTAGTTATTAATTTCACTTTAACATTTAAGGATAAATAATGCTTTTAAAAGCAGCAAACAAAGCACACAATGTTATATGTAGCTGCAGGATGTAAACGAATTTAATTATCCAATGACCACTACATTGTCAATAATTTCTTTGAAATTTACAGAACATTACCGTTTCGAAAATTTGGAGATAAACGATACAGTTGGTGAGTGCCAAAATGATAGCAGAAGGAATGAAAATTCCTTCAAAAAATGAATGCTACAAAATATGATCGACCACCCTGTTGAATAAATTTACTTCTCAACTAATAACTTAAATATGAAATATAACTTATACGGCTATGTGTCCAAATGTCATATTTAAAGTAGAAATTAACAAACGTGCTGGTGTACAGATATTCATAGAACAAAATGCAGACATTTAATTTTTTGGTCACAGAATATAATGTTAGTGTTTTTCTTCGTATATAAAGGAATGCCTTAATATTAATGATGCATCGGGAATAACCCTTTTACAGAATTCATGGGACATACATTTAAGGCGAAGAACACTTTAGTACCTGTTGTGACCCTTCAGTTCTATATGATAAAACGCTCAATAAATTCAGTCATCTTGGATACAAAAATTTAATATTAAATCCATTCGAACACAAATGCGTAGAAGTTGGTAATTGTGAGATGGAACAAATTTTTGCTCAAGCACTTCTTTCGCTATCCAAATAATAGAGGATCAGATCAAAATCGAAATTGAACTATGAATAATAATATATTTTTTAAATGATACACTTAAACCCAAGCTGTTTCTGTATACAATGTCGTTTAGACTGTAATGTTATAATATAATATTGTTCGTATACACTCTAAAACGAATCTATTCATTGATCTTTGTAAATGCCACTGTCATATGTTCTGTGCGGGTGCAGAAATTTTCAAGTAACAATTCGAGAAGAAATATTTTCGTTATTCATTTTTTCGCAATTTAACATTTATATACAGAATACAATAAATGAAATCAAACGACATTTGTCAAATATTAATTAACGTTATTATCTCTGACCCGGAATGCTTGTTGAAATGTGATGATATTTTTTTCTCATTCTTTGAAATGTTGGCGTTCTAAAAGACATTCAAAATCAACAGTTTTCTGAAGTTCCAGATAAAGATGCATCTTTGATCTAAAACCTATGTTCGTTTTGCTTCATGCAAAGAGTGAAAGAAATGGATTTTAGGTGGACATCTTTTCTGAGCTGTATTTTATTTTGATACATTTTGAAACCCTGCGATCTCATAGAAGTATTTTCTCTTTTTCTTGATATGTTGAAATAACGTACAATTCTACCAGGAAGACATTTACGAAAATCAAGAATGTATTTTCAGAATACACGCTCTAAGTATTAAAATCCTTACTGAGAATAAGAATTTTTAAGTATCAACGTGAAAAAAATCGGAACTAACTAAAGTTCCGGAAATAATTTAAACGGACTGTTTGATTGGAATTTATAATTGTAAAATTAAATCACTGCGAAATGTAGCATTGCTTTACGAACTCAAACTAAAATAAACACACGTACTTTGTAGAATGGTATGTGAGTACATTATTATTTATCATATACACTGTCATCTATGAGTCTTAGTTGTACCTCGGGTCCGACGACAAATTCCTCAAAGAAGATACTATGATTTCTTGGGGATCACCTTCTAGTTTTTCTGAATTAGATTAGCAGCAAATTCTTATAAACCTTCGTGGAAAAACAAAGAAGTTCTGAAAACTCCGCTCAGTTAAATAAAACTGGAATACTAAGGACCGCACATTTTGCTTTTTCGTTTCACAAAACAAAATTTAACAATTTTGACAAATATTATATAGTACTAGCAAAAGACATATATTAGCACTGTCTACCAGGTTTTTAATTTATCGCTAAAAATTATTCCCTTTTTTTTTTACTCCTTAATGTTACTTACTGTTTGATATCTGCACCTTTAAAAAATCAAAGTTTTTTGCGGGTTTTGTGGGCGATTATCTGGTATTTACATTTAACGAGATGGGAAAATTTCGGGAAGTTTGTTAACGGCTTTTACATGTTGTAATCGTTGGTGTTATTCGGATACAGAAATTTCTGAAATTACGACTAATAGATTTTGTGAAGTCTTATTTCTAATATTATTGTAAATAATACCCTTAAGATCTAAAACTTCCATACCAAAGTTGCATTTTTGGTTTATTTATTTATTTCAATTTGCGCTTAAACTACCGATTGCAACTGTTAATGATGGAAGAAATCTCCATTCCCAGATCTGTTCATTTCATAGTCAACTTTATAATTGTTTTTTGGAAATAGATTTTAATCGCTGTTGAAAGACGTAATCAATCGATTTTTGAAGCACCGTAACAAGAGAATAAACAGTAACAAAAAGATGTGTACTCAGCTGCCACCTCACAAGCGAGTGACTAGTAATATTTCTCAATGAATGTGGCGCACAGCACACCTTTCGCAACGCACTTGAATTTATTTAACACAATATCAAATAAGCAACAGAATAAAAAATATATTTATTTTGCCTTTCCGCTAAATTAAAGGGGACTGTTAGGCAAGTATTTGTTTTGAACGTGTATTGATTTTTTTAGAGTTACCGATTATTGCCTCAAAGTTAGTATTGAAAAATTGAAAAAAATTTGTCAAAGCACGAAACTATCTCAAATACTGTTTGCAGCCTAACGGCCGTGGTTACCATCTAATTTTTATTGTACTGTGAATAGACATGGAAACTTACACATATATTAATTCACACATTTGCTTTCCTTTTCTTTCATTCACTCAATTTCATTTCTTAATCTTCAGGTCTCTAGACCGACTTCTCAGCATAATCTTTCACATGTAGTGATTTCCAGTATGACTCGAGAGAATCGATTATTTTATTTTATGAAGTCTTAAAATATGATGTTTTTAGGAATGAAAGCACACTCCCAGAATCGTCAATGAATGGTTCGAGGAACATACAGGTGACTTTCCGTTAATGTCCTGTTCTCAATATTCATCTGACATGAACCCAAACGAACATTTGTGTTTCGACTTGGAAAAACGGGTTCGCGCTATATCGGCAACTCCCCGAAATGTACGGGAATTGGTGGATCTGCTGTTGCCATTATGGTACCAGGTACTCCAGGATATCTACCGCTACCTCATCAAGTCGATGCCTCGCCGAGTGGCAGCTGTTCAGTAACCTACAAACCGTTTCTGCAGCTCACACAGTTCTTACAGCTCATTAGGTAGGTGATCACAATGCAATGGTTCATCGCTGTACTGTGACATGCAGTCTAAATTATACTTTAGCATGAAATAACCACCCTGTGAAATCCAAGGCTTTTCAGAGTCGTTCCAGTTGAAACAAATGAGGTTCTTAATGCTGTCGAGAAACGATAAATAATGGAACTAATAGCAACTTCAAAAGACGACACTTTTCCACACGTAATAATTCGTTTCCATACAAAATAATTCGTTTTGATCCAACATCAGCAACAATTGCGCCATTAAGTACATTAAGAAATCTGGGCTTCCTCTCTCATGACATTTCCAGCAATATGCATCCACCCAATGGCCCTAGGACCACTGAAATGTTTGGCAAGGTAAAATTAGAAAAGAAGGACCACCTTGTTCGTCCATTGGTTTCGGCTCCTGCTAACTCCACACGGCCCTTGGGAAAAGCTTTAACCTCTTATTTGAACCATATAAATCCTACCTCCAATGTGTCGATTCGCAGTTCATCTCAGGCCCTTGCCAAATTTAAGTCATTTAACTCTTAGGATTCGTCATTCACCCTAGCATCATTGGATGTCCTTTCTTTATATCATAGTGTACCCCTCGAGTTCGCTCATTCTCTTGTTGAGGAAAAGCTCTCAATTTTAGGAGCAACACCAAATGAAGCCTCATCAATGATCGAAAACCTAAGACTTGTGGCACGCCGTACCTTCTTTAGATCTAGTAATGTTGCTTACCGCCAAAACGCTGGTACCCCCTGTGTTCGCCAGTATCGGCTCTTTTAGCCGAGATGGTATTGCAACTTTTAGAAAATAAAATTCTTGCAGAGTGTCCACTTAAACCACTGGTTTTTCTTAGGTACGTTCGTGACATCAATGTATTTTGGCCTCACTCTGTATCTGCACTTCAAGGCTCTGCTATATTGCTCTCCAACCCATTTTCCCACCGTAAAATTTACGGTTGAACTCAAAACACAGGGTTCGTTACCTTTCTTCGGCTTCTGTCTTTATCGTAACATATCAAACCGCTCAATCTCTTTTTCTGTGTTTCGAAAACCTTCTGCACCACCCGCGTTTTACACATACTCATCCATTAACCGTACACAACACAAGTCGGCCGTCTTACCTTTTTTGTTCCGTAGAGTGTATTCACACTCATTGTCTATAACTTCGGAAAAAGGAAAATAAATTCATTTTTAATGTGGTTTCTGAGTTTGCCCACCAACGCTATTTCGTTATACGTCAACTTCAACGGCGTGAACGCTCTATGCATGCTACTTTAAGAGGTAATGAGGCTTCTACTAGGTACACAGATTGATCTATGGATTATTTTCTTGATTTAATTCACATCTTAAAGAATGTCTGTAACAAGCAAGGCATGGACTTTGGTATAAAGACAATAAAGTTGTTTTCACTATTAAGGAAGGACCGTGACGAAGTTAGTTTGCTTCAGAGACACGGATTACATTCCATTTCGCTAAACTCCACCTACCCCAATGCATATGACCCTAAGTATGAGGGATATACCCTCCAGACAATTGGTACACGTTTATCTGGACACAAATACAGTGTTAGAACTTGTTTGAATTCAACAGCTTTATCTAGGTTAGTTAATCAAGGTAATCATGTTCCGGATTAGAATAACACCTCGTTAATTGCATCAGCTACTTCGAAATTTGATTTGTTGTTTACAGAGAGTATGTACATTGATATTCTTGCTGAATGCTACTGTAAATATGATGTGCCATGGATCCTACCGATACCGCTCATGTACGTTAGGAAAACCAAAACTTCAGTCGGACTCCTAGAATGTGAGATATTGACAAAAATAAGATATACATCTACGCCCTCTGGCGTAGAAACATGCATTATTTTAAGAAGAAAATGTTTCTAAAAGGATTGTTGACTTGAGTAGCATCGGTCTTCAGACGACGTTTCTTTCAATCAAGAGTTTAGGAGCTCATATTTTGCTGCAAATACATCAGAAGCAGAAATTAAGATTTACGCACACTGGTGTGCAAACCATTTTTTTACAAAAATTAGAAATTATGTGCAAACGATTTTGTGCAGAAAGAATTTTCAAATCGAAGATTTAGAAGCAGAGGTATAGGGGCAACGCAATTTACCTCTACGTCCTGTAGCGGAAAGTCTGTGAATTACTTGAAAATTTTGAAATTATATGAAAAACATGTCACACTGAAAACACTATCCAACAAAGAAGGAATTTTTCAAATCGGACTACAAGAAGTAGAGATATTCACAAAAATAAGATATATTTCTACGCACCCTGACGGAGAAACTGGGGAATATTTTAAGATGAAAATACTCCGAAAAGGTTTATCGAAGTTAGTGGCATCAGTCCAGGAAATAATATTTTCAATCCATATTTTAGAAGCTGAGATTTTATGGCAAATACATCAGAAGCAAAAATTAGCACTTACGCCTCCTGGTGGCCGAAGTATTCTTTACCAAAAATTTGAAATTATATGCAAAAGATTTTCCATCAGGAGGTGTATCCGCTGAAGAAAGTTTCTTTCATATCTAAATTTTAGAAAAACGGTTATCGGGAAAAATGCAATTTACTTTTACGGCACCTAGCGGAAAATGTAATTTTATTTCAATCGGTTGAATATTCTCTGTTATTAGCGATGATTCTCACTGACCGTTTAGATCGCTATTTCCTCTATCAAAGAAAGACCATCCTTGTCGAGTCGAACTTGGGGTGAAACTGCATTTTGACCTCTGTTGAATATCTCTTATCTTACAATGTACGCAAATATTCAGAGACTTAAGCAAATAAACTGTGTTTGAAAATTCAGATAAATGGGATGGAGATGCAAAAGTTAGAAAGAGAATTTAGTAAAATGTGTAATTCCGCTGCTTTAAACATATGCGGTCTCTCCTTATCGTTATTAAAGACGATATTCCGATTCACGAAGCTGAGATGCTTATTCATCCTGGCCTGCTTTGATTTCTAAAGTTACTTACAGAAAAAAATCACATGAAGAATTTGGTTACGACGCAAAAGCTGCTCTTGGATCATTATTTTGCATTCCGAAATAAGGCGAAGCAGGACATTGATTTTGTGAAGATCAGCTTAAATAAATCCACATTCTTTGAGTTTTACGATCAGGTGGCTCCCTCATAGGAAATTGGAGTTACAAGACAAACTGCCCC
Organism: Macrothele yani; assembly: GCA_039090855.1. NCBI lineage: Eukaryota > Metazoa > Arthropoda > Arachnida > Araneae > Macrothelidae > Macrothele > Macrothele yani. The sequence continues at coordinate 93,782,824 of CM077033.1, read as the reverse complement.
AATAGACCCGAGATTAGAATTTTCAACCGGTTTTGGTACTTTCCCCCAATTCTTTTGTTTAAAATTATTTTTGTTGCTGCAGCACTCCAATGTTTAAAGCTATGTATGCTATCACGTCGCTGTTTGATAAATAACTTGATTTTGTGAAGATCGGCGAAACAGAAGATCACATTCTTCGAGTTTCATACTTCGAGTTTCATGACATATATTTGAGTAAGGTGAAAATCTTCCAAATACGAGAAAACAATGTGAATAGACTAAGTCATTAAACTAATTTGTGGAGACAGTGCAATAGACAAAGTCATGAGAAATAATTATGCCTTTGTCTGTTTGAATAACAAAACAAACTGTTTCAACAGAACTGAGACTTCACATCCTCTTAGGTACATTGCCCAAACTTCATTTGTATAAATGTATGTCTTTCTGACTGTAGGAGACCAACCTTTGGTAACCATGTGATTGTGCACGCTTATGCTTGATAATTTTCTGTCCGTTTAGGTTTGCCCATGAATAAACTTAATTTTCTGCATATAATGTATGAAGCAAATGGTAATATAATGCATTCACCATGCTGTAAAATTTCCGCAATATTATCATTGAAAGCTCACAAAGGACATTTTTGCTCTTTTTTTATGTTAGAATAACATAACCTGTTGTATGGCACTTAGTTCCGCATGCAGTCAAGTTTTGATCCTAGGACCGATAGGTTTTGGACCGCGCTTCCATGACTTTTGTTTAATTTACCTATTCAGATTTTAGCATATAAATGATTTGGTAGCCACTGATTTAGCTTCAGTTCCATGAATTTCCATAGAAGTTTTTAGTGAACTAAATGTATGTTGGCAGTATCCTCATAGTTTTGGTGAATGTCGTACTCAAATATAACGAATATTTTTTCAGTACGCAATTTAAAAGTCGCGTGAAGCTATCCGTAAGTTAAAATTCTCTATCACCAAAAAAAAAAACCTTCGCCAAATAATCTTGGCATGTTTGTTCACTTAGAGTTTGCGTCTCGGATTAAGTTAATTTTTACTTAGGCGAAACAATGGCAGGATTTTCGCTTAAGTAACGTGAGAAAAACAGCTACGAATGTGCATTTTATCAAAACTCACATTAAAAATAAGTGGCATAATATGTTTAACAACAAAAACGAAATTTTCTGCTTCTTCCACAGCGAAAATCTGGAAAGCGAAATGCGCTGTGCTACCACCTACAGTTTTCTTTTGGAGACTAATATAACATACTTTCTATGCAAAACTAATCGGACAGAATTTACTAAATGAAAAGGTGCATGCATACATCGCTTTGAAAATCTGTAAGTTTGCAGTAAAAAATACATACATATCAAACAAAAGAAATTTCGGCATCCATACCAAACAAAGCAAATTCTACTAACTTAATGCATACTCGAATCTCAGACCAATGGGCGCAGTGTGTCATGTTTCATCAAAATCCGAGGGAAAAGCCATGGTCATAACACTGAACGGGCATGTTGTTTTTTATAGAACAGAATGTTGCCTATATAGCAACTCTGTATGTATCAAAATTTGAGACCGTGAAGGAGGTTAAAGTACAGAATGGGTTATTTAAATCTTTATATCAATTTGTCCACTATATGCTTTTAATAAGCACAGTGTCTCACTAAAATTCCAAACCTTGCTGCACAGTATATAAAAGGAATCCAAACTTGATAACACAAAAGCATCGTAGATTGGTGCAATTTAACGCGCAGTTTAAATGTCGTAGTCAGCATGAATCTCGTCCTAAATGTGGTCGCATGCAAAACTTTACATCATAAAATTCCTGCTTTTCACTTTAAAGAACCTTTGTACTTTAAGTGCTGTTTTTTTTGCTTTCTTTATTAATCGTACTGTGTATTATTAAAGTGTTCCTTAACTTCTCAGCTACTGCCCCTACTATTTCGAAGATTTTTTCTAAAATGCTGTCATGTGCTTAAGGAACAAACTTAGGTTGTGTGGTGGAATATTAAGTACGTATTAGTGCTTTTTTAGTACGCAATATTTGTGCCATCCCGTTACATGTATAGGAAATATACGGGATGGGGTCTACAAAATTTTCAATACAATAAATACTCCAAAAATAGTATAACTATACTGGTGACCCCAGAAATTTAGATCACTAGTACAGGTATACTATGTTGAGTATAGTTGGTGTTCAGTTCCTGTTTATTAATTAACCGCTCTAAAGACAAAAGACTGGATCTCTGCAATTACTGAGTAAAATATTGGAGACATAAAATACCTACAATATTACGAGTTAAAGAATTAGTTGTATTTCCATTCCGTTCATTTTTGAAATGCAATGTTGCTTGCAATGCCTTTTTCGCACAGGTATGTCGCCATTTACTGAAAAAGGAAGTACAAATAAATGTAGCGCTTTTAGGTGGAAAGAATATTCACGCCTGAGTTAAATGCATGTGATTAAGCGCAGGTGAAAATCATGTACAGTTGCTTGACAAAGAAATTGGGGAAATGTTAGGACATGTGTATTACTGTTTCAAACGTGCGATATCAGATCCTCCGGCTCGCACATCACTAGGGGTGTTATGCAGAACGCTCGTTTGAGCAGCGCTAACAAAAAAATGTTTGCAATACACTTTTTATTAAAATATATTTTTGAAAACAATTGGTGACATGCACAAGTGGTAACAAATACTGTAGGATGCAGTCAAAGCCAATAATATTCCTAGCCCGCCCACTTGACATATACGGTACGTTAATCAAAAGCGACCATCGCGACACTGGCGGTAACCCAAGAAACTACGTGCGACTTCAGAACGTGACGTAGGTAACTTTCGAAAGCAACCGCGACCCTTGCCTGGTGTCTTCTCAATCCCCCCACCCGCCTCTTGTCTTGGCTCTCGATCTCGTTCTCAGATTCGAAGCACTGCGTTTTGAATGATAATTTTTTCTTGCTTCGTTTTTCAAAACGATATGGCATTCAACATAACAATTAATATATATTTTTTTATCCTTTTATTTAATATAAAGTTCAGCAATTTTCTTCGTTTACATAATGGAAAAATGTATGGGAAATTTGCCTTCGTGGTGATGAAATTTATGCAATAGTAAGTAAACTGAAAAAAATAACATAGATTGCAGAACGTATTGCCAACACATAAAAGGGAACATTTCTTCTTTTATTGCTATATATATCTTAAGCAGAGACAGACAAAATATTAAGTCAGAAGTAATACAAGCTTAATTAATATAATTCCTCCTTTTGATGGCACATCCATATCATCCAAAGAAATGCATGTGGATGTTATTCCATAAATACAATCTTGCGAAATTTCGTGACCAACCGTTATGAAGGAGGGTGAAACTTGTGTTCATTAATTGCATTTCCTGTGAATTACTACATAGAAGTAACTAGCTGTAACGTATTGCACGTAGAAGTGCGAGAAGAGCTGAAGTGGTAACGTGGCGCCATTTATCATTGCTTTCGAAAATTAGCTCCGGGCCTAACGTGGAAGTTTAGCCTTTTATTTCACCATGCGTAAAAAACATAATTCTACATTGCTTTCAGTTTGAGATCGTAGATTGTCTACATCGAAGTTTGTTGCTCAAGATTTTGTGTGATATTTGTACACAATTTGCAGAAAACATATATTTAAAAATATTTGAATGCAAAAGTTTCACAATTTGTGAAGTGTAAAATATGGCCACGTGTGAAGTGGGCGAAACCACGCTAAAAAAGCGCAGAGCACCATACTCTACCTCATGGGTGCTGTGAAAAGGAGTATGAGTAACTCACTGTAGTAAAACATTTTTGATACAGCTACATTTTCTAAATTAATTTTTTCATTAGGGTAGTTGGAACTGTGGCTCTTGCCTTAGTTACAACATAAAAACTATAATCTGGGAAGATTTATGTAATAACTATTATTGATAATGTGCTGTTCTTTCTTTGTGTAAATGTGTGGATGTGTTACTCGGCTATGAGAACAACGATTTTTTTTTGTTCATTGTTTTTTTTTTTCAAATTCAGTCTTTTTCTAAGGGAAACATGTATTTCACATATTTGGAAATGCAAATTCTTTATCAGTGTTCACTATGAAATGAATAATTAATAAAGGTTTGATTTTTTCTGTTTTGTGTAATTTGACAACAGTACAGAACGATTTTCGCCTAACAGAGAAACATTTTTCTGCATGAAGCAGCTTTTTCAAGTAACTCAAGATTTTCAAAAAAAAAAAAAAAATTATGAATATCAAACACAGTAAGCCATATGTTTCGAATTTGTTGCATTACTCATTTGAGAGATCTGGTAAATTCTGTATTTTTTACACTTTTTTTCTCTCTGCATTTTTAGAAAATATGTAATATGCATTTACTGCACATTTTTGGTAAAGGAATACAGAAGATATTTTATCAGAGAGACACTTTTATGTTTGTGATTTACACTATCTGTTTAACACTTGCAGCACTGATCCCAAACTAACCTTATTTCATTTCACTAAGAATTACCGGATAAGGTAAAAACGCTGTGTTATGCACGATAAAAACGAAGTCTGAAGATGACAGATGTACTTCGTAAAATTACATTTAATGAACAATATAGAAGGTTATGATTCAAGACTTCTTGAATTGAAAGAGGAACTACAAAGGATCAAGTGGGGCATCGTCGGCTAAGTGAGGTAAGGAGAAAAACAGAAGATATCATTGAACTGAAAAGTGGATATCTATTCTACAATCGTGGGACAGATACTGGCTGAAGTAGTGGTGTTGGATTTATAATAAACAAGAAACTGAAGGATAAAGTTTTAGAAATTGAAAATTCCTCTGACAGAGCTGCACGACTCGTTATCCAACTCTCGAGAAGATACCATGCTCAGATTATTCAAATTTATGCACCCAACTCAAGTCATCCTGAAGAAAAAATTGAAGAATTTTATGAGGAAATTCGTCATCTAAATAATAAAGGCAAGCAGCACCTAAAGATAATTATTGGAGATTTCAATGCAAATATAGGGCAACAGCAACAGAATGAAACTTAAGTAGGTAAATTCGGTCACGGCCACAGAAACCAGCGTGGAAATACTCTCGTCGTACAGTTTGCAGAGGCAGAAGGATTTTTTATCATGAACTCCTTTTTCAAGAAAAAGCAACACAGGAAATGGACATGGATACATACAAATGGGACGAGAAGTGAAATTGATTTCATTATGTGTAACAAACAAATTGTCATAGAAGACTGAAGTGTGCTAAACGAGTTCAACACAGGTAGTGACCATAGATGGGTGAGATGTAAGATGCACCTCAACACTAAACTCGAACGTGGCAATCTCATAAGACAAACAAAATGTATTGACATAACCAACCTTAAAAAACACCATAATATTTTTAAGTTGGAACTGAAGAACAGATTATCTGCTTTAGAAGGCCTAACAACGGAAGAAGTTGATATTTCTGAAGTTTACAGAAAAGTAACCAAAGCTATTATGGAAACAGCAACAAAATTATCTGGGTCTAAGAACAAGTTGCACGTAAACAAATTATCAGGAAAAACCAAAAGTTTGATGCAAAAAAGAAAAGAGATGAGGACAACTAAAGAAGATGTGACTTCCAAAGTGGAATATATCGAGCTATTCAAGAGAGTACAAAAAAGTATCACTGAAGACATAAGGAAATTCAACTGTGAACTAGTAAAGAAAGCAACTGAAAACAACCAAAGCCTAAAGATAGCAAAGGGACACATCAGTATGTGAAGAAAACAGATTATGGCACTGAGAATAGAAGATGGTTCTGTAACAAGAAATAGAGGCGAAATTTTGACTAGAGTGAAAGATTTCTACTCCAAATTATATGAAAGGGAGGATACATATACTCCTGACATCATGAAAGGTACCAGTACCAGATTTTTTCCAGTCCTCCCCGCAGATGTTGCACATGCAATCAAGAACATGAAGCGGAGGAAAGCTCCAGGAGAAGATGGAATTACTGTAGATATCATACAAGAAGCAAGTGGAGAAATTGAAGCAGTACTCGCCCACATTTTTACTCGATGCTTTAATGAAGGAAAAATTCCTGAGGATTGGAACAAAGCTACAATGATCATGCTGCATAAAAAGGTGACATTGAGGATCTTAGGAACTACAGATCTATCAGCCTCCTATCAGTGGTTTATAAAATCTTCACTAAAGTTCTTTCACACCGCTTGAAGGTGACACTGGACATGGCTCAACCGAAAGAACAAGCTGGATATAGGAGTGGCTACAGCATTATAGATAATATCCACGTACTGAGAGAACTAATTGAAAAAGCGAGGGAATATGAACTTCCATTGTGCATGGCTTTTATCGATTATGAAAAGGCCTTTGATTCGGGGAAACCATCAGCAGTTACATTGGCTTTGAAATCCTGAGGTATTGAAAAGGCATACAATAATATTATTAATAACAACTATGAAAATGTAAGTGCTAAGATTCGGCTATTTGAAAATACAACACACATAAAAATTGGAAAGGTAGTGAGACAAGGTGACACCATATCTCCGAATCTCTTTAATGCCACATTGGAAAATGTTTTTCAAACACTGAACTGGGAAAACATAGGGATATAGATTAATGGAGCTTATCTAACCCACCTTCGTTTTGCTGATGATGTAGTCAATTTTGCAACTACCCCATCAGAGCTGCTGGGTATGATACAGGAACTTGATGACAAGAGTAAAGAAGTGGGATTAAAAATGAACTTTCAGAAGACAAAAGTGATGTGCAATGCTCTTACAAGAATTGAACATTTATCGATTGATGGAGAAAAGTTGGAGATAACAGATACGTACGTTTATATTAGACAGCAGATATCAAGCGAGGGTCACATTGATGAAGAAATTAATCGGCGTATAAAACTTGCCTGGAGAGCTTTTGGAAGAAACATCATAATTTTCAAGAGCAATATGCCATTATGTCTTAAAAGTAAAGTGTTTATTCAATGCATTCTTCCAGTGCTTACGTACTGTGCAGAGACGTGGACCTTAAGTAAACGAGACATACAAATGCTGCAGACAACTCAAAGATGCATAGAGAGGTGCATGCATGGTGTAACCATGAGAGATAAGAACAGGAACTCGTGGATCCGAAAAATGACAAGAGTTGAAAACATCATGATCAGAGTTAAATCTCTGAAATGGCAATGGGCTGGACATACTGCCAGAAGGACAGAACATAGATGGACAGCCGAAATTTTAGATTGGATTCCAAGGGACAGGAAAAGACCCAGAAGAAGACCACATGGGAGATGTTTGGATAATATTCGAAAGTATGCGGGAGTACTATGGAGGAGACTGGCACTAGAAAAACGTTGTGGAAGAAACGTGGGGAAACCTTCGCCCAGCAGTGGATTGATAATGGTTGACAATGATGATGATACAAGGTTAAAAGGCACTCAAAGGATCTTTCAGACTCCCCTGGAGTCCTTCATGAGATGAAAATAGCCGCATAAAAAGTTGTCATGGCATATAAATAAGGAAGTTGTTGCCACTTAATTCAAATCACAGAAGCAAATAAGAAGACAAGCAATTTACATACCGGAGGCCTGCACCAAACACAGGTCGGAGGTGACACACACTTTACCAGACTTCAGGGTGGAATGTCATTCTCTTTACCTTTTTCAGGTACAATGGCTTTCCAGTCCTGGGAAACTTGGGAAGGTGAATCCTTGTTGGAAGTTATATTAAAAATCTGTGGATGTACCGATTCTCTGTAAAGCGGATTTGAGTCGTAATGGCTGTAGTTGTCAAAATCCTGACTTCTTCCCAGCGTGGGTAGTAAGTTCCTGAAGTGACGAGGCGAGATAAAGCAATAAATGAAGCCTGTATTTTAATGCTATATTTATGTTCCGAAAAACGCAATTTCACATTCCTAATCGTGGAACCAACATACATCTGTGGGTGTCCTCTGGGTCCACTTTCTTCAGAGGAATTTTGTACACATCAAATCGTTCCAGGTGGTTCACCGGATCTTTGTCTTTACGAACCAAGTTATAGATAGTGTTGGTTCTAAGGCCGAAATCCAGGTTATTCTTATGACACATGTTTTTAAGATGTTTGTAAATCCGGAAACAAAGTCCATAGAACCCACAAATCAGTGTTTTGGTTGGTCACCTCTTAAAGTGGTAGATGCCAATCTTCTAAATTTCGCGATGATCCTGTTGACAGTAAGATTGGGATACCCAAACTTTGCAGCAAGGTCAGAAATCCACTGTAATTCTGCCGATAGATGCGCACGATTGGAAGAGTGACTGAAAGCTCTACGGACGAGAAAATAAAAAGGTAGATAGTTTGTAGCTGTTAGGGTGTGCAGAGGAAAACAGAATAATAGACGGTGAAAAAAAGGGTTTGTGGTAAACCGAGAGTCTTAAATGTTTGGAAACCGGATGCCTACGAAGCAGAAAATTCAAGAAAGGAAGCGATCCATTGAACTCCAATTTCACCGTGAATTTAATGGAAGGAAGGAAGGACGACATTACATTGGCAAATTTTAATAAATTATCCAACGAGTTGGGCCATAGGACGAGCACGTTGTCCACGTAGCGCAAAAATAATAGAGGTTTAATGGGGCAAGATGCCGAAACAGAATGCTCCAAGTACTGCACAAAAGGTTCTGCCAGTAGTGGGGAGAGGGGTGACCACATTGGGGCACCCTCAAGCTGCCGGAAAATCTGTCCGTTGAACCAGAAAAAAGCCCTGCGACAGATGAGGCGAAGAGCCCTTAAAATTGCCTGAATGACTTCATCCGGGTAAACTGCCAAAGTGGTGAGTTTTTCAACTATGAGATCATGGACAAGGAGGACAATCTAAAAGTGCAAGAATAACATTGGAGGATGAAGGAGTAACAGATTAGATTAAATAAATGGCCTAAACTGAATTAGATACGGTATACTGTGACCCAGCAGATAAAGGGGAAAGGAGGCGGGCCAACACCTGTTCTAGAGGATAAGTGGGGCTGGCGCTTCCCGAAACAAGGGGGCGGACAGAATGACCCTCCTTGTGAAGCTTAATGGTGCCAAATAATTCTAGGACGCGTGGGCCCGGAGGTGGATGCAAATAAGATCCCAAAATAGAAGGAAGACAATCATGATTTTTTTAATTTGCTAAGAGCGGTAAGGTGCTGGCAGTCGGATCTGAAGAGACATGAGAAAGAAAAATGTTGGACAGGGCCTCACTCATCTTACTAATGTACTCGTACTTATTCATGCACACCATATGAGAGGACTTGTCGGCTTTTAAAATGGCAATGTTCGGTGCTAAACTCAATAGTCTTAATCCTTTTTGCTCAGCCGTAAAAACAGAGAAGACCTGTTGACTGCAAGAAGGTTTCAAGTTTTGAATACTGTGGGAAACCCGATAACGGGCTGGTTCTTGCTGTTGAAGTGGTAAAGCTGAGATAATCTGTTCGGCTTGTGAAATAACTTGTAGTGTAGCTGGCCTAAATGCTGGGTATGTGAACTTTTGGCTTCTTTGTAGTGTTGCAATTTGTAGAGGTGTCAACACATGGTTACTTAGTTTGATGAAACTGGGTTGTAGCTGTAATTTCTCCGAGGTTTCATGGGAACCAGTTGGGAAACAAGTAACAAGTTACTGAGCCACTAAATGTCATAACTTATAAACGTGGGTCCTGTTGTATGTTTGAGCAACTGTGCGTATGCAAGTAAGATTTTCTATGAAGAAAATCAATATAACCTCTCTTCTGCCGAATCGCCAATTGCAATTGTTTTTGTTCAGCATTTTTAATGATGATAGTATCTTGTCGGGAAATAGGGGTACACCGAATATTGAGGAATCGAGGTATAACACCCAAGTCTTTACAGTTTATGAGAAAGGACAGATGTGAATTTGGAATTCACATTGAAAAGCTTGTGAATTTGGAATTCACATTGAAATTCTGGAAAACACGCTTGAGACAGCTTTATGTTGGCAACATATGAAGGTAGGTAAAGCAATGGTTTATGACCATTTTAGAAAGATTCATAACAATCATTCTCTCTTTACAAATGTTCTTTTAGCTGATTTACAGTTAGTGAAAATCAAATACATGTACGAAGGTAGATAAAACAAAAGTTTTATTACCATTTGAGATGGAGTTCATAATGATCATTCTCTCTTTACCAATATTCTTTTAGCTGATTTTCAGCCACTGAAAATCAAATACATATATGAAGGTAGGTAAAACAAAAGATCTATTACCATTTCAGAAGGGATTCATAAAGATCATTCGCTCTTTTCCAATATTATTTTACCTCATTTACAACCACTGAAAATTAAATACATATATAAAGGTAGGTAACACAAGATATTTATTACCATTTCAGACGGGATTTATAATGATCATTCGATCTTTTTCAATGTTCTATTAGCTAATTTCCAGCCATTGAAAATCAAACACATATACGAAGGTAGGTAAAACATGTGATTTATTACCATTTCAGAAGGTATTCATAACAATCATTCACTCCTTACCAATGTTCTTTTAGCTTATTTACAGCCACTTCAAATTAAAAACATCTTAATAGCTGGATTTAACCAACACGGCTTAGAAACCCTGTTCTCTCAAATATGGGAACTTCGCCACTTTTATGATCACCCGTTGCCAGCAGAAGTACCGGATAAGCCTTTTGCATCTAAGATATAATGCTTTCAAAATCCCAATATCTAGTCCTACGTCACTTGTATTAGATAATCACGACGGTATGTTCCTCCTTTCCCAGTTGTTTAGTGGGATCTTAGGCGATACGTCTGAACAACTGGCAGTGATCGAGAGTGGAAACTGAGATCCGAGACATTACATCACGTGATTGAGCAGTGGTTGAAGCGTCTATTGGATTATGATCTGCCTTGGACTCTTCTGATGAGAGCTTATGTTACCTTGTAGGATATATTACCAAAAGTAACTGAAATTGTGGTTACGCTTCCAACTCAAAACCGTTCTGCTCGAAGTCAGCTTTGACGTACTGCCATCTGTTGGCTATCCCTGGAACTAACTACTTTATTTATGGAAACATACATTTTTTTTAAACAGAGGCAACCTCATGAGGTTGAAAATTTCCAATATGTTTCAATAAATATTCTTTCATTCCAAGTGTTTTTTGACAATAGATGCGTGTTGATCTGTTGGCAGTGCTAGAAGTTGCATTAGGTAAATGTGCATTGGAAACATTGGGCAGAACATTTCTGATATGTTTATTCAAATCGTTTTTCATGTGGAATATCTTTATAAACTTTGGACAAACTGATCAGTTTGGGTAGCTACGCCAAGAATTAATGCAACCCAACAAATATCCTCCAAAATTCTTTACCTAGCTAGAGAAGGGGACGGTTTCTCAAACGGGTCTTACCGCTATTCTCACACACTATTTCCTGAGATCTCTGCTACAAATCTTTCGTTTCATAACACTTTGGACAAGTATTTCAAACGAACACGCTAATATATGTTTATCTATTATATAATTCTCCTCCGCCGCTTTAGCGTATCTGAATGAGAAACGAATAGATGAGCCGCAGTTTTATTTGAGACATATTCAACTTACGTTATGTCAATTTATCTTTAATACGCAACTTTACATTGCTTCTAAATTTTCTTCCTGATGGGATTGTGTAATCATCAACGTTTCACTATGTTTATTATATATAAATATTTTTTCCAAGATTTAAGTGAAAATGTTATGTGTATTACTGAAGTTTTAAAAATGTAAGTGACAAAAAAGTTTCAGAAACATGGTGCAAAATCAAGGGACTCACGTTTTTGTTAGGTTCGTTCCAATTACAAAATGTTCAATTAAATATTTCGATTTCCTGATTTTCCAGTATTCATCAAGGCTCTGAAATACTAAACCAGCATTAATTATACACCAACATGGTTTCCGTAGTTCAATACGAACTACTACACAGTGTGTAATGGTTGGATAAGTGAGAGTGTGTTGAGAAAGTTTTTCTGATTCAAAACTTTATCCAACAGTATCCAAGAAATATGACAACGGAATCCCCTGTTTCCCGTTTGTTCTGGAAACAGCAAGGCCAAAAGGAAGTGGTAAGAAAAACGCTGTTAGAATAATACAGAATGGAATGTGATTTTGACAAAATACGTAAATGTTCGTCAAATTTTAGCTCATTTCTTTAAGGGATACTAAAATTATAATTAAATTTGCTGATTCATAAAAAGGATTTTTGCGCCATTAAGTAATTGAGTAGCTCTTCAAGGTGGTCTTTCTGAATGAAATTGAGGGTTGTTAAGATTTCTCTTTGTTATCAATATCTGAAAAATACCATTTAAATTACAAAGTAGAAGAGGATCTAAATAGGCTGATTTTTCGGGATTATTCGCTTATTCTCGCATCGTAGTTAAAAAAAAAGAGAACGTGGAAACATATAAGAAAGACACTTTAACTTCCAGTCAAATCGTTGTGGCGAACGGCAAATATGGAATAAGCAGATTATAAAGAAAACAGTGAGATTTAAATGATTCTCAAAAGTCGTGAACAGAGCAAAGTTTTTTCCACCTCCGATTTGATTTATTCATAGAGTAAGATATACTTTTAATCACATATCTGTTTCACTAAATTTTAAGCTTTCATGTATAACACAAATTAAAAATTTTCAACATTATGCTGGTATTTAAAATATTGTTAATTTACTATTTTAAGAAATTATATTCGAATAGTATAACTATACAAGTAATCAAATTTCTTGGAGTATAATCGAATTCAAAGTTTCTAAAGTGTCGAGAATGTACCAGACGTTTTTTTCAACAAAAGGTAGATGTCAAACTTCTTGAAAATCTATCTAGTTGATGAACGAAAGCTTATGAACTTGCATTTCGATTCTACGCTAAATAATTAGGATTATTATCATAGTTATATCATCTACGTATATTTGGTGTACAATTCCGTGATGTCAATTAGAGATACTATTTGTATTGGAATTTTTTCAGAAAAAAAGTTTTATTGTCTATTTCCCATGAAAGTTTAAATGTACCTATCGAATATTTTTGGAACTGCCTCTATGAAATTAAACGTACAATATGATTAAAGCACCAATATAAAGAACAACGCTCCGTTTATGAAAATTTTGTTTCTTTGGGTTTCTAAAAAATCTCTGGCCTAAATTATAATCTTCAGTCTGTTCGCTTTGCTATTCATCCTGATTTTAAATTTCCGACAGTAAACCTCACATCTGTAGTCTGTAAGCGGAGCTTTACGCCTAGAAATCTTCATAAGAACATCAGAAAATAGCGCATGGAAAGTTACAACGTCGAAGCTGGACAGAGGTAAACTACGTTGAAAAACAAACCACATCGGTAGTTTCAAACACCATTTGTGCATTGTTTTTTTTTCAAATTCTATTGAGGTATCCAATTGAATGCTAACTCTGATATCAGTAAAATTCCTGACCATCCTTGAATACATATCATAATGGATAGCAATAAAGTGTAGAAACAAAAATTTATGTTTAATTTAAGCAAGTAAAATTTTTAAGGAAACCATTGTAATTCAAATTTGAGACCTGACTTTACAGTCTTCGTGGGAGTAAACTTTTATGTCCTCATTTGGTACCTCATGTTATTTGCTAGGTAGGGTTAGCTATGAGGAAATTAATTAAGTTTATTTTGTTGTATTTTTTTACATTTAATCACACCTTTTACACTCGGACCTATTCCATGGACAACATGTTCAGCTTGCTGCTTGAAAATCTTGCTATATGTGACGGTTTTCGCTGGTAATGACTGTGGAACGGTACAATGTTATAAGGAAACGGTTCAACATACGTATAATGGTAGAAATAATATGTTGATACCAGAACAATACAATAAATGTATAAGATTGCGATTATTCATATAAAAATATACTTAAAACAGAACATTTCATGTTTATACAATGTGAAAAAATTGTACTTCAGAAATAATATTTTTTTGCAAGTTTGAAGCCGCACCCGTGGGGCAGTGGTGTAACCGCTGACTTCTGATAATTCGTCGGAGTTGGTTTGGTCTTCAAATCCCGGAGAGCGATGGATGTTGTGTTTTTTCTTACGGCATTGGCGCTCTCCCTGCACAGGAACCAGTGGCCCTACATTTAAGACGGGTAACTGCTTATACACAATCGAATTGCTCACGTTGTTAGGTAAACCTTCAACAAAAAACAGTGGGTTATAATTCGAACTGCGGCCTGTTCTCAGTGAGTTATTTTTATTTATAGTAATTATAAGTCGGCCAAAAGACTGCAGCACGTCCTATCTTTCCTTGGGGCGTTTTGTCGCGCTGAGTTATAATGTGTTTGTTGAACATATATTTTGTAGCGGTAGCCATTAAGTTCTTCCTTGTTTCGGTCGTCTTTCTAGCTGTTCTGCAAGAGGTGGAAGCGAAAGAGAATCTTCAAAGAAGTTGCTAGGGATCAAGCAACATTTATTTACTGGTGGGAACAACAAAGATTGCTGCTTACTACAATAAGATGTTCAGAGGGTCACCCAATGACTCTCAGAGGGAATGCGTATAATCGCTTTGGGCAATTTAGGTGTCGGAAAAAACATGTTGCAGGAAAGTAAAAGCTGAGTTCCCGTTCAGTTGGAAAGAGTTTTCGTAAAGCCCATATTTCTCTCTATACCGTGAAAAGTCTAGTGTATTTTTTCGCCAAATATTTGAACTACGATTTGGCAATTGAGGAATAGTCACAGGGTGATGTTTCCACATACACTGAGATAGTTAGCGACTATTTTCAGTATTTCAGAGAACTAGTCGCAGCATTCTTGATATCCTTCCAGTATGGAAATCTTGGTGGCGATGGAATAAACGAGAAAGTGGATGCAGCAAATGTTGGCAAGCTGAAATACGACTGCTTTCGTCTGGTTGAGAATACCTGGATCCTTTCTATCTTTGAACGAATACCAAGCGATTCACGGTTAAAATCTGCTATGGAAATGACCGATCTGCTGAAATACTGCTAATCTTCATCCAGAAAGATGTGTAGCCGAAAATTACAATTATGGCAGTTTAGTGGGCCGCCTACCATAACCTGCCAAATTTAAGATTTAAACATCTTACACTGAACCATTCTCTGAATTTCATTGATTCAGTTACATGGGTTCACACTCAAGGTATGGAAAGTAATTTCCCATTCATGATGAAACAAAACTTTTCCGTCCGAATAAAGTTTTCGGAATAAGGACACAATTAGAATTCATAAAGGTCCTCTTAAGATCAGGCCAAAAATTATCACGAAACGGGATATTTACACAACTCACGCGCAGTAATTTTCACAACGGCCGAAAGATGGCAGCAAGTCAGTACTTACTCGCATTTCGTGGGCTGCGGGTTGCAGTTGGAAGTTTAAGCATTTTTCTTACCAGACTTCTATTCCACTCATGAAGTAAATCTCATATCTCCATATTTCCGGAAACGGTGGACAATCTTCCCCTACAGTAACGAATGTTTCTATACTATGAGTGAATCATACTGTTAGGGCTATGGGAACCTTCGATATGAATTTTGGTTATACCACACTTTAAGAAAAGGATGCTTACATTTAAGGAATGTCTGGAAAATGATAATTTACTAGTAATATTTTTATGCATTCCATTGCAAAACTACAGGGAAAGACGAGAATCACAGAGCAAGGGAGAAAATACATGCAACACATTTTTCTTCTTGTGATGGATGTTAAATATCTATATTCTGCTGTTGGAGTGATCTAGGGAGTACCAATTGCCGTCTGTTCTACCTCGTAAATTTTTCTATCCTCGATGCGTTTACAGACAATAAAAATCGCTGAAAATATTAGTAAATGGTAGAAAACACAAATCAATCTGTTTGACAGAACACTTTACAATACACTTCAGAAGTATCCAAATGGAAGATGATCATATATTACATTATCTTTCTTCTTTCCAGGAAGACGTTTTTTCTTCCAAGGATACAATTTTGAAGTGCTCGTGGTGTGAAGTTAAAATTAAAATATCACAGAGCGAAAATAAAACCTCTTTTACAAATATCTGTTGTCGTGATTGTTTCTACAAAAAAAGCCAATTGTTTTTCATTTGTGTTGTTTACTATAGCCCCAATTCGTAGACTGTTGCCCTTCTATAGCGCTCAGTGGCGCCCATATGAATACTTTTAGTGGGGGTGGGGGCTAAGAAAACTCCTTACTTCCTTCAAGGCTTTCAAGGCTTTCAAACATTTTAGTAAATGTGCAAGATACTAAAATACAACAAACATAATTGAAACAATCAATCATTAATATCTTGAAAGAAATAGGGGATTACACCATGTAATACAAATTTAGAAGATAACAATCCGATTTTTGGCGTAGCATACCCGGGCGTTTTCTGGGAGACGCGGTTCGAGTCCTGTTCCAGGACTATGAAAATTTTCAGGTTTTCGGATATTATCTGACTTACCATCCTTGTCACATTTACACCCAAATCGGATTGTCATGTTCTAAATTTGTATTAATATCTTATTATTTTTAAAAATGCTTAAAAAAAAGATTTCGTCTATTTTAGTGTTTTAAATTAATGAAAAACTTTGCTATACCAACGGCTAGGGTCTGAGGCTTGAGCCGCTCTCTGCATCCCCCACTTGGTACCGCTCATACTGTCGTATTGATTTAATGGTTCGGAGTTGGTCCTTCTTCTTAACTGATGCGACTCTATTGCTTTGTGATTTCTATTGGAAAACTGAGGGAGGCGTTTTTGTATAGAGTTCCTACATAATCATTCGCGTGGCCATCTGATATTGTTTTAGAATTATTATTTATGAGAATACAGCTTTTCTCTTAATCTGTGACTGGCCCAGCCTTTTTAAACACTTTTGCCCAACAAGTAGTATGTAATCATTTTTTTCCTTTGTTATTTATATTTGTACTACATAAGATTAATTCTGGACTACTGCATTTACAACAAATCCCTTCTTTTGATACTCTTTTTTGGTTCTCTAAGAGTAAGAAATGTTGTTGAGGAATATTATTCGTTATATTTTTAAGGGAAAGGTGTCCTAGACTTTTATTCCTTCTTGCGTTGTTAATTTTTGTCGCTTACTCGAACGTGAATAAAAACAACCGTCAACATGGTATAGATATGCCGACAACATATTCTTTGTCTGCACGTATCAGCGGTATAAATTTCGTAAGTCCTTCACACGACTCAATAGCCTTCAACCTAATTTAAAGTTCACTATGGAACGTGAAACTCAGAGATCACTGCCTTATTTGGAAGTTCTTGTGAGTGAATGACCAACAGGCAGACCCCGAGCAGAAGTATATTACAAGCCAATATGCGTGCCAATTATTATCTAACCTACCTCAGCCATCCCACCCGCACACAAGTTAGCTTTTTACTGACGTAGAATATGATGGGTGTTCAAACTCTGCTCAGATGATATTCTCCGACCCTGTAAATTGTATTCACTAAGACATCTGCCGCATTCAGCACGTATGATCATTTTACGCATAACACTTGACGGATGTCCCATGTACAAAATTTAATTATCCGATATGTATCGATCACTTAATGTTTGGATCAGTTACCATTCAAATTTAGAAGTTTGTTCAGCAGAGGAATGATTGTATCCTGACAGATCCGTGTTTCCGTTGGAACAACTAAAAAATCTTCCATTGAGCAAAATCACAGAATACTGAATATTAGCTTCTGAGTTGTTATAAAAAAAATCAAATTATTTTCTTTAATACTAAGTTGGAAATCTATTATACATATAATAAACAGCAATTGCAAAAGGAAAATTTTCAAGACAGAAGACTGTCGAGAAAGCTCTTAGGTATTTCAGCCTTGATGAGCTTTCATTCTTTACGGTAAAATGACCGTCGTTTTCTGAGGAAAAGATTTTCTGTGAGTAAAAAGAGCTATTACGAATGGCAGTTAATTTGAAGTACTAATAATTTCGTTGAACGCTGCCCGTGTTCTTCCTAATTTTGCCATATTATTTACTGAGACTAACGTTTGCTCCAATCTTACTGTTTCATTACTCTTTGTTCGTCTAGATGACAGGAAACAAGAGATAATTAGTTGGGATTATTTTTTTCAATAGTGAGGTTTGTTGCTTACAAAACGGTACATATTGGATTGAAAAATCATGCAAATACCTTGTAAATATGGCTAGGTGCTTCACTCAATTGGAAATCAAATGCAAATCCACATTGCACGTCAAATCTGTGCGATCACCTTGAATATTAAAAAAATTCTAAAACTGCACCATCTCTTTTATATTATCCTTTTTATTTGACTCTTTGCATTATCGCTCTCCAAAACAATGTGTCGCAGCCAAGAGTACAGTGCATGCGGCTGACGCCGATTTGCCAACAAACTTTTCATGTATTTTGGATTTCGAAGTAAATACTAGAAATTATATACACGATGTAAGGTCAGGTGATGCGTAACATCACAGCCTCTCCTTGAGAAATGTCAACCCCGCCTTCTCGTGGTGCATCCTGTTCCCACTAAAGGGGCTCTGACGACCGCCAATAGCGGTATAACTATACCATCGGAATTAGAGGAAATTCTATCCCACACTCACCAACCCGCTTGACCAGCGTGGTGAGTTATGGCCAAACCCCTCCAAAATGACTCCACAACTTAAATCTTGGCCCTCAGTCTCCGGCAGCTGGAATGTACCTGGCCAAGGCGGCGGCCAGTGCGACATCAAGGCAGAGGGTGCTAAGAATCCCCAGAGGACCGGACTAGGCTGCCGTCTGATGCTGACCTTGGCAACGTACAATGGACGCTCTCTATCTTCTGATTCAAGGCTTCTTGAATTGGAAGAGGAACTACAAAGGATCAAGTGGTACATCGTGGGGCTAAGTGAGGTAAGGAGAAAAGGAGAAGATCTCATCGAACTGAAAAGTGGACATCTCTTCTACTATCGTGGGACAGATACTGGCAGAACTAGTGGTGTTGGATTTATAATAAACAAGAAACTGAAGGATAAAGTTGTAGAAGTTGAAAGTTCCTCTGACAGAGCTGCACGGCTTGTTATCCAACTCTCGAAAAGATACCAGGCTCAGATTATTCAAACTTATGCACCCACCACAAGTCAACCTGAAGAAGAAATTGAAGAATTTTATGAGGAAATTTGTCATCTAAATAATAAAGGTAAGCAGCACTTGAAAATAATTATGGGAGATTTCAATGCAAAAATAGGTCAACGGCAACAGAATGAAACTTCAGTAGGTAAATTCGCTCACGGCAACAGAAACCAGCGTGGAAATACTCTCGTTGAGTTTGCAGAGGCAGAAGGGTTTTTCATCTTGAATTCCTTCTTCAAGAAAAAGCCACACAGGAAATGGACATGGAGACATCCAAATGGGACGACAAGTGAAATTGATTTTATTATGTGTAACAAAAAAATTCGTCATAGAAGACTGCAATGTGCTAAACAAGTTCAACACAGGTAGTGACCATAGATTGGTGAGATGTAAGATGCACCTCAACACTAAACTGGAACGTGGCAAGCTCATAAGACAAACAAAATCTTTTGACATAACCAACCTTAAAAAACACCATAATACCTTCAAGTTGGAACTGAAGAACAGGTTCTCTGCTTTAGAAGGCCCAACATCGGAAGTGGACATCTCTGAAGTTAACAGAAAAGTAACCAAAGCTCTTATGGAAACAGCAACAAAATTAGCTGGGTCTAAGAACAAGTTGCATGTAAATAAATTATCAGGAAAAACGAAAATGTTGATGCAATAAAGAAGAGATATGAGGACAACTAAAGAAGATGTGACTTCCAAAGTGGAATATATAGAGCTATGCAAGACAGTACGAAAAAGTATCACTGAAGACGTAAGAAAATTCAACTGCGAACTAGTGAGGAAAGCAATTGAAAACAACCAAAGCCTAAAGATAGGCAAGGGACATCTCAGTAAGGGAAGAAAACAGATTATGGCACTGAGAAAAGAAGATGGTTCTGTAACAAGAAATAGAGGCGAAATTTTGACAAGAGTGAAAGATTTCTACTCCAAATTATATGAAAGGGATGATACATGCACTCCAGACATCATGAAAGATACCAGTACCAGAGTTCCTCCAGTCCTTCCAGCAGAAGTTGCACATGCAATCAAGAATATGAAGCGGGGAAAAGCTCCAGGAGAAGATGGAATTGCTGTAGACATCATACAAGAAGCAAGTGGAGAAATCGAAACAGTACTCGCCCAAATTTTCACTCGATGCCTTAATGAAGGAAATATTCCTGAGGATTGGAACACCGCTACAATGATCCTGCTACATAAGAAAGGTGACATTGAGGATCTCGGTAACCACAGACCTATCAGCCTCCTATCAGTAGTTTATAAAATCTTCACTAAAATTCTTTCACACCGCTTGAAGGTAACACTGGACATGGCTCAACCGAGAGATCAAGCTGGATTCAGGAGTGGCTACAGCACAATAGATCATATCCATGTGCTGAAAGAACTAATTGAAAGAACGAGGGAATATGAACTTCCATTGTGCATGGCTTTTATCGATTATGAAAAAGCCTTTGATTGAAGCTTTTCAATTCCACATTGGAGGGTGTTTTTCAGTCACTGAGCTGGGAAAACAAGGGGATAAAGATTAATGGAGATTATCTAACCCGCCTTCGTTTTGCTGATGACGTAGTCATTTTTGCAACTAGCCCATCAGAGCTGCAGAGTATGATCCAGGAACTTGCTGACAAGAGTAAAGAAGTGGGATTAAAAATGAACTTTCAGAAGACAAAAGTGATGTTCAATGCTTTTACAAGAAATGAAGATTTATCGATTGATGGAGTAAAGCTGGAGATAACAGACACGTACGTTTATCTTGGACAGCAGATATCAAGTGAGGGTCACATTGATGAAGAAATTAATCGGCGTACAAAACTTGCCTGGAGAGCTTTTGGAAGAAACAGCATAATTTTCAAGAGCAATATGCCATTATGTCTTAAAAGAAAAGTGTTTGATCAATGCATCCTTCCAGTGCTTACGTATGGTGCAGAGACGTGGACCTTAACTAAAAGAGACATACAAAGGCTGCAGACAACTCAAAGAAGCAAGGAGAGGTGCATACTTGGTGTAACCAGGAGAGATAAGAAGAGGAACTCGTGGATCCGAAAAATGACAAGAGTGGAAGACATCATGATCAGAGTTAAATCCCTGAAATGGCAATGGGCTGGACATACTGCCAGAAGGACAGATCATCGATGGACAGCCGAAATTTTAGATTGGATTCCAAGGGACAGGAAAAGACCCAGAAGAAGGCCCCATGGGAGATGGGTGGATGAAATTCGAAAGTATGCAGGGGTGACATGGAGGAGACTGGCACAAGACAGACCGTTGTG
The DNA here is from genome assembly GCA_039090855.1 of Macrothele yani. Lineage (NCBI taxonomy): Eukaryota > Metazoa > Arthropoda > Arachnida > Araneae > Macrothelidae > Macrothele > Macrothele yani. The sequence continues at coordinate 93,761,505 of CM077033.1, read as the reverse complement.
GAGGAAACTTGGCGAGACCTTCGTCCAGCAGTGGATTGATAATGGTTGACAATGATGATGATGATGATATACACGAAACCAAATATGTTTCTTACGTTTTTGTAAAAGAATTTTACATTAATTTTGTCTTCTATAATTTAACTTTTACCCTCACTATTCAAGACTGCAAGACAGTTCTTACATCAGTCTCTGATGCTGAGCCAAGAGGTCGAACCGACGGATATATTATGTGGTCAGCACAATGGAGGTAGAGTTAAGCAATCAGTCACCATTAGACCCAAATCTTTTGATTGTCCTCTGAATTGGAACCAACAATTGGCCACCAAGGTTATAGGATTTAAAACGGCTGGAAGCTCTAACGTATATCCGTGCAGCGGAACATCAGATACATGGATCCTGTACTGAAGTCTCGGGTGGAGTTCTGTAGAATGCTGCAATACGTGTAGTTGAAATTACTTTCGTCATCAGGGGCAGTCAATGTCTCGGCGTGTACCGGCTATTATTCGCGCTTGAGGACGATCATCACACAGTTAGGCAGGTCTTTCTATTCTTTTGGGAATTAAGTGTACAATGTTGCTCAAGATAAAAAGAAAATATTTAAATTTCTGCAAAACTGAATATACTTAAAAAGAAATGCCATCAAATTCGGAAAATAGGTTTATCATAGCATTATTTACGTAGCTCAGGCAGAAGAAAATCGTAATTTTATAATAGATTCAGACGTATACGAAGCGAAATTATCGAAATATATCAGAAAAGCATGATTTACGTGTCTTTCAATATAGCACGATAGTGGGCGGTAGGAGAGGAAATGAAAGCACGTGAGAAATGGAAACGGTTACAGGATATGTAAGAACAGCTGTATCGAAGGTGTATGACATGATCAGAGCACAGACAATGAAAATGTAAGTATGCACTTCCTGTGGGAGGAAGTGACTAATCGATGTTTGAGGGAAACTTTTCTTGAACAGGATTTTAAGAGGTAAAAATCGAAAACCATTTGTCAAACAACCACGTAGCAGAAGTGTGGTATATAAAAGAATAATTTCGTACATTGTTGCACATGGGCTATAGCTGTAGCTCCCCTCTTCTTATAAAAGTCGCATTTGTTAAAATCTTCAATGGCCGCCCCGGTGGCGCACTGGTCTAAGCGATGGCTTCTCATCGTTCGTCCAAGAATGGTCCGAGTTCGAATCCCAGTAAGGCATGAATGTTGTGTTTGTCTTACGGTACTGGCTCTCTCCCTTCCCTGGAGTCAGTGACCCTTAATTAGGGATGGACGACTTCTTATTACTCACTGAGTTGCTCACGGTGGTCGTTAAACCTCCAATAAAAAAACCCGGCAAAATCATCTGCAATGTGTACGGTAGTTCGAAAACATTTTTTTCGTCGACTGAAAAAACCGTTGTTTGTATCAGTGAAACACAATTTCCAGTAATAATTTCCATAGTGGGAACGACCCCTGTATCAACATCAGGAATTGATGGACCCAGCTTCCTAGCTTTAACGGTATGACCAGGAAAGGAGGTATAATGGTGTAGAATCGCTATGAAGGCGGGTAATTGGTATCTTTGTACTTCTAGTACAGCACCTGAATGCTACGTGGTATCTGAACAACACTCCAGATAAGGTGCACTCATACGTTTCTTCGTGCTTCATTGTTAGGAACGGTGCTTCTGGTAGGATAACAGGCCAAGCTGCAAAGCTCGCATCGATACCGAATGGTTACAGGAGCACGACATTTACGTCTGTATCTTAATATCGGCCGCACAATACTTATATCTTATCCAAATTGTACTTTCGGGATCATTTTGGAGCCTTTATTAGAGATATCCCTTTACCAAACGTTTGCCAATTTTCAGATGGTATCACAACCGATACATGTAGAACGAACTCATCGCGACATTGCATCCATGCCACATCAATTTGAGGCTGTTGTGAAGGCCAATAGTAGTCGATCCCTCTGTTAGCCAAGCGTTCACTACAGTTTATACCGTTATATATGCGTTGAATGACTCAAATATATCCTACTGATTAAAATTTCGGATAACTGTTACTAATTTCTTTAAAACATTATATAAATCATCATCATCATCATCATTGTCAATCATTATCAATCCACTGCTGGACGAAGGTCTCCCCAAGTTTCCTCCACAACGGTCTGTCTTGTGCCAGTCTCCTCCATGTCACCCCTGCATACTTTCGAATTTCATCCACCCATCTCCCATGTGGTCTTCTTCTGGGTCTTTTCCTGTCCCTTGGAATCCAATCTAAAATTTCTGCTGTCCATCGATGATCTGTCCTTCTGGCAGTATGTCCAGCCCATTGCCATTTCAGGGATTTAACTCTGATCATGATGTCTTCCACTCTTGTCATTTTTCGGATCCACGAGTTCCTCTTCTTATCTCTCCTGGTTACACCAAGTATGCACCTCTCCATGCTTCTTTGAGTTGTCTGCAGCCTTTGTATGTCTCTTTTAGTTAAGGTCTACGTCTCTGCACCATACGTAAGCACTGGAAGGATGCATTGATCAAACACTTTTCTTTTAAGACATAATGGCATATTGCTCTTGAAAATTATGCTGTTTCTTCCAAAAGCTCTCCAGGCAAGTTTTGTACGCCGATTAATTTCTTCATCAATGTGACCCTCACTTGATATCTGCTGTCCAAGATAAACGTACGTGTCTGTTATCTCCAGCTTTTCTCCATCAATCGATAAATCTTCATTTCTTGTAAAAGCATTGAACATCACTTTTGTCTTCTGAAAGTTCATTTTTAATCCCACTTCTTTACTCTTGTCAGCAAGTTCCTGGATCATACTCTGCAACTCTGATGGGGTAGTTGCAAAAATGACTACGTCATCAGCAAAACGAAGGTGGGTTAGATAATCTCCATTAATCTTTATCCCCTTGTTTTCCCAGCTCAGCGACTGAAAAACACCCTCCAAAGTGGCATTAAAGAGCTTCGGAGATATGGTGTCACCTTGTCTCACTCCCTTTCCAATTTTTACGTGTGTTGTATTTTCAAACAGCCTAATCTTTGCACTTGCATTTTCATAGATGTTATTAATAATATTAATGTATGCATCTTCAATACCGCAGGTTTTCAGAGCCATTGTAACTGCTGATGGTTTCACCGAATCAAAGGCTTTTTCATAATCGATAAAAGCCATGCACAATGGAAGTTCATATTCCCTCGCTCTTTCAATTAGTTCTCTCAGCTAATGGATATGATCTATTGTGCTGTAGCCACTCCTGAATCCAGCTTGTTCTCTCGGTTGAGCCATGTCCAGTGTTACCTTCAAGCGGTGTGAAAGAACTTTAGTGAAGATTTTATAAACTACTGATAGGAGGCTGATAGGTCTGTAGTTTCCAAGATCCTCAATGTCACCTTTTTTATGTAGCAGGATCAATGTAGCGGTGTTCCAATCCTCAGGAATCTTTCCTTCATTAAGGCATCGAGTGAAAATTTGGGCGAGTACTGTTTCGATTTCTCCACTTGCTTCTTGTATGATGTCTACAGTAATTCCATCTTCTCCTGGAGCTTTTCCCCGCTTCATGTTCTTGATTGCATGTGCAACTTCTGCTGGAAGGACTGGAGGAACTCTGGTACTGGTATCTTTCATGATGTCTGGAGTGCATGTATCATCCCTTTCATATAATTTGGAGTAGAAATCTTTCACTCTTGTCAAAATTTCGCCTCTATTTCTTGTTACAGAACCATCTTCTTTTCTCAGTGCCATAATCTGTTTTCTTCCCTTACTGAGATGTCCCTTTGCTATCTTTAGGCTTTGGTTGTTTTCAATTGCTTTCCTCACTAGTTCACAGTTGAATTTTCTTACGTCTTCAGTGATACTTTTTCTTACTGTCTTGCATAGCTCTATATATTCCACTTTGGAAGTCACATCTTCTTTAGTTGTCCTCATCTCTCTTCTTTTTTGCATCAACATTTTCGTTTTTCCTGATAATTTATTTACATGCAACTTGTTCTTAGACCCAGCTAATTTTGTTGCTGTTTCCATAACAGCTTTGGTTACTTTTCTGTTAACTGCAGAGATGTCCACTTCTTCCGATGTTAGGCCTTCTAAAGCAGAGAACCTGTTCTTCAGTTCCAACTTGAAGGTATTAAAAATTGTGCAAAATTCCCTGGAGTTTCTCGCTTCTCTGGACTGCTCGGGTTAGCCGTAGTAACTCAAATATTTGAAAGGCTGCCGGAGAAATGTAATTCTTGACCTACCTCCCCCTGCTAAAACTTCATTGAATTCTCGTCCCAGGGAAATTCAAAGCAGATCTAAAGATCCCCCTCTTCTTGTTCATCACCCGATGAAGATCTGAACCTCGGAACAATTCGGAAACTCAAGGAAATTCTTAGTTCTACCTCGAGGATAAACTAATCCCTTATTCCGACGGTTTCTGTATGATTTCCATTTCTGGGGGAAGGACTCTCAATTTATTTAAACTTAATTTTTTTTTGTTTCTGTTTACCCTTTTTTGGCTTTACGTATTCCGATTTCGAAATTGGTTAGGTGTTTCTTTTTTGCGTTTCTTAGGTTCTCTCACTATGTTTATTTGAGGTACCCTGGGCTCACTCCCAAAACCTGCTATTTCTTGTGCAAAGATATTTATGCTACCTCCACCTTGTCCCGCTAAACTAAATTGTATTCATTTATGGGAGTTTTGTGACATTATATACTTTTTGTATTACTCATTTTAATAATTTAGCTTTTTGAAGTCCATATACGAATACGAATCAAAAATGAGATGATATTTATAAACGAAACATTTAAGTTTATTTTGCTGCCGAATAATTCCAATATTGAAGTCACCTTTAATCATACACAAAGCAGTACTGTGTATGTTAGTGACCTTATGAAAGTATTCTGAGAACACTTACTTAAATATTTGCTTCATAAAAATCATTTAAATTTCTTATGTTCGTATATATACCAACCCAACAAAGCAAAGGTTATAAGCTTTTTTGGAAGTCATGAATACTGAATATACATACGCTTTTTTCTAAACAACACGAATAGACATTCTGTTTCTTCGTAAAGATCGGTGCATTTTCTTTTGCTGGATTGCTAACAAAATAGGCACTGTTATGGTATCAGAAACATGCAATGATATTCATCTTCGTGTCATTCAGTTTGCGAGCGCAAATACGGCATGTAGATATTATTGTATACAGCTCTCTTCAATATTTTCAGAAAGGTACAAATCGATACCATCAAAGAGGCATTGTAGTGCGCACTTGATTTGCTTTGGGTATGTGTGAACAATTGTATAAAGGTTTTTACCAGGAGTTTCGTACAGCCGACAAAACAATCTGTCGTCTTCCTTTGGATAAGAACTACTGGTCGTATATGAGGTCAACTGCGTCTTCAGAGGATTTACCGAGCTAACAGAAAAATTCAATTGATTTAAATAAAGGAACTTTTACAACAGTGGTATCGAAAGGAGAAATTTATGATACATACCCCACCACTTATGAGCGCGAGAGGGATATAGCTGCAAAATGCCATTTGAAAATAACTCGATTCTGCTGAAAAACTGTAATAGGCTAAGCACCGGACACAAGAGCACTAAAATAGACGAGGGAGACACGTATATATCACTGTAAAGAAGACAAATGCTTATTGAGTACAAAATAGGTAGTTTTCTGCGATACATCACGTTTTAACTCAATACAAGCATCACAATATGGTGTCAATGGCTCGAATCTCTGGATCGCAGCTGTCGAGTAACTAACAAATGTGCTAGCTGATGGAAGCAGTGTAATGGGTTGGGATCCGTTTTCGTGGAGGGAACCAGGTTTCTTCATACATCCGTCTTCCTGATTTAATATTCCATTTTCCGTATTTCTGAGACAAAACGGTCTTTTAACTTTATCTTAAAAATTATATTTCACTTTTTATTAAAACTACTTCTCTTCGCTGCATGAGTAGCTGTCGAATTAATACAAAGGGTTTAAGTATCAAGGCCTGTAATTCTATAAGATTTTGGCTTTTGATAAGGTATGGAAAAGTTGAGCGCTTTTTAAGAAAATGTGATAAAATGAGATACACTTTTCTCTTTTATTTTTCAAACTTATAATAATTACCGAAAGCCTTAAAAATAGCTTAATGTCACAAAGCAACACAAAATAAAATAAAGCAAAAAGCAAATGTTGAAATTTAAAACACACATTTATGGAATGCAAAACTGAAATTTTCAGTAAAATATTTGAACAAAAATTATAAATACCATAATCTATTCTTTTCTGGTTTTCACATAAAGGATACATACGTCATTCAAGCGATGTTTCATTCGCATGTTTCAGAGTCATTACATTTCAGTGTGTAAATATAAGTCCTAATAACTAGGCTAGGTTTATGTTTCATAGTCCTGTGATTTTATATATGTTGCCACGGAAAGTCGTGGTACACTGTCATGTGTCCTAGCTTGTCCTATTCTTTACGCAAGTAAATCTTTTGTTATCCGAAATATTATTCCTATGTTCTTTGTGGTGGTTTTTGTTTGTTGTATCGTCGGGTGTTCGTCGTTTTTAGTGCAAGGTAGTATTGCACGTTGCGAAATAATTTTTTAGTAGCTGCCACCAGATCGATTCCTTGCCTTATATGAACCGATCACTGTAACTTACTTGGCAGCTCGTCCGAGGCATGGTGAAGGATCTGTGAGTTAGATGATACAGCGCTGCTAAACAATTACAACCTGTACACGGTTTTATTTAAATCTTGGTTGGCATAATAATATTCAAATATTAATACATCTTCATGTTGTGGGCTCCATACTTTTGAGCGCATGAGATTCAGTATCCAGCACACAATTCTGGATTTCATTAGCAACACAGTTCTGGATGAGATTAGCAACACAGTTTTGGTTGAGAGGATGAGATACAATGTCAAAGTTCCTGTGGGGATACACAGTCACACAACATTTAGGAAACACAGATTAAGAGTGAACTTGATCGCTTCAGACCGCAGCCTGAATATTATAACCCTAAATAACCCGCAGGTATTTGAACATCATTCGTATAACCAAACCCTCAGGTTGGTTCTGCTACAGTGCTACTCCACCTCGGTGGAACAGCATTATTGACGACTGGATTCCGTATTCCACACCGCTATCACGGAGAAAATGAAGCGTCTTCTTTGATCACGTTCAGAGACCTAAGAGAGAGAAAGTCCGTTGTAACTTTTTCGCGCCTCTTCAACTTTCTCGTGCCCGGAGATTGCTCGTCCAATGGCGTGCCAGAATTCTAAACGGCTGGGCCATGTGGCTTCTCTCACTGTCCAGCGCCCAGCAAAACTTCCCGTGACATCCCAGGGTCGCGCCTGTGTCGAGCCCCTACTCACCGCAGAATTCACTGAGGAAAGGATTTTTTCGTTTCTTTTTCTTTTCTTCCACTGGCACATACAACATGGCCGACCAATCGCCATCCTCCCTCTCGCTGACAAGAAATGGCGTCCCATCTCCCAGCTTGTATTTATTTTTCACCTTTCCGACCCTAAAATTTCCCAATTTTTCTCACGTCATCACATTCTTGTACACTAGGTTCAGTAGTTTTTTTGCATCATGCAAAAATCTCTCTCTCTACATGAAAAATGTAAGCCGCCTAGGTGGCGCAACTTTCTGAGCTCTGGCTTGCAATTACTCTTTCGACATTGTCCTCGTATAAAATCGTAATTATCAAAATAAATATAAAAATACGTCGTCTAAGAAATTTATTCATGCGCTAATAGATCTATTTCAAACCAGCCAAATTTCAAAGTTTGTATTTAGCAAGTAACGCATATTTGAAGTGGATGACTACTGTCTGTCTAAACCTTGAATTATTTGTGAAAAGTTTTTACCGGAGATAGGTAATTTCATTTATTCTGAAATGGTATAATCTCATTCTGTAGGTATAATCATATAATACACAGCCATATATAGATGTATTATTGTGCAGTTGTCTCGTTTAAAAAGTGAATACGGTCATTTTATAAAACATCTTTTATCGAACCTGGATTTCAATTACTGAGGATCTTCGCACATTTTTAGGAAGTTTTTCGTGGGAAATTGCATAAATAAAATAAAGAAAGTTCAAACGATCGAAACTGACAACAGCGTGTTAGATGAACACGAAAGAAACTTCTGCTGCAGATAAATACCACAAGCGCCCGAATCACCCAGATAGCATGAGTAGGATTTCCTACCCCTCACATTCTTTAAATTTCCAAGGTGTCTTAGGGATCAGCAAAAGCCCACCCAGTCGTCGTTGTTGTCGCTAAACAAAGAAGTGAACCAGGAGTTGGTTTCTTCCTGAGCTATATCATTCAGCGTCCTGACATCGATTAGTTGAACTCTTGCTTTGTTGATACGTACTTTTTTTGTCTGTGATATAATGGATTTCCTTCTAAAGCGGATAAGGTAAACTAGATTACGGTGTGATACAGTAATCTAGATTTTGCAGATGTCACTAGTCACACCACTCTGCCTAAGGATCTAAGTAAATTAATGCACTGACTGCGCAAAGGAAACTTACGAATATCAGTGTACGTCAAACGTAGAAGTATCGGTAGTGTCGAGAAATGAACTAGCACTAATTCTTCTTTTGTGGTTGCAGAAGAGAGGGGAATAAAATTTGGAAAAGAGCAGCACATATATTGTCGGATGTTTTGATATTCTGAGCGACAAGAAAATTTAGGATCGTGGTCTTTAAACAGTTAAATGCAGAAGTTACGCAACGTGTTCTTTAGGAACGGGGAAGTTGAAATATGAATATATTAGCAGAATTTTAATTATTTTTCATAGGATCTGTACGGTGGTGAAAGAAGACGGTTGGTTTTGGAGGAACGCAATGTTTGTTGTTTAGACCCTGGGAGGAGTCTCTCTTTCTCTCTCTCCATTTTATACGCTTATGTTACTTTATGTACACTTAAGTAAAAAAAATAAAATATTACAGTGAATAATAATTAAACACTAATGATTTTTTAATTCAGATAAAAATGTCTTCATCACAAAGAGCTGGTTACGCGTCAGCTGAAGGAGTTTTGTTTTTTTCTGAATTGCGCTGCTAAAAAATGGTGAAAACATTTGAAATTCGCTAATTGTTTCCCTACCTAAATATAATTTTTATAATAGGTGAGCATATTCAGTTTCGCGACGTTATGCAGTATCAAAACAAAACTTCACACGACGGTTTTTTAAACCTAGCGAGGAGCACCTTAAAGAGTGTTTATTTTTTCTATGTTACAAGAAGAAACTGCTGTGCTTTTAGACACCGTCTTAAATAATTAGAGCATGACGTCTCTTTCTGAAGCCAGTGCCGTCTTGGTCAGTTGCTATGCACCGAATTGTTATGTGAAACCTTCTGGATCTTGTATCCTAAAGCCAAGTTTCGTATATTTTATTTTGTCTGGTTTTAAATCAAGACTGAAACGTTGTTACTAGTTTAACATTCCATCCTGCGGGATAAAGTACTTAATGGGGCGAAAGAAAAACATTCGAATGAGAGCATCCCACTATTTACGGACCTATAGCTAAGAGTCCGAAGAACAAAACTTACTGTCTCAGGGCAAACGCGCTGTAACTGCAAACTCAAGGACAAAATTTTCAAATGTAAAAGTCTAACACAAATTACAAATAGTATTCATAGATATAAATAAACTGCCAGCGGAACTTTAATCGGCATAGTTCTGCAGTGCATTTTTTAAATATGTTGTACTTTTGTTCACCACTATTTAGGCGAACTCCGCTCGCCTTATCAATTTCTTGGAAGTACGCCTTCCCCACTATAACCGCACACCGTCACCACTGATCGCAACAGGAGTGATGGATTTATACATAGTACTGAATACTTAATAAGTTCCTTTTTTCATCATTACAACGAAAATCTAGTGACTGAGTCGCACTAATTATATTTAAATATACTAACTATATGTAATTATATTTTTATATTAATTATATTTAAATGATGCCACCCTTTGTGTTTGTATACTATAATTATTATTACGGAAATAAATTGCAAAATCTAATTTTATCACTCTGTTATTAGCATTTAGTCTCCTTTCCATGCTACACGAAATATTGTGGTCCAAAATTGGCATTTCACAAATGTTTCACATAGTGTGCGGTAATATCTTCTAATATTAGAGTATTAAGTTAAATCAGGTCTATGAAACAGTTCTAATTTACAGCAATCTTGAAATGCGTCATGGTGGTGTTTAACACGTAAATACCGCGTGGATGAATAAAAACGTTCATTAACAGAGCAAGAAAGGTGACAAATGACTGTAAGTTCATCGGCGGACGTCACCTAAAAAAACGATAGTTTCGTGAAGGCGGCAGCATTAAAGCTGCAATTAAGTGAACACATATTGCTTTTGAATATTATTGTCTGCGGCAGGAGCGATAGTCTTATCACAAGTATGCATATGGTTTTACGCAAAAGGATAATTTAATTTTATTATTCTTTTCTATTTTAAGAATTTTTCTACGTTCTCAAAAAAAGAAAAGAAAGGTTTTGAATGTTAGGCATACAGCAGCCTCGACTTTAAAACAATGACGGAGCTCCTAATCAGTGAACCTCAATCAAAAATAAAAATGCGGAAGCCGAATACGACAAAATTCTTATACTTACACGCTGAGGTAGAAAGAAAAACTTGTTTTCTGTTGAGGAGTAAAAAAAAGACTAATTTTCGTCGACGGTTAAACTAGGTTTCCATTGAATTTGATCGCACCTACAATCCAGAAAGCAGATACTGTAGACTTGATGATGGGGTTTCACTTTTATAAGCAGCTGAGGGTGTACAGATCAGGTGTGTACTGTCGAAGCTGGGAGTCGTTTGTGATCAACCGTGGGTTTTTATTTCCGGCTCTGCTTTGTTGTATGTTGAGTCTTGCTGACAACTTAAATTTTGAATTATAGGATTTCATTTACGTGAGACGGATTAATTTAATTACTTACAGTACAAAAAAGAAAGACCACATGGCTTTGAGTAAGTTAACAGTTTCAGAACTAAAGAAATTGGTATTATCTAGCTTGTCGTTGGAAACAGAAACGAAAATAAAACGGAGTTGCAGACCAACGCCTCAGTTTAACATAATGGAAATAACTAATTCAAAAAATAAAGTTGTAATATAGAGTTTAAACACAATATTTATGAAAAAAAAAAATTCTGGATGTAAAGTAACCAACCGCCAACATTGCTTTCCCTTCCTCCTGTTTGCAACGCTGATTAGTGAATCAAATTGAGTGAATTTTGGAGTGCCTGATTTGTCTGACCTGACTCACAAAATAAAAAAGAATGAATGCGCACAATCACGTTTAAACTTTACTCTAACATTTGGGAAAGATAGATATTCTCCAACAAATTGACAGCGCCTGTCATCTGAATATTAAAAGGCATAATGAGAATGCTACAAGAAATCGTTATATCCTTTAATAAATAATTAATTGTCTAAATATTTGCGAAGCGTTTGCTGTAGCACTTCGAGCTCGTAAAGGAAGTGGGTTATCCTTAAATCCTGGCGTCGTTTCTAAAGGTCAATATTTCAGCAGAACTTGATGAATCTTTAAAAGTCCGCCTTAGTGACTCAAAGATTTGTTTTGTTATTAGAGGGTTAACGAACACCGTGAGTAACTCAATGGGCTATAAGCAGTCGCCCGACCTTAATTTAGGGCCGCGGGTTCCAGGGAAGGGAGAGAGACAGTGCTGCAAGACATACACAACATTCATGCCTCACCGGGATTCGAACCCGGACCCAATTTGGAGGAATCATCAGAGGCCATCGCTTAGACCACTGCGCCACTGCGGCGGCCAACGCTTTTTTAGAGGAACATATAAAGAAATTCAGAGTAATTTGCAAAATTGTATGCTTACTATCTCTGCAGCAACTTAGAGGCGTGAGATGCTACTCAATATGATGAAGGCGGGCCTGTGGTTTTCAATGTTATTGGTCGCCAACGTAATGAGCATGGAAATATAGTTCAAACTAACACATATTTGCTTTTATAAATAGAACTATCTATGTAAACTTTCTAATAAGCGCTTTCTGGTGACAGTTCTTTTGACCATCTGCATCTGCAAAGCCATGTAAAAAGGCTGCGTAGATTGAATTATTCCTTCTTCCTTTTGAAGATAGGCAGAAAGGACTTTTTCAACTTTATACTCATGCTGTCCTATCCTATCGCCTCAAAAATAAATATTCTAGAAATGAGCTTGTAGTGCTACTTAAGTAGCAAAATGGGATCTCAAGCGATTGTTAATAGAACACCATTTTGACACACACTGCCTTTCACCGTGTAAATATATAGAAAAAAGAAATATAAACTATTCAATTGTTTGTGAATGCAAAAACCTCACGAACAATTTTTACACTAGAGCTCCATTCAAAGAATTGACTGAAAATTATTCAGAACCTAAAATACTTGTCCAGTTTTTGTTAAAATCTGGCATATTTCAAATGGTAGTATATTTATAGAAGCAAATTTGAAATCCACCGGTTGATGAATTGAAGTATCGTGGTGTATATCACGGGCCAGGCAGACAGCTTCCTCCGCTTGCGATCGTTGATGCTGCAATCCTATGGAGCCCACATGTACATTGTGTTTGTAATAGCAACCTAGGAAACACAGCCAAAATTGCCTAGTTTTATGTTTTTTATTGGGGGGTTTATCAACCACCGTGAGAAATTCTTTGGGCTATAGGCAGTCTCCTGACCATGATTTAATGCCACTAGTTCATGGGAAGGGAGTGAGCCAGTGCCTTCAGACAAACAAAATACATGCCTCTCAAGGATTCGAACCCGGACCCATCACGGACGAATGGTTAGAAACCAGCGCTTACACAACTGAGTCAACGTTGTGGGGGATCACACATATGCCTTCCAAATATGTAAATCAACCGGACTCGTACAATCGGCAAAATGTCAAGAAACAGCATCTTAGTTCCACAAGCAGATACCAAAAAAGTCACGAAAATTAACAAATGGTACACAAAAAGTTTCTCATAGCTGAAGGAAGGTGTCAGACCCAGAAATAGCTAATGGAAGCAAATAGCTGTAGGACGTTATAAGCTATACCATTTTTCTCATAGCTGAAGGAAGGTGTCAGACCCAGAAATTTTCAAATTTAACAGATAAAAGAAGAAATATACAAGGAAATATGGTATAAATATTTATTAGCGAATGCATTTTGCGTAATAGAAAAGTTGAAAACGTCGAAAAAAGTATACTTGATAAAAAAAGCTATGCGAAGGAAAATGAAATTTCGAATTACTTATCTTGGAAGCACAGATCGCCAGAAAAACTGTTTCGACTTTTAAGCCCCTAGCGGGAAACCTATGAATTACTTAAAGAGGATATTGTTCCCCATCTTTAATGTAGCGAATGACAGACAGTAAAGAAAACTTTCAATAGGGATTTTCGAAGGGGAGATAGAGCTATAAATACAAATGCACAAGCACCACCTAGCGACAGAACTGTAATCTAAAGATCTCCACAACGTAAATGGTATTTTGGGTAGAAATATGTTTTTAAAATCGGACCTTTAGAAGCATACATATTGATATTAACATCTTAAATGCTTGGTTAATCTCAGCGAAATTCTACATTGTTTTCGGAAATAAGTAGGCACATAAAGTTCGTTAGTTAGTAAAAAAATCTGGCAGAAAAAGATATTTTTAATCGGATTTTCTGGAAGGATTTTTTCATTTTGGTTTTCAGAAGCTCAGATTTTGCTGCAAATACACAAGAGAAAAAGTAGTACCCTTTGTGCATAAAGGCCGGCGGGTCATACCCGTTCGCGAATAGAGGGCCGCGATGCATCTGCCTTCCCGCACTCTCTCGCGAACTTCTGACTAAGGGTTTGCCCATCTTCAGTCAGAGGTTGTCGAGGCTAGTGGAAATTTATGTGTTAATGCAGTGATTGAAACCTTTGTTGCGCTTGTTTAAAATGACGAAGAAAATTGAAAATCCCGCGGAATCTGAAGTGCGTTCTGTGATTCGCTTTCTGAATGCTGAAAACGTGGGTCGAAAAGGCATTCATCATCGGATTATGAACGTTTTCCCAAAAGGGATAATGAACGAATCATCGGTATGGCGCTGGGTACGGATGTTTAATGTGGGGAGAGCAAATGTGTATGTTGCCCAGCGCTCCGGCAGCCCACCATAGGATACAGCAGAAATCAAGAAACAAGACCAGGATGACATCAAACAGGAGCGTCGCATCTAACTCGATGAATTTCATGGCCGTTTCCCTGAAGTTTTATGCGCACTGTCCATGAAATCGTAATGGAACTCCTTAACTACCAGAAAAATTGTAAGCCGCGAATACCTCCAATATTCATCGAAGACCACAAAGGGAACCGTATTGGTGCAGCTCTGAGTTTTTTGACCCGTTGTGTAAAAACGAGCGATAAGTTTCTTGACCACATATTGAAAGTAAATGAATAGTGTGTCAGTCATTTTATGATGGAGGACAAAAAACCAGTTGCATTGTTGGCACCATTCCCTGTTCCCGACAAATCCATGCAAGTATAAGCCAACGCTTTCGAAATTGAAGGTCATGGTAACAGTGTTTTGGGACGGTATAGGTCTCTTGCAGATTGAGTTCATGCCCCGAGGCTCAAACATCAATGCCGACGCCTATTGTGGAACACTGCTGAAGTTGCGTAAGGTCATGCAAAACAAGCAGCGCGGCATGCTGTCTAGGGGAGTGGTGTTTCTCTACGACAATGCGAGACATCACGTAGGACGTTGGACCTAACACCTGCTTCAGAGTTTCAAATTGGATGTTCTGTATCATCCACCATACTGTCCAAACTTGGCGCCTAGTGATTTCCATTTGTTAACCAAACTGATATACTTCTTGGGAGAACGGCGCTTCGCTAGTGACGATGACTTGAAAGACCGAGTGCCACAGTGGTTGCAGGGACTGGCGAAAGAGATACATAATGAAGGTATCCAAAAACTGGTCACACGATATGACATGCCTCCAAACACCGCCGGTGATTATGAAGAAAAATGAGTGATAACATGACCTACTAGTGAAAATACAAAACCTATGATAACGTCGGTCTCTTTTAATTTTTTTTTCATAACGGATATTACTTTCTCGACAACCCTTGGTTTTACAACATTAATTTAGCTATCTCTTCTTCGTTAATTACATAAATCAAAGGGACAATGTCGTTTCAATATTTCATGCTTTACAGATATGTTATTTTTAAATGTGAGATGTAAGTAAATACTTGATATAAGAAATTTTATTTGACAGTCAGTCGATTAGAGGTTAAATTAAAAGGCTTTCTATCATACCAGAGAGAGTGCTAGTAACAAAGTTGAAGTGGAAGATAAATAATAGATTATCGAGACAAGGAGTTTCAATATCTCTTTTTTTACCATGTTTGTTTCTGTAGTTCACCTTTTGTATAACTACATCGACGTAAAGGCATCATCTGAATTCCTGCCACCGACTTTAAGAGGATCGCTGAGAAACCTTGGAGAGAAACTTCGGAACCTTCTGTAACTGTGATGAATAAGAAACACACTTCCAGAAGAGGCATTTTAAATACACTGACGGAAAATGAAAAAAGAACACCAAGAAGGAGACTTCTGATACCCACGAAATTTGATCAGCACAATAACGGAATACAGAGGATAACGTGATGAAAACATTATTGGAAAATACAGCTGTATTGGCTGGTAAACAGAAAAATAACATTTCCGTGTAACTGTGCAATTTTGGCATGGAGTCCGTCGTACAGATGTTGTATGTAAGTTTGGGGTATTGAGTTCCAAGCATCCTCAACCTGGACGCCTAACTCGGGGATGGTCGTGGCTGGCCGTGGAGACCGGATAAGTCGTTGTACCATAAAATTCCACACGTGCTCAATGGGGGACAAATCCGTTGAACGTGCAGGCCATGGAAGTTGTCTCACACCCTGAACTGCATGTTGCGTTGCACGTGCTGTGTGTGGGCGTGCGTTATCTTGCTGGAAAACACCACGATGGACCGACATTACAAATGGCACAACAACGGGCTGATTGATGTTGTTGATGTAGGAGGTGCGGTTTAACGTACCCGGTACAAACACTAGTTGTGTACGGGAGTGATAGCTGATCGCTCCCCACACCAGGAGACCAGGTGTAGGCCATGTGTGTCGCTGGCGGATGCAAGAAGGAGGAGACGCTACCCTGTGCGTCTGCGAACACGCATACGGCCATCCGAGGCTCCCAAGAAGAATCTGCTTTAATCGCTGAGCACGACAGATCACCATTGCGTTCTGCAGTGCAGACGTTGGCGACACCACTGCAGCCGTTCCTGACGGTGGGCTGGAGTCAAAGGTACACATGCCAGAGGTACACGTGCACGTAGTCCTGCATCCAGTAGACGGCTGCGGGTTGTTCGCACATTCACTTTAGGTGCAACGGCAGCTCGGATTTGGGTCGCAGTGGATGTTCTGCTTGACAACGCCGCTTTTCTTTAGCGTAGATCGGTCCGTTTATCAGTCCGTCTGTGACTCCCGGTTCCACGTCTTCTCGTGTGGAAATATTCCTCGGACCATGTACACCACAATTGTACCTCCACGATACTTCCCGTCCAATTCGCTTCGCAATACGACGATACAACCACCCGGCCTCGCGGCGGCCGACTAGACGACCTCGCTCAAAGTCCGATAAATGCTGAAGTCGTTCACGTCTTCAATGTCCAGGCATTGCAGCTTCTTCAGGGTCTTCGCACGTGTCCGTACGCCGACGACTGATTATATTCACTTCGCCGTACTCCTTGAATACCACCAACGATAATTTGTATATTATGCCTAGCTATGGCGTAAGCGCTCACCGGTTGGTCCCGAAACTAACATCATCCCTACGTAAACTCGACCCAATTAACATATGTAAATTTCATAATCGTCCGCCATTTCCTTCTTGGTGTTATTTTTTTACATTCCGGCGGTGTATTTGCCGTCAATTCCCGTCCAAAAATTTTTCGCATATCCTTCTAGGATATTTTTTTCATTGGAGGTTTAACGGCCACCTTGAGCAACTGAAATATGCTAAAATCATTCGGCCCTCCCTAATTTAGGGTCACTGGTTCCAGGGAAAAGAGTGAGCCAGTGCCATAAGACAAACCCAACATCCATGTCTCATCGGGATTCGAACCCGGACCATTTTAGGGCGTACGATCAGAGGCCATCGGTTAGACCACTGACCCACCGGGGCGGCCTTCTTGGATATAATGGCACATTAAGGGTTAAAACCGGCAGAGATCAATGCATCCGGATTAATTATTACAATACATAAGTAACAGCTGTTCCTTAAATCGAAAACAAGTGAATTAATTTCAGAGTCCAGCGGTATCAAACCGGAAGTAATTTTAGCTCGTCTTTTGTAAAAAAAGATTCTGCTTATGTTACCGGGTTGTCCGTCAGTCCGTGCGTCTGTACTCACGATATCTCTCCAACCATTAGTCCGATTGGAAAAATTATTTTTGCATTGGCAAGCTTGAAATATGCGAATGACGATCCCTTATTTCGTTTTTTTTTACGATGTAGAAATTTGCCGTTAGATGGCGTAAATGCAGAAGATTGTTGAATTCAAAAATACGTTTTATTCCACATATTTGCTTTTAAATATCAGATTAAAACAATTACTTTATATTTTGATTATATTTATGTCGAAGAGTATTTTAGATGTAGTTACTTTTTTCAAATTACGTATATATTTTCCGCTAGGGGGCGTAAAAGTAAACTACATTTTTCCGGATAACTCTTCTTCTAAAGCTCGGATTTGAAAAATGTTTTCTTCAGCGAATACACATCCTGATGGAAAATGTGTTGCATATAATTTAAAATTATTGGTAAAGAATACTTTGGCCACCGGGGGAGGAGATGGGGGTGTAAGATACATTTTTTGCTTCTGATTTATTTGCCATAAAATCTCAGCTTCTGAAATAACGATTGAAATTTTTTTTTTCGTGGACTGATGCCGCTTACATTAATAAATATTTTCGGAATATTCATTCTTAAAATATTCCACAGTTTCTCTGCCAGGAGGCGTAGGCGTATATCTTATTTTTGTCAATATCTCTACTTCTAGGAGTCCGATTTAAAAAATTCCTTCTTTGTTGGATAGTGTTTTTAGTGTGATATGTTGTTCATGTAATTTCAAAATGTTCAAGTAATTCATAAACTTTCCCCTAGGGTGGCGTAGAGCTAAATTGCATTTGCCCCTATATCGGTGTTTCTAAATGTCCGATTTGAAAAATTCTTTTTGAAACCGGATACAGCTCCTGATGGAAAATGCTTTGCGCATAATTTCAAATTTGTTTAATATATGGTTTGGCCACCACAGGGCGTAAGCCTTAATTTCCGCTCCTGATGTATTTGCAGCAAAATATGAACTTCTAAATTCTTGACTGAAAAAAACGTCGTTTGTAGACCGATACTTCTCATGCCGACACACCTTTTAGAAACATTTTCTTCTTAAAATAATGCATGGTTTCTACGCCAGGGGGCGTGGATGTATATCTTTTTTGTGTCAATATCTCTACATCTAGGAGTCCGATTTGAAAACGACGTTCTTTGTTGGATAGTGTTTGAAAACTTCCTTTTAGTGTGACAAGTTTTTCATATAATTTCAAAATTATCAAGTAATTCGTAGACTTTCTGCTAGAGGGCGTAGGGGTAAATTGCTTTTCCACCTGTACCTCTGCTTCTAAATCTCCGATTTGAAAACTTCTTTTTGCACAGGATACAGCTCCTGCTCGGAAATCCTTTGCACGTATTTTCTAATTTTTGTAAAAAGTGGTTTGCCCACCAGGTGGCGTAAGTCTTAGTTTCCGCTTCTGATGTACTTGCAGCAAAATATGAGCTTCTAAAATCTCGATTGCAAAAAAGTCGTTTGTTGACCGATTCAACTCATGTTGACAAACATTTTAGGAACATTTTCTTCTTGAAATAATACATGGTTTCCACGCCAGGGGACGTAGACATATATCTTATTTTTGTCAATATCTCTACTTCTAGGAGTCGGATTTGGAAAATTCAATCTTTGTTGGATAGTGTTTCCGATGCGAAATGTTTTTCCTATAAATTAGAAATTTTTAAGTAAACCATAGACTTTCCGCTGATGGAAAATACATTATCTACCAACAAGTAATTGGACACCCCTACAATCGACGATATCTGCTGTCCTGATACACGTCACGGCCGCCACCGTTAAATATCGTGTGGGAAACAACAACGCAACCAGTAGCATGCAAGATGCCACGCAGTTCGGAGCTCTCTGATTTCGAGAAAGGTGTAATTGTTGGGTATCACAAAAATAAATACTTCTATATTTTTATTTATGTACCGATCGCAAAGTACGTACATGTATAACGTGCAAATAGCGATGCCTTTGTTTATTCACTGAAGCCACGTATTTGGAGGATTTTTACGTACATGTGATTGAATAATTTCTGCTATCTCCGAAAAAAGTACAAAGGAAGATAGCCTTCTTGCACAATTTTTATGAAACAAAGATATTCAGAAAGTCTTCACTTACAGAACCTGCTGGCTTTAAGTGAACAACTGCTTAACCCCCTAAACCAGTAAACATCGCCTAGTACTGACTACTCGTACTCAACTTGACAAATAACAAAAAATGTGGGAGGAACATAATGCATAGATGAAATTTTTTTGCTTTGCGGGGTCGTTTCAGTGATCATTCGCTGTTAATATTGCGTTGCGATGAAGCTAGAAGAAAACATCTTTGCACTTTTATGGGGGATTACCTAGGAACCCAAGTGAATTTATCACTTTATGTTTTTGCAATAGGCTTTTAAACGTAAAATCAGTATTTTTAACACGTAAAAAAAATGACATTTATTCAGTAATAACTTTGCTATTCATAACTAAAGTATTCATTTCTATGTTCAGAGTTGATTCCATTCAAATTGCCTATCATTACACAGTTCTAAAATTTTCTGATATTTGTGTGCCTTCAAAAAATGTGTAATCATGAAGATATCGAAAGGAGCGCGCGATTTACACAAATCCTAGACTACGAATTCGTACAGTTTCATTGCAACTACGCTTAGATTAAATTACAACTAAACCAGTAATAGAAATGGAACTGAAGTGCCTTACAGCCATCAAAACATGCGGAGAAGCATCAAATAATATTATCTTCAAGAAACCTAATGAAAAAAGTTTGAGGCTTAGAATTATTGCCATCGCAATTTGTTTACATTTCAAAAGAGAGTCAGAGATTTTTTATATCAAACGCTGATATATGTTAAAACATTGCGGAGGCATATTGTAAGCTCTCTGGCATATTGGTATGTCCTGTTAAAGAAAAAATAAGCCTAATGTTAATTTTATAAAGATTTTTCTGATTCCGTAATGCATGAACAAACCCTAAAATCAAATTATGCCAACGTAAATCAACATAGCAATTGTTTCCATAGTCTCTTATTACCTACCATAGCAATTGTTTCCATAGTCTCTTATTAATTACCGTTTTAACTTCTAAAAGAAGGTATTACGAGGATATCGATGAATAATTGTTACCAATACAGTATGTTCAAATTTATGGTAAAATTTTAATGTACTGGCAAGTAACAATAAGATAAGTTACTTTGTTTTCGTAAAAATTATTGTAACGAAAAAAGTTTTCCGTTTGATAACAAATAAATTATGCTTTCTGTTCTGTTAAAATTCATATTATCTTATTTCAAGCAATTCTTAATATTGCGATCAGGAGTTCTGTAAGCATTCATTTATATCTGAACACGTCAGCTGAGATTCACTAGATATTTTTACTTTATTTCAAATTTAGGACATCTCACTGAATGATTTTTTAAAACTGGTTGTACAGTATTATAAGTGAAATCTATAAGTAGATTGAATAAAATTCCTATAGTAAAATTTATGTGATGGAAAAATTCTTAGAAGTTTTGCTTCCTTATTTGAATAAAATCTAATACACTCTATGACCATATATGCTCTCAAAATAACCAGAAATGTCCAGTTGTTACCATTGTTTTCACGGTGGGAGTAAAAGGGAAGCTTGGGTTCAATATACCCTACTCAAAATAATTAGGAGAGCATGTGACTTTGCCAAAATTATGGAAGCTGATCTTATGATAGCATACCGAAAGGTAGAAAACGTAAGACGAGGTTGACTTAGACAGCCGAATCATGTGTCCTTATGCAAATAGGCGTCTGTGATGTCAGAATGCATTAATCACAGATAGGGATAAAAAGGCAGATATTCCCGAAGCTTCGTTATTCAGCCTAGTTTCTTGTGGTACTTCGTTCCTTGAAGTCGATAATTCGACAAATATTTCAATATCATGAACTACCGAATCAACGGCGCGGAAAGCTTTTCTCAAGCTGGAAGCTGATCAGACACAGAGGATTTTTTCAGAATCCGTTCGAGTGTAAAGAACTGATATTTTTCGATTATGAACACGATTACAGCATACCAAAGATTTCGACGACGACAAGTTTAGAACCATCCGCGTTAAACTGCAGCAAGCGAGAGATGACGACGACCGTTGTCTATTGATAGCTGTCCCCCGGAAAAGTCAGTAAATTGTTAATGAGCTCCAGTGAGACCTTCTAGTGTTAACATAACACAGGTTGCCAACTCTGACCATCCGCACTCGCCTTCACCAATGTGGCATTGTGCAAGGAGACCATTGGTGTATGTTCCCTTAACCACCAGGCATTGTACGCCCCGTAGAAGCTTGGGTGAGGAACATCGTATTTAGGGACACTAAAAATAGAGTCAAGTTCTTTTCTCTGAGGACTCGAGATTTATTCTAGAGTATGACATTTGATGAGTTCTTATCTGGAAGGAACAGGGTACGCGCAATAACCTATATTTTGTGCAGGAAACGTCCTTTTACGGCGGATATGGATTGATGGTTTTAACCGACATAAGTACCACTGGAGGTACGGACCTATACGTCATCTAAGAACGGCAGACTGACGACCCAGAGATTTAGAGATAAGATTCTCAGACCTATTGCAGACATGAACGATTTATCTCTCGCGAACGATTACGCTCAAACTCATAGAGTTTGTTCAGAAGACAGCATACTTTGAGAAGAAGGAATCGAGCGTATATAATATCCAACAATCTCCCATAACTGAAATTGAATTTTTTCATTCCTGGGAAGCATTTAGCAGACGAATTGCAGCTCTGCCGGGAAAGCCGTTGAGATTTCGTGAGATGGGTCTAGCCTTCACTGAGGAATGGCGAATGTATCACAAAATCCTCCACCATAACCTTATCAAATCCATGCCACATAAGTGTGCAACGGTCTTATTCATACGAAAGAACAACATACCCTACTCGAATTTTTCAACCTTCAAAATGGAATTTTGTTCTTGTTGTACAGGTATGCATATTGTTGAATGTTGTATGATGAGCATTAAATTATATTATTGCGCAAAAATTCGCTAAATTCCTTTCTCTTAACCACATTACTAAAAATTCGACATAAGTAACGTGAATCATAGTGCAAGTTATGAGCAAAGGTACATTACACAGGAAGACTGCTCACTGGCAGAAGAAACGTTTGCGTGCAGGAAATAATATTTCTCGTTGTGGCCATGAATATAAATGACATCACCAGCTTCAGTTATGTGACCAAACAGACGCGAGAAAGTATGGTCTACTGTGAAACATGGTTCCGTCAGCATTCAGTTCGTCGTGAAAGAGGAAATTCCGGCTGCTCATATTCACCATAGGCTTCAGTTTTTACATGAAAATGCGTGTACGTATGCCAGCACTGTGAGAAATTGGGTGAAATATTTTGAAGATAGCTTCATAGTCATTGACGATCATTCTGATTGTCAATGACTGGGAAGAAATCTTTAACAATTGACGATATGTCGCATTGAAACAGACTATACAGAAAGAAACAAGAAAGGGTTGATGCTTAATTCATGATGACAGACGTGTGACAGTGAAGAAAATTGCGGCGAATGTGGGCATAGAACACCGTGCAGTTCCGGGAATGATTATCAGCTTGAAATATCGCAATATGTATGTCCACAATGTCCAACGCTTAGTGACAGAACACCACAAAGGCCATCGCCAAAGTATCTCGTCACAACTGTTGGACCGATATCCTAAACGAAGGGACTCATTTTTCGCAAAGTATTACGGCAGGTCACGAAAGTTGGTTCCATTATTTCGAATCTGAAACAACACACCAGAGCATGTGACGGCGTCATTACTATTCACCAGCAGGAAGAAGCCTATGACACTTGCGTCAGCTGCAAAAGTGGTGGGAACTGTCTTTTGTGACGCAGACGGGTGCACTTGTGTTGATTTTTTTAAAGTTTGAAAAAATCGTAAATGCAGCTCGTTATGTCAAAAACATTAGAAAAGACTCTCCATTGCGTGATAAACGATTTCCAGCACGACAAAGCTAGGCCCTACTTTGCCTATTTGTCCTTGAAGAAAATTTAGAAATTCGGATGGAAACCTTTACCTTACAATGCTTACAGTCCATATCTGCCTACTTCCGTTTATTAACAATTAGGTGTACAAAATTTTTTTAAAGGAATTTAAGGCAAAGCAACATGTAATTTGAGAGAAAACGACAATAACTTTATGAAACGAAATATGCGCCGTCATTATCAGTCACCTTCCGCCATCGGTCGGGCAGCTGAACGATTCCAGCAATGAAGAATGTTTCGTCGTGCGAGACTATGATGTGATCAACCCATTTCTTCACTTCAACATATGTCCGGAACCGTACAGCAAGCAAACAATGTTGTATCGATTAGAATAAATTATAGTCTGAAATGGCAATGTCGGAACTATACGCCGGGGGCTCCAAAATGTCCCAGCCAAACGTCAATAACGGTTCCTTGACCGATTTCGCGAAATGCGGTCTAGCGTTGTCATTCAGTAATTTCACGATACGCAATCATTTGCCTGTGAATACACGTTTGCGGCAGATTTCCTGGTCAAATCGCAGCAATTGTTTCCTGTGGTGATCAGCAGTAACAGTTGACACTGTTTCAATGGTTCATAATAGAGAACACCCTTCATAACCTACCAGATACACAGCAGAAATTCCTTGGAGTGAATAGTGCGTTTCGGTGTCGATGTCGTTGCTTCACCGGAGTCTTCCCAGCGTTTTTTGCGTTTGGAATTATCGTACAATATCCACCTTTCATCACCCGTAAAGATTCTCCATAGGAAAAACTTTCTGTGTTGTTTATTAAACGGATTCAAACACATCACGACACGCACATTCCTGTTCCTTTGGCTCAGGTCATGTGGCACCCTATTTCTGTTTTTCTGAATCTTTCTCAGTGCGTGTGAACGATTGGTAATGGTTTGTTGAGTTACTTTAAGTTGTTCAGCTAGTTGTTTTGCGTTTCAGACGAATCTTCATCCAGCAATGCTTGCAGTTCCTCATGTGCAACCTTCTACGGGGCGCCGCTACGTTCTCGATCGTTAACACCAAAATCATCTGCTTGAAACCGCCTAAACCAAAACTCACACGTCCTTTTCAATACAATATTCTCCCCCAGAACAGACCCAATCGATACACATGCTTTTGCAGAAAGTTTTGCTAAATGATATTCGTAACGAATGCGGTGTCGAATAAATGCAGTATCGCTTTCCATCTTTAACATATCGATGTACAAGTGCGTTTGACTGTTTGGACAACTTCTGTGTCACTTTTTATAATGTGGCCCAGTTACGGTCACATGATAACAACTCCCGGGAATGTCGGATATGTAAATTAGCTGTATATGTCACAAAAGAAACGCTTTAAAACTTATTTCTACGGCTAATATTTGGATATGTGCACGACCACAACCACGCCCTACACTACCATAGTACGGAAATACTGCAACAAACCGTACGTCGATGTCTTTGTTCAACTGGGGCAGACCTTTTCTTCAAGAGCATCAAAACTGGGGAAAATGTTCTAAAGAAATAGGAAATTTGTAGAAAATATATTAGGATATGTAAATTAAAGTGTTTTGAATTTTTAAATAATTAGAACTTCAAATTGTTAAAACATTGCTGCTTATTAATTTCAGTGTAGCCTTCGTAGGTATCATTGTTTCAAACAACACTATTTTATCAATTATTACTGAACCATGATCCTCAATTAAGAGCATGTTCTGAAGGCTGATCATTATCAAATATAAATTAAACGGTTTACAGTAACACATTTTAAAATTTAATTTTATATAGCTTATGCTCTCAAACAAACTTAAAATATTGCTTATTTTAGACATTCTTAAGGACATAATATCGTCAATGAATTTTGAAAAACCTCTTCGAACATTCTCCTTGCAACCCAGACGCAGGTTACCACATGGTGAGATAAGAATTTTATTTTTTAAACAATTTATTTCTTATTAAAATAAAAATAATACTATATTACTGAACGCTGTGGATTATTTTGAATGTTCCCTACATTTGAGTTTATTGTGTATGTAGAAAGGTAAAAATACAAGTCTACTGAAAGCAAACAATTTGATAAAATGCCGCCTTATGCACCATAAAATCTTTACTAGCTAAAAACCACATAGGTCAAAGCATACTATGAACATGAGAACTTTCTAACTGGGTACCAATTCGTCTTTAGATGTAATCACATGTGACGCAACGGCAAGAAACAAACGATTATAAATACAAAAAAAAAAAAAAAAAAAAAAAACACAGCGTGTCGTAAGCAGTGTATAGAACAGACTGTCCAACGAATTCACAAAGATCCACAAAGGTTGACACACAATTAAAAGATCTTAACATTAATCATAATCAATGTTCGGATTGCCACACACACTCTTCCACCAAACACTTCCAGGGGAGGGGAATTACCGAAGGGTAATCGTCATTACAGCATATGCGTTTAAATTTTTGTATGATAAGTCCTTCCGCAAACAGGAAACACGATTTAAGTCTACGTGCACAAAGGAACTTGGCTTCGTTCCAAAGCCGCAAATGTGTGCCGCTCAGGCATAATTGTGACAAAGCTGTAGTAGCAGAACACGACTTCACATTATACTTATGTTTAGTAATCCTGCAACCAAGATTGCGGGATGTAGAGCCCACATATATCAAATCGCTTTCGCCTGGTTCAAGGGCTTTTAGGATAATGTAATACACCCCATAACAGGATTCCAAAGGCGTTGTATCCCTGTCGGTTTTGATAATGGACAAAATATTTATAACACCAAAACCAACTCCGTGTTTTTTACAAATATTCTTGAAAATGATGTTTACACATGGGATATACACTGAAGAGCAATTGATTTAGAGACCGTTCGCGTTATGCAAATGTGGCGCTGTGGGCGGCTCTGTAAACAGAAACGATATAACGTACGCAGCGATCCGACAATATAAGGAGTGATGCGCCGGGAATCAGTAAGAGTCGGACGCAGTATGGCTAAGAAAAAGGTTCTAAGCGCATTTAATCGTGGGCAAATTGTCAGTGCCCGACGAATGGGTCACTCCATCTCGAAAGTCGTGCAGGCACTGGGATTTTCACGATCCACTGTGTCAAGCTTGAACCGTGAGTATATCGAATCCGGTAAAAGAACCCCTGCAAGGGCCAACTGCCGTGGATAACAGCGTGTAGATGAGCGGAGTCATCATCCGCTAGCTCGCATTGTAACAGCGGATAGACGGGCCACAGTGCAAGAAATCACTCGGCAATTTAACGCTGGTGCACAAATATGTGTAAGCAGTCACAAAATCCAGAACCATCTCCTCACTATGGGGAACAGAAGCTTTCGTCCCACGAGCATACCGCTGCTGACTGCACATCACATGGTGCACCTATTAGCATGGGCGCGGGAACATCGCCACTGGACTCTAGACACGTGGAAAACTTTTGCCTGGAAAGATGAGTCGAGGTTCACGTCAGAACATACGGATGGCAGGATACAAGTACGGCGCAAACCACATGAAACGATGGATCCTTCTTGCAAGCAGGAAACTCTTCAAGCTGGTGGGGGTGACATTCTCGTCTGGGGACTGTTTACGTGGACTGAAATGGGACCTCTGGTACGTGTGACATCGTCCAACACAGGCCAACGTTACCGGGATATCCTGGACAACCATTTGCTCCCCTTTGTGCGTCTTCAACATCCCACTGGGGACCTCATCCTGCAGCAAGAGAATGCACCATGCCATCGCTCCCGAATTGCATCCGAATGGTTGGATGAACACTCCACCGACGTGACATCGCTTTCTTGGCCAGCAACGTCACCTGACCTCAATCCGATCGAGTACATCTAATATGCTATCGAGAGAGATGTTCGATGCTCTGACCTTCCTCCATCAAATCTTCGTGAACTGTTGGAGCTTTTTCAGTGGCCGTGGATCCGTATGGCTTTCCAGCGCTTCCGGTGTCTTGTCGAGTCCATGCCGAGACGAAGCGCCGCCGTCATCGGGTCGAAAGGTGGTGCTACACGTTACTAGACAGATATCTCTAATTTTATTGCTCTTCAGTGTACTGTAAAGAAGTGACCTACCTAATGGAACTGCGTTCCTTAGCTAAGGTTGAACCAGAGGGAGTCAACAAATGATAAAATAGCCTGTGAACATCTAAAGAGGGATTACCATACAGGGCGGCTAGTTGTCTGATCCTTCAGAATTCAGTATATCGAAGTTGTGGTGACGAAGAATGTGTAACGGCTCTTCGGATCAGAAAATATAAAGATGAAAATATCTGACTATTATGGTGAGACGAACTGAAGGGGATCAACGTAATATCAGAGGACGGTTTTGAGAATACAGAATCAGATAGTGCATTGGTGTCGGCGTCCCATCGAAGCAGAAAATCCAGGAAGGGTAAAGATAAATCATTTTCACGTTCAAACGTGAAAGAAAAGGACGGATATTTGGCTGAAAGGCAATCAACAAAACTATTGAGTTGAGAAAGGGGCAGTCAAAAAAATCAAAATGTCAAAATGTCAACAACGTATCGGAGATATAGCAAGGGTTTTCCCGGAGCTGAATCTTGGACGCTCTCTTCCAGGGTCTGTAACAAAATTTCTGCAAGGGCTAGGGACAAAGGGGACTCCATCGGACACCCTCTATTTGAGGATATAGTGAGGTTGCCAAACCTGAAATATGACCTAGAGTTTAGAAGCCGAAGCGAACACGGAATGGTTTGAATTTGGGTGGGGGTGTATGAACCGAAGGTGGTGAGCTTTGATTGAATAATTTTGTGGACATCCAAAACAGGAACGCTGGGAAATAGTGAAGTGACGTCAATAGATAACAAATCAAAGGGAATGGTGATGGGGAGCAAATACTTGATATTGAATAATGTTTGAAAACAGCTGGAAATTGAAAACGAAGATGAGGTGGTCAAAGGGGCAAGCAACTTAGCTAAAGCGCTCTCGAGGGGCATGGTGGGTCTGGAGTGGGAAGACACCAAAGGGCGTACTGGAAAGCCTTTTTTATGTGTTTTGTCCCATATCTGTACCCTCCTTTAGGTCCTAGGTTGTCCGAAAAGCTCGGGCACCCTAGGACCTAAAGGAGGGTACAAATATGGTACAAGACAAGCAGGAAAAGAATCCAAAGTTTTTAGCTTGCGGGGGCAAACAATGGAAGCTTAAGTGGAATCATTCTTGCACAAAGTGGCGGGAATGTTCGAAATAGCAGTCATCATTTTTTGATAATAATCCGATCTGTTCAAAATGATGGCTTCAGCAGTCTTATCAGCATGAACAATTGAAATATCCGGGTTCTTTTTGAGCAAATCAAGTTGCTTTTGTTCGTTGAATGTTATAGTTCAGAGGAATGGTTGTCCGGAAGCGTTCTGTATGACACGATTAAATCCTCTTTCTCTCAATCCAGAAACTATACGCTGATTTTCCTATTTGTTGAAAAACACTTTACTTACAACCATAGAAAAATAAAAATAAATAAAACTAACCTCTTGTAAAATATTTAATCGTAAAAACTAAACTGAAGAAAATTTATGAAAGAAAAATATAACCTGAAGAAAGTTTATGAAAGAAAAACTGATCTGGTAAAAAATTGTGAAAACAGATATTGAGTTTTGGAGAAATGATTGTTTAAATTTTTTTACTTTAAGGAAAAATGAGCGATTCAAATATTGACTTTTAGTTGGATGGCATTTCCTGTGTTATTCTATGAGATTTTTGCAATTATAAAAAAAGGAAAATTTAAAAAACCGCCCTCTTTGTAAAAACAACAAAACCATTTTTGACTTGCTGAAATTTATTCGAGTCAAAAACGAACTTTGTGAAAAATGAACTTTTCAAATATTTACCTGACAATTTCAAGAAAGAAACTGACCCGAAGAAATTTTATGTAAGAGAAAACTAACGCCAAGAAATTTCATGAAAGAAAAAACTGATCTGCTGAAAATTTATGAACTCAAATTTCGCCTTTTAGAAAAATGAACGTTTCAATGCCAGCTTTTATAAAAATAATAATGATTTCGTAAATGCTTTCTGAAAGACTTAGCTTGCTCTCACCTTCGAAGTGGATATGATCGAAAATAACATTTGTATGTATAAACTCATTTTGTTAAGACTTTATGAATTGTTCACGCTATTCTTCACTAGTGCATTGTTCACTGTACTGTTCTAAGATGTTTAGTTATTGTTTTGGAAAAATAACTTCTTAGATTAGAGGGAAAATGTTTGTATACAAGGTGAAGCATTAAGAACATCATTGCTGTGGAACTATAGAATTTGATGTGGCAAAGACATGAAAGCAAGGAATTGATGATGTTCGTTTCAGTGTGGAGACTTCTTGATGTTTGTTCGTTTATAAGAATCAAGAGAAAGCATGTTTAGAATACGATTGACTGTTCTCTATGTTCAAGACTAATGTGTTCCTGAAGTAATTAAATAAATGGTGTGATCGTATCTCAGAAAACAGATGTGATAGAGATAGTCTATTTAAAACGAATGTAAAAGGAAACGAAAGTTAACGCCTAGAGGAAATAGAGCAG
Organism: Macrothele yani; assembly: GCA_039090855.1. Taxonomy (NCBI): domain Eukaryota; kingdom Metazoa; phylum Arthropoda; class Arachnida; order Araneae; family Macrothelidae; genus Macrothele; species Macrothele yani. The sequence continues at coordinate 93,731,545 of CM077033.1, read as the reverse complement.
ACCTTGGTGTTTTCACATGTACGTGTGATATCTGAGATGTTAGAACTGGTCAGTGAGTGAATGAAATATACGCAAAGTTTTGATCAATGGAAATCGTTAAATTCACGAAGTTATTGAACCTCTGAGGAAAGTAGACCCCATTCTGTAAGCATCACGTTAGTAACGAAAGATTGTAGTAATTTTAACATGTGTTAAATTTCCGCGTATCCATCTTTAAACATAAGCACGATTCTCTATGAATTGTTATTCTAACAGAATTCAATATTCAACCTAAAATCGTTTCAACTTCCGGAAGAGGTGGTCTTCAGTTCAGTACTGCTCCATTTTCCACCCTGTTTTATGAAACTTTCATGTTTTCGGGAAATTGTATTATCAAGGAATTACAACTTCAGTTATTTATACAAATCGAAATATCAGATTAACATAAACGGAAAAAGTCATATGGGAATTTAATGGCAAATGATACATGTCGCTAAAAAAAAAAAAAAAAAAAAAAAAAAAGAATCCGTCTCTCACACATGACTTATACAGAAAAAGAACAAAAATACAGCACGATGCCCAATTCGTTCTCCGGCATCTAGAAATTTCGGCGGACCCTTGTTTCCAAAAATCACTTTACACTCATCAAAGTTGTGTCCTAACTCTCAATGAAATTCTGTCATTGCCAACAAGGGCGCAAATCTAAATCCCTTCCTCTCGGCTCTCTATTTGTTCCCGAATTCCCATTAATGTAAAATAATAACACACAAACGAAAAAGTCCACTGTCACTGTCCACCACTGTACGAGGCACGTGACGTCATGCAAGCAACTTCGACAGCGCGCTCTCTCTCACTCTCGCGTTATCTCCCCCTTCCGTCCCTCACCCCCAGCCGATAGCAGCTTCGCTGCTCTCGGCTCTTTCTGTTCTCGTATCCCCACTTATATCCTACTACTTTTATCTTTTATCACGGAGTAAAACAGAATACATCATCTTACACGTGCTACTAAATTTATATGCAAATCCGTTTATCCAATCATCTGTGTAATGGTAGACACACCACGGCTAAACATTTAATTTACTGTCAATGCAATAATAAAAGAACTAAGCTTAGGAAGAGAACTAACCTTTGCAACCTTAGAAAACACAATCCATGGTAATCATTTTGTCTTTTATTACGGAATAAAACAGAATACATCATCTTTCACGCAATACCAAATGTATATGCAAATCCGTTTATCCAACAATCTGTGATAATGATTTTATCACAGATTGTTGATGACGCACCACTGCTATCCAAGAATCTGTGTAATGGTAGACACACCACGGCTAAATATTTAATTTACTGTCAATGCAATAATAAAAGAACTAAGCTTAGGAAGAGAACTAACCTTGGGAATCTTAGAAAACACAATCCATGGTAATCATTTGATCTTTTATCGCGGAATAAAACAGAATACATCATCTTTCACGTACTACTAAATGTATATGCAAATCCGTTTATCTAACAATCTGTGTAATGGTAGACGCACCACTTCTGAATATTTAATTCACTGTCAGTGCAATAGTAAAAGAACTCAGCTTAGGTAGAGAACTAACCTTTGCAACCTTAGAAAACACAGTCCACGGTAATTATTTTAGATTTTGTCACGGAATAAAACAGAATACATCATCTTTCACGCACTACTAAATGTATAGGCAAGTCCGTTTATCTAATAATCTGTGTAATTGCAGACAACCCACTGCTACATATTTAATTTACTCTCAATGCAATAGTAAAAGAACTAAGCTTAGCAACAGAACTAACCTTGGTAACCTTAGAAACCACACACCATAGTAATGATTTTAACTTTTATCACGAAGTAAAACAGAATGCATCGTCTTTCACGTGCTACTAAATTTTTACCACATTAATCAATGTAAATGTTGATACTACTAAAATCGAAAACTGGAAGCTAAATATTTGATCTCTATCTTATAGTACACACAGCATATAACTCTTTTTGCAATAGCTGTATTTGTATATATTGGTTTACTAATTGTCTCTGACATTTAATTTTATCCGGATTTTACAGTCAGCAATTTACGTATTAAAAAAGGAAAGTATAAAAATTATTACTTGGTTTGAGATTTAGGTTTAGTTTTGTGTTCCGTTTGAAAACTCACCACCAATCCCTGTGCCCCTATAGGTGGTGGAAACGGCACATCCGTAAAATCAAAAATTTTGTGTCAAATCGTGCAAGCAAATGTACCCCAAATGTATACCCGAAATGCTGTCGCTAGGGGAGAGGAAGACAAGCTGATCATTTCTTACTTCCGTACAAAGGGTAAGATTCGTTACTTTTTTCAGTTCGATTTAAAATTCTGTCTCACAGCGCTGTTGTTGCATCTGAAGATTTTATTTAAACAAAATGGATCTTATAGTGTTATCCGAAACTTCAAAAGGCAAGCTTTATGCGTTCTTCAATGGATTTTTGATTTATACAAGACAAGAATAGGTTCTGCTTAACATTTTTTAATACGCCAGTTGTGTAACTGCCCGTTCTATGCCAGAAAAACACGAGAAGGAAAGTCGTTAGATTATGAAGTCATGTTATTAAAACTACATAATGGAACATTGTTGACGACGTTAAAATGAAATGATATAACAATTATAGTGTTATTGATTAATGTTCATAAGTATACTATGTTTCAGCCACAATTGATTAAGTCTCGTACGGCGTAATGATATTTTAAATAATTCGGACTATTTAGTAGAAAAATGAATATTTTGGAATTGAAATATAATCTATATCTTAATTTCATATAAAGGGGGCCAGGTGAAATGGATCACACCGGCATCTTCTGGGAACTAGGGAGATAAATTCCTTTTTGTACGCGACTGACACAAAAACGGTATGGCTGAAGGAAATCACAAATACGATGGGTAATTAACATTACATTTGTACTGAAGTAACGCTGAAATTTTTATGAACAGAAATGCCATATCCTGATCTTCCAGCAAACAGGGAGGAGAATGGCGTTAGAACCTCAGCTCCTATATTGAAGCCCGCACGGGGATAACTGGTTTTCCAGTTATTTGGGGAGCGGCGCCCCCACGGCCCGAGCTGACCTTGTGACTGGTCAACATCTGATGTCATGCCACCGCTTGTTTTTTGTTTCGGTGCTGTTGGTGTTTGCAGGGACGGCTGTTCATCCAGCTGTTGGGGAGTTGCGGCCCCACGATCCCTAGCTGGTCTTGTGTCTCGCTTTTTCGTTTTTATTTATTTTCTCCACTGGCTAGTTGCCCGTGTTGTATTCTCTACCTAATCGCTACCACGTTATGTACTAACACCCCGGTCTTGTGGTTTTGTTACCCTCCACCACTAACTGTATTATATTAACCGCTCAGTTCGTAGGTTGCTGAGATTCCGTTTAGGTTCCCTTCCAGGATTTGTCTTCTTTGGATTTCTTTTTTTCCTTTTAGCTGGTTTGGGTGCTAGACCTACCTGCATGTTTGCCGCGTGCGGTGACCCGTGAGGCGGAAATGGGATGTCTGGCGGCTGAGGTCGCAGGAGACCGGTTAAGTGCCTCCTGTGTACCAACACTCCTCTTCGACCCCGGCTTCGCTGTAAACGGGAGGCTAGAGACTAACCCACTTCTAGTCAGAAGTCATGTACCAAGTTGTGTACAGGGCTTTAGCGGCTTTTTTGTCGTATGGCACGGCAGGGTGAGCCCGGGGGCTGTGGGATCATGCCAAAGGTGTTGGCATGAGGGTACCAGGAGGCCGAAGTGTCCGCCGAGTGCGTGTGATCACAGCCAACGGACTATATCTGCAACGTATAAGCTCCAGAACTGTGTCCAGCGTCCTTTTCTCGGCTTGCGGACCTCCAGTTCTCCCTTGTAGGGCTCGGTGGTGGGTGGAGTAGTCTGCAGACGAATCTTCCTCCTTTTTCCATGGGTAAACACAAGAACAAGAACTCCAAATTTAAGTCATCTGAGTAACTGATCGTTGACACAGACTCTCCTTCGTCTTCTCAACCTACCAAGTCTCATGCCCTTAAACGGTCTTTAGACCTTGACCTGGACCAAGAATGTGGAACCTCTTCTTCGGCAGCTGTACCAGTCGCTCCGAAGCGTCGTCTCCCTCGATTGCTGTGACTACGCATGTTACACACTTACTTGTAGAATTCATCGATCCGAATGAGAGACTGTCCACCAGATCTCCCTTTTTCATTTCTAAAGCTCTGGACGCTGCGGTTGGCCCCTTGAAGTCTGTGAGGAAGCTTCGCTCTGGGGACCTGCTTGTCCAAACTTGCAGTGTTTCTCAGAGTAACACTTTTCTGCACCTCACTAGTCTTCAAGGCATTCCTGTAAAAGTGACACCTCACCCGTTTCTTAACACCTCTCGGGGTGTTATTTCGGAGTTTGATCTCTTGCCATGCAGTGAGGACGAATTGGTGACTGAACTTGCGGATCAGGGTGTTCTTGCTGCACGTCGTATGATGTTCCGGCGTGATGGCTCTTTGATTAAATCTAAAAATGTAATCTTGACTTTTAACTCCCCCAAAGTTCCGATCGAAATCAAGGCTGGCTACTTGGTCTGTGGTGTTCGCCCGTACATTCCCAGTCCTCTGCGCTGTTTCAGGTGCCAGAGGTACGGGCATTCCCAACGTTTCTGTAAGAGTTCCGCTCGTTGCGCAAATTGTGGCTCCAGTGAACATGACGTCGAAGGTTGCACTTCTGCGGCCTCCTGTGTTAACTGTGATGAGGCCCATGCAGCTTACTCCCGTACCTGTATGAATGGAAGGACGAGATGGCGATCCAGCGCCTCAAGACCCTGGAAGGCCTCTCTACCCTGCTGCCAAGGCCAAGTTGGGTATACCCACCACCCGACAGCGTACTTTTGCCGCAGTAGTTCAGTCTCTGCCACAACCCGTGCAGCCCTTTGTTCCGCGCCCTGTAGCTCTCGCCGCCCTTGCCAAGCGATCTACAGCTGACTAAGCGACACAGGTGTTTTTCCCCGAGCTCCAGATTTTTCGAATACCTGATTCTGGGCCTTCTCTTTTGAAGCCGACCATCTCTTCCAGTTTCCAGCCGAAAGTCTGCACGTGCGGCAGACACGGCCCTCAATCCGCAAAGGTGTGCAGTGTCCATCCAACTGTCGCGGTCCGCCTGACCAACATTGCAACTGTCTCGGCCTCAGCGAGGTCCCCACCCTCAACCAACATTATAGAGGATCATAGGGGGGAGGAGAGTGACAGTTCGTCCCCAGCCTCAACCAACATTGCAGAGGAACATGGAGGGGAGGAGAGTGACAGTTCGTCCCCGCCCTCTGCCAGCATTGCAGAGGAGTGTGGGGGTAGGAGAGTGACGGATCCTCCCCCTCCTGGTGAATCATCCTTTGTGTAGTTGTGTTTACTGATAATCATTATATTAGTTAATTAATAAATAAATACATTTTTATATAAACCTAATTAACTAACGTGTCTTCACAGCTTTCATCATCCTCTTTTCCAACTTTTACCAAGCCTGTCTGCTCTTAATCCTTTTCCCCGCTTTTAAACATCTGTAGCTGATAGTTCTTTCTCTGGCGCTCTTTGGCCAAACCTGGCCCTTGCGCCATTAAAATTAATCAACCAACCAACCAACCAACCTATATTGAAGTTCGGTCTCAGAGGTTTTGGCTTTCGGAGCTACATTGGCGGTAGGAGGAGCTATCTAGGTTGAAAGGTCGGTGTTGTATTTTCTGTTTCCAAACTAGCTGTTGATTACCCTGATTCTGGGTACCTTGCAAGTGCGTTAAGCGCACAGCATATGTGTGTCTTTCAAGCAATAGAATATTGTAAGCATTTCATTTACCGAAGATTTTGCGCAATTGTACAAATCACAGCAGTAGTTCTTGACTTATACGAGATATTGTACGTAAGAGGAAGAAATACACTTTTCTCAGCGCATGAGCATTCAGCAGATCTCCTACTTGACTTGAGATGCAATTTCAAAGATCCAGTTTCTTCTTAGTTCCAGCATGTCGTCATCTTTACTAAATGGCAGTGTCTAAAGATCATTATGTCTTAGTTGTATTTCATGGTTTTCAAGAGTTATGGAGGAACTGTCTAAAACGTTGGCAACAGAGTTATTTCGTGTTCCATATTGATGGCAACAACTTTTTTCATTTTCCTGAATATATATATATTCTGCCTAGGAATTGCTTATTGATGCAAATTATTATTAATGATGCAAATAAGGTGAGTTGGAGCACTTCTCTATTTGCGTACTAACAGGATTACTCTTTTAATTACTCGTTTGCAAAAAGAGAGATGATGGAAAGCACCTTGATGTCAAAATCGATGTCCATGAACGTGCCAAGTTTCTGGCATGATCCTGGTCATAGCCTTATGCGGTTATGATGGTATGAATAGGTACAGAAGCCGTAATGTAACCGACCAAATCCCGCTGAAGAACAGAAAGCGTCATTTTAAGCATTTTCTTTTACAATAAGACTCTAAGAATGTAGTTCGCTTTTTATGGTATTGGTTAAGACAAGGCCTTTAATTAGGCTGCCTTTGGAAGCTCATGTTAGGTAAGTGCAAGCAGTTTTGCCCAAGGTGACTCGAAATTAATTTCGTCAGTGGGACAGTCAGTTATATTTGTATCTAATGTAAGCGATTCTTTGGAAAAAATGGGTTATTGACTTTCGATGAACGAAAGAAACTTTCCCCGCTGATGTTTAGTTAGACTCTCTCAAAACGTTTCGCACGACTCTCCCGAATATCTTCATACTTAAAGAGAAAGGTTAATAATTTCTGCCCGCATTGTTTGCTTGGTAAGCTTCTTTTATCATAATGCTCATCCAGAAATACTTCTGCAAATCGTTTACAACGTATATTCTAAATCATCAATAACTTCCAATCATTAATTTAACATTTTCGGTTAACTAAAACAACTTGCAAACAGACAATACGATAGTACAGATTTTATTTCATATTCGATTCACGAAAATGAATTCAGACAATAAATTAAGCAAGGTTTCGCATAGAATCTTTAAGTTTTGGTTTACTTAGAAAATTTCGATGAAACATATACTCACTGACAATGAAATTTGAATAACCTAGAAGAAAACATGCTACAGCCGCTAAATTTTGCAAATAACTAGAGTGAATATTGGCATGCAAATAATCCTCGTTCTGTGCGAGTGCGCATGACCACACACCCTGTGGTGGCTCGACAAGCACGAACCGACAGCTTTATAAATCGGCATGTAATCGATCCCCATTAAAGCAAAGAGCACCGGCCGACTCAAGCAATAGTACACAAGACTGCCGGGTAGATGCCTGAGACGTCAATTTTCGCAACTTATGGACTTTGAGAGACAACTGAGCATCCGGATGAAGACCGAAGAGTTCTAGCGGCGACGTATAGCCCGCCACGTGGATCGTTCTGACCGTACCGTTGGACTGTGTTGAGAGCGGTGCACACGTGACGTTACTGCCACACGGCGGAATGGCTCAGGTGGCCCATGAGGACCACCGGAAGAGATAAACGACGGATCGTGCGCCAGACGCGAACGTATCCCACATAGACATGGTCCACTATAGAGGAAGATGTAGCGGCTCTATGTGCCTTCGGATCATTTTCTGGCGCCTCGCGGAAGCAATTCTGCCATCACAGCGCAGCTTACGTGTGCATCCGATAACACCGGAACATCGCCGGCTCCGTGTGCTGTGGTGCCAGGCCAGAGATACGCGCAACGCCACAAACTGGCGACGTATGGTGTTTAGCGATGAGTGCCACTTCGTTTTGGAGACAGATAATCATCGTGGGTGGGTGTGGAGTTCCCGGAGTTAACGGCACATTCCCAACCTTGCTATCGAGCGCCACACTACACCCAATGCAGGCATTATGGTCTGGTAATCCAGTGTCTACGATAGCCGACCAGCTCTAGTAGGGGTACGTAGATCATTAACGGGCCAGCGGTATGTGGAGGAAATCCTACGGTCTCATGTTCTCCCATTCTTGGCCAGGATTACAGGTGCAGTATAATCCCCGCCCGCATACAGCTCGGGTTGCCCAGTACTTTCTGCGTCATGTCCAGACATTCCCTTGGCTTGCCCGCTCCCCAGACAGTTTCCCTATTGAGCTTGTGTGGGACCAGTTGAAGCGATAGCTGCGGCAGTGTTGCAGCAATACGTGTGGGCCCGTATGCAGCAGGACAACTTCAGGCGTCTGTTCGTCTCCACGCCGGACCATATAGCAGCATGTATCGCCGCACTAGGAAGTGCGACGCCAGTCTGCGTGCCACAGATCCCTATGTAATTGTTCTACAGCACTGTTTTTGCCATCAAGTGCATCATTCATCTGTATCATTACGTCCAAAAATTTCAGTTCAATCCGATACTTCTTTCTTGGTGCGCAAATTTCGTTGTGTGTGAATGTAATATGTTTCTCCGGTATCTGCGATTTTTGTTTCAAGCTCTCAGGAATTATGTTGAACAGAATTAATTTAATGAAAATTACTTCATTTTGGATAGGATATTCTAAAACTGGTTTGCCAGATATGCATATCATACATTTCTCTTAGCAGAAATGCTGCTCAGTTCCTGCGTGGTGTTTTAGAATCCATGAAATATAAACTACTTAAGTTCTTTTGTCTATGAATGTCCTATATGCAATTAATTTTTATCTAAAACGCTTATTAAACCTGAAGCCGTTTGCAAATGTAAAGCAAATGCGCAGTCAATGAAATAGATCTTCATTGTCAACTTTTTTTATGTAGCTGGATCATTTTAGCATTGTTCCAATCCTCAGGAACCTTCCCTTAATTGAGACATGTAGTGAAAACTTAGGCGAGAATATTTTCTGTTTCTCAGCTTTAATCTTGTATAATGTCCACGGTAGTTACATCTTCTCCTGGAGCTTTTTTCCCGTTTCATGTTCGTAATTACATATGTAACGTCTGGAGTGAAATTGGGATTGTTACCTTTCGTAATGTCTAGAGCAGATGTATCATATTTTTCATATAGTTTGAGCTGAAATCTTTCACCCTTTTCAAAATCTCGCCTCGATTTCTTGTTACAGTGCTATCTTGTTTTTCCAGTGCCATAATACGTTTTCTTCCCTTACGGAGATGCTAATTTTTTTCAGTTACTTTCCTATCTAGTTCCCATTTAAATTTCCTTATACCTTCAGTGACACTTTTTCGGACTTTCTTCCTTCCCTTTATATATTCCACTTAGGTAGTGACATTTTAATTTTTTGTCCTCATCTGCCTCTTCTTTGGAATCATCATTTTTGTTTTTCATGATATTTTCTTGTTCTCAATCCCCACACCACACAAACATCCTGAGTTAGCTTTGCATATAGACCCCTTTCTACTTGTTTCACACTTTACGAACAATAACGAAAGAAATACTACGTGATTAAAGGTTAAAGTCACGTGCGTTTACTGTAAATTCTGCACACCCTCTGAATTCTGCCGTCTCCTGTACGTAATCAGATCGAGTTGTTTTAAAGAGTATGAACTGGGTGAATGGCACTCATTTTGTTTGCTAAATACTGTACGGAATTTGAATAATCGGTTTTTCCAAAAAATATTAAATAACGGTAAACATTACGAAGTTCAAAATATCTATAAAAGCTTCGGTTAATGCGCAATTCCAATTTATGCGAGTTCGGTTTATGAGAGTTTAAGTGTATTACGCGTGTTCAAGTTTGATTTGTCTAATACTTAGTGTTTCAAGTGTAATAAAACGAACTTTGCGTTGGTTGGCGCTACTGGAATTAAATAGTTTCAACAGTCCGGACTATTTAATACTTAATAGCTAGAGATATTCTGAAAGGTACTGAATGATACGTGTGGTAGCATGCGTCAGAGGATGAGGAAGACAGCAATGCAACAACACTTTCGTAGATGCGAAACTGAGTGGCCCGTGAGAACGGCGGAAATATTATTTCAGAAAGCTCATGCATGCATCACTACGGCAAGAGTTCTAACATTGTGTGTTGCAGAGAGATTTTCATAACAAATTTACAACCACTTTAAAGGTAAACCCTATCACAAAATATCGTAGCGTATGTAAATTATAAATGTAATACGTCTTCGTGTGCGAACAGAGGGCAAATACGAAAAAAGAAAAATTAATGTTGACATCATTACTAATACCTATATGCAGTCACACATGATAAAGATATTAGGCAACTTACGTTACTTCGCTTGCCATGCCATCATACGGAGCAGTTTGGGAGATATTAAAATTTGTATTGTCTCAAGACTCAATTTATCATGCTCCTTCCTGATAGACTTATGTTTCGGGGAGGTTGTAAGATGAACGCCCAAGACATCTACCGAGTAATAACTGCACTAATATCAACCTCTCGAAAGGAAATGCGGCCAACTGACTCCGTGATTTCGAAAGGACGCGATTAGTCGACCAACGTGGCATACATATGGTATGAGTGCAGCAGTAGGTACTAAAATTGGCAGCGTGATTGGTAAACGGAAGGATTTATAAGATTTTGAGAACGAACAGGTGTTGGGAATTCCGAAAACGGGTGCCTCGTTTTACCAAATGGCTAAACTGGTGAGTTGGTCACTAGCCTTTGTATTTAAAGAGTATGAGGATAAGCGCGAAAACCGTCAAACACCGACCCGTAGGTAAAACTGCTCAGGTCAAGGAAAGGTTGATGTTAAAGGTGAGCGCCTCGTTCGGCGACTAGTGCAGGCCAACAGACACGAACATTTTCAACAGTTGATAACCAATAAAACAAAGGTCACCCCAGATGTGTATCAGGCATGGCCATACGTTTCACGCTCTGGACGAAGCAGCAGACGACCCCGACAATATCTTGCCCAAACCATGGTTCGTCAGCCCAAAAGTTACGTCAGGTGCAAAGATTATGCAAGTTGGTCGGCGGTGAATGGGATAAAGCGTGCTAGACTGACTAGTCGTGCTTTTACTCCACTCCCTGGATGGTAGTGTTCATATTCGGCACAAACAACCTGAAGCACTCGATGTATCCTGCATAGTCTCCACTGCGTAAGCTCTTGGAGGCAGTTGTATGATGTGAGGGATATTTACCTGACAGGAATTTGGAACTCAGGTACAAGTTCCTGGCGTTAATGTCAGAACAAACGGAACAACGTATGACTTTTGTATACCATCATGAATTGATTGATTACAGTTTACAAGCAGTAATGCTGCCCTTTTTTCGGATGGTGGCGGCATCTTTCACGATAAAAATGCGCCGAGCTAAAGGCCCTATATTGTACAGGGATAGTTTCAGGAGCACAGTTCAGACTTCCAGAATATCGATTGCCCTCCCAACCTTCTCAATATCATATCTGTTCCATAGAGCATTTGTTGGACACTATTGAATGACATATCAGTCGTCTGCATACACTAATTACCTCCATAACTGCACTGAAGGCCGTATTACACGTAGCGTGGTCGGCCATATCTACCAACTGCTTCTTGCATTTTATTGAATGGATGTCATGTCGGAAAGCTGCTGCAATGCGGTTGAAAGAGAACCTCCGAACTGCATTAAGTAGTGGTCACATTTCACTTATCATTCAGTGTATGTGTGTAGCTATAGTGATATTCATAGTGTTATGCTGTGTATTTTTCAGCAAAGTTGGGCTGGAGCTGCTTTATGGATGACGGGGCTCACAAGGATATGCCACTTAGGGCATTTCTGTAATTGTCACAACCACCAATCACATGAAAACGACGTGTATGCCCCTAGTGGTGAAACGCTAAAATATATCAATGAAGCCGATAATATTAGTGATGAAGCAAAATATCAACGTTTGTGAGAACCATTCGTTTATTGCAATTCGGTCATAAAAAGAGGGAGCCAATGGGATCATTTTCTCTATACGCTAGCTAGACTAAATTATTTTTCTGAATTAATTCACCAGTAGTGATCCTGAAGTCGAGCCGTCATTATTACCCTTCAATCATTTAGAAAACGAGTTGCACGCATGTTTAGTATATACCCGATTCATTTCTGTCCGAAAGCGTTTCCTGTCCTGTGTTTTTATGAAAAGTTTAATTATAATCGGCGGTAAAATAAGTTCCAATAATTCGGCCACATTTATGAAACCACACGATGGAAATAACAAAGGGAAACCGTGTTGAGGATTTTGAACATGGTGTCCGGTTTTTCATTTGAAAAATGGATAATACTAAGAAATAGATGTACCTTGTGCTGCACAACCTTAACCATTTTAAAATCCTGAAATTTGGCAGGATGCCAAACAGTTACAAAATCTGTCGTTTTATAGTATTTCATTACATCTTCGAATGAGTTGTCAGTTAAGACGAAATTTAACTGGAAAACGCAATTTAAGTTGCTAAAAAATGACCATATTTTGTCCCACTGTTTTTATATCATGGATGTGTAGAGGTCGTATAGTTCGCTATTTATGACAGTCTTTAATATAACAATTCAGTTTTATAAGGGAAAGTAAAATACCTAAACAAAAAGTTTTTTCTTACACCTCCCTTAAGTTTCGTCTGTAGGTGACTTAATTGCACGTTTATGACGTTCTGATGATTCCATAAATTGACATTTCCAATCGGTTTAGAAAAACAGGATTTTTTCCAGCTGAAATGTCTGACCAGCACACTTGGAACTATTTCCTAGTTCCCAGGAAATAATGTTTATGGGAAAAAATGCTATTTTCATCATGTGTTTAGTAATAGGTACGATGCTTTTGTGAAGTTTCGTTTTCACGTGGCTCAATTACAAATCCTGTGTCGTTTTTTCTCTGAATCAGAGAGCAGCAAAGAAACTGAGAACTCAATGACTCGTTCGAATCACGTTGGGGCATGTACGCCGTGTTTGACTTACGGCACTGGCTCAGTTCCTTCTCACGAACTAGTGGCAATCAATTAAAGACGAGCAGCATGTTACAAAACACTCAGTTGCTCAAGGTGGTCGTTAAAAACCGCATTCAATTTATATATATATTTGTCAGTATATATGTCACTCAGTACACGTTGTGCTTAAATACCAATAAAAAGCTTTTTCTGTTTGCATTGCACACTGGCACTATCTTGCATGAACATCCCGATAACTCTGATTTTATAATTTGTATTTGAAAAATTATTTTTTTCCGTTAACAATACTCATTGCATAGGAGATTATGAGTTTTATTGCTGGCATTTTATGATACAGACGAACCCATATATAACTAAGTTGATGGGACAGTCAAAGAAATTCAATAGATACGAACTTCATTATAATCTTCAGATAAGAAAACGGCAGTCTTTTGGCATATTAGGTTATGACAGATTAAAACTAATACGTTATATACCATTTGTGAATTATTCGAAGGTGAATAATACGTGTTATTTGAAAATAAAGCTAGAAAGATAATATAAACAAATAAACGAGACATTTAACCAACGTAAATGCCAATATATCTGCCAAAATCTTGCAATTTCAGGTGCTATATGATACGTCGCAGAAATAAGATAGATCTCCTTTGTTTTGTGCCTTTCATTTTCAACTTCCTCTGACGAGGTGGTTAAGTTATTTCTAGATGCCAAACAAACTCTATGATCTTCTGAACAGAATTTGAGGAATTGCAACGCGGCGAGAAGAGTGGTAAACAGACAATGTTTCCCCAGATGATGTACGTCTGTGAAACGTGTCGTTAGTAAAGCATCGGTAAAAAAGCAACTGAAACGGTGTTATCATACACACGGTACACCTGTCAGTATAGAATAATATGGTTTTCTTCTCAACTGGGAGTGATTCATTGTTTTCCATTGAAAAAGCTACGTGAATTCCACTATTGTATGTTGATAATCGTGATGAATTTCGATATAGGCGTTTTTTTAGAAAATATTTTTGTAATTTACGGAAAAAAAGAAGCATGTTACCATGCTCAAGGGATCTGTAAAAACTTTGGTTAATATACATGTCCGTATTATTCGAGCTCGTTATATGCGTGTTTACTGTAATTAGCTTTCCTTGAAAGGAATAGATAGTGCACATCTTTCTTTCGAAAATTTGGCACTTTAAAGGCGCACATGAAAGCTCGACTGAAAAAGACCATACTCTGCTCATTAGAAAAATGTATGTTCATATTTCTTACCAAACTGTGCTCAATTTTCTAAAGCCGAAAAAAATTATATTCAGTTTTCTCCGTATTCTTTGATTCGGAATAGAATGGGTTTTTTTCGAAACACCAAAGTGATTTCCTTTTCGAAAGGATGTTTGAATTGCAGGTACGACATTGCTGGGACAATGCAATCTATGTCATCTCAAATAAATTCGAAAATTCTGCTTCTAGAGACATAGATGTATGATATAACTTAATGATTTTTAATGGAAGGTTTAAAGACCACAGTGGGAAACATAGAGGGTTATAAGCAGTCTCCCGCCCCTAATTTTCGACCACTGACTCCAGGTAAGCCTGAGAGCTAGTGCCGTAAGACAAACACAACATCGAAGCCTCACGGGATTCGAATCAAGACACTTCCCAGACGAATGATCATAAGCCATCGCTGAGATCACTGCACCACCTATGCGGCTACTGACCTATTAAAGGGAAAGATACAATTTAGAGGACGCTTTGCTAAAGAATCAGTCACTGTATCAGCAGTGACATCTAAAAACAAATTCTCTGCAATAATGTAGATTTTGTTGTGTGCCGGATTCTGAGAGTATATTTAGGAGATAAAATTTATTTCTTAGCCGAATCATTTGCAAAAGTTTTAGGCATTGTGTACAGAACTTTATATGTTTACATTTTTATAGCTGTACTCATGTAAAAAATCAGCTAATGATGAAATGAAAATTTTAATATCTTTACATATAAAATACTGAGAGCATATAACTGAAACAACTAAAACGTATTTTGCATTTATTTTGGATAAAGGAGAAACTGTCAAAGTTCGAAGTATCTAATAAAAAGGCTGATTTAAAGCAAACTAAAATTATGTAAATTCAAAGTTGAAAAAGAAAAAGTTGATTGAAAAGGATTTTTATTTTTTTTAACTATTTATACGACTTTGAACGGTAAAAATAATTCAAAACTATCGAATAGAGTAACGCAGTCATGTATGTAACCAGAGAATGTAAAGAAACTTATGTCTACAAATTTCAATACTAGGTTTCACTAAATCGTTCAAAACAAAATATATATATACAAAAATGTTTGTAATTCCTTAGACCTACCACACTTTCATTATTAGTATCCAAAAGGGATTATATTCCCACTTCTTAATATATATTTGCAATCTGCTGCTGAAAATAATTTAATCGAATTTCTTTGGAACTTATAATTAAAATACACTAACGGAAAAAAAAATCCCAACACCAAGAAGGTGTTGTGTTAGATAAACGACAGTTGGTAGGCGGTTAGAGTACATCTGTGAGATGACGTCTATGCAAATTTCGCGCTCGGTGTATACGTGTGGCGCTAGTACCGCCACTCGGAACATGAAAAGAAGGTTTGCTGTAAATACGCGCTGTAACGTTCTAGAGCGTTAGTTATCGTTGAGATTCGACGTAGTGTGTTGATGTTAGTCAAGAATGCTTAAAGAAGACGAAGAAGCCATTATCAACAGCTCACGGAGTTTGAACGAGGTCGTGTTATAGAGGTGCATTTCACCAGCCCCCCACCACGGAATTTTTTAATTTTTCAGACACCATTCGTTTGTACCACGTATGAACCGGAATGAACTCGTTTTTTTTCGTTTGAACCGCAAAAGTTTTGGAGATATTTAAAAAACAAAGTGGGGGCTGGTGAAACGATAGCCCCCCCACCATGGAATTTTTAAATTTTTTTTGCACCATTCGTTTGTACCACGTATGAACCGGAATGAACTCAATTTTTTCGTTTGAACCGCAATAGTTTTTGAGTTATTTAAAAAACAAAGTGGGGGCTGGTGAAATGGTACCCCCAAAAATAGATATTTCAAATTTCAGCATAGCCATTCGTTAATAAATCGTATGAACCGGAATGAACTCCATTTTCATTGTTTGAACCACAATAGTTTTTGAGATATTTAACAAATAATATTGAGAATTTGCATATAAATATAGGAGGCAGACCATTTCACCAGCCCCCCACCATGGAAATTCAAAATTTCGAAATAGCCATTCGTTAGTAAATCGTATGAACCGGAATGAACTCCATTTCTATCGTTTGAACCGCAATAGTTTTTGAGATATTTAACAAATAATATTCAGAATTTGCATATATACAGAAAGACCGACCATTTCACCAGCCCCCCACCATGGAAATTCAAAATTTCAAAATAGGCATTCGTTAGAAAATCGTGTGAACTGAAAAGAACTAAATTTTCATCGTTTGAACCGCAATAGTTTTTGAGATATTTAAAAAATAATGTTACAGGCCTATCATTTCACCCCCCCTCATCATGGAAATTCAAAATTCCGAAATAGCCATTCGTTAGTAAATCGTATGAACAGGAACGAACTCCATTTTTATCGTTTGAACCGCAATAGTTTTTGAAATATTTAATAAATAATAGAATTTACATATACGCACAGAGACCGACCATTTCACCAGCACCCCACCCCCATGGAAATTCAAAATTTCAAAAATAGCCATTCGTTAGCAAATCGTATGAACCGAAAAGAACTCCATTTTCATCGTTTGAACCGCAATAGTTTTTGAGATATTTAAAAAAGAATGTCACAGGCCAACACCATTTACTCCCCCCCCTTCATCATGGAAATTCAAAATTCCGAAATAGCCATTCTCTAGTAAATCGTATGAACAGGAATGAACTCCATTTTTATCGTTTGAACCGCAATAGTTTTTGAGATATTTAAAAAATAATAGAATTTACATATACGCACAGAGACCGACCATTTCACCAGCCCCCACCCCCATGGAAATTCAAAATTTCAAAATAGCCATTCGTTAGCAAATCGTATGAACCGAAAAGAACTCTATTTTCATCGTTTGAACCGCAATAGTTTTTGAGATATTTAAAAAAGAATGTCACAGGCCTACGCCATTTACCCCCCCCCCCCTTCATCATGGAAATTCAAAATTCCGAAATAGCCATTCGTTAGTAAATCGTATGAACAGGAATGAACTCCATTTTTATCGTTTGAACCGCAATAGTTTTTGAGATATTTAACAAACAATGTTACAGGCCTACCATTTCACCCCCCCCTCATCATGGAAATTCAAAATTCCGAAATAGCCATTCGTTAGTAAATCGTATGAACAGGAATGAACTCCATTTTTATCGTTTGAACCGCAATAGTTTTTGAGATATTTAAAAAATAATATTGAGTTTTTGCATATATACAGAGAGACCGACCATTTCACCAGCCCCCCACCATGGAAATTCAAAATTTCAAAATAGCCATTCGTTAGCAAATCGTAGGAATCGAAAAGAACTCCATTTTCATCGTTTGAACAGCAAAAATTTTTGAGATATTTAAAAAAGAATGTTACAGGCCATTTCATCCCCCTCCCCCCTCATCATGGAAATTTGAAATTCCGAAATAGCCATTCGTTAGTAAATCGTATGAACAGGAATGAACTCCATTTTTATCGTTTGAACCGCAATAGTTTTTGAGATATTTAAAAAATAATATTGAGAATTTGCATATATACAGAGAGACCGACCATTTCACCAGCCACCCCCCCCCCCCCCCCCCCCCCCATGGAAACTCAAAATTTCAAAAAAGCCATTCGTTAGCAAATCGTATGAACCGAAAAGAACTCCATGTTCATCGTTTGAACCGCAATAGTTTTTGAGATATTTAAAAAAGAATGTCACAGGCCTACACCATTTACCCCCCCCCTTCATCATGGAAATTCAAAATTCCGAAATAGCCATTCGTTAGTAAATCGTATGAACCGAAAAGAACTCCATGTTCATCGTTTGAACCGCAATAGTTTTTGAGATATTTAACAAATAATGTTACAGGCCTACCATTTCACCCCCCCCCCCCTCATCATGGAAATTCAAAATTCCGAAATAGCCATTCGTTAGTAAATCGTATGAACAGGAATGAACTCCATTTTTATCGTTTGAACCGCAATAGTTTTTGAGATATTTAACAAATAATGTTACAGGCCTAATATTTCACCCCCCCCCCCTCATCATGGAAATTCAAAATTCCGAAATAGCCATTCGTTAGTAAATCGTATGAACAGGAATGAACTCCATTTTTATCGTTTGAACCGCAATAGTTTTTGAGATATTTAAAAAATAATATTGAGTTTTTGCATATATACAGAGAGACCGACCATTTCACCAGCCCCCCACCATGGAAATTCAAAATTTCAAAATAGCCATTCGTTAGCAAATCGTATGAACCGAAAAGAACTCCATTTTCATCGTTTGAACCGCAATAGTTTTTGAGATATTTAAAAAAGTATGTCACAGGCCTACACCATTTACCCCCCCCCCTTCATCATGGAAATTCAAAATTTCAAAATAGCCATTCGTTAGCAAATCGTATGAACCGAAAAGAACTCCATGTTCATCGTTTGAACCGCAATAGTTTTTGAGATATTTAAAAAAGAATGTCACAGGCCTACACCATTTACCCCCCCCTTCATCATGGAAATTCAAAATTTCAAAATAGCCATTCGTTAGCAAATCGTATGAACCGAAAAGAACTCCATGTTCATCGTTTGAACCGCAATAATTTTTGAGATATTTAAAAAAGAATGTTACAGGCCTACACCATTTACCCCCCCCCTTCATCATGGAAATTCAAAATTTCAAAATAGCCATTCGTTAGCAAATCGTATGAACCGAAAAGAACTCCATGTTCATCGTTTGAACCGCAATAGTTTTTGAGATATTTAAAAAAGAATGTCACAGGCCTACACCATTTACCCCCCCCCTTCATCATGGAAATTCAAAATTTCAAAATAGCCATTCGTTAGCAAATCGTATGAACCGAAAAGAACTCCATGTTCATCGTTTGAACCGCAATAATTTTTGAGATATTTAAAAAAGAATGTCACAGGCCTACACCATTTACCCCCCCCCTTCATCATGGAAATTCAAAATTTCAAAATAGCCATTCGTTAGCAAATCGTATGAACCGAAAAGAACTCCATGTTCATCGTTTGAACCGCAATAATTTTTGAGATATTTAAAAAAGAATGTTACAGGCCTACACCATTTACCCCCCCCCCCTTCATCATGGAAATTCAAAATTTCAAAATAGCCATTCGTTAGCAAATCGTATGAACCGAAAAGAACTCCATGTTCATCGTTTGAACCGCAATAATTTTTGAGATATTTAAAAAAGAATGTTACAGGCCTACACCATTTACCCCCCCCCCTTCATCATGGAAATTCAAAATTTCAAAATAGCCATTCGTTAGCAAATCGTATGAACCGAAAAGAACTCCATTTTCATCGTTTGAACCGCAATAATTTTTGAGATATTAAAAAAGAATGTTACAGGCCTACACCATTTACCCCCCCCCCTTCATCATGGAAATTCAAAATTTCAAAATAGCCATTCGTTAGCAAATCGTATGAACCGAAAAGAACTCCATGTTCATCGTTTGAACCGCAATAATTTTTGAGATATTTAAAAAAGAATGTTACAGGCCTACACCATTTACCCCCCCCCCCCTTCATCATGGAAATTCAAAATTTCAAAATAGCCATTCGTTAGCAAATCGTATGAACCGAAAAGAACTCCATGTTCATCGTTTGAACCGCAATAATTTTTGAGATATTTAAAAAAGAATGTTACAGGCCTACACCATTTACCCCCCCCCTTCATCATGGAAATTCAAAATTTCAAAATAGCCATTCGTTAGCAAATCGTATGAACCGAAAAGAACTCCATTTTCATCGTTTGAACCGCAATAGTTTTTGAGATATTAAAAAAGAATGTTATAGGCCATTTCATCCCCCTCCCCCCTCATCATGGAAATTTAAAATTCCGAAATAGCCATTCGTTAGCAAATCGTATGAACTGAAAAGAACTCCATTTTCATCGCTTGAACCGCAATAATTTTTGAGATATTTAAAAAAGAATGTTACAGGCCTACACCATTTACCCCCCCCTTCATCATGGAAATTCAAAATTTCAAAATAGCCATTCGTTAGCAAATCGTATGAACTGAAAAGAACTCCATTTTCATCGTTTGAACCGCAATAATTTTTGAGATATTAAAAAAGAATGTTATAGGCCATTTCATCCCCCTCCCCCCTCATCATGGAAATTTAAAATTCCGAAATAGCCATTCGTTAGCAAATCGTATGAACTGAAAAGAACTCCATTTTCATCGCTTGAACCGCAATAATTTTTGAGATATTTAACAAATAATGTTACAGGCCTACCATTTCACCCCCCATCATGGAAATTCAAAATTCCGAAATAACCATTCGTTAGTAAATCGTATGAACAGGAATGGACTCCATTTTTATCGTTTGAACCGCAATTGTTTTTGAAATATTTAATAAATAATATTGAGAATTTGCATATATACAGAGCCCGACCATTTAACCCCCCCCCATGGAAATTCAAAATTTCAAAATAGCCATTCGTTAGCAAATCGTGTGAACCGAAAAGAACTCCATTTTCTTCGTTTAAACCGCAATAGTTTTTGAGGTATTGAAAAAAGGATGTTACAAGCCTACACCATTACCCCCCCCCCTCACCATGGAATTCGAAATTTCATAGCCATTCGTTAGTAAATCGTATGGCCGCCCCTGTGGCTCAGTGGTCTAAGGCGTTGGCCTCTGATCATTCGTCCGTAAGGGGTCCGGGTTCGAATCCCGGTCAGGCATGGATGTTGTGATTGTCTTACGGCACTGGATCTCTCCCTTCCCTGGAACCAGTTACCCTAAATTGGGAACGGGCGACTGCTTATAGCCCATTGAGTTGCTCACGGTGGTCATTAAACCTCCAATCAAAAAAATCGTATGAACCGAAAATAACTCCATTATTATCGTTTGAACCGCAATAGAGTTTGACATACCTACAAAAAAAAGGATTCAGAAAATATGGAGCCGACAATTCCCCCCCATGTAATTTCAAAATTTCAAAATGACCATTCGTTAGTAAATCGTATGAACCGGGAAAACTCTGTAAGAGCGAACGTGTCGTCACGTGACTTAGCGCCGCCTCCTACTTAAGTATCCGAGGAGCACGCGCAGCGGGCTCACAACAAGCAGAGAGTTCGTTTACTCTTCCCGGAAGTACACACTCTCTCTCTCTCTCTCACTCTGTTCGAGCGAACAAACGAAACCTCCCCCACTTTACTATATATATATCTGTGAATCGGGGAGGCAGAGCGACAACAGCTGGTTATACCGAAGTTTATCCACTTTCAGACATAATTTGAAAAGAACGCTTGGTTAACACATATACGAAACACTTATTCTTCATCAACTAGAATTTTGATGGCGGCGGATTACTCGCTCTTGAAAGTGACCTCGTTATGACTGGACCTGGCAAAGATCGTGGAACGCGCAAGATAAGGTGATCGAATTCTGTAGAAATCTCACCCTGCGTTGGCGTCCTAACTTAGGGTCTCCTTGACACTAGATATACCTCTATCTTATCGATGCTTCAGGACTAGTCTTCTAGCTATCCTTCTCTAATCGATGCTTCAGTGGACTGTACTAAGTCAGTAATTCAGTAGTATATCATCAGCTACTCTACCGGTATCCCTGACTCGGGTAGATTCCTTCTGTAGCGGCGACCTACTTCATCTAGGTCGGTGCCCGCTCTTTCCCCGTGGACTGCGAGAGCCCACCACACCATCCACGCAAACGCGTTCCTTTCTATCGGAGGACTATCACCTTCGCTCTCCGAAGACAGACTGCTCCAACAGGTCCACTCGGAGCGACCTCTTCGCTCCCCCTTCACGCTGCTCCTTCTTCAAGGGCGACGGCGCTGACCTTCAACATGCTGCTCTCCTCTCGCGCCACGTGTCACCTCTCGCGCCCTTCACCTGCCCCATCCCTAGTCGTTTTCCGGGAATCGGGCTCCTAGACCTTTAAATCTACCTTGCGCATTCCTCGCTTATCCTCAGGCTATACATTATTGAGTGCCTCCTTCCGAGAAAGCAATCCTATCGTCGTAGTACATCCGTAGCAATACAATACACATTGTTATACCTATACAAAAGAGTATGTCTGCATTTCAGACTTGTATGCGCCTAGTGAAAATGAACAATGTATCTGTGAAAGTCACAGCGTCCTTGGCGATACTTTCAGTTCGTAGAACAAGTCCTCGCCCTTTCTAAGGCGTGAGAACCTGAAGTCTTTTGTCATACATCTCGCCTTCCCCCCCCCCAAAGGATTAAACATATTTACGAATTCTCTGTCGCCATTTTGGGAACTTGCGATGTTTTCTTTGGTCAAAAAAAACCACATAATGTTTATCATTGAAATGAATTAACATCGTTAATGTGTCCGTTCTTACAAACTCCATGTTTATTTTTTCAACCCCGATAGTTTTTGAGATGTTTAAAAATGTTCCACGATTTCAGCTGCCCCCACCCCCACCCCCGGACATTTCCTGTTTCAGAATAGCTATTCGTTAGCATCGTGTGAACCGGAAGGAGCTACATCTTTATCATTCGAATCTGGATAGTTTCTGAGATATTTGTATAAAGGGTAATGGATAATGATGAAGAAGTAATTTATTTTCAAAAAGTCTTGTATTCGTTCCTGTCATTATCTTAAAGATCTATCCGTTTCTAGCTTTGAACCGCAGCAGTTGAAAAGACATTCCAAAAAGAACGTGACGGTTTCAACATTTCTTCAATGTGTCTCAAGGAACAGAACACAAGAGAACGGGAAAACGCATGGCATAGTAAAACAGCCAAAATCTCGGAGCTGAAACAAACGACGCAATCCAGTCTGTAGTAAACATACAGTACAAGGCATCACAGAAAGAAAGGGAGCATGGCAGAGGCACAAAGCAGTCCGTTACATTACAATCGTGCGCTGTAGTCGGTGGCAGATACAACACGAGGCAAAGCACACAGGGAACAGTCACTGAGCAGAGAAACGGCTGAGCCAGCAAATAGAGAAAGCACCATACCTGGAACCAGGGAGCAACATGATGAGTAGAAAACCCAGGAACTATTCCTTCTTCCTTTTAAGGAAAAAACGAAATTATTGGTGCGAAATTATTGCTGTCCATCTGTGGTTATTGGGCGCCATCCTCCGACAAAAAGAGAAATAATGGTACTAATGCCACATTGAAAAGAAAAACATTAAGGAAAAACTATTACTTTCTTTAAAATTGGCATTTTCTGTCTAACAGTGGCATAGCAGTTAGACATACTATACAAAACATAGCAGGGTAGGAAGCAACACATGGCACTCCGGGAAAATCGGGCAGGGGGCATGCTTGAACCACAGAAAAAGAGAAGCAGAACGAACGGTGCGAAGCAGTTGGTGATGGTCATGTAAAGCGGATGCAGGCAGGACATCGTAAGACAAAACACACAGAAAAAGGTCACAAAGCAGAATGATGAGGGGAAAAAAACGAGGCACGAGAGAAAACACTTCACAAAGAGGAGAACGAAACAACAAGGGCTCAAAGAGACAGGGAGAAACATAGCTAAGAAAACACAACAGAAATCAATCATCAAACAGAACCACACAGGAGCTAATCAGGTGGACACCGAAGAAGGAGACGATGTTGAGCATGACAAATGAAGTGGTCAAGACAACCATAGTAACATTCAACTTCCGGGTAAGAGCCCGAAAGGTGAAAAAATGCAAAGTAAAAAGCGCTAAGATTGTCAACCAGAGATGAGTAAACTGCCGGATCGTTGGAAGCAATAAAGTGATTAAGTGTAGCATCGTGAGAAGAGTCAAAGAACAATGGGAAAGCGGCATCTAGAGAAAGAGTCTGCGTAAACTCGGGAACAACTTGAAGGCGAGCAACAAGATCAGGCACAACAGAGGGACTGTCAAGAACGCGAGCAAAAGTGACGGCAGCAGGATCAGGAGCGGAGCCTTGCGAAGAACGATGAGGAGGAGACATAACCACAGCAGCACGCTTAGCGCGAATCTTGCGATTAGACCGATGACGACGCTTCTTATTAGGAGCAATACCAGTAGGGAAATGTTGACGAAGAGGACGAAGAGGACGAGACGACGTAGAAGGAACAACAGGCGGCGTCTCGGGAATCTGGCGAGGTGAATAGGGTACAAAGTCGGATGACACATGTAAGGTGGTAGCTGCAGGAACAACAGAAGCCGGAGAGGGTGGGGTTTCAAACGAGACTAGAAGAGGAGCTGTGCGAAAGAGCGGGGACAGACCATGGCGACCAGAAGGTGAAACAAAGACAACGGCACTAGAAGCATCAGAAGAGCCCCGAGAAGGTGAAAAGGGCGGAGAGCACACCGGAGTACTGGAACCAGTGGAGGAAAGATGAGCGTCTGAGGGTGGCGTAGCCGACGTACGCAGCTGCGATGGTGGAGCAGAAAATTCCGGGATCGAGATAGACGAGGTGACTTGCGAAAACAAAGAAGGCAGCACCTGAACAGGCGGAGAAGGTGCAGCAACAGGATGTGACAAAGCGCAAACATCAGACGATGAAAAAGAAAGAAATACAGACGAAGGCACCGAAACAGGAGCAGTAGATCCAGATGTACCCACAACAGACGATGCTGGCGAGGAAGGAAAAAGACCAACGGAGGCAGATGATGGAGATGGAGACTAAGAAGGTGTGAACTGATCAGGCGAAAGCGTGGTAACTGGAAGCGAAGAAAGAGGTTCTGTGACGGGAACTTGAGCAGCCGTTGAAGAAGACTAGGAAGAAATGAGGGGGCATTGCGAGAAATGGTGACCAGGCTGTTTACATGAGATGCAATGATAGGCAGTGAATACGTTGAATGCGACGTTGTGATGACAACAAATCACCAGAAAAGTTGTGGGGCAGTAAGAAACAGTCTGTGTCAGGGAAAAAAACTAAGTCTTGGCGGCGGAAGCCAAAATAAGGACGATCACCTTGATCAACATGGGCGGCGGGTATCTTGCGGATATCACCAAGAACGCGGCCACACCGAGAAGGAAAAGCATGTAAAAACTCATCGGAAACGTCCGGAGGTACAGGTTACAAATTAAGAAAAACGGGAGAATGTGCAAGGAGGATAGGGACCAAGCTATGATCTCCTACGGAAAGGCTAGTCGATAGGACTTGAGGAACAAACTCAGGTGAAAAAATATATACAAGAATGGACTTAGGCTTGCTGGCGAAATGTGTAATTGCACCGGAAGGGAGAAACGACAATGCAGACATACACTGTATAGACGTGCAACTTGACATTGGGTAAGGCGTCGAACTTGACACTTAAACTAAGAGTTGAAAGCATTGTACGTGTGCAATAAGCGTGGAACCTTGACATGAAATATAGGAGTCCAAGGCTGTCGCGAGGAAAGTCGGAGACGTTGAACACGGATCTGTAGCAGGATGAGGAGAAGAGCAGTCCTGGGACGCATCCAACACACTTGGAGGACAAGTCATCGAAGCAGCACATAGTGACGTGAGAGGGAAATAGAATTTAGAAACAGAAGCACAGGCCATGGACAATGTGTAGAAATGCACGGCGAAGGGCACACAGATCCACTATAACAAGGTGGGGCACCAGGAAGGCGATCAGCATACCGAAGAAGGCAGCGCAGAGAACCACTGTCAATGGGTGGAACACAAGGAAGGTAATCCACACACCGGTGAAGGCAGCGCAGAGAACCATTAACGATTATTGGAGCGCAAACACGGAAGGCAAACGTAGACACAGCAGCAGGAAGGCTACTACATGCAGCAGACAGTTTTAGAGCAAAAAGTCAAGGCGAGTCACGATGGGCAGATTGTAAACAGGCCCAACGAGATGAATTGTAAACAGGCCCAACGAAATGAATTGTAAACAGGCCCAACGAAATGAATTGTAAACAGGCCCAACGAGATGAATTATAAAGGAATATCGGCAAAATATGCATGTACCAACTCGAAAGAATGACTAGGAAGAGAGCGCAGACATTCCTGCACGAGAGAAACACAAATTAATTCGGCGGTGGGCGCTAGATACAGGCGGAGCACAAAATGAAGAGCTCGAAAGGGCGTGGCCAGCAGAGCAACGTGACGGGATGCTGTGTGAGTCAAATATCGTACAAAGACAATTGTTTGGATGGGACCATTTCAAGAATGTTTGTTTTAAATTTAAGGGTGCATCTGCTTTGCACTTCCTTTCGACCGAAGCGTGTTAAAGTGGAAAAGTTTCCTGCACGTTCTTTGAAAACTAAAGGATGTACTTATACCTTCACTATATACATGTATCTGTCTGTATACGTTTATCTGTGTACCTCTAAGTCTGATTTCATATCAGCCTCTTTTTGCTTTGGGAAGCTAGAACAGTGAGAACGATGATCCTAGCATTTTAATCTTTATCTGATCCATAATTTCGCCGCCAAGAGCGAAATGCAAATTCCACCGATTTCAAAATATATTTTGCTTCATATCGTTGCTCAAAAATCAGATTGAAACACTTTCGACGCCTATTGAATGTACCATTTTTACGTACAACTTATTGTATCTTAATATTACCGAATTTTTCTGTTACGACGAGCAAATGCGTACATTACTGTTTGTGAAAATTGCAACGCCAAAAAAGAATCGCACTATTCAAAAGAAATTTATATCACAGATTCCTCATGTTGCAGGAGATAACTGATTTTATTTTTAGATCTATAGAAGATTTTGTCAATTCAAATCTCAGTACTATTTGTTCAGTTGCTGCCTACCAAAGATGTTAGGCAGCAACTGAACAAATAACTAGTATACGAATGAATAATTAATACACACAATTGACGTAGATTTGGGACATCAAACAGATGGCATGGCTCTTTCCACGGTTTTAAGTGAGTCACGGGAAAAGTATCATCGGCCGCCAACGGAAATCGAACCAAGGGTCTTCCAGTTACTCGCTGGACATGCTACCACTGCACCAATTGCTTCTTACCATCTTTGGGGAATCCCCACCATTGTGCGGGTCTCCAAGAAGCAACCAGCCATGTGGTTTGGCAATTAATCACATGTGAGTCTTTAGAATTCGAGGCCGCTGCGGTGCAGTGGTAGCATGTCCAGCGCGTAACTGGAAGACCCTGAATTCAATTCCCGGTGGCGGCCGATGATAGTTTTTCCGTGACTCACTTAAAAACGTGGAAAGAGAAATGACTTCTGTTTGATGTTCCTAATCCACGTCGATTGTGTGTATTAATGCATTACAATTACAGAGGCATCTGTGGCACGTAGTCCGGTCATCTTCAATAGCGCGTCGCACCGCTTCGTGCGGTGATACATGTTGCAATATGGTCCAGCATAGAGGCGAACAGACGCCTGATGTCCTGCTGAAGAGGGCCCACATTTGTTGGACGGTGTGCTCCAAATCCCGGATAGTGCGGCACAGAGTCAACCGGCGTTTCAACTGGTCCCACGCATGCTCGATAGAGGACATGTTCGGTGAGCGGGCATGCCATGGAACTGTATGGACATGACGTAGGCAGTCCTAGAAAACCCGAGCAGTGTGCGGGATGGCACTATCCTGCTGGTAAAGCGCACCTAGAATTCCGCCCAGGAGTGGGAGCACATGGGGCCATATGATCTCATCCACATACCGCTGGCCCGACAATGATCCACGTACCACTACTAGAGCTGATCGGCTATCGTAGGCAATAAACCATAAAGGCTCCCTAGACCGTAATGCCTGCAGTGGGGTAGGTGGGACGCTCGATAGCAAGGTTGGAATTGTGCCGTTGACCCCGGGACCTCCACACCCGGACACGATGATCATCTGTCCCCAAAACGAACCGACACCAATCTCTGAACACCACACGTCGCCAGTCTGTGGCGTTCCACGTTGCTCTCGCCTGGCACCATTGCAAACAGAGCCGGCGATGATCCGGTGTTAATGGCAGAACACGTAAGAGGCGCTGGGATCGCAGATTCGCTTCCGCGAGACTTCAGGAAATGGCTCGTTGGCACACAAGAGCCGCTACATTTGCCTGGGGAGAGGACAGGGTTCTCGTGGGATCCATTCGTGCCTGCCGTACGAACTGTCGATCCTCTCTACGGATGGTCCTCCGGGTTCGTTCGGAGACACCCGCCGTGCGGCAGTGCCGTCACGTGTCCACTGCTCCCAACACAGTCGGACGGTATGGTCAGAACGATCCACGTGGTGGGTTATACGGCGCGCCGACCGACCTGCTGTTTTCAGCCCGATGATCAGGCCTCTCTCAAAGCCCGTAAGTTGCGTACATCGACGTCTCTGGTGTCTACCCGGCATTCTTGTCACTCTATACTCTTGCTTGCGCCGGCCGGTGCTTTTCTCTTTCATGGGGCATCGACTACACGCCGGTTTATAAGGCTGCTGGTTCGTGCTAGCAGCGCCGCCACAAGGTGTGCGGTTATGCGCACTCGCACCAAACGCACCCTAGCTATTTGCAAAGTTTCGCGGTTGTAGCATGTTTTCTTCTAGGTGTGCAAATTTTTTGTCCACGAGTGTACAAGAAGCAAGTGGAAGAATTGAAACTTCACTCGCCCAAGCTTTCACCAGCTGTCTCACCGAAGGTAAGATTCCTGAGTATTGGGATAATGGTACAATGATCCTGCTACATAAAAAAGGTGACGTTGAGGATCTCAGGACCTACAGGCTCATCAGCCTCCTATCAGTTATTTATAAAATTTTCAATTAGGTTCTTTTACATCGCATGAAGGTAAAACTGGACATGGCTCAAGCAGAGAAGAAGCTGAATTCAGGAGTGGCTACAGCACTGAAGATCATGTCCATGTACTTAGAGAACTAACTGAAAGAACAAGAGAGTATGAACTCCCATTATGCAAGGCTTCTATTGATTATAAAAAGGCCTTCGATTCCGTAAAACCATCAGCAGTTACAACTGCTTTGAAAACCTGCGGTATTGCAGATGCATACATTAGCATTATTAATAGTATCTCTGAAAATGCATTTGCAAAAGTTTGGATATTTGAGGATGCAGCACTAATAAAAATTGGAAAGCTAGTGTGACAAAGTAAAATCATATCTCCCAAACTCTTTAATCCCACATAGCAAAATATTTTTTAATTACTGAACTGGGACAAAGAAAAAAATATTTATGCAGATAATTCAAATCACGTTCGTTTTGCTGATGACGTTGTCATTTTTGCAACTACGACTTCTGAACCGCAGAATACGATCCAGGAACTTGCTGACAAGAGTAAAGAAGTGGAATTAAAAATGAACTTTCAGAAGGCAAAAGTGACGTATATTGCTTTTACAAGAAACGAAGATTTATTTATTGATGGTGAAAAGCTTGAGACAACCGATACCTACATTTATCTTGGGCAGCAGATATGAAGTAAGGATCACATTGATGATGAAATTAATCGGCGTGTAAAACTTGGATGGATAGTTTTTGGAAGAAGTAAAATTTTTACGAAAAGTATGCCATTGTGTCTTAAAAGATAAGGGTTTAATCAGTTCATCCTGCCAGTGCTTACGTATGGAGCAGAGACATGGACCTTCACTAAACAAGTTAGTAAAATAATGCAATGCATTGAATATGATACGCTTTCCAACATACCAGAAATAATTACTCAAGATATGAGAATAATGGCTGTGGAATAAATCTCGGTCCTGTGCCCTGACCTTTGATCCCATTTCGATGATATTCAACAGAACCGGTTCGGTATACCTCCGAAATAACATGATAACGTTTTGTCGCAATCGAAGCATTTTTACGTAAGTTATGATGCATAAGGACTATGGAATAGATCCCGCTCCTGTGTCCTAACCTTTGACCCTATTTTGTCCATTTTCTATAGGGTTTATCCCCAGGTGGTTCCCTACCACATACTAAAATTTCACCGAAATCGAACCATTTTTACGTGAGTTATCATGCCGACAGACGGACTGACAGACGGACGGAAAACGCTGAAGCATATACGCTTCTTCAACCTACTGTTGGAAAGCGTAAAAAAGACAAACAAAGACTGCAGACAACGCAAAAAGCCCTGGAGAGAATCATGCTTGGTGTAAACAGGAAAGATAAGCAGACGGACTCATGGATAAGGAAAACGACAAGAGTTGACGACATCATGACCACAATGAAGTCACTGAAATGGTGAGGGCATGACATGTTGCTAGAAGAACGACCACCAACGGAAAACCGTAATTTTAGAATGAATTTCGAGGGACAGGAAAAGACCCAGAAGAAGACCCTATGATAGAATGATGCATGAAATTCGAAAGCATAGAGGTGTGTCATCGAGGAGACACGCTCAAGACAGACAATTGTGGGAGAAACTTGGGGAGACCTTCATCCAGTAGTGGATTCAAAGATGATGATATATATATATCATTGTAAACCATTATCAATCCACTGCTGGACGAAAGTCTCCCCAAATTTTCTCCACAACGGTCTGTCTTGTGCCAGTCTCCTCCATGTCACTCCCGCATACTTTCGAATTTCATCCACCCATCTCCATGTGGTCTTCTTCTGGTCTTTTCCTGTCCCTTGGAATCCAATACAAAATTTCGGCTGTCCATCGATGGTCTGTCCTTCTGGCAGTATGTCCAGCCCATTGTCATTTCAGGGATTTTCTCTGATCATGGTGTCTTCCACTCTCGTCATTTTTCGGATTCACGAGTTCCTCTTCTTATCTCTCCTGGTTACACCAAGCATGCACGTGTCCATGCTGCTTTGAGTTGTCTGCAGCCTTTGTATGTCTCTTTTAGTTAAGGTCCACGTCTCTGCACCATACGTAAGCACTGGAAGGATGCATTGATCAAACACTTTTCTTTTAAGACATAATGGCATATTGCTCTTAAAAATTATGATGTTTCTTCAAAAAGCTCTCCAGGCAAGTTTTGTACGCCGATTAATTTCTTCATCAATGTGACCCTCACTTGATATCTGCTGTCCAAGATAAACGTACGTGCCTGTTATCTCCAGCTTATCTCCATCAATCGATAAATCTTCATTTCTTGTAAAAGCATTGAACATCACTTTTCTCTTCTGGAAGTTCATTTTTAATCCCACTTCTTTACTCTTGTCAGCAAGTTCCTGGATCATACTCTGCAGCTCTGATGGGGTAGTTGCAAAAATAACTACGTTATCAGCAAAACGAAGGTGGGTTAGATAATCTCCATTAATCTTTATCCCTTTGTTTTCCCAGTTCAGTATTGAAAGACCTTTTCCAATGTGGCAATAAAGAGCTTCGGAGATATGGTGTCACCTTGTCTCACTCCCTTTCCAATTTTTATGTGTGTTGTATTTTCAAACAGCCGAAAATTTGCACTTGCATTTTCATAGATGTTATTAATAATATTAATGTATGCATCTTCAATACCGCAGGATTTCAGAGCCATTGTAACTGCTGATGGTTTCACCGAATCAAAGGCTTTTTCATAATCGATAAAAGCCATGCACAATGGAAGTTCATATTCTTTCGCTCTTTCAATTAGTTCTCTCAGTACGTGCATATGATCTATTGTGCTGTAGCCACTCCTGAATCCAGCTTGTTCTCTCGGTTGAGCCATGTTCAGTGTTACCTTTAAGCGGTGTGAAAGAACTTTAGTGAAGATTTTATAAACCACTGATAGGAGGCTGATAGGTCTGTAGTTCCTGAGATCCTCAATGTCACCTTTTTTATGTAGCAGGATCATTGTAGCGTTGTTCCAATCCTCAGGAATCTTCCCTTCATTAAGGCATCGAGTGAAAATTTGGGCGAGTACTGTTTCGATTTCTCCACTTGCTTCTTGTATGGTGTCTACAGTAATTCCATCTTCTCCTAGAGCTTTCCCCCGCTTCATGTTCTTGATTGCATGCGCATCTTCTGCTGGGAGGACTGGAAGAACTCTGGTACTGGTACCTTTCATGATGTCTGGAGAACATGTATCATCCCTTTTATATAATTTGGAGTAGAAATCTTTCACTCTTGTCAAAATTTCGCCTCTATTTCTTGTTACAGAACCATCTTCTTTTCTCAGTGCCATAATCTGTTTTCTTCCCTTACTGAGGGGTCGCTTTGCTATCTTTAGGCTTTGGTTGTTTTCAATTGCTTTCCTCACTAGTTCGCAGTTGAATTTCCTTACGTCTTTAGTGATAATTTTTTGTACTGTCTTGCATAGCTCTATATATTCCACTTTGGAAGTCACATCTTCTTTAGTTGTCCTCATCTCTCTTCTTTTTTGCATCAACATTTTGGTTTTTCCTGATAATTTGTTCACATGCAACTTGTTCTTAGACCCAGCTCATTTTGTTGGTGTTTCCATAAGAGTTTTGGTTACTTTTCTGTTAACTTCAGAAATATCCACTTCTTCCGATGTTAGGCGTTCTAAAGCAGAGAATCTGTTCTTCAGTTCCAACTTAAAGGTATTATGGTGCTTTTTAAGGTTGGTTATGTCAATACATTATGTTTGTCTTATGAGCTTGCCACGTTCGAGTTTAGAGTTGAGGTGGATCTTACATCTCACCAATCTATGGTCACTACCTGTGTTAAACTTGTTCAGCACACTGCAGTCTTCGTTGACGAATTTTTTGTTACACATAATAAAATCAATTTCACTTGTTATCCCATTTGGATGTCTCCATGTCCATTTCCCGTGTGGCTTTTTCTTGAAAAAGGAGTTCAAGATGAGAAACCCTTCTGCCTCTGCAAACTCAACGAGAGTATTTTCACGCTGGTTTCTGTTGCCGTGAGCGAATTTACCTCCTGAAGTTTCATTCTGTTGCCATTGCCCTATTTTTGCATTGAAATCTCCCATAATTATCTTCAAGTGGTGCTTACCTTTATTATTTAGATGACAAATTTCCTCATAAAATTCTTCAATTTCTTCTTCAGGATGACTTGTGGTGGGTGCATAAGTTTGAATAATCTGAGCCTTGTATCTTCTCAAGAGTTGGATAACGAGTCGCGCAGTTCTCTCAGAGGCACTTTCAACTTCTACAACTTTATCCTTCAGTTTCTTGTTTATTATAAATCCAACACCACTAGTTCTGCCAGTATGTGTCCCACGATAGTAGAGGAGATGTCCATTTTTCCGTTCAATGAGATCTTCTCCTTTTCTCCTTACCTCACTTAGACCGACGATGTCCCACTTGATCCTTTGTAGTTCCTCTTCCAATTCAAGAAGCCTTGAATCAGGAGATAGGGAGCATCCATTGTAAGTAGCCAAGGTCAGCATCAGATGGCAGCCTAGTCCGGTCCTCCAAGGATTCTTAGCACCCTCTGCCTTCATGTCGCACTGGCCGCTGCCTTGGCCAGGTACATTCGAGCTGCCGGAGACTGAGGGCCAAGATTTAAGTTGTAGAGTCATTTTGGAGGGGTTTGGCCATAACTCACCACGCTGGCCAAGCGGGTTGGTGAGTGTGGGATAGCATTTCCTCTAATCCCGATGGTATAGTTATACCGCTATTGGCGGTCGTCAGAGCCCCTTTAGTGGGAACAGGATGCACCACGAGAAGGCGGGGTTGACATTTGTCAAGGAGAGGCTGTGATGTTACGCATCACCGGACCTTACATTCCACACACATATATATATATATATATATATAAACGAACGAAAAGTTACATCCGCAGGTGTAGCAGAATTAACACGCATCCCATTGCTTGGGAAGACGACGCATCCCATCGCTGGGAAAGACGACGCATACCGTCTGGAAAAAGGAACTTTAGTTTCTCCTTGAATCATTTGGATATGTCAACATGAAAGTCACATGTTGACAGATCCGGGCTATAGGCTGGGTGGTGCAGAACCTCTCACCCTTTCCGTGCTAACGCATCCTGCATAATGTGTGCAACAGAATCACACCACGCGAAAGCATGCCAGGTCACCCATTCTTGATTGCTTTATGCAGCTTGTCCACTGTGTCGATGTAGTGGTTGGCATTGCTGTTCACGTGAGGCTCTTTAAAGTCCACCAACAAAAGCCCTTCAGCATAACCTCCCCGACGGAGTCCTGTGACTTGAATTTTATGTGTTTTGGTGATCCGGGATGTTTCCATTGCATGCTCGCTGGTTTGCTGGATGGCTCAAAGCCGTGGCACCGCGATTCGTCACCTGCCACTATGCGCGATATAAATGCATCACCCTCTGCTTTGTAACGCAGCAAGTGGTTCAAACTCCAACCCATACATTCTTCCTTATGGTGGTCAGTCAGCATCCGCGGGATTAATTGTAAACATACTTTCCGATATTGTAGTATCTTCGTAACCACAGTTTGAACTGTAACAAATGTCATAGCAAAGTCCTCCGTTTGCGAACGTCAGCCCCGACGACGGTTTTACATGCATTTCTTTCTCGGTGTGGGCGCATTGTTTGTGTTATTCGCACGCTCCCCGCCGATCAAGGTGATCGTCCTTATTTAGGCTTCCGACGCCAAGCCTTAATTCTCTTCCCTGATATGGACTCCATTACTTCCTGCCCCACTGTTTTCCAGGTGCTCTGTGTTCATCACAACGTCGTTATAAACGTGTTCACTGCGTATCATTGCTTCTCATGTAAAACGCCTGGTCATCATCGCTTGCAGTGTCCGCTCACCTCTTCTTGTTCTTCCTCAACGGCTGCTCAAGTGCCCATCACAGAACCCCCTTCTTCACTTCCGGTCACCACGCCTGCGCTTGTTTCGCTTCCACCTTCTTAGTCTCCATCTCGATTGTCGTTGCCTTCCTCTGCAGGTCTTTTTCCTTCTCCACTAGCGTTGCCTCTTGTGGATACATCTGGATCTACTGCTCCTGCTTCGGTGCCTTCGTCTGTCTTGCTTTCTTCTTCGTCGTCTGTTGTCTGTGCTTTGTCACATCCCGTTGCCAACCTTTCTCCGCCTGTTCAGGTGCTGCCTTCTTTGTTTTCGCACGTCACCTCGTCAATCCCAACCCCGGGATTCTCTGCTCCATCATCTTCGCTGTGTACGTCAGCTTCGCCACCCTCAGACGCTCATCCTTTCTTCAGCCGTTCCAGTACTCCGGTGTGCTCTCCGCCCGTTTCACCTTCTCCGAGCTCTTCTGATGCCTCTAGTATTGTTGCCTTCCTTTCGATTTCTGGTCCCGTGATCGGTCCCCGCTTTCCAGCACAGCTACTCTTCTGGATTTGTGTGAAGCCTTACCTTCACCAGCTCCTGTTGCCCCATCAGTTGCCTCTTTGCTTGCGTTATGCGCACATGATCCAGATCTTCCTTGTCAGACTTCTCACTTGCTGTCGGTTACTATTTCACCACGTCCCTGTTGGTATTGCTTCTAATAAGAAGTGCCGTCGTCGCTCTAATCGAGAGACTCGTACTAAGCCAACCGCGGTCGCTCAGCCTTCTCTTCATCGTTCTTCAGGTTCCGCTCCTAATTCTACTGTTGCTGCTTACGCCGATCTTATTGGTACTCCCTCCGTTTCCACTGCAATTGTCGCTCGCCTCCAAGCTGTCCCTGGGTATTCGAAGATTCTCTTCCCAGATGCTGCCAACCCTTGTTCTTTGCCTCTTCTTGTGACGCTGGTTTGGATCCCCTTCTTGACTCCCATGATCCAGCTGATTACTCGAATATGATCGGGGATATTCGCTGCTTCCTCCAAGTTTTCGTTGACCTCACGAGATCTTACCCCTGAGATATTTCGTTATTAAAGTTTTCTTAATTGCTACCTTGGTGATACTCAAAATCGCCTCATTGATCTGGTTCTGACCGATTAGTTTCTGTCTGCACTTGCATGATGTTTCGCTTCCTGCCGTCTTTGCCTTGCTGCTGTTCCGTCTTACTCCTTTGCATGTTTCTGGTATGCGTTGTACCCAACCTTTTTCTTTCCGTTGTATCCTATGTACCGCCATGTTTTCTCCACATCTCGGTTCTTTCAAACATCCGCCCGGTGCCTACTTCCGTGAACCCGTCACATTGTTTTGTTCACAGAGCTTCTTCCTGTGTGCATTGTTATGCGCGATTCTTCTCTTATACCTTTCGTCACTGTCCTGGATTG
Source organism: Macrothele yani (assembly GCA_039090855.1). Taxonomy (NCBI): domain Eukaryota; kingdom Metazoa; phylum Arthropoda; class Arachnida; order Araneae; family Macrothelidae; genus Macrothele; species Macrothele yani. The sequence continues at coordinate 93,695,623 of CM077033.1, read as the reverse complement.
CCCTATGTTGCTGTTCGCACCCAGTTAGTTTTTTCAGGTGTTTTTCCTGTCTCGTCGAGTATTTGTCTTATGTCATGCCATGTGCCTCAGCATACCTTCTACTGTTGTGCTACGTTACTTGCTCATCCAGTGTGACTCATCTCGTCAGATACTTACCGTTATTGCTTTGCCTCATGCTAATTGATTGTCCCATACTGTTACCTACACCATGCCATCTTTGCAAGTGTTATCTGTTGCACCTCGTTTTCTGCTTTTCATGCTGCGCCCCGGAGCATGAAAAGCAGCCTCCAGTTCGATGTATTCTCCATCTCCATGTCCGTCGTTCCTTCTGCTCAGTGACTGTTCCAGTGTGCTTCGCTTATCACAGATTGCCTTGTGCTGCTCGTTCAGCTTCGTTTATCTTTGTATGTCCTGATTGGCTTTTACAGACTGCTTTATGCTGCTCGTCCAGTACCGTTATTCTTATTGTTTTATCATGCTATTTATTTTCCGTTCTCCTGTGTACTAGTCCTCGATACCTAATAAAGCAACGTCACGTTGTTTTTGGAATGTCTTTTCAACTGCTGGGGTTCAAAGCTAGAAACGGGGATTTCTTTCAGCTAATGTCAGGAACGAATGAAAGACTTTGTGCAAAACAAATTACTTCTTCATTATTCTCCATTACCCTTATTACAAATATCTCAAAAACTATCAAGATTCGAACGATGAAGAAGGAGGTCTTTCTGATTCACACCATGCTAACGAATAGCTATCCTGTAATGGGAAATGTCCAGGTTGGGGTGGGCGGGGGGAAGAGGCAGGTGAAATCGTGGGCTACTAACATTCTTTTTTAAACATCTCCAAAACTATTGCTATTCAAACTATGAAAATGGCGTTTATTCCGGTTCACACCATTTACTAAAGAATGACTATCTTGAAATTTTTAATGAATTTACATGGTGAGAGGGAGGGGGGGGTGATGGTCGGTCTGGAATATATATATACATAAGTTCTCAATATTGTTATTTTTTTCTCAAAAACTGTTGCAGTTCAAACGATGAAAATGGATTTCCCCTCGGTTCATACGATTTGCTAACGAATGGCTATTTTGAAATTTTGAATTTCCATGGTGGGGGGGGGCTGGTAAAATGGTCGGTCTCTCTGTATATATGCAAATTCTCAATATTATTTTTTAAATATTTCAAAAACTATTGCGGTTCAAACGATAAAAATGGAGTTCATTCCTGTTCATACGAGTTACTAACGAATGGCTATGTCGGAATTCTGAATTTCCATGATGAGGGGGGGGGGGCTGGTAAAATGGTCGGTCTCTCTGTATATATGCAAATTCTCAATATTATTTTTTAAATATTTCAAAAACTATTGCGGTTCAAACGATAAAAATGGAGTTCATTCCTGTTCATACGAGTTACTAACGAATGGCTATGTCGGAATTCTGAATTTCCATGATGAGGGGGGTGTGTGAAATGGTAGGCCTGTAACATTCTTTTTTAAATATCTCAAAAACTATTGCGGTTCAAACGATGAAAATGGAGTTCTTTTCAGTTCATAGGATTTGCTAACGAATGCCTATTTTGAAATTTTGGATTTCCATGGGGGGGGGGGGCTGGTGAAATGGTCGGTCTTTCTGTATATATGCAAATTCTCAATATTATTTTTTTAATATTTCAAAAACTATTGCGGTTCAAACGATAAAAATGGAGTTCATTCCTGTTCATACGATTTACTAACGAATGGCTATTTCCGAATTTTGAATTTCCATGATGAAGGGGGGTTAATGATGTAGGCCTGTGACATTCTTTTTTAAATATCTCAAAAACTATTGCGGTTCAAACGATGAAAATGGAGTTCTTTTCGGTTCATACGATTTGCTAACGAATGGCTATTTTGAAATTTTGAATTTCCATGGTGGGGGGCTGGTGAAATGGTCGGTCTCTCTGTATATATGCAAATTCGCAATATTATTTTTTAAATATCTCAAAAACTATTGCGGTTCAAACGATAAAAATGGAGTTCATTCCTGTTCATACGATTTACTAACGAATGGCTATTTCGGAATTTCAAATTTTTATGATGAGGGGGAGGGGGATGAAATGGCCTGTAACATTCTTTTTTAAATATCTCAAAAATTATTGCGGTTCAAACCATGAAAATGGAGTTCTTTTCAGTTCATACGATTTGCTAACGAATGGCTATTTCGGAATTTTAAATTTCCATCATGAGGGGGGAGGGGAATGAAATGGCCTGTAACATTCTTTTTTAAATATCTCAAAAATTATTGCGGTTCAAACGATGAAAATGGAGTTCTTTTCGGTTCATACGATTTGCTAACGAATGGCTATTTTGAAATTTTGAATTTTCATGGTGGGGGGGGGGGCTGGTGAAAAGGTCGGTCTCTCTGTATATATGCAAATTCGCAATATTATATTTTAAATATCTCAAAAACTATTGTGGTTCAAACGATAAAAATGGAGTTCATTTCTGTTCATACGATTTACTAACGAATGGCTATTTCGGAATTTCAAATTTTTATGATGAGGGGGGAGGGGATGAAATGGCCTGTAACATTCTTTTTAAATATCTCAAAAATTATTGCGGTTCAAACGATGAAAATGGAGTTCTTTTCGGTTCATACGATTTGCTAACGAATGGCTATTTTGAAATTTTGAATTTCCATGGTGGGGGGCTGGTGAAATGGTCGGTCTCTCTGTATATATGCAAATTCGCAATATTATTTTTTAAATATCTCAAAAACTATTGCGGTTCAAACGATAAAAATTGAGTTCATTCCTGTTCATACGATTTACTAACGAATGGCTATTTCGGAATTTTGAATTTCCATGATGAGGGGGGGGGGTGAAATGATAGGCCTGTGACATTCTTTTTTAAATATCTCAAAAACTATTGCGGTTCAAACGATGAAAATGGAGTTCTTTTCGGTTCATACGATTTGCTAACGAATGGCTATTTTGAAATTTTGAATTTCCATGGTGGGGGGCTGGTGAAATGGTCGGTCTCTCTGTATATATGCAAATTCGCAATATTATTTTTTAAATATCTCAAAAACTATTGCGGTTCAAACGATAAAAATGGAGTTCATTCCTGTTCATACGATTTACTAACGAATGGCTATTTCGGAATTTCAAATTTTTATGATGAGGGGGAGGGGGATGAAATGGCCTGTAACATTCTTTTTTAAATATCTCAAAAATTATTGCGGTTCAAACCATGAAAATGGAGTTCTTTTCAGTTCATACGATTTGCTAACGAATGGCTATTTCGGAATTTTAAATTTCCATCATGAGGGGGGAGGGGAATGAAATGGCCTGTAACATTCTTTTTAAATATCTCAAAAATTATTGCGGTTCAAACGATGAAAATGGAGTTCTTTTTGGTTCATACGATTTGCTAACGAATGGCTATTTTGAAATTTTGAATTTTCATGGTGGGGGGGGGGGGCTGGTGAAAAGGTCGGTCTCTCTGTATATATGCAAATTCGCAATATTATATTTTAAATATCTCAAAAACTATTGTGGTTCAAACGATAAAAATGGAGTTCATTTCTGTTCATACGATTTACTAACGAATGGCTATTTCGGAATTTCAAATTTTTATGATGAGGGGGAGGGGGATGAAATGGCCTGTAACATTCTTTTTTAAATATCTCAAAAATTATTGCGGTTCAAACGATGAAAATGGAGTTCTTTTCGGTTCATACGATTTGCTAACGAATGGCTATTTTGAAATTTTGAATTTCCATGGTGGGGGGGCTGGTGAAATGGTCGGTCTCTCTGTATATATGCAAATTCGCAATATTATTTTTTAAATATCTCAAAAACTATTGCGGTTCAAACGATAAAAATTGAGTTCATTCCTGTTCATACGATTTACTAACGAATGGCTATTTCGGAATTTTGAATTTCCATGATGAGGGGGGGGGGTGAAATGATAGGCCTGTAACATTATTTTTTAAATATCTCAAAAACTATTGCGGTTCAAACGATGAAAATGGAGTTCTTTTCGGTTCATACGATTTGCTAACGAATGGCTATTTTGAAATTTTGAATTTCCATGGGGGTGGAGGGCTGGTGAAATGGTCGGTCTCTGTGCGTATATGTAAATTCTATTATTTATTAAATATTTCAAAAACTATTGCGGTTCAAACGATAAAAATGGAGTTCATTCCTGTTCATACGATTTACTAACGAATGGCTATTTCGGAATTTTGAATTTCCATGATGAGGGGGGTGGTGAAATGATAGGCCTGTAACATTATTTTTTAAATATCTCAAAAACTATTGCGGTTCAAACGATGAAAATGGAGTTCTTTTCAGTTCACACGATTTGCTAACGAATGCCTATTTTGAAATTTTGAATTTCCATGGTGGGGGGCTGGTGAAATGGTCGGTCTTTCTGTATATATGCAAATTCTGGAATATTATTTGTTAAATATCTCAAAAACTATTGCGGTTCAAACGATAGAAATGGAGTTCATTCCGGTTCATACGATTTACTAACGAATGGCTATTTCGAAATTTTGAATTTCCATGGTGGGGGGCTGGTGAAATGGTCGGCCTCCTATAATTATATGCAAATTCTCAATATTATTTGTTAAATATCTCAAAAACTATTGTGGTTCAAACGATGAAAATGGAGTTCATTCCGGTTCATACGATTTATTAACGAATGGCTATGCTGAAATTTGAAATATCTATTTTTTGGGGGTACCATTTCACCAGCCCCCCCACTTTGTTTTTTAAATAACTCAAAAACTATTGCGGTTCAAACGAAAAAAATTGAGTTCATTCCGGTTCATACGTGGTACAAACGAATGGTGCAAAAAAAATTTAAAAATTCCATGGTGGGGGCTATCGTTTCACCAGCCCCCCACTTTGTTTTTAAATATCTCCAAAACTTTTGCGGTTCAAACGAAAAAAACCGAGTTCATTCCGGTTCATACGTGGTACAAACGAATGGTGTCTGAAAAATTAAAAAATTACGTGGTGGGGGGGCTGGTGAAATGCACCTGTGTTATAGGGATACGAGAAGGTGGATTTTCGTTCCGCAATATTGCAGAACGACTTGGCAGGAATGTAGCCACTGTGCATGATTGTTGGCAGCGGTGGTCAAGGGAAGGTACTGCCTCAAGAAGACCGAGTTCCGGCTGGCCACGTGGCACTACTGAGAGGGAAGACCGCCGCGTACGGCGTATGGCCGTGGCGCATCGTACCGCGTCTGCGGCAGCAATTCGGGCTGCAGTTGATACCACCGTGACACAACGAACTGTTACAAATCGGTTACCTGAAGGACAGCTCAGAGCCAGACGCCCTGTAGCGTGCATTCCACTTACTCCAAACCACTGCCGTTTGCGACGTCAGTGGTGTCAAGCTAGAGCTCATTGGAGGACGGAGTGGAGATCTGTTGTGTTTTCTGATGAAAGCCGGTTCTGCCTGGGTGCCAGTGATGGCCGTGTGTTGGTTAGAAGGAAGCCAGGTGAGCGCCTGCAACCAACCTGTCTGCGGTCGAGACACACTGTACCTGCACCTGGAGTTATGGTCTGGGGAGTAATTTCTTATGACAGCAGGAGCACTCTCGTGGTTATCCCACGCACCCTGACGGCACAGTTGTAAGTCGGTCGGGTGATTCAACGTGTTGTGCTGGCATTCATGAACAGCATTCCAGGGGGTGTTTTCCAACAGGATAACGCTCGCCCGCATACCGCTGTTGTAACCCATCATGATCTACAGAGTGTCGACATGTTGACGTGGCCTGCTAGATCACCAGATATTTCACTAATCGAGCACGTATGGGACATTATTGGACGACAACTCCAGCGTCACTCCCAACCTGCATTAACCGTCCCTGTATTGACCAACCAAGTGCAACAGGCATGGAACGCCCTCCCACAAACTGACATCCAGCACCTGTTCGACACAATGCATGAACGTTTGCGTGCTTGCATTCAACATTCTGGCGGTTACACCGGTTATTATTGTACCAGCATTTAAGATTTAAAATGGCTCTTCTCGCGCTTACAATAAGCTGTGATCTTGAAACCTTAATCGATTAAATATGTTACCTATACAAATGTATTGCCGCCATTTCATTCCTCTACAACTATTTTTTCGTGGTTTTGGAATTTTTTTTTTCCGTCAGTGTATATACACTGATGAATGTAACTGGGAGTGTTTACGTACCGGAATTTCTAAACGTACTAGATATAGATATGTATGTAAAACCATGTGAACATTTTAATTTGGACTCTTATTTAAAATCGTACATATTTTTCTATTATGCGATGGCATACCTCAATACTAGCAACACCTTTATCAGTGTATCTATTTAATAGTTCATTTGAAGAGTTTTGAGTAACAGAACACTAAAATCATTAAAAAATATTCTGTGTTTGCTTTGCAGAATTGTAAAATAAAAGCTAAAATGTTCTGTTAGTAGAGTTTTGAAATCATTAACAATGTGAGAACATATGACAACGAACTCCAAACATTCTGAGAAATATTTTAATTAATATTGGGGAAAATAATTCCCATTTCTAGGTGCTGCCGAAAACTGCAGAATGATGCTAATAAATGTTTAATCCTGAAACCAACAAACGCATGTTTTAGATAAAATTTGTGACAAATAATATAGAGGTAAACCTAAATTTATTGGATATCCATATTTCTTGCAATAAAACTTCCATCACGAATGCTAATAATATTCTGTGCAGTTCACCACCGCATTAATGTGCAACCTCTCAGAAATATTAATAACTTAAACATTTCACTAGTATCACAATCGAAGAGAAATAGTAAAAATGAAATATTTAGAGCGATGCGGAGATTGGTAGCTCTAAACATTCACGCCTAATTAAAAAGAGGTTTTAAGTTACAGACAGTTGAGAAATATCTTTACTTTTTGAAAGACCAATAAAGCGTAGTTTGTCTAAAAAATTATCACTCGAAATTGAACACGGTTCTGTCTTACTGAGACTGCTATTACCTACAAATTCTACGCAAAATAGTGCGATAAGATTAAAATGCTGTTTTGCGTCTGTTGCAGGGAAAGTCTCATAGAATATTTAATTATCTATTCTTTACATAAATATACATATTTATATGGTATGAATTGTACTTCTTATAACACGTTAACAGATCCGAATAACTCTTAAATGTCACCGTCAGCTTGTAAATCTGTAGACAGACGGATGTTCCAACAAACGTTTGTCCTCTTTTTGCAGTTGAAGAGGTAAGTTGCTTCAGGACAGGCGAAGCAGCCATGCCTCATTGTGACCAAAGTCCGGGCCCATCAAGGGTGACTTCTAAGAAGCCAGTACTATATCCGGATGACGTTAGTTTAATTATGGGTGAAATTTCCATTAATGGAACATTTACTGCTTCAAGCTAATGCACGTAATGCAGATGTATAATACAAATTGGTGAATGACGAATTGAATAGTATATTTCCCATTAATGTCAGCAGTATATATATGCGATGTGTATTATGTTGCTTCATTAAACATATCAAATCGAAGATTTTCCTGTTGTCCCGTTGGCGCAGTGGTATGAGTACTGGTTTTAGACAATTCGTCTGAGACTGGTCCGTATTACAATCCTGATGAGGCATATATGCTGCGTTTGACTTACGGCACTGGCATTTTTCTCACCCTGAAAACGAATACCGGGAACCCATCGAATGGCTCACGTCGGTTGTTTAACACGCAGAGGTTTTCTTTGTTTTTATAAGAAAAAACCACAACAGAAATATAAATAACAGAAATCCGAAAAGGGTTTTTCCAATTTGTTTTTAAAATTTTCCTAGGCCAGTAGGTTTAACGAAATTTATATACTAAAACAAAAGTTTTAAGCTAACATTTGTTTCAGATTTTTTGAGAAATATCACTTGGGATGTAATTCAGATATAAAACCTTTCACTATAAATTAGTTTGAACTGAGTCAGAATTTATACGTAGTTGAAACTTCCATTTCTGAAAAAAAAAATTTCTCCGGAAAGGGAAAGCGATAGGTATTTTTGATACAATATTTCACAAAGTCATCGTGTGTGGAATTGCTATTAGTTGCTAATGCTTTCTCATGACGAAGAGAATCATTAGTCAGCTCTGATATTCAGTATCCCTTACTAGGACATACTACCTTACAGCAGAACTGACGTGTAAATGAGTTGTTTCCGCAACGTAAATCAGCGTTTTCCAATAATTCTCTTTTCGTAAACATGCCTATCGAATTTTAATTAGACTAATTTTCAGGTGTCAGTTAAGAAGCTGTCGTTTTAATTTCGCAAAGAAAAGCTCATACCACTATCGACAGTTTCGTCTCACTCTAACATATTCAGTGAGATACACACGTATTTTCTTGCGTTTATTCTGTTCATCCTCAAATGAAGTAAGAACAGAAATGTATTTTAAAAATTGTGTTCGCCTCAAATCTGCTTGTTCTTCCGACAAAACATTTCTTTCATCTGCGAAGTTTCATATTTTAAACATATTTTGGTGCCTGTGCAGCAGGAGTTCTAGCATTTGGGTCCCCCCAAAGGAGAAACTACGCCCCCATTCTGATTCAAATTATTCACGTCTAACATGAAATTAACTTTCCGCACAACGGAATTAGCCACGTCTGAAGTGGCTGTTGAAGAAATACCGAACCGAATATCAGACTCTGAGAGTAAACAAAGCAAGTGCTCTTTTGTGTCAGCAAGAAAACATCAGCTGTATGACCACGCGTTACACGACGCTTCTCATCAAAAATGGTGCTGAATGTTTTTTCAATGAATCTGCGTTTTCGGAAATTGTCGGAACGGTTTAGCTAAACAATGGCAATATCAATTGAAAAATAGAAATAATTGACATTTACAGGAGAGAACTTAAGTTGAAGCACATTTTAGAACTTTAAGGATGGTTACTTTTTCAGTGCTGGTGTAAATCACAGAAATGTTTTGAATGATCTTGAAGAAAAATTTCTATATGTCAGCTGTTCAAATTAATTTAGCGAGTAGAATAATGGGTTCCGGTTACTTGCGCCATAGGTCCATCGGGACAACTGCTTAACTAAGGCAATTCTAAAAGGATTTCCAAAGTAAGCTCTTTTAAATTGAAGCTTCACATAATTGGGACAGCGCCTAAATTGAGCCAGCAGTTCTAGCGCCGATGTGTCCTAATTTACAGGATCTAATATACATTCTTAAACATATTGGCAACGCTGATCAAACAGTGTTCTTTTTGATGTGCTAGTGAACCATAATTTTGTAAGATTTTGAAAGAAAGTTTGGAAATAAGGAGCAAAATATTGGTATTGCATTTTGTTAAACATATAATCAAGCTGTATCGTTGGTTTGACACATGATACTGGTATCATGAAAATTATGCAGGTCGCCCAAAAGTGGAAGCGCATAGAATAATGTGAACCTTATTCCGAGTCAGAACCAGATATTAGATATTTTGTCCCTGCTATGTATTACACCTACATGTTTTTTCATCTGGGACATCCGAAATGGAACAGATACAGTTACGGAAAAGGGGGAATGAACCATGATCGTTAATACAGCAATCAGACATCTCTGAATTTATCACGTAATCTCAATCACATGAGAAAACTTGAAAATTCCATCGATCTGGTGTGGGAATACCGTTCTAGCATACTAACCGTTACACAACCGAGGAAAACAAAGTCCCAAGCGTCTAAGTGTTAAAAACATTGGACTATTCTCCGACTGCATTCTTAATGGATGCAAATTACCTGACATATAGCGTTGTTAAGCAAATATCCAGCCATAATGAGAAGAATATTTCTTTCACACTATATACCTGAAAGACTGGAGATTTGCTTAAAAACGCTAGATGGCAGTACAATTCTTTCATTAAAATGCAGTCGGAGAATAGTCCGACGCTCTTAACATTCAGATACTTGGGACTTGGTCGTCATGAGTGCTGTAACGGTTGGCATGCTCGAACGAGCATCGGGAAAGGATTGCTCGATTTCTCTTTCAGGAGCAAAAAATTATCAAGTTTTCTGATGTGATTAATATTACATGAGGAACGTGGAATGAACGTCATCATTTAAGCGTTAGAATTTTGAACAAGCTCTGTATCTACATCATCTAATAAGCGTTGTCTGTTATCTATGTCATCTTTTAAGCGTTATCTGTGGAACAAGCTCTACATCTACACATCAATGAAACTGAAAGAGAGAAAGAAGAGACTGTAAACAGCATAGTTTTCATAAGTAGATCAAATGATCAAAGTCACAGAACTTGGGCAAAGAACAAAGACATTGTTAATGTGCGCAGACAAGAAATGACGTAATATAAGAAATTGCACTATGAAGAGACCGTGATTAACGAAAAAATTTCATGAAACTACAAATCATGATTGTTCAGTTATCACACGGTAATTACACAAGAAAGAAGATGTTGATTTTGGTGTTTCAGCAGTTGAATATGTATAATATAGTAAAGTTTTTATAGGACAAATTGGAGATTTTCCCTATTTTGCATTTTCAGGTGTACATTACAATCATTCGAATATGCAATTTGCACGTTAGGTTGTGGCCTCAACTTGTGATTAATTTAGAGTGTACTCATTTGTGTTCTTACAGAATATTTCGTAAAACCAGATTATGAATATCATCAAAATACAAGTTACGGCAACGTTGGCAAATAAATGTGACAAAGAAGGAAAATTTAAAGAGAATTGCACCCAAAGACTGATCGCAGTTTTTCGAAAATTAAGGTTTTGAAATCAAATTTTTAATTTGTGCTTTCAGAAACTAATGAATCTCTTTTATTTATTTAAAAAAATGAATATGTAAATTAAAATTTCATTAAATTAATATAACAAATATTAATTAAAAGAACTGAATTGAAAATTAATAACTTTAGAAATAATTACATTTCAAATTAAAAATGAAGTAATACGTCTTCTTCAAAGTATAACAGAAAATCCCTGTGAATTATTGTAATATAATATTAGTCACTTAAATATTTATCCAGTTTTTTCTCACAATAATAAGAATGGATAATATAGATTGCTTTTTCTTTGAATGTATCTAATAATGTATGCATCTTCAATACCGCAGTATTTCAGAGCCATTGTAACTGCTGATGGTTTCACCGAATTAAAGGCTTTTCCATAATCGATAAAAGCCATGCACAATGGAAGTTCATATTCCCCCGCTTTTTCAATTAGTTCTCTCAGCACGTGGATATGATCTATTGTGCTGTAGCCACTCCTGAATTCAGCTTGTTCTCTCGGTTGAGCCATGTCCAGTGTCACCTTCAAGCTGTATGAAAGAACTTTAGTGAAGATTTTATAAACCACTGATAGGAGATTGATAGGTCTGTAGTTCCTGAGATATTCAATATCACCTTTTTTATGTAGCAAGATCATTGTAGCGTTGTCCTAATCCTCAGGAATTTTCACTTCATTTAGAGATCAAGAGAAAATTTGGGCGAGTACTGTTTCGATTTCTCCACTTGCTTCTTGCATGATGTCTACAGTAATTCCATCTTCTCCTGGAGCTTTTCCCCGCTTCATGTCCTTGATTGCATGTGCAACTTCTGCTGGGAGGACTGGAAGAACTCTGGTACTGGTACCTTTCATAATGTCTGGAGTACATGTATCATCCTTTTCATATAATTTGGAGCAGAAATCTTTCACTCTTGTCATAATTTCGCCTCTATTTCTTGTTACAGAACCATCTTGTTTTCTTAGTGCCATAATCAGTTTTCTTCCCTTACTAAGATGTCCCTTTGCTATCTTTAGGCTTTGGTTGTTTTCAATTGCTTTCCTTACTAGTTCACAGTTGAATTTCCCTACGTCTTCAGTGATAATTATTCGTACTCTCTTGCATAGCTCTATATATTCCACTTTGGAAGTCACATCTTCTTTATTTGTCCTCATCTCTCTTCTTTTTTGCATCAACATTTTGGTTTTTCCTGATAAATTTTTCACATGCAACTTGTTCTTAGACCCAGCTAATTTTGTTGCTGTTTCCATAAGAGCTTTGGTTACTTTTCTGTTAACTTCAGAAATATCCACTTCTTCCGATGTTAGGCCTTCTAAAGCAGAGAATCTGTTCTTCAGTTCCAACTTGAAAGTATTATGGTGTTTTATAAGGTTGGTTGTGTCAGTACATTTTGTTTGGCTTATGAGATTGCTACGTTCGAGTTTCGTGTTGAGGTGCATCTTGCATCTCACCAATCTATGGTCACTACCTGTGTTAAACTTGTTTAGCACACTGCAGTCTTCTATGACGAATTTTTTGTTACACATAATCAATTTCATTTGTCTTGCCACTTGGAAATCTCCATGTCCATTTCATGTGTGGCTTTTTCTTGGTCAGGTTTTGCGTAACATCACAGCCTCTCCTTGACAAATGTCAACCCCGCCTTTTCGTGGTACATCCTGTTCCCACTAAAAGGGTTCTGACGACTACCAATAGAGGTATAACTGTACCATCGGGATTAGAGGAAATGCTATCCCACACTCACCAACTCGCTTGGTCAGCGTGGTACGTTATGGCCAAACCACTCCAAAATGACATCACAACTTAAACCTTGGCCCGCAGTCTCCGGCAGCTGGAATGTACCTGGCCAAGGCAGCGCGACATGAAGGCAGAGGGTGCTAAGAATTCCCAGAGGACCGGACTAGGCTGCCATCTGATGCTGACTTTAGCTACGTATAATGGACGCTCCCTATCTTCTGATTCAAGGTTTCTTGAATTGGAAGAGGAACTACAAAGTATCAAGTGGGACATCGTCGGGCTAAGTGAGGTAAAGAGATAGGGAGAAGATCTCATTGAACTGAAAAGTGTACATCTCTTCTACTATCGTGGGACTGATACTGGCAGAACTAGTGGTGTTGGATTTATAATAAACAAGAAACTGAAGGAAAAATTTGTAGAAGTTGAAAGTTCCTCTGACAGAGCTGCACGACTCGTTATCCAACTCTCGAGAAGATACCAGGCTCAGAATATTCAAACTTATGCACCCACCACAAGTCATCCTGAAGAAGAAATTGATAAATTTTGTGAGGAAATTCGTCATCTAAATAATAAAGGTAAGCAGTACTTAAAGATAATTATTTGAGATTTCAATGCAAAAATAGGGCAACGGCTACAGAATGAAACATCTGTAGGTATATTCGGTCAAGGCAACAGAAACCAGCGTGGAAATACTCTTGTAGAGTTTGCAGTAGCATAAGGGTTTTTCATCTTGAACTCCTTTTAAGAAAAAGCCACACAGGAAAGGGACATGGAGACATCCAAATGGGACGACAAGTGAAATTGATTTTATTATGTGTAACAAAACATTCGTCATAGAAGACTGCAGTGTGCTGAACAAGTTCAACACAGGTAGTGACCATAGATTGGTGAGACGTAAGGTGCACCTCAACACTAAACTCGAACGTGACAAGCTCATAAGACAAACGAAATGTATTGACATAACCAACCTTAAAAAACACCATATTACCTTCAAATTGGAACTGAAGAACAGATTCTCTGCTTTAGAAGGCCTAACATCGGAAGAAGTGGATTTTTCTGAAGTAAACAGAAAAATAACCAAAGCTCTTATGCAAACAACAACAAAATTAGCTGGGTCTAAAAACAAGTTGCATGTGAAAAATTTATCAGGAAAAGCCAAAATGTTGATGCAAAAAAGAAGAGAGATGAGGACAACTAAAGAAGATGTGACTTCCAAAGTGGAATATATAGAGCTATGCAAGACAGTACGAAAAGGTATCACTGAAGACGTAAGGAAATTCAACAGTGAATTAGTAAGGAAAGCAATTGAAAACAACCAAAGCCTAAAGATGGAATTACTGTGGACATCATACAAGAAGCGAGTGGAGAAATCGAAACAGTACTCTCCAAAATTTTCACTCTATGCCTTAATGAAAGGAAGATTCCTGAGGATTGGAACAACGCTACAATTATCTTGCTACATAAAAAGGTGATATTGAGGATCTCAGGAACTACATACATATCAGACTCCTATCAGTGGTTTATAAAACCTTCACTAAAGTTCTTTCACGCGGCTTAAAGGTGACACTGGACATGGCTCAACCGAGAGAACAAGCTGGATTCATTAGTGGCTACAGCACAATAGATCATATCCATGTACTGAGAGAACTAAATGAAAGTGTGAGGGAATATGAACTTCCATTGTGCATGGCTTTTATCGATTATGAAAAAGTCTTTGATTCTGTGAAACCATCAGCAGTTACAAAGGCCCTGAAATCTTGCGGTATTGAATATGCGTACATTAATAATATTAACAACATCTATGAAGATGCAAGTGCAAAGATTCGGCTGTTTGAAAATACAATACACATAAAAATTGAAAAAGGAGCGAGACAAGGTGACACCATATCTCCGAAGCTCTTTAATGCGACATTGGGAAATGTCTTTCAATCCCTGAACTGGGAAAGGAAAGGGATAATGATTAAGTGAGATTATCTAACCCACCTTCGTTTTGCTGAGGACGTTGTCATTTTTGCAACTACCCCATCAGAGCTGCAGAATATGACCCAGGAACTTGCTGACAAGAGTAAAGAAGTGGGATTAAAAATGAACTTTCAGAAGACAAAAGTGATGTTCAATGCTTTTACAAGGAATGAAGATTTATCGATTGATGGAGAAAAGCTGGAGATAACAGACACGTACGTTTATCTTGGACAGCAGATATCAAGAGAGGGTCACATTGATGAAGAAATTAATCGGCGTACAAAACTTGCCTGGAGAGCTTTTGGAAGAAACAGCATAATTTTCGAGAGCAATATGCCATTATGTCTTAAAAGAAAAGTGTTTGATCAATGCTTCCTTCCAGTGCTTATGTATGGTTCAGAGACGTGGACCTTAACTAAAAGAGACATGCAAAGGCTGCAGACAACTCAAAGCAGCATGGAAAGTTGCATGCTTGGTGTAACTAGGAGAGATAAGAAGAGGAACTCGTGGATACAAAAAATGTCTAGAATGGAAGACATCATGATCAGAGTTAAATCCCTGAAATGGCAATGGGCTGGACATACTGCCAGAAGGACAGACCATCGATGGACAGCCGAAATTTTAGATTGGATTCCAAGGGACAGGAAAAGACCCAGAAGAAGACCAAATGGAAGATGGGTGGATTAAATTCGAAAGTATGCGGGAGTGTCATGGAGGAGACTGGCACAAGACAGACCGTTGTGGAGGAAATTTTGGGAGACCTTCGTCCAGCAGTGGATTGATAATGGTTGACAATGATGATGATGATATATATACACTATCTACCAACAAGTAATTGGACGCCGCTGCAATCGACGATATCTGCTGTCCTGATACACGTCACGGCCGTCGCCGTTAAATATCGTGTGGGTAACAACAACGCAAGCAATCGCATTCAAGATGGTCCGCAGTTCGGAGCTCTCTGATTTCGAGAAAGGTGTATTCGTCGGGTATCACAAAAATGCCCGATCCATACGTGACATATCTACCTAGTTCAAGTACCCAAAATCGACAGTGGCCTACGTGATTGGCAAGTGGAAGATGAGAGGTGACTGTCGGAATGTGCCCCGACCCGGTAGACCGCAATCCCACAAAACTGGGAGTTAGAGACCGACGGGTGCTGGCCAGAAGAATTCAGAAGAACCGCACTAAATCGATGGTTCACATCCGCGAGGAGTTTCAACATGCATACGGGAGTGTTCTTTCGATGAATATCATCCGTAAGGAAGCCCATCTGCTCGGTTATCATTGACGAGCTGCCGCCCACAAGCCTTTGATCACCAAGTCCAATAGCGCTGCTTGGCTAACGTGATACAAAGAACGTCGACAGTGGACCGTTGAACAGTGGAAACAGGTTCTCTGGGACTACGAATCAAGGTTCACCTTCTACCGTTCGGATGGCAGGTTCTGGATTTGGCGTGTGCCTGGAGAACGCCTCCTGCCAAAATGTATTGTGCCAACTGTGAAGTTCGGCGGCGGTGGAATTATGCTATGGGGGTGTTTCTCCTATTATGGTACGGGACCCTTGGTCGCAATTCCTGGTAGACTCAACGCCGAGACCTACTGCACCATTTTGGATAACCATGCGCTTCCTACGTTGTGGCAGTTTTACCGGGTGGAGCCATGTAACTTTCAGGATGACAATGCCACCTGTCCTGTTGCGAGGTCCATCATACCTTGGTATTGTTAATATGGGGTTAATCGAATGGACTGGCTTGCACGGAACCCGGACCTTAACCCTATAGAGCACATCTGGGGCGAGTTGGAGCTTCGACTTAAGGGGTGCCCCGACCGTCCGAAATCGGTGAAGGAACTGACCCGTCTTCTCCAAGAAGAGTGGAAGAAAATACCGCTAGCGGTCGTACAACGCTTGGTTGAGAGTATGCTCTAGAGGCAGTGGCGGCTTTTCAGGTGAAGTAAGTGAAGTTCCTCTTCACCTATTTCATTTAAAACAAAATTTTATTCAGTAATTTTGTGTATATATTCTTCTTTGCCTTTATTAGGTGCCAAAATGCTCAAAATTATTGTTAGATCAATTAACAATGGGCGTTCAATACGGAAACCAAGTCTCTTTACGCAAAACAGTTCAAGTGAAGAGCCAAAATGAGAATGCTTTGAAGTCTGCAGTTATCAGCCGAGTTACCATGGTAACCGTGACGTCACCCTCTCCTATCTGCCAGGCAAGTGAAGAGTTTTAGCTGGAGACACTCTGGCTCTGCACCTTGAGTCGTGACATTCGGAAGTGATCGCGGAGGAACGGGACGGATTGCCCATGGTACCTTGCAGTCCACTAGTGTTTTCTCGTTGCGGTACATGCTTTCCGAAAGAGATTTGTTTTTTCGTGCTTTGTGATTGTTTATCAAAAACTTCTCCTGATGCCTAAATTTCTTGTACAGTTTAACTTATAGTTTAAGTTTTTAGTATGTATTCCGTGAACGGCATTGTCTGTAATTTATTGCAAACTCCATTTGATCGATGGAAAGATGAAGATAAAAGAGACATTTTACTTCAAGGAAAAATGTATCTTTTATCTTAACGGATTCACTGACAATTGTCGCCAAGAGAGAAATCAGGAAGAGCGGTAAATCTTACAATTTTAATTGTAAAAACTGTAGGTTTACTGAATATCTCTTCTTTCTCATGACAGAAAATGGCTTTGTAGAACTTCTGAGTTACAAAAATAATTTTCTTGGCCGTGTTACTTTATAGTAAAAAACATTCGGCGTGGAATAAAGACGGTTTCTCAGATTTATTAAATATAACACGGTCACTTCATAAACATTCGATCATTTCATAAACACGGTGATTCCAGCGAACACCTGAAATGCGAATAAAAGTTAAGGAATTTTGAAAAAAAATCAGAACATAAGGGATAGTGCAAGGTTTTTGAAAAAGCATTTAAACGGAAACGTTCGTTTAAATAGGCTTTTCGATGCAGACAGTGATTGATTAAGTACTGTATTTGCCAAACAAGAACTAGCATTCCGTGACCATGATAAATCATGGAAATTTCACGGAATTACTTTCATTGTTGATATCAAGAATTCCTTTAGAAATTCAACATCAATACGAAAAGATAAAATTGTCTTCACAGTTGATTCAAAAACTATTCAAAATGAATTAAGTGAATATATTTCTGAATATATAAACGATCACGTTAAAAATGAAATAAATGAAGTTGAATGCTT
The DNA here is from genome assembly GCA_039090855.1 of Macrothele yani. NCBI lineage: Eukaryota > Metazoa > Arthropoda > Arachnida > Araneae > Macrothelidae > Macrothele > Macrothele yani. Next base: position 93,677,940 of record CM077033.1, on the reverse strand, counting down.
TTCTATTCAAGTAGATGACACCACACACATAAATTAGACTTCTCAGTGCTCTTTAATAATAAGATTTGTTGTTCGGAAGGTGTATGGGCTAAGCGAGTATTGGGTTTCCACGAAATTTTGGAACAGTTTGATTATCAACACAAATTAATAGGACAATGTAACGATGGGGCAAGTGTAATGTCTGAACACTTGAATGGACTCCAGAAAAAAATCAAGGATAAAGCTTCTGAAGCTATTTTTGTTCATTGCTTAACGCACTGTTTGTAACTTGTATTACAGCAGAGTTTTTTCTAAAATTTCTAAGTGTCGAATATTTTATGCAAGTCTCAGTGGAATTCCTTCATTTTTTCACCACTCAGCGAAGCGATCTTATACACTCGCATCAACAACCGCAGGATGCATATTAACCAAAACAGAAACTCTACAGTCCTCCTCTTCGAAGTTAGTAAGTGTAATTGTTGAAGACTGGTATAAATTGGAGGAAGCATTAGAATTTCTCACAAACAGTGAACAATCACGCAAGAAATCAATTCAACTTGCCGAGGGTTTTTTAAATGGTATGAACACTTTTGAATTTTTGGCAATAGTATTTAATGACATTTTTGGCTCCACCGATCTATAATTCAAAATTTTGCAAAAACATAACTAGACATAAAGTACTGATGCGTAACTCAAATTAAAACAACTCGTGAAATTTTGAGCCATAAAAGGAACGATGAGTACTTTGTGCAAATAAAATTTAAGAGGATTTAGTACTTAATTTGAATAAGTAACATATTGTTGCGTACTTTGGGAATTAGTTGTCAGGATGCCCAGTTACTTCCGGCCGGCGATTCGTATCACTGAATCCGGTAATACCTCGTTAGCCAATTAGCCGACACAGTACACCAATAAAGCAATGGATGCAGAGTATAACAATTAAAACAGGGATTTAATGGATACATGCATAAATTACACCGGATTGTTCATCTAATTACAAAGCTATAATTTCCGGCCAGCTTTGGCCCTCTTCGGTGTTTCAGAAAATATGTCCTAACGAAAAGTCTGTTCGTTTACAATCAGCAGCAAAGAATACAGGTAAAAAGTACTTACATAGGTCCTTGAGTATCCACCGTATAACACGAACAACACAACACTCACTCACATTCACTAATATGTCGGCTCTACGATTAGTTCTTTTACCCTTTTTGGGTGAGGCCGCGTTGCTTACGCGGTCTCTTCGTAAAAACGACATCATCCCTAGTCGCTTAACGCACGTACTCAAACACACGCACAAAAGTTCTCTCCCCGCTTTCTTTGCGAAGAGGCTTTGAAGGGGGGGGGGGGTGTCCTCTTCCGTGTTTCCCTTTTGTTGGCGTTTATCCCTTCTCCCCTCTCTTTCGTATTTCACCTGAAATCGCTCCTTAGGACAGGTATCGATGCTTCGGCAAGGATCAGAAAGTTTCTAGGTAAATCTGGTGCTTATTATCATCAGCTTATGCTTTTCAGCGGGTTTCACTTCTTATGCTCAGAATTTCAAGAGCACGCAGACGGACGGCAAGCATTTTTCTAGCACGAGGAAAAATCGAGGCCCAGCTCTCTCGGATATCAAACGGGATTTGTCCTCAACAAAAATCTCCCCTCTCCAAGAAATTGGTAAGCGGTGAATTCCAACATTTGAAACCGCGACATTTTTATTATAAACCGCTCTTCAAGTCTAAGAGCTTCCATTGTTTAGCGCGCGGCACAGACAAAAGCTTCAAACGCTTTTTCCGTCCAAACACTTTTGAGTCATGGGAAATAGCTTTTAAACTCTGACCCGTCCCATTTCCGTTTATGGGCTCTTTGTTCTCGTGGCAAACACCTGCAACTCGCCACTTGAATTCAAAGTACTAGAAGATCTTTTCTCAGTATACCACGCCTTGCTAGTGTTTAAATTATAACTCTCTGTTAATTAAGACCCCCAATCAAGTTTCAATTACCGTTAATTAACCACGCCTCTCGCCAATTAATTATGTGAGGGGGGGGGGGGGTCGTCACATCGCCCCCTTCTTGAAATGCAACTCGTCCCGAGTGCATATAAGCTACCTGTGATTCGCAGCGATTCCTCCACCCGGAACTGCCTACCCTAGATAAGAACTCATTAGTATCCCTCTTCCATGGTGCCTATCATCGTCTCTACTTTTACTAAAAACAATCGCCTTGAATTGGTCTTTGACCTTCCCCCGGGCACATCCCTTTTTCTAACGAATCTCAGGTAACGCCCACATTCCATGCATACCTGTATAATTATTTACACTGCCACGCTCCAGGGCAGTACACAAATATGACACTACATAATTAATTTACATTATACAGTTCCACTACCACGGCATACGACATATTGCAATATTAAAATATTTCCACCAATAGAACACAACACCGAGTACACTATACAAAATTATTACAACCAATAAACTCATTCCATGTTCTCAGGCTCTCCGCTTCTCACCCTTTCACATCAACAAGTCAACCAACGGGAAACTAACCAATCACCTGAGAAACACATCCTTCAAATGTTTATGATCCTGTATTTCCTGCCCTATACGGTCTAAGCCTATCGAGGTGTATTACTCTAACTGGTCTATTATTGTACTGAACCTTGTAAAGAACATCGTTTATTCTTTTCTTTACTATATAAGGACCTTCCGACGGGCGCTGCAATTTGGGTGACTTTCCCTTTCGCCTTCGTGGGTTATAGAGCCAGACTAAGACTTCCTCCTTAAACACTTTCTCTGCAGCCTGCACGTCATGTCTGGTCTTCATTCGTTCAGTAGCTATCCGAATATTCCTCCTAGCAAAACTATGTACTTTCTCCAATCTCCTGGTAAGCTCTGTGACATACGTGCTAGAATCCTGGGCAATTGGTTCCGGCCTTCCAAAAACAAATCACAGGGGAGACGTAATTCTCGCCCATACAACATCATACTCGGGGTATTCCCTGTGGTTTCATGCACCGCAGCTCGGTACGCTAACAAAAATAGCGGAACAAGCCTGTCCCAATCTTTCTGGTTATCACTCACAAATAAAGAAGGCTGCTGTCCCAAGGTGCGTATGAACCTTTCACACATTCCGTCACTCTGAGGATGAAGTGGCGTAGTTCGAGTCTTTTTAATGCCGATTAAATTACACATTTCTTGGAACACTTTAGACTCAAAGTTCCGCCCCTGGTCGGAATGCAATTCAAGGGGAACCCCATGAGAGCTCACCAATCTACTTACAAGAATTTCAGCAACAGCAACTGCTTCCTGATTTTCCATAGGAAAGACCTCCGGCCATTTGGTGAAATAATCCATAACCACCAACAAATATCTGTTGCCATTCTCCGACTTAGGAAATGGTCCCATTACATCAATGGCTACCCTTTCGAACGGTGCCCCCACATTATACACTTGCATTCGGCCGCGACATCGTGTCATTGGGCCCTTCTTGGACGCGCATAAGTGACACTGTCTGCACCAATCCTCTATATCCGTCCTACAATTTACCTAGTAAAATCGTTCCCGGACTTTTGCGAGAATTTTTCTGACACCAAAATGTCCACGAGTCGGGCTATCATGCATTTGTTTCAAAACATCTTTCACCAAAGATCTTGGAACCACCAATTGAATTTGTCGCGAATCATTCCTAGAATTTTCCAATTCTCTGTACGAAATTCCATCTCTAAACACAAGATAGTCCCATTGCGCCCTATAACTTTTCAAAATCTGTCCGTATGCTGCGACAGTCGCCCACGCAGGACGGTCGGAAGACTCTTGCTTCCATCGGACCAGACGTCCAGCATCTTCGTCCGCTTCCTGCGCTTTTTGCATCTCATCCGGACTCAGCGGATCTCGTACAGTCGGGGTCGGGGGAATTATCGCCTGGCGCACAGCTTGGGTACCCGGCTGCAGATCATTGCTCTCTGCGCGTAGGCAGGATTTGCATTGCCGCCGACAGGGTCTTCTCGACAAAGTATCCGCATTCTTATGTGCATTCCCCTTCCGATGTTGTCCCGGGAAATCTTAAGTTTGTAAACGTTCTATCCACCTGGCTACCTGTCCCTCCGGATTTCAAAAATTAAACAGCCAACGCAAAGCGCCATGATCGGTTCGCAACAAGAATTTTCTACCGAACAAATAATGATGGAAATGTTCTATACCTTTTACCATAGCAAATAATTATTTTCTAGTAACACAGTAGTTCCGCTCCGGCTTAGAAAGAGATTTACTAAAGTACGCTATGATTTTTTTTGTTCATTCTCAACCTGAGATAAAACTGCACCTACTCCAGTTTCACTAGCATCGACATCCAGGATGAATGATAATTCCGCTTTGGGATAAGCCAATAGCGGCGCTGATATCAGAGCTTCCTTTAGAGTCGCGAAGGCTCGTTGACACACTTCATTCCACTCAAAGGGAACTTTCGCCTTAGTTAACCGATGCAATGGTCGTGCTATCTACGAAAAACCTCTGATAAATTTCCGGTAATAAGAACATAACCCAAGGAAACTTCTCACCTCCCGAACATTCGTCGGCGGTGGCCATTCTTTGACTGCTACAATCTTTTCAGGATCTGTCCCTATGCCTTCTGCAGAAATTACATGTCCCAGGTACTTCACTTCCTTTTGCAAAAATCTGCATTTTTTCGGATTCAATTTTAATCCAGCTTCACGGAGCCTAGTGAAAACGACTCTCAAATTATTCAAATGCTTAGCAAAAGTAGTATCACACACAATTATGTCATCCAGATAAACCATGCAGATGTCAAACGGTAAACCTCGAAGAACAGTTTCCATTAAACGTTCAAATGTGGCGGGTGTATTACACAATCCAAAGGGCATTACCCGAAATTGCCACAAACCGTTACCTGTCGTGAAGGCAGTTTTCTCCTTATCATCTGGATGCATACCCACCTGCCAATAGCCACTTTTTAGATAGAGCGTTGAGAACCACTCAGATCCAGCCAAATGATCCAAAGTGTCATCTATCCTAGGTAGTGGATAGGAATCCTTACGAGTTACTTCATTGAGTCTCCTGTAGTCTAAACCAAATCTAGTCGTACCGTCAGGCTTAGAGACTAAAACAATAGGAGATGCCCACGGGCTAAATGAAGGTTCTATAACTCCTTGCTTCTCCATATTTCTTAACATCTCTTCCACTTCTGCTTGTTTAGCTAAAGGTAAACATCTAGGCGGTTGTTTAATTGGAGCACTTTTTTCCGTATCTATTTTATGGTAAACGACATTAGTTCGTCCATAATCATCCTCACCTGCGGAAAAAACATCGGCGAATTCTCTTATCATCTCGGTCCACTCTCCAAACTGATACGTACTCATGCTCGCCGTGGCCTGTCTTGCTAGGTCAGGCAAATGCTCCGGCATCTCGCTACTCGCTTCCACGCTCGAGTTGGGTGGGATCCTTACTCTACAGCTACGTGCCGAAATTACTGGATTCAAGGAACAAAGTGCTAACCCTTCCTTTATCTTCACATCGACGTCACCCAGGTTAACTATTCTTACGGGGATGCAATGTGCTGTTTTCACCAGCGCTCTCGCTACAAGTACATTTTTCGGTAACGGGCAAATATCGGACATTTCGCATACTGCCATCGGAAATTCGAGTGACAGCTCAGGCAAACATCCTGCCAGAATTGTTTCACTTTTTGCTGGTAAAACACACTTTTCTTTTGTGATAACTGTGACCCTTTGCGACCTCAGGTGCCCATGTTGACTCCTCATGAAAACAATTTCCTCATGTTCCGTCTTCAGGGTTCCATTCTTAAGGTCCAAAACATATCCGTTCTCACTAAGAAAATCAAGACCCAAGATGCATTCTTCAACGATATCAGCAATCACTGCCGTGTGTCTGCAGCATTCATTTCCAATTCGTATATCGACGCCTGCGGTTCCAAAAGCAACTAAACCATCATCATTCACAGTTTGAATCTCAACCCGTTGCTCACTCTTCAAACAATCTGCAGGTTCCTTAATTTGCTCGAAAAAATCCGGACGGAGTAATGTAATATCCGCCCCAATGTCCAGCAGAAATTGGCATTTAATTTTATTTATCATCCCCTCAACTCTTAAACCATTGTAATCCCCAGAAAGACCTGTGACGTGAGCTTTTACCGTGCGGGGCTGCTTTTGCTGCGTCAGTTCTCGCCCCTCGAAACTGACTTCTGAGGGTTTCCCGAAGCCTGTTCCTTCGACTTTTTTTCCTCTCTCAACCGTTTTCTACATTCAAAACTGCGATGCCCTCTTAATTTACAATACCAGCACTCCATTTTTAGAGATGGCGTATCATTTCTTCCCCGGCCAGGAGACGTAACAGAACGATGTTTAACATCTCTGCGAAGGAGATCCAAAAGCTATTCGAATTTAGTTTCGACTGATGCATTGATCGGACTTTCTGCTACAGTCGCCATACGAACTGTTTTTCTAGAACTCCTAGAATGGCGCGAAGAGTCAAATTTCATTACATGCAAGACGGCTGACTAAAGTGAGTCACAATCCGCCATTCGCACTGAATGCTGAATGTCTGGATCAGCAATCGCTTCCACAAAATGTTGCTGCGCCATCGTGTCCTGTATATCCGACGTACATTGCCCATACGCAAGCCTTGTCAGCCGCTCGATGTCGGTGGCGAGCTCTTGAAGTGACTCGTTGACCTCCTGCCTGCGATTTTTCAACTGACGAACACGGAGTTGCTTTAAATGTTCCTCCCCAAATCTGAGTTCCAGGGCAGCGACGAGACAGGAATATTTTAAACGGCTCTCTTCCGACAAAGTTTGTAGGATATCAGCAGCTTTATCCCTCAATGATGCCGCAAGCGCGCATGCTTTCTCCCTTTCGCTCCAGCCGTTCACACTCGAAACCATTTCGAACTGGGTCCTGTATACTCCCCAGCTAGTCTTTCCGCCAAACGCGCCTGGTTTAATTCGGGTCGGCCTTCTCAAAGCTTCGCTCATCACTCCCGGTGACTTAAATTCCGACGAACTTATTTTTGCCTCGCAATGTTGTACCCTTTTCTCAATATCCCTATAAAATTTAGTTTGTTCTAACTTAGTACCATTAAATTCCCCAGAAATTTTTTTCTTTACATTTCTACATTGAGTCTCGCACAAGTTACGAACGCTCTCTAAATTTTGGGTACATTGTTCTATTTGGTCTACGCATTTTACCGGCTCAATTTCCAACTGATCGATACGCAAGCAGGTATCTTCTACTCTTTTATCAAATTTTTCCTCATAACCCCCAATTCTAGCTATCAGCTGATTTATGCTGCCCGCTTGCTGCTCAAGACTTTCTTTCTGCTGTTGTAAGCTTTGCTCAAAACTTTCTTGTTGTTGTTTGAGCTGCTGCTCAAAACTTTCTTTGGCAGTTTTCAGTCCATTTCTGAGTTCACCTTTCAGTTCATCTAATGTTTTAACCATCCCTTCCATTTTTGAAACTTTGAGCTCAACTTATTATGCAAGTTGCAAAAGTTGGCATAAAAACTGTGCTCCGGTTGTACTGTGTTTCTGAGGTATACAATACGGATCCCAATGCTGATCACCACTTTTGTTGCGTACTTTGGGTCTTAGTTGTCAGGATGCCCAGTTACTTCCGGCCGGCGATTCGTATCACTGAATCCGGTAATACCTCGTTAGCCAATTAGCCGACACAGTACACCAATAAAGCAATGGAGGCAGAGTATAACAATTAAAACAGGGATTTAATGGATACATGCATAAATTACACCGGATTGTTCATCTTATTACAAAGCTATAATTTCCGGCCAGCTTTGGCCCTCTTCGGTGTTTCAGAAAATATGTCCTAACGAAAAGTCTGTTCGTTTACAATCAGCAGCAAAGAATACAGGTAAAAAGTACTTACATAGGTCCTTGAGTATCCACCGTATAACACGAACAACACAACACTCACTCACATTCACTAATATGTCGGCTCTACGATTAGTTCTTTTACCCTTTTTGGGTGAGGCCGCGTTGCTTACGCGGTCTCTTCGTAAAAACGACATCATCCCTAGTCGCTTAACGCACGTACTCAAACACACGCACAAAAGTTCTCTCCCCGCTTTCTTTGCGAAGAGGCTTTGAAGGGGGGGGTGTCCTCTTCCGTGTTTCCCCTTTGTTGGCGTTTATCCCTTCTCCCCTCTCTTTCGTATTTCACCTGAAATCGCTCCTTAGGACAGGTATCGATGCTTCGGCAAGGATCAGAAAGTTTCTAGGTAAATCTGGTGCTTATTATCATCAGCTTATGCTTTTCAGCGGGTTTCACTTCTTATGCTCAGAATTTCAAGAGCACGCAGACGGACGGCAAGCATTTTTTTAGCACGAGGAAAAATCGAGGCCCAGCTCTCTCGGATATCAAACGGGATCTGTCCTCAACAACAATCTCCCCTCTCCAAGAAATTGGTAAGCGGTGAATTCCAACACTTGAAACCGCGACATTTATTATAAACCGCTCTTCAAGTCTAAGAGCTTCCATTGTTTAGCGCGCGGCACAGACAAAAGCTTCGCCTTTGCCGTCCAAACACTTTTGAGTCATGGGAAATAGCTTTTAAACTCTGACCCGTCCCATTTCCGTTTATGGGCTCTTTGTTCTCGTGGCAAACACCTGCAATTCCCCACTTGAATTCAAAGTGCTAGAAGATCTTTTCTCAGTATACCACCAATTGCAAGTGTCTAAATTATAACTCTCTGTTAATTAAAAACCCCCAATCAAGTTTCAATTACCGTTAATTAACCACGCCTCTCTCCAATTAATTATGCGAGGGGGGGGGGGATCGCCACAATATATATACAGTATATATGTTTCCTCATCATTAATGAGAAAATATATATACTTATATATATATTACTTATTCAAATTAAGTACTAAATCCTGTTAAATTTTATTTGCAAAAAGTAATTGCCTTAACGATGAGGTATTTGAAACACTGTTTGGAAAAGCTAGCAAAATCACAGAAATAAGCAGATCTATACGGGAATATGCTGCTCTTACAGAAGAAGCAATTTTTCAGAAATTGTATTTTGAAATTTCGGACCACATTCTTATGGATATGAATATAAGATTTGAAGACTATGAGAAACTTTAATTTGTCTTGTCTTGCTGACACAACCAAGTAAGACCAATTTAATTCATGTTTACCCTCCGACACTTTTGAAAATCTACAATATTTTTACGGGAAAATATTTACTAAACTCCAGCGCCTTAAAAATGAACTAAGTCTTGTATATGCCGATGGAAAATTAAGGAATTAGTCGACTAAAGAACTTCTTCGAGTGCTTCATGGAGATCAAGACATTTTTGCAGAAGCTTGTAAATTGGTTTCCCTCATTTTAACAAGTTTATCTACAAATGTGTCAAAGGAAAGAAGTTTTTCTTGAAATTAAAGAATACAAACTTACTCAAGAAACACTATTTCTCAACATAGACTTTCTTCTTTGGCAAATATTTCTATTCAGAAAGATATTTTATTGATAATCACGAAGAAACAACCATTCTATGACGACATAATCGACAAATTTCTATCTTCAAAAGAAAAAAATTATTGACCTAATATACATAAAATAGGTCAGTCCTCATATAGTGATTTTCATTGAAACAGTAGATATCTTTTCATATTGCTCTTGCAGCTCTTCACCTATTTTTCCAACCACGAGCCGCCACTGCCTAGAGGGTCGCAGCTGTAATCGCCGCTCGTGGAGGCTCCACCAACTGTTGAAGGTGAATAAACTTTGTTTTAATTTGCTATCACAGGTGTCCTATCCCTTTTTTGTAGAGAGTATATATATATATATACTACAAAGGATCAAGTGGGACATCGTGGGGCTAAGTGAGGTAAGGAGAAAAGGAGAAGATCTCGTCGAATTGAAAAGGTGACATCTCTTCTACTATCGTGGGACAGATACTGGCAGAACTAGTGGTGTTGGATTTATAATAAACAAGAAACTGAAGGATAAAGTTGTAGAAGTTGAAAGTTCCTCTGACAGAGCTGCACGACTTGTTATCCAACTCTCGAAAAGATACCAGGCTCAGATTATTCAAACTTATGCACCCACCACAAGTCATCCTGAAGAAGAAATTGAAGAATTTTATGAGGAAATTTGTCATCTAAATAATAAAGGTAAGCAGCACTTGAAAATAATTATGGGAGATTTCAAAACAAAAATAGGGCAACGGCAACAGAATGAAACTTCAGTAGGTAAATTCGGTCACGGCAACAGAAACCAGCGTGGAAATACTCTCGTTGAGTTTGCAGAGGCAGAAGGGTTTTTCATCTTGAACTCCTTCTTCAAGAAAAAGCCACACAGGAAATGGACATGAAGACATCCAAATTTGACGACAAGTGAAATTGATTTTATTATGTGTAACAAAAAATTCGTCATAGAAGACTGCAGTGTGCTAAACAAGTTCAACACAGGTAGTGACCATAGATTGGTGAGATGTAAGATGCACCTCAACACCAAACTTGAACGTGGCAAGCTCATAAGAAAAACAAAATCTATTGACATGACCAACCTTAAAAAACACCATAATACCTTCAAATTGGAACTGAAGAACAGGTTCTCTGCTTTAGAAATCCAAACATCGGAAGAAGTGGACATCTCTGAAGTTAACAGAAAAGTAACCAAAGCTCTTATGGAAACAGCAACAAAATTAGCTGGGTCTAAGAACAAGTTGCATGTAAACAAATTATCAGGAAAAACGAAAATGTTGATGCAAAAAAGAAGAGAGATGAGGACAACTAAAGAAGATGTGACTTCCAAAGTGGAATATATAGAGCTATGCAAGACAGTAAGAAAAAGTATCACTGAAGACGTAAGAAAATACAACTGTGAACTAGTGAGGAAAGCAATTGAAAACAACCAAAGCCTAAAGATAGCAAAGGGACATCTCAGTAAGGGAAGAAAACAGATTATGGCCCTGAGAAAAGAAGATGGTTCTGTAACAAGAAATAGAGGCGAAATTTTGACAAGAGTGAAAGATTTCTACTCCAAATTATTTGAAAGGGATGATACATGCACTCCAGACATCATGAAAGATACCAGTACCAGAGTTCCTCCAGTCCTTCCAGCAGAAGTTGCACATGCAATCAAGAACATGAAGCGGGGAAAAGCTGAAGGAGAAGATGGAATTACTGTAGACATCATACAAGAAGCAAGTGGAGAAATTGAAACAGTACTCGCCCAAATTTTCACGCGATGCCTTAATGAAGGAAATATTCCTGAAGATTGGAACACCGCTACAATGATCCTGCTACATAAGAAAGGTGACATTGAGGATCTCGGAAACTACAGACCTATCAGCCTCCTATCAGTAGTTTATAAAATCTTCACTAAAGTTCTTTCACACCGCTTGAAGGTAACACTGGACATGGCTCAACCGAGAGAACAAGCTGGATTCAGGAGTGGCTACAGTACAATAGATCATATCCACATACTGAGAGAACTAATTGAAAGAGCGAGGGAATATGAACTTCCATTGTGCATGGCTTTTATCGATTATGAAAAAGCTTTTGATTCGGTGAAACCATCAGCAGTTACAATGGCTCTGAAAACCTGCGGTATTGAAGATGCATACATTAATATTATTAATAACATCTATGAAAATGCAAGTGCAAAGATTCGGCTGTTTGAAAATACAACACACATAAAAATTGGAAAGGGAGGGAGACAAGGTGACACCATATCTCCGAAGCTCTTTAATGCCACATTGGAGGGTGTTTTTCAGTCGCTGAGCTGAGAAAACAAAGGGATAAAGATTAATGGATATTATCTAACCCACCTTCGTTTTGCTGATGACGTAGTCATTTTTGCAACTACCCCATCAGAGCTGCAGAGTATGATCCAGGAACTTGCTGACAATAGTAAAGAAGTGGGATTAAAAATGAACTTTCAGAAGACAAAAGTGATGTTCAATGCTTTTACAAGAAATGAAGATTTATTGATTGATGGAGAAAAGCTGGAGATAACAGACACGTATGTTTATCTTGGACAGCAGATATCAAGTGAGGGTCACATTGATGAAGAAATTAATCGGCGTACGAAACTTGCCTGGAGAGCTTTTGGAAGAAACAGCATAATTTTCAAGAGCAATATGCCATTATGTCTTAAAAGAAAAGTGTTTGATCAATGCATCCTTCCAGTGCTTACGTATGGTGCAGAGACGTGGACCTTAACTAAAAGAGATATACAAAGACTGCAGACAACTCAAAGAAGCATGGAGAGGTGCATGCTTTGTGTAACCAGGAGAGATAAGAAGAGGAACTCGTGGATCCGAAAATGACAAGAGTGGAAGACATCATGATCAGAGTTAAAACCCTGAAATGGCAATGGGCTGGACATACTGCCAGAAGGACAGATCATCGATGGACAGTCGAAATTTTAGATTGGATTCCAAGGGACAGGAAAAGACCCAGAAGAAGACCACATGGGAGATGGGTGGATGAAATTCGAAAGTATGCAGGGTTGACATGGAGGAGACTGGCACAAGGCAGACCGTTGTGGAGGAAACTTGGGGAGACCTTCGTCCAGCAGTGGATTGATAATGGTTGACAATGATGATGATGATGATATATATATATATACACATATATATATATATTAATTATTTTCATTCTCCACAACTTGATGGGAAAGTTTTAATAATTGTGTTAAAGGTTTTGGAATGTAGACTGGAGTATTGTCATTACAACAGGAAGTTCCATGTTCAGCATATATCAAACTTTCGTTGAATAATAAGGAGCAGATGGTTCGTGGTGTTGTAATGATTTTTGTCTTTTTCCAATTAGGATATGGTTGTCCTTCGTTCACTAGTCTTGCAAGGTCAGTATTTGATAGGCCATTCTTAACAACATATTTATATTCGCTGAGCCTAATTCCCAAATACCTTTTGGTTGATCCGATATATTGGCTGCAAGGGCGAATTTGATTCAAACTACCAAGTGGAATAGTGTATACAACAAATTTGTTAACCTCTGGAACCAGGTCACGATCTTTCTTGATCACAGTAAAATTATTGGCGGTGAGTTTCCCAAAGTCAAGATTAAATGGTTTACAAATATTTTTATGGATTGAGAAGACAGTTCAGAAATAATCCATTGAGCCCACATAATTAAGACAGGGGTGTTCGACCTGAAGGGTAGTTAGACGTTGATGTCAGATTTTCCCGAGTTCTCTACCTACGTTATTTTGACAATGTGTTATTATTCTGGGGCCATGGTCTGGATGAGCCACAGAATTTCTCGGAACACATTTCTTCTATATATTCTTCAATAAAATTTACCATCGAACTTGAAAATAATCATACTTTACCTTTCCCAGATTTTCTCTTAGAACTTGACTCAGACTCCTACTCTTTAAACTATTGGGTGTATAATAAACCAACCTCCGCACCCAGTATTCTGACCAACCATTTCAGCTTGGAGTTAAAATCTCATTGGAAAATATTTATACCACCTTTTTAATGGCTACTTATTTATTAAGTTACATAATAAAAACAATTTGAAAAAAAAATGTATTCGTTTACTTTTACTGTACACGAGTACCTGACACATAACTCGTGGATATCTACAAACACAGTTCGTTATAATTTAAAAATTGCATTCTGTTAATAAGATCAAGCCTTTCTATACAACAATCACACACGCTCTTATAATACTTAAAACTACGAACACGGTTATACCTTCAGGACAAATAAATTAATATTTTAAATGAGCTTATTTTTTGACTACCCGCAACTACCGATACAGCTTCAGTTTGCTTCGTATCGGTTGCATGAAATGTAATATTAATTAATGTCTTTACATTTGCCGCAATTATGTTGTTTAATATGCAACGCATTAGAGTCAAAGTCGTGTTTCTGAATTAACTGAAAACATAACAACATAACAATAACGATATAGGTTCCTGGTATGATCCAACGTGACTACGTTTGCTGTCGTTTATTTGAAGAATACTCTCAATTATATTTTCGCTCATAGGTTTGCATATTGATTCTGTTTCTTTTTACCCATTTATAAGTTTTTCTAAACTAGACCCTGACACCTGGCGTAAAGTTTCGAATGGGATGTAATAATGTTACACATTTTCTGGGGTTGTTTAATATCTCAATTTTACATCATCATCATCAGGACCATCATATCATAATTAATAAGAGTACTCCGTAAGATGTGTTAAAATATTCCTAACTCCCCAAATCAATTCCGCAACTCTTCGAATTTCATCCATTTGTCTTGCACTTGATCTTCCTTGGGTAGTTTCATGTGCCTTGGTGTCCAGTACAAAATGTCCGTTGCCCAAAGGTGACACGTTTTCTAGAAATATGTCCAGCCGATTGCCATTTCTGGGTCTTTGCTTTTATCATTGTGTCGTTTATAATGCTTCTAAGTACAGACCCACTTATCACAATTGAACTATCATACTTCATTTATCATACTTAAACTAGGAACACACAGACACACATTCTTGCTCTCAATAAATATATCTTTGTGTGAATGTATCATTTCGTAAACTGACTCTAGAGGAAATTTCTTAATCTTATCTTTATCGCCATAATAAAAGAATTATTTGAAACGGAACACAGCAGATAATTTAAAATACCCTGATAGTCAATATGGACATCAAATATTAGCCTCCCGAAATGTGGGAATTAAAAATTTTGATAAGTTTTGAAATTGCGTTAAACATCAAAACCACATTAGAAAAATTCGGTCCACATTAGAAACATTTGGAATGAAATGATCCTACCTGCTGCAGTTTATTCGCCTTTTTCTCTTTTATCTTTTCTACGTATGGAATTAGTTACCGCAACAGTTTTGATGCTATAAAGTTGTTTTCGAAACCCTTCGTAATTCAAAATTTAGAGAAAAAATGTGAAAAAAAAACTACTCTGGAAACTTTCAAGACGCACCTACCATTTGACATATTCATTGGAGGAAAACGCAAATTATTTAAAATAAATTAAATATAAATGAAATATTTCTTGTTTCTAGAATATGACCGATCATTTAAATGATTTTAAACTTTCGGGTACGCATATCTCCTTCAAACGGTGGCATGTCAGTAAAATTTTGCAAAAATAAATTAAATAAATGTAACTGTATAACTTACCGGCTTTACTGCTGGATTTTTATTTCTTTAGCGTTGTCTACCGTTATTTCAAGAAAAAATTTTCTTTCTGGTTGTAACCAATCCAAGAGGGCTGTTTCGATGCTCAATAGTA
The DNA here is from genome assembly GCA_039090855.1 of Macrothele yani. NCBI lineage: Eukaryota > Metazoa > Arthropoda > Arachnida > Araneae > Macrothelidae > Macrothele > Macrothele yani. The sequence goes on along the minus strand of CM077033.1, from coordinate 93,662,714 downwards.
TTCCCGTTTGGTGACGGCAATTCTGAAAGACTTAGGCTTGACATGGCTGTTAAGGGGTTTACGTTGCTTTATTGATTTCTTCACGTCATTTGGCATTAACTGATTGGTTCTATATAAATATGCAGAACAGTGACATTTGGAATTCATCGTACTTTTCAAATATGATTAACAAAATAAATGCTTCTGGATAATATTAGTTTTCTGAAAAAATGGTGGATATGTAAAAACGGACATCGTTTGGGTAAATTCTGCAGAAATCTTTTATTACTTAGTGACTTTGCAAGCAAATTTCATTACGCTATTCTCTGTTAATATTTCGTTAAAAACTATCTATATCAGCAGAGAATTCAGTTATTTTTAAATTGCTGTTTTAACGAAAAATTTGTACTGAACATGAAATGCCCTTAAATTTAGAATCAGTAGTTACTGAAATTGCATAAAAATAGCGGTTGAAAGATACAAGATCTTTTTCTTATCCCACCTATTATTAAACTTGCACAGTTTACTAAATTTTCTTCCATTTTTGAAATTCACAATATGTACGATGGGAAAGAAATAGTGTAACTTTCACTACCCATTATGTATATAATTTAAAACTACTGTTGCTAAATGTGGGTGCATTTGGTACATTTAACTGAGTTTTACAATATTTGTGCAATATCATGTTTTTGTCAAACGCGTATTTCAAACGTTATCAGAATTTTAATGTTTCTTCTCATAGAATTTAATGTTTGATGGGCTTAATGAAATTTCCTCTCATTTTAAACATATGAATGCACTGAGAGCATATTGACTGCAGCTGACGATTTCCTAGTAATATGCGGCACAATAATCATTTTCTATTCGTCGAAATTTTTTTCCATTTCTAAGAATTCCATAAGTACGTAACCAAATTAATTCTTGTCCGTTATAAGAGTAATTCAATTTCAACAACTCAAATGTTGTAATTAATACTAGGGCTTTAAACACAAGAAATGCAGCAACTATGACCATCACCACCTTAGTAAAGTTATAAAACGTCCTACGCACTTCACCCACAGCTCAAATTCTATTTCTTTAAGATATACACTAAGGTTTAAGGATATAAACTTTTTGGTGGCATTGCTTTTTTTTCTAGGGGGGAGAGAGGATTATAAGTCATAACGAAAAAGGAAAATGAAAGCTCGTAAGCAGAAACACGTATTAGGACAATATTAGATAGACTTCATGTTAAAAAATCCCATTGAACTTCACAAAAAGAGTGACCAATCTTTTCCTGAATAGCATGTATACCACAATTTTACTTTAAACACATGTTTTTATTTCCTTTCCGTAAATGCCTACACAAATCAAAATTGTAGTCTTAATAAGCAAATAAATCCCCTTCTATCGCTCCTTTGCAAAACGATTGCATGGAGAAGGTCGTAAATCTTGTGCATCTATTTTGCAGATGGATGAAAATCTTATTTATACTATACAGCTTTCTGAAATTTTTACCGAATTTACCTGAGGAACGTGTGGTAGTTAATACGAAAGCTTTCCCAAAAGTAAGGATAATACTACTTTGTTCATTGGATGTAATAGCATAAGTCAAGAATAAGTATTTTGGTTACAACTGTGGTAAATAGAAGGGAATGCTTTAATAGATTTTCTTCTCTGAGAAGTATTTATGTTGTACATGTCTTCCATTTCTTTCGACTTAAAGGCGTGAGAGCCTCCCTGAAAAGGCAATATAGATTTTTTTATCGTCTGCTAAATTAATGTAGAATTCGTAGAGGCAATATCGTTCTCACATCCATAGTGTTATCCTAATGACAGAGAGTTAAGACACGAGCTCAGTAAGCAGTATACATTGTATAACACTTAAGAAAGGAAGTAAACCCACCAAAAAAGAACTTTCATGAAAGTTTCGTCTTTAATTGTATGAGCACTTAACTCCTATTAAACATATATACTGTTTTGAATTTAATAAGGATATTTACTCTGATACTTTTTTTGTTTCTATTCGGTACCTCTGTCACTGAGAGAATCCTAAATTCATGTTCGTTGTTTTTTAATATCAGGTAGAGAAAAATGTGTTTCAAAATCCTGTCCGACTAACGTGCTTTTAAAAAATGAAATGAAACCATTCTTTTAGAAAATAATGGAAATAAATTAATTTGTGCGTCATTCCGTTTACGTAATACTATAGAGTTAAATAAGCACTTCCTTTTTTCAATTCATCTATTGTTAACAATGTTTTTGTTTTAATAAGCCTACTCATATAGAAAACAATTAAAAGACAAACAATCACCTACAGAAAACCTCTTTTTTTCCTGGATAAGCATGGTTCTACCGTGTTTCAAAAAGAGGTCAATTTCCGCGTTTCATTATTAATAATTAAACAACAGTAACTGTTTTTTTTCAGGATTTCTTTCATAAAGAAAGTGGTGTATATTTCCTACAGTGCTCGTCCGCCAGTCTCTCAGGTACTATGGAACTTTGATGGTGTAGAGCTATTATACTTTCCTTTCGAAATTTTTGCAAACAAAGTTCGCACTAACAGTCTGAATGGTAGATTTTATTGAATTCGAAATACGCGATGATTTACGTCATTTTTTCGAAATAAATCCGCTTTTCTGGTAAACAACTTTACAGAAAACTGTTGTTAGCAAGGTGGAGACTAATATGCTTCGGTGGTTTGGGCATGTTAAAAGAATGAGTGACGAGATGCTTACTAAGCAAAAAATACCCTTGACCCATACTGAAAGTTATAATTTCGCGAAATTACAATATTGAGAGAAAAGTAATAAAAGTTTGCACAAACACTTTTTTACGCAAGAAAACCAACTTCACTCATATTAACTGTTTGCAACTAAATTGTTGTGTAATAATCCGACCTCAGTTGATTATCAGATTCGTTTGGTCTTGAAATAACAAAATCAATAGTAAGCAAGAGCTCACTTCACTATCAAGTGAAAATTTGAAACAGGTAGTGCAGTAATTTGTTATTATAATATTTAAGCTGTATTTTTCAATTTTTTTACCGCTCATAAATTAGTTTTACTAGTCTAATTTTCTTTACAGAATATAACGTTTTAAAAAACATCCCAGCATTCTAGTGAATGACATGCAATTTTAATACTTCTATATTTATTAAGAAGATAACACAGGGTTATATTACAACAGAACAGTATTTCAAAGTTGAATTCTTTTTTCACTGATTTTGTACTTTAATTTAAGATTAGGGAAATGTCCATACGATCATTCCTTATTATAGTTTTTACTTTCATAGACCTGCGGGACACAGAAATCATGGAAAGATTAGATATTTTTCCCTTCATGGATCCATTCCTGCAGAAGAAGCCAAGACCAATATCATGCAGCTCATAAGGAGCTTAGATGTCACTTTCCCTGGACACAGTAGTCGGCATAATAAACCTGCCAAAAATTAAAATTGCATTTCGCAAACTTTGAGACCGTTTAAAAGCAGACTGTAGGAACAATAATGGGGTCTGCGCTGTCTGCAGTTTTAGCAGAAACAGATTTATAACAAAATGATAATACATTTGGAAAGACCCTGCAGGGAACCATCAGTATTGTAGAGTTACGCAGCTGACATTTTCTTTACCCTGCTTCACGAGAAAGGGCCTTAGATTTGTTCTTTAAAAAGATTAATAGAATACATGTGTCCATTAATTTGCCACATAACTCGAAACTAAGAATAATATCCGGTATCTCTGCGCCGTTGTCCCCAGATCTGAATGAAAGAGATTGCATGCTAATGTGTACTATAAGGCTCCTGCAGTGCCGAATTTTTCGGGTGGCCGAGTGGACAACGTTCGTGACTGCCACGGGAAGGGCCTCAGGTTCGATCCCAGGCAGGTACGAACGCTCGATCCACTAAATACCCGTCGTGCGTCGGATGGGCACGTTAAGCCGTCGGACCCCGGGCACTGGTCCCGCGGTAATAAATAAGGGCGTCTTCCTCCCCCTTTCTAATTCGCTTCCGTGTCCCTTTCCTATCGGGCGCTCTAGCCCAAATCTCCTAGTTTCCTATTTCTAAGGGTTGTTTAAGACCTGGGGTCAGACACTCCCTCCCTAAAATCCTCTACATGTGATCAAAATCAAATTTTGCTTCGTCAAATTCGTCCTTTTTCTTGTGTCATTCAACTTAAGCCCAAACAACTTCAAGGCCCTATATCTGCGCGATTTAACGGTGGGAAATTAGTTCGAAATTAGATCTTCTCTACGGAATGGATGTAGGAACAGGATGTCTTTTTTCATCTCCCGCTTGTCTACCTATGAAGGGTTTCGCTAAAAAACATGATATGATGTTATAAAAAAACCCAGCGAAAACTGAAATTAAACATACAACAAGTTGCATAATTCAAAATTATTTATTGTAGAGCCATCCAAATTAGAAAGAACAGCGCTAACACTTACTGATGAGGGACTTTTGGCTTTCGGTGATGTGTTTGAAACAAAACAAAACAGTTTGGTTATGTCATGCAAATGAAGTAGTTCCACTACTTCTTGTAAGTAAGTGGGTAAATTACACGTACCTATAATATATTTGTTTGATTTCCATATAAGCTAAGACACCCACTGCGGAGAGACTTCTTAAAAGCCATGTATATATATATTTGTATTAGATGTATAAATACGTTTTAAAGCTATTCTTGTGTGACGTACACCAGTAATTTACATATCGAAATTTCCCCGTGTTGTCATGTGAAACTAACTGATCCAGAGTATAAAATGCGAAACAGAAATTTGCCCAACAATCGATGCACTTGCGCATCGGTAGGTAAAAGAAGGCAAGCGATGCTGTATTTATTCGACACTGCATTCATTACGAACTTCATCAAGGAAAAAGTGCTGCAAATGCATGTGCATCTATCTGTTATGTTTTGGGGGAGAATACTGTATCGAAAAGCACATATGTGAGTTTTGGTTTATACTGTTTAAAGCAAATGATTTTGATGTCTGTGATCGAAAACGTAGCGGTGCCCCACAGAAAGTTGCACATGAGGAACCGCAAGCATTACTTAATGAAGATCCGTCTGAAACGCAAAAGAAACTAGCTGAACAACTGGGGACAATTCAGCAAACCATTTCCAATCGTTTACACGAAGTACGAAAGATTTAGAAGAAAGGAAAATGGGTGCCACATGACCTAAGCCTGAGGAACAAGGATGAGCGTGTCATGAAGTGTTTATACCTGTAGAATAAACAACACAGAAAGTTTTTCCGAAGAAACATCCTTACTGGTGATGAAAAGTGTAAATGGTACGAATATTCCAAATGCAAAAACCACTGGTTAGACCCAGTGAACCAACGACGTCGACATCGAAACGCAATAATCACTCCAATAAAGTTCTGCTGTGCATCTGGTGGGATATGGACGGTGTGCTCTATTATAAACTATTAGAACAAGGTCAAACTCTTACTGCTGATCGCTACAAGCAACAACTGTTGCGATTAAACCAAGCCATCTGTCGGAAACGTCAATTCATACGCAAAGGAGTAAGTCTCGTAAAATTACTCCATTACAGCTCTAGGCCGCATGTCGGGAAATCAGTCAAGAAAACGTTATTGACGCTTATCTGTGAAGTTTTGGAGCACCCGGCGTATAGTCCCGAAATAGCCTCTTCAAACTACCATTTGTTCCGAACGATACAACATGGTGTGTCTGCTCTACGGTTCTGGACACGTGACGAAGTGCAAACATGAGTTGACGTCTTCATCGCGTCACCGACGAAGTATTCTGTATGTCTGGAATCCGTCAGCTTCCCTTCCGATGGCAGAAAGCGATAGATAATGACGGTGCATAATGAATATTTGGATACGTAAAAGTATTGTTTTCTCTCAAATTACATGTTGGGTTTGTTTAAAACGTCTTTTTACATATTATGTATATCTATATATATATATTTAAAAAAAAGTAAAAATACTTCTCATGTAATATAAAGTACAACAAAACTGCGCTGTGCTGTAAGTATTAGAAGTAGGCAGTGCATGGAAAAAAATATTTACACGCAAGCAACTAACCCTCATGAACAAACTATTGTTCATGAGGGTTGGTGTTTTGTTAATGAGCGTTGGTTGCTTGCGTGTTAATATTCTTTTGCATATACAGTAGCGAACAAAAGTATTTGGCGAAACACGTTTTCGACGATAATATTTTTTCTGCTGGACCAAATAGGGTCATTTTAGGATATGATATGTGTTATTCAGTTGTAAACATGACCCTTATGCAGATAGATCAGAAATCTTAACATAGATCAGGGACCGAGCTTAATCGCAAAGATCGTGCAAATTGACCAACAAAGTAGGTGTGTATCACATTCATTTAATGAAACGATAACAGAAAACAAGTGCGAGAAAACGACAAAACAATAACTAATACTTAGTGGGATAACAACGAGACTTAATAACAGCTGCAGATCGAGCCGGTATCGAGTTCACTAGCTTCTCGACGGTGACCTGCGGAATTCGTGTCCATCATGCAGACAGCTGGTCGAACTACTGGGCCCTATTCCGGCAAGTTTTCTTCGCACATCGTCTCTCTAGCTCCTCAGGACGTCGTACGTACCGGAGGAGCTAGAGAGAAAATGTGATCGATGGGATTGAGGTCTGGAGATTGGCTTGGCCAGTCTAGAAGTGTGACCCGTTGCTGCTGGAAGCCTGCCTTCGCTACACTGGAGGTGAGCTTCTGGTCGTTGTCTTACTGCATGATCCATCCGGGTGGCATGTTCTGGTTTGCCCATGATAAAACATCGTTGATGAGCATGTTCGTATAGCTCTTGCCGGTCATTATTCCGTCAGTCTTGATGGTGGAGCCCATTCCATTGCGAGAGAAGTTGACGTAAACCATGAGTAATCCTTCTCCGTGCTTGACAGTCGGCTGAATGAACTGAGGGGTTGAATCTCTGGCCTACGGACGTCGTACGTATCGGAGGCCATCACTTTCAAACAAGTTGAACTTGCTCTCGTCGGTGAAAAGCACCTTACTCCAGTCCGACGCGGTCCAGTGTCGATGACGGCGCGCGAACGCGACTCTGGCTCGTCGATTCTTGTCTCCGATGAGTGGTTTCTTGGCGGGGCGTCTTCCATTCAATCCACCAGCAATGAGACGACGGGAGATGGTCATTTGGCTGATTTTCAGGTCGTCACTGTCGAGGAATTTGGTGGAGATGTCCACAGCAGTCAAAGTGGGATCAGCACGTGATCGACGGAGGATGCGTCTATCCTGAAGCAACGTAGTGCAACGAGGCTTACCACATCGCGGTCTGTTCTCGACGGTCCGTCTTCTTATAATGTTGCAGGATAGCTGAAATGGGCTGGTGTCGGATTCTCAGGGCCCTCGCAATGTTGGAGACGCGCATTCCGGATTCCATCATGTTCACGGCCGCCTGGCGAGTTCCAAAAGGTATTTTCGCCTTTTCACCCATTTCTGAAAACCTAAGATTGACTTATTATCACACTACACATCACAAAACCCACAAAATTCCGAAGAAAAACATTAATACATGCAGCAAACAAATGGGTAATAATTGGCGACTCTAGAATATGGACCATTTCGAAAGACAAATTCGCTCTGTGCGAGATACGAACTACGCGGCATTATAACCCACGAATCAACACATATCAAATCCCAAAATGACCAGATTTGGTACAGCAGAAAAAAACATTATGGTCGAAAACCTTTTTTCGCTAAATACGTACTTTTGTTGGTTACTGTATATATATATAATTGGTCGGCTCCAAAATGTTTGACCCGTTGACAATTCTGTAGTTTGGAAAAAATAGTTTTAAGGGTATACGGAGTATCGTTAAGAATAGAAGTGGTAACCTGTTCTACATACTATACCTGACTTCCTGACCGAAGGGAACATATGCCAAGGAAGCAGGAAAAATGAAAATGTCCAGCGAAAGAGGCGTCCAGAAATAAATAAATGAAGTACACCAAAAAGATACAAGGAGAGAAACACCCAGTTTTTCAACAAATACCATGAACAGCGCCTTCAGATTTTAAACGAACTTTGTACTCGCAGTGCAAAACTGTTTGACGAACGCAATGGACATTTGAAATTACAGTAGTATTTGGTGAAAATTTTTACAGAAGACTACATTCGACCTCAGCCTGTCATTATTCCTGTAACAATTTCGGATCAGACATAACTTCATGGGAAATTGTAGTTATCCCTTATTATGAATTTTCTTGCACAGTCAAAATTTGTGAAATCAACAAATTTGGATTCCTTACCTTCGTTGAGCTTTCTGGCTCTCGATCATTCCTGTTAAACGAAGGAGCAGCATAAGGTAAAATTTGCTTACTTTATCGATGGCGCTTAAAAATTAGACGAGAAACATTATTATTCTATACATTCTCAAATAATGTGAGGCATTTTTCTATAACATCAGTTATGGCCCGAAGTATAATACATGTTTTAGTTTCCCGACAGAAACATAAATCAAGAAGAAAATGTGTCTCTCATTTTGACATCTAAACTTCATATTTTTAATCTTCTGGACCCCTCGATGTGTTTACATGCAGCAACAGTAGAATTATGGGAACGTATACAGTGACTTTATTCCACTACAGTCTAATTAAAGATTTTAATGGACAAACCTTCCAAAGGACACGGACCATTGTTTTACTTCCAGTAACATAAAACATCAAAACTTTCCGGAATAAAACATATGAATATACTTGATCAGAAATTTCATCCAAGTTAATATTTCTCCTTGAAATATTCTTTAAATTAGTGTTGAGAAAAATTGCTTTGCAGAACTAATGCAAAAGAAATGGGTTAGTTATTGGAAAATATCCCTCACGACTTTTACTTCAATAGTTTGCAGTACGAAATTGAAGAAGAAATATTCAAATATTTGTAAATTTATGCTTGTAAATTTGAAATCATTTGTAAATGACTTTGTTTCGTGAAAATCTGTGTTTGCAAACATCAGTTCAGCCACTGAATTTTCTGTCGTAGGAGAACCCTACTTTCATAATTTAGATCTTAAGTGATTTAATTTTTAAAGTAAAAAGGCAGGTTGTTTCTTTTGCAAAAATATTTGCTTTTATTCTTGAATTCGTACCCCCTAAAATCACAAATAACTGTAATTCCTGTCCTAAATGTTTATTATTGAAATGTTTAAATGTTTCAGAGAAGCTGTTATGTAATTTTAAAGGTAAGCAGGCTACTCATATCCCAAAGGAAGTTGTGAATGACAGTGTAATTCACGTTAATTATTCGGACATGTTTGTAATTTTCGTTTACGTATTAAAGACCAGGTTGGAGGTCATAACAGGTAGTCGGAAATCGGCAATTTCTTTAAGGACATAAAATGTGCACCAGCAAATTAATTTATTAAAAACGTATGTATAAGAAACATACAGAATTAACGCACCATTTAAGAACCACGTGTAAATATACTTTCAACTTATCCTAAATGCTCGTTTTTGCCAGGTGTATTACGTTACGTCCAGAAACTTTTGTGCTAATGCAGTACTGATGTACGTAAAGAAAATACCTTTTAAAAGACATAAAGGAAGGACTAGGGCCAATGAATAATCACAATATTTCGGGAGCGGTTTGGAAATAGGTAATTCTTGTACTGTCATTGCGCCCATACAGAAAATGCCGTAATGTATTTTTTTCCTTTTGAAAACAAAAGCGGCGTTAAGTGAATATTGTACTAGATTCCTCAAGCAGACACCTAACAGTTAGTTCACGTAAAGAAAAAAATTAAAGAAAAAAGTTTACAGAATCCCCGCTTTAGTTTTAACTTATTTATCTTCTTTCGTTCTCGATGAGTAAAAAATATCTGTCTTTAGCGTTCAAGGAAAATGACTGATCATAGTATGGACAAATTGTTGTCAGTTAAGTGCTTAAAATCGGTTTGGTCCAGACGCCCCTGTGGTCTTCCAAAAAAAATTCAGTTCTAGTGCAAGAATTTACCAGAGGGCAAAGAAATGTCTGCTTGGTCTGAAAATACTATACAAAACATTTGAGATCACGGATATGTATCAGATGCGTGGATGAGAGACGTAAAGGTTAACAAGGTTTTAAATTTAATTTGTTGAATGCAAAAGAAAAGCATTGTATAGAAACGAAAACTTTCAGTGTTGATATTTAACAGAAATTAGATGATGAACATCACATCGATGTTCAGCTTATGTGCTCTTTCACTGCTAAGGTTAGTTTGAATAAAATGAACTTTTCCAGCCAAGAAATTCCCACATATTTTTAAAATTATATTTCTCATTCTACAACCGCCTGCCATTTTAAACGACAAATAGCGTTCGTTACATAGTAATTAAAATCTTTCCATCCCCAAAACACTTTTTAATTTTTACCAAAAATATATTTTTATTCCAAGTAATTACTCTGAGTTTGGAAATAGTGCTTTGTTTCAATTTGAAATTGTTGCAGCAAAACAGCGATGAACCAAACCATTCTAACCAGCATGTCTTTATGCAAATCGAAATAATTGTTGGTAATGGACGGCAAGAGTGATGGCAATGAAACGCTATAAATACCTCTTGATAATGAAATATGTTAATCAGTGTTGCTCTTGTTCTTCCGATGGGAAAACAATCAGAATTAGGTGTGTTTGACAAAGGTTAAATTGTAATGGTCATACGACAAGGTCGCAGCATTCCCGAGTCAGCAAAGCTTCTTTAGTGGTTTGAACTTTCTGAACGTGATCCAAGGAGGCGGAAACGGAAACGACGAAAAATCGGCAAGATGTTGTCCGGCAGCAGATCATCGATATTACAGGTAAACGAAGCTCGTATGGTACGAAGTAGAACAAGGGATATTGTGACAGAAATCGCCTGTAATTAGAATTCTGGTGGCATGAGTAATGTGTCAAACAGAGAGTACATCGAATCATGCAGAAAATGGCGTTACGTAGATTTAGACCGTTGCGAATGCCAATTACTGACCTCGGTTAAGCGCCAAAAGCTCATATAATGGCTTGCAAGTAAAAAATCTGAAACTTAAATCATTGGAAGAATGTCTTCAAGTCCAATGGATCTTGTTTCCTGTTGCATCGTGGGAGTAGAACAAGCCACTGGAGGAAGTGAAATGTTTTGGGCAATGTTCTGCTGCAAAACAATGGGTTCAGTTGTTGATGTGAACGAAACTGACTTCTGCCGCATACCAAAGCATCATTGTAGACAAGAAACATCGTTTTATGACAACGGCTGTCCCCTCTAGTATTACCTTCTTTCACCAGTATAATGCTCCATTCCACGCTTCCCTGATTCTTCGAAAATGGTTCGCTGAGCATGAGCCAGACACCTTGTTCTTGCCCTGACTTCCACAATCCCGAAATATCTATTCGATAGAGCATCTGTTGTTTGTGTTGGGACATCAAATACGATTTGCGGTGGCTTAGCCGCGTAATTTACATGAGTTATAATATCTGCTGGTAACGTTTTGGTATAAGATTCCCCAATACATCTAATCTTCACAAGTGCTGTCTTGGCGACACGTGGACGACCAACATCATTATAGGCAAGATGATGTATTGTTTCAGCTCTTCGGTGTATATGTAGAAATAATTTTGTTTCAAAAACATAGAAAGAAATATTTCAGCCAATACTAATGTCAACAAACACAAGAAAGATGACACCGAATTTTCGGGTGTAATAAGCACACCTTTTGAATCCGCTATGACGCAAATTAAATTTATCAAAGCTATTCGAAGTTAATGGAACCAGTATGGAAAATAACAGTATCTGACGGAAGAAAGAAGTTTTTCAATCGGGTTTTTAATCCCTCAGATATTGCTGTAAACGGAATCATGAGCATACGACCTCTTAGAAACAGAGTTATCGACAAAAATAAGATGTGACTTTACGTCCCTTCGTGGGAAAACCATGCATTATTTTAGGAAGAAAGTATTCACAAAAGGTTTATCCGTATGAGCGTTATCGGTCCAAGAAAAAAAATTTTCGTCGAGTTTTCATGAGCCCAGATTTTGCTACAAATACATCAGAAGTAGAAATTAACACTTATGACACCTGTTGGCCAAACCATTCTTTACCAAAAATTAGAAATTACGTGAAAAATATTTTCCATCAGGTCTTGAATGCGATACAGGAATAATTTTTCAAATCGGAGTTTTAGGAGCAGAAAACGCAATTTACCTTTGTGCGCCGGAGCGGAAAGTCTATGATTTGCTTGAAAATTTTGAATTTATAGGAAAAACATTTCGCATCGGAAACACTATCCAACAGAGAAGGAATTTTTCAAATCGGACTTTTAGAAGTAGAGATATTGACAAAACTAAGATATACATCTACGCCCCTGGCGTAGAAACCATGCATTATTTCAAGAAGAAAATGTTCCTAAAATGTTTGTCGACATGAGTAGTATCGGTCCACAAAAGACTGTTTTTCAATCGAGATTTTAGAAGCTCATATTTTGCTGCAAATACTTAAGAAGCGGAAATTAAGACTTACGCCATCTGGTGGCCAAACAATTTTTTACAAAAAATGAAATTACGTGCAAACGATTTCCCATCAGGAGCTGTATCCGGTGCAGAAAGATTTTTTCAGATCGGAGATTTAGAAGCAGAGATATAGGGGAAAACGCAAGTTACCTTTACGCCCCTAGCGGAAAGTCCATGAATTACTTGACAATTTTGAATTTATAGGAAAAATATGTCACGGTCTACAAACGATGTTGTTTTCAGTCTAGAATTTAGAAACTCATATTTTGCTGCAAATGCATCAGAAGTGGAAATTAAGTTTTACGCCCCCTGTTGGCCAAACCATTTTTTTACAAAAATTAGAAATTATGTGCAACCGATTTCCCATCAAGAGCTGTTTCCAGTGCAGAAATAATTTTTCAGATCGGAGATTTAGGAGCACAGATATAGGGGGAAACGCAATTTAACGTTACGCCCCCTAGCGGAAATTCTATTAATTACATGAAAAGTTTGAATTTTTATGAAAACAATGCGACACGGAAAACACTATCCAACAAAGAAGGAATTTTTCAAATCGGACTCCTAGAAGTCGAGATACGGACAAAAATAGGATGTATATCTACGCCCCTGGCGTAGAAACCGTACGCTATTATAAGAAGAAAATGTTTCTAAAAAGTTTGTCGGCATGAGTATCGGTATACAAAGGACGTTATTTTCAATCGAGAATTTAGAAGCTCATATTTTGCTGCAAATACATCAGAAGCGGAAATTAAGGTTTTCACCCCTGCTGGCCAAACCATTTTTTTACAAAAATAAGAATTTATGTGGAAACGGTTTCCCAACAGGAGCTGTATCCGGTGCAGAAATAATTTTTCAGATCGGAGATTTAGAAGCAGAGATATAGGGGAAAACGCAATTTACCTTTACGCCCCCTAGCGGAAAGTTTATAAATTACTTGAAAATTTTGAAATTATATGAAAAACATGTCACACGGAAAACACTATCCAACAAAGAAGGAATTTTTCCGGACTCCTAAAGTCGAGATATTGACAAAAAATACGATATATATCTACGCTCCCTGGCGGAGAAACTGTGGAATATTTTAGAAAGAAAATATTCTGAAAAGGTTTATCGATGTGAGTGGCATCAGTCCACGAAAGAATGTTTTTAATCGATATTTTAGAAGCTCAGATTTTATGGCAAATACATCAGAAGCGAAAATTAACACCCACACCCCCTGGTGGCCAAAGTCTTATTTACCAAAAATTCGAAATTATATGCAAAAGATTGTGCATCAGGAGATGTATCCACTGAAAAAAAGAATTTTCAAAACGGAGTTTTAGAAGCAGAGTTATTGGAAAAAAATGCAATTTACTTTTACGACCGTAGCGGAAAATCTATGCGTAATTTGAAAAAGAAACTATATCCAAAATACTCTTCGACATAAATGGTATCGACATATAAAATATTTTTTTCAATCGGATGTTTGGAACCAAATATGTGAAATAAAAAGTATTTTTGAATTCGAAATCATCTGCCTTTACGCCCTCTAGCGGCGAAATTGTACATCGTAAGAAAAAACGAAATGAAGGATCATCATTCGCATATTTCAAGCTTTCGAATGCAAAAAGAATTTTTCAAATTGGACTAATAGTTGCAGAGATACCGTGGGTACAGGCGGACGGACGGACAAACTGATAATATAAGATCGATTTTTTTACAAAGAAAGAGCTAACAAATTTCTTTTTTTTATATATATGTATTCGGAGAAAAACCTGACAGTAAATAATATTTAAGAGACAGTATAAGTATACTGTAATGTTTCACAGATCCCTGCGTATGGCTTAAAGATGATATATTTTTTTAATTTTAATCAAATGAATTCATATTAAATTTATATGTATGGTGGCACATACACATGGTATTTGACATACCCCACAAAAAGGAGTCACGAGGAGTAAGAAGGGTCTCTTGAAGAAAACCCTGTCTTTCTGTCCACAACGATCAATCAAACGGGCAGATTTGGCACACAGACAGCTCACTTTCCTACGTCACCACAGTAACACAGCAGTAGATTACAATAAAATTATCAACTTCCTTCTTTCTGGTGTAGGGATATCACGGATGTATTTATATCCTGCCAGTTATTGTCATTTGTAATCGGCGCAATCCCTTTGAATTAAACTGTATTCAAAATATATTTCACTTCGTTTTTCATGAGCATACAACTGGATGAAATTAATAATTCAGGATAAATAATAATTATAGTAACAGTCAAATGACATTCCACTAAGATATGAGAAGCGATATTCGAAACAAAAGAAATAAGAGTAATGACCAGGAGAAGATGACCCCTGGGCATCTATTTATTAAGAGTAATTTGCTAGATTGAAAAAAAATATATTAAAAGGTTTCCCTCGTCATGTTTTAATGCGGAGCTATTTTAGAAACACGGGATATTATAATTTAAATAGTGGGAGACATATTACTTGGCATAAACTGAAGTGCGACAAAAACGGGTATACATCTGTAAAACAACGTTGATCCCCTGACGTTCGGATAATGGAAGCAACGCGACGAGGCAAATACTCAACTGCTCACTATAGTACTTTAAACACAGCGCATGCCATGCATTATGTGTGTGTAAAGAACGTCCCACAGTTCTGTAATATCCGCAGGTGGATGATTCCTGGTATTGATCGTACGTTGAACAGCATCGCAAATGTGTTCAATGACGTGTAAATAGGATGAACAATGACGTCCAAGTCAGGATGCCAATCTACGAGGGATGTTCTTTCAAACATCATCGGGTGGATCTGGACGTTTGCTGTGACTCAATGTGGTCGTACCGGTTGAAGTGTTTTCAAGGCATGAAAGGGTGCAAATGACCCAAGGGATTTTTAAGCAGACAGCACTGGTTAGAGCGTATGTATACCAGGGGTCCTTGCGATTCAGCAGAAAATATCTCACATCGTAACAGGGCCACTGCGTGGCCATACTTACCCTTGTACGTATGAAAGCTCCATAGCATCGTGCCGTTGTCGACACATTCGGAATCATCGTCTACCCGAAATTGTTGCTACAGCGATTCGTTGGACGAGGCTCCAAATTTTCAGTCATCTTGCGTCCAGTGGATGTGTTCCTGAGCCCACACGAGACGCCCCGCATTGTGTCGTCGGATCAGCAATGGCATCCGGGTGTCCCATCGTCACCAGGAACCCATGGGACACAGGGAAATTTTCACTGACCAAACAGTTTTGGTACTTTTGGTCCAGAATTGATTTGCGCTGTGATTTGCGAATGTTGCGATGCGGGAAAGACGCCGCTGTTGACGATCATCCAATGTTTTTCTGCGGCCACACGGGCTTGCGGTGTGGATCTTTCACCTGAGTGTGTGTAGTCGAGAACCACGCTTCAAATTGTTGATAGTGTAAATCCAAATTTCGTGGTAATATTCGAAATGGAGTTACCCATCTCTCGGGCGCGAACTGTCATACCATGTTCGAAATCGTTTAAATCCTAATCAGCTGCCATCTGAACAGAGAATGCTACTACTTGAGCTTGCGCAGATATCCACCTCTCTTTCTCTCTCTATATATATGTCTTTTGCGACGATACCATTTACAGCATGGGGGTGGTGCCATGTAGTGGATATGCTGATGATGTTGGTTTTTTGCATCATTAGAATTATCACTTGACAGATCTTTCAACAGATCGGGAGTTTCTGTCATGTTCTGTGAAGAAACTTTACTATCATGACAGCATTTTTATTTTTTACTGAAATTGAGATCCCTTTTTCAATAAAGTGCATTACAAAAATTACACACCTATGTCATGTTTCCACAATTTAGCTCTTCGACGACGACTTCAATTTGCGAATCGCTTGTCCATTCACATGTCCGAAAACGCTTTGCACTTCTTTGGGTTAATCGATTTCAACGATTTTCAGAACTTTCCTTGGCTCTACGAAGTCTATCTGCTTCATTTCGTAATAATCTTCTTTTTAATTAGTCTCTTCTGGTGTTTCATTGGCAAACTGTGCTCTTTCCTTGCATTATAAGAAATCATGGTAACTTCACGTCGTACAGACATTTTTGAATAAACAAAACGTTCATATAGATTAGAAGAATAACGACAAACTATCTAAATCTAAGATTCTCTAAATGGTTTACAGATATTTCGAATAAATTAGAAGAATAACGAAAAACTATCTAAATCTAAGATTCTCTAAA
This sequence comes from Macrothele yani, assembly GCA_039090855.1. NCBI lineage: Eukaryota > Metazoa > Arthropoda > Arachnida > Araneae > Macrothelidae > Macrothele > Macrothele yani. The sequence continues at coordinate 93,646,071 of CM077033.1, read as the reverse complement.
TGGTTTCTGTCTAAAATAAATTAAAGAGTTTGAAGTATAACTAAAAAGTAACTAAATTTCTCTAAATGATTTCTCGGTAATATATCCGGAAGCAGTTGTGTTTGTTTACGCTCTGTGCGTTGCCATTCTGCAACACAATTGTGAAATCATAAAGTTTACGATTTACGAATAAGTAAAACTTATTATGAAACGCTAAATATACTTATCTGCCGGCTGACGTCACTAAACCGGGCAGCAATTGTAAATGTTTTCCATATGTCTGTTGCTAATAAATTATGAACGACGATACGATAATGAAGTCTCGATCGAATATTGGCAAAGTGGAAACGCAATTAAGCTTTTTGGCAATAATAAATTTAAGAATGTGGAAACGCAATTAACCCTACCAGGCGATAATTGAGGCAGCCATGTTTGTTCACTCATATTCGTTGCCATTCGGTAAATGATAAATTAGGCCTCTTTTTTGCGCGACGTACAAAAGCAAAATTCTTATATAGAAAACCGAGACGCTGAAGATATCTATCACAGCGTGGTACAAGTTTTAGTATACCTTGTTCATAAATTTCGCTTTCTAGTAATATAGTCTCCAGTGGACAACCGAATTGACTTCGTCTGCTTGGGCTCGAAGCGTTCGCGCCCAGGAGTCTTTTCAATTGACCAAACAGAAGAAAGTTCCAGGAGCCAGGTCCAAACTGTGCGATGGGTGGTGGAGTACGTCCCAGCCAAATTGCGCAATTTTGTAACGAATGTGTTGTGCAAAATTTGGGCGAGCGTTGTCATGAAACTTTCTGGCATTTGCAGCGTCTCTACTGAGTCTTTTGTCACTAAGGGCACAATGCAACTTTGTTAAAGGTAATAGCCCAGGTTTCGGCATATATAGTGTTATCCGTTGGATGAAACTCCGCCAGGAGAATGCCATACATGCCTAATTCCGCCGGCATGAGAACGTTTCGTGCAGATTGGGGTAATCTTAATTTTTTTGGTGTAGGGCAGTCGGAATGTTTTAACACCATACTCGCTTTCTTTATTTCGGGAGTCACTACACTTACTACACGAGTTTCGCCCGTCACTACGCATCCCAGAAATCCTTGTCCTTCTTTTGCGTTACACATCAAATAGCCCAAGGATGACTTCATATTCTGTCCTTTCTAGTCGTCTGTCAAGTTCTTGGGCAACCATCGCTCACTGACTTAGCGAAATTTTAATTTGTCATGCACAATATCGTACACTATTCTTTACGAAAAGTAGAACTTCTGTGCTAATGTGCGCTAATGGATCCTCCGGTCAATCAGAATTACCTCTGCAATGCCTCTCACAGTGGCGAATGAAAAGGCAGTTACAGGTCGTGCGGAACGTTGCCAATCGGAAAGGTATCCACGGCGCACTGCAAAGAAACTGCACCATCTGGAGATGTTACTGCGCTCCAGGCAATCATCACCATACACGTCGATCATTTCTTTGTAAATTTCCGTCGGAGTTTTCCGTTTAGCTCACTAAAATCGGAAAACACCGCATTGTTCTTGATTCCTAGACGACGCTAACAAACGTGACATCTTGTGACGTCGTTCAACAAATTGTCTTCCATCATGGCGACATCTGATCCAGCAAAACCGGTCTGAAGCGTGATATTCAACCTCGCGTCCTACCAAACTGCAACCTGCAAGAAGAAGAAAATAGCTGTGCGTTTCTTTTCGATCCTCCCTTGTATATAAATATATAAATACAACATCAATAATTAAAACTTTAGTTTTACACAATACGTGTCATACAATATTTCCTGCTATTTTGGGAACGAATAAAGGAGCATTCATGGACGATGTCGGCGCATCAATAAAAAGCTGTCCATTGCTGTCTTTGCACGACGCCATTTCAATTAATGGTATATTTCGACTAATTTCCCGGTATGATTATAATTATATATAAAAGAGAGAAATACATTACATGTTTGCAAACTTAGCATTGTCTAGTATTTGTTTCCTACAGGTTTCATTATTAAATACAGGGTCATTTAGTTTTATGTGAAATTTGCTTACGTTAGAAGAGTTACAGTATCAGAAACGTTGTTTCCAACTTAAGCAACTATAAAAATCATGTCTTTCAATTTTGTTTTTTGAATTCTTAATGATGACTATAGAAATATTCCATAGCAGCATTTCTCAAAGACGTTTGCTCAAAATTTTAAAATACATCATTTACTCTTTCGTGATGGTTATCTTTGTTTTTACCTTTCATCACAAGTATGCTGGAAAATGTTTCACATCGGAAGAGCAAAAAAAGACATATATTTGCACTTTTAAAAAAGGAATGTTTTTACTAATTTTTTAAGGAAAATATTGTGGAAAAATCTGAAATTTATCTCTTCTTTCCTTAAGTTAATTATAAGAGAACTGTGCTTAAGTTTTCAACATGTTTCCGCCACAGTATACATAATTCCGAACACCAGGAGTTATGGTATGTAATATGGAGACACAATCAAAGTTGACTTTCGAAAATTTTAACTATTTTGTACTTAGACCTAAATAAAGGGTCCTTAAACAAAAACCTCATATTTGATGTAAACATTAAGAAATTATTTTACTACGTTTACAGATTGCGTAGAAATTTTTAATGAAAATAAACATGCATTGAAATTTAAGGGATTTATCCTTTCTCATGAGAGAGTTATTTTTTAATTTATATAAGAAAAATCTTACTTTATTAGTTACATTGAATTTTTTAAGAAACGCGTAAATTTGAAAAGCTGCATATAATGGTGCACATTTTGTCTCATATTATATGTATTAAAGGGAGGAAATGTTTTATTCCTCTGTTGTAAATAATATAAAAAAATGTATTTCAAATTTAAAATATTTTTGGATGTAAATAATCAACACCTTTTATCATTAGATTGGTGCACCGTTAATATTTCTTGCATCATTAACTAAGGCACAAAAATTTCATCGTGAATATAGGACAGCATACAGGCTTTCTTGGTCGACGGTGAGTTGAAACCTCTCCATTGTGTGCTCTGTTGTTTGGTTTTTTTATTAAACTGCTGGCACCATGTTTCATCCCCTGCAATAATTTTGGAGCAGAAATCAGTAGCCTCAAAGGCAATGTCCTGCAGACCGGAACAGATCAATGAACAACCTTCCTTTTAGTCATCTTTCAGAATGCAGAGTACCAATCTTGCGTTAAATTTTCTTTTCCCCAGATCTTCTTGTACATTCTCATGGGAAGTAGAATTGTTGTAACCCACTGACTCTGCCAAAAGTCTCACTGTTTTTCGGCGATCATTCTTCAATTGATTCCACACCTCTTCGATTTCTTCACCGTCCGCACACCTTAGGGACGCCTGGATTCCGGATGAATAGCAAATAATTTCATTCCGTCACGAAATCGTGCATGACATTCGAAAATTCTGCTGCAGGATAATGTTGTCTCCAAGCGCTTCTTTTAGCGTTGTGTAAGTTTCTGTAGCGATTTAATAAGTTTCCAACAGAATCGAATGTTTACACTCTGCTCTTTCATGGCGAAAATGAAATGGGACGAGAACACTTGCTATGATTCACTTAATGCCCGTCTTCCACCTGTCGGCACAGGTGTAAACCGATTTCCAGCTGTTCGCTGATTGGCCAAGGACAGCTGTCTTCTGGCATACACGTGATAATTTTATAACACTAGAGTTACGTCCGTTATGCGGGTCAATCCTATAACTTATTTGATACCGGCTTATTTAAACCTGTATATTCGGAAAATACATTTTGATCGCAAAAGATATCTAGAAGTTAAGATAATTTAAAAAATACGTTTGAGTTTCAGCAATTAAACGCACGTTTCCGAAATTGTGACCAATGTTAAGAACAAAACGCTATTTCATAGATAATCCAAGATCTTTGATGCTGAATATTATGGGAGTGTAGCAGTTTTAATAAATGTAACTTAGGATACTGAAAGTTGGTAACTGTGGTGTTCTCTACTGTTGAAGCAGAATTAATTTATAATTCCGTGGGTTAAGAATTAACGATGGTGAGCTTCAATTTTTAAGTACAATCAAAATATTAGAAGAAAAAAACACATTATCACTATGACTTTCATTTTCATTTTTGCTTTTTAATTGAATGCAAGACTCCAAATACTTTCATATTTTTAATCTTTTAGACACTAGTATAAGGGTTCCTAAACTTTCTCAGATTTCCCCGCCCTTCACATGTCACATTTTCAGTGCGACGCCCTTGTAACCCATATTAAAATAAAAGTTGTCCAACTTCCGGTTTGTGGCATATATTTAAAAGAAAATAGTCACTAACATTACTAGCTTGTATTTTTTTTAACACAAAAATACAAAATTAGATTAAAATTGAAGATGAAAAGGAAATAGATAAGATAGGCATATTTTCACAATGTTAAGACTCTTCCTTTGACTTTCACATTTTTACAGTAATTTTAGAAATTACTAGCACAGATATTTGCGTCTTAAAGGAATGAGGAAGCTTGTTTCTTGTCACACGAAACATAGAATCTGAGGACAATGTTCCATAAAGCTACGCTCCTTCTCGACGTTAACCTTGCTTCTATATCTGGATTTTATTACCGCCAGAGCTAAAAATCCTTCCTCGCAAAAAGTAGGATGTGGCAAAAGGGAGAATTACTCTTTCGGTTTTGTACTCAATTCTGGGTACTCGTTTGGTACAATGTTACAAAGCTGTGGCAGAGCTCCGGAAGAGAATGTCATTTTCAGTGTAGAGTTTGAAGAAATGTCTATTAACTGTTCCTGCTCAGCAGATATGAAGGTTGGTGGTGGATCTGCTGAAATCGGGTCTGTAACAAACTTGTGTTCGTCTGTTTGTGAAGGAAAATATTTGTCAAACTGAATGTTGAACGTTCTTTCACGTTTAATGTTTCAATATTTGTCATTCAAACATTGAAAATTTGTCAAACTGAACATTAGAGAATCCTTCTTATAAATCATTATTTAAAATATGTACACGTCTTAAAAATTTGCATGTTTCGTTTCAATTATAAGTTTTAGTTTTTCATTATAGTTGCGACGCCCCTGGCCAAGACCAGCGACGCCCTTAGGGCGTCTAAATGCACAGATGTGGAACCTCTGTACTACCCTGCATGTATATAAACAATAGCACCTAATTTGTACATTTTAATTTACGTACATGTTGATTTCGCTTTTTCTTGCTTTCTGACGATATTTTCATCGAAACATCTACGAAACATCTGATTTATTAACAAAAAAACAAAAAACACTGCTTTTGTTAGAAAAGACTTCAGCATAGTATGAGAGATAGGTTTTAATGAGTTTAGGTACGGTGTCGGAGGAAGTGGAATAATTTATTGAACAATGGAGGTTATGTAAAAGCAATACCTATTTTGTCAGCTACATTTCTTCTACCATAAGGATTTCTTATTATTTCCTGACTTAATCAAATTTTGACAGCGAATTTCTTATGCAATTCTCGTCTAGTTACCCTTTCTAAAAACGTGATGTATATTGTGTGGTTCAAATGATTTACCCGACGAGATCTTTCTTTCTATGGTGGTGATATGCCCTTGTCCAATGCTCAGTACTATGTGAATTATTGTGTGTGTGACAGAGAAATCGAGAATGGAATGTGGTACATTTATCTGTTATGCAGCAGGTGGCGATGATCAACACGCTTCGCCTTATTGGCATCACAGAGAGACTTCGCCAAAGATGGCAGGGTGTTTTGTACAATACCGGGGACTATATCGAAGAGATAACGCCGACATGAGTCGGATACTACGTTATATTCCAATGCGACCATTCGTTCTCACTAATAAATTTTCAGCCACTGTATTTCTTTGAAAAGACCTGTTATGTCGCCATTCCTGTTGCAGTAAGCATCACGGAGCATTTTTCAACAGGTTAATTCCCGAACCCACACGGCACGTAGCACAGAAGACTACTACTGTAATGCGGACACCCTTCCATGGCCAGCATGATTGCTCGGCCTCCCTCATTAAAAATGTTTTGGGCATGATGGGACGCCACATACGCCTATCCCGGAATTTCAGCTAACTGGCTGGCAATTTGGCTACCATCTAACATTCTATACGTCAGGACAGCTTCAGTAAACTGTATAGGTTTATGCCACTTCGGTAATCGCTTGTATCCGAACGAGAGGTGAGGCTACAAAGTACTGATTTGTTCTACTCGTGTAGCTAATTCATCCAAATAAATTTTTTAACTGCTCTGAAATTACAACCATGTCTGTTATTATACATGTGCATTGCACAAGCCAATTTTCATTTCGATTTGATAATTCTTTGCTCTTGCTTTCGTTTTTTGGCAAATAATGTTAAAAGGAGTTACTGTTACATCCTAACAGTAACACCCTTTAAACCAGCTGAAAAAGCTCGACTAAGGATTTATAAAAGCACAAAGCAGAGAGGGAAATACCAAGGATCTTTTTAGTGCAAATCAAAGAAGTCTCTTACCAACCAAACAGCGCTTATTTAGCTCAATTATTGTACTTCATCGCATATACACATAATTGAAAAACATTTAATGACTGTGTGAATTATTCAAATTTATGATTACCAATAAATAATTTCTTACATTTGCAGAGGCCGCGTTTTACAGAAGCATCTGCATACATTCTAGACATCGTGTACTAACATACATTCTAGAAAGAATCTGCATATACTTTATACATCGTGCATTAACAGCAAGTTCCTTACCCTGAGTAGTCTTTATGGCACGAAAATCTGCTGTAGCTGTATTGGTATGTGATTTTAATCTATCATCTTACATTTTATTTATAAAGTATGTAATTCGCCAAGAAGATGCTTCGTCGTTTTCGGAGAAAACATTATATTAAGGAGACACATTTATCGTTTTTAGTGAACTGTGGAGACTTGCAGGTTGTTCCCAACTACCTGTAGATGCGCCGTTTTCCAGTCTCTCGCCGAGATGTCTCAGTTGTTGCTTCTGCAGAATACAAAAGACTCATTTCAGAGATCCGAACGAACCGCAGTTTCATAGATTACTTGCACAGGAAATCATATTACGCTTTTTTGCATTTACCATTATACTTTCACCCTGCATTACTTGATGGGCTTCTTATTACATTGTTGGCTTCCTGCAATACAGAAGTATAACTATTTCAAAACAGACAGATTAAGAAACAACGCCACTTATTTGCTGACTCTTGTTCTGCAAAGCGTTGTTCTTTGCAGATGCAAAGGCAAAATTCTACCGCTGAACCAGCATACATTAATTTCAGTTATTATCCTCTCAATCCTTTACAAAAGTCTGCCTTAAATAGAGGTCCTAAATTTGCTTATCCTGAGTTAAACCCTAATGCCTTTCAGCTTATTTCCCAGGCAGAAAAGCTTATTTAACCTCTAACCACTCCTGAACGAGAACCCATCAGGTATCAAGCAGCGAAAACCATAAAATTCGGTAGAGGGTCAAATATCCCCCATGCATCTAAAACCCTCCTTGAAGAAAAAACTCAACTGCAGTCTCTTCGCTCAAATCCTAATTTGGCAGTTGTCACTGCAGACAAATCCATCCATGTTTTAATTCTAGATAAGCAGGACTATGCAATGAAAGTGGAAAATGCGATAGATAATACACTCCATTCTATTATTCAAGTTGATCCTACCTCTGCCACTATTTCTGCTTTAAGCAGACTCCGTAATCATGGTTTCTTACCCCCTTGCATTTCCAACTTCATGCACCCCTCTTTCGGACCTATTGTCCCAGAATTGTTTGGGAAACTGAAAAACCATAAGTAAACTCACCCCATTAGGCCTTTGGTTTCTGGGTATGCTAATTACACCAGGCTTTTGGAGAAAGCACTTGTTAAATATCTTACCCCTCTAATCAGTACCTCACAATATTCTATTTCTAGCTCCACAAAAGCCTTGCAACGTATTAAGGCTTTCAACCCTCTTGGTTCCCTTTTCCTTATGGCTTCTTTAGACGTAGTGTCTTTGTTTCCCAGCGTCCCTTTTTCTATTGTACACAATATCATTGAAAGTAAACTTTCTCGATTGGGGTCTGTACCCTGAGGAAACTCAAGATGTTCTGCAGGCATTATGCATCATTCAGAAACGTTCTTTTTTTAGGTTTAATGACATTTTATATCGCAAACTTGAGGGAGCGCGCATGGGGTCCCCTTCTCCCCGCTATTGGCTGAACTTCTTCTTCAAGACATAGAAAACCGCATTTTGGACTTTTGTCAGGTTACACCTTTATTATACCTTCCGTATGTTGACGATGTCTTGGTCTTTTGTCCTTCGTCAGTTGAAAATTTGTTCTCTTTTGCAACTATGTTGTCGTCTGTTTATCCTTCTATATCCTTTACCGTGGAGGTTGAATGTGACAATTCACTGCTATTTTTAGACATCCAACTGCGTTGGAACCCCACCTCCCAGCACCTGAGTTACTTGGTATACAGAAAACCTTCCTCTGCACCTATCTTGATACCACGCGTTTCCGCCCACATGACTAGATATAAGGTTTCACCCTTATACTTTCTTATTCGTCGAGCATTTACCCACTCCTCTTATGTAGCCTTCCGTGAGGAGGAACTTCAAAAGATATATACCATTGCTTATACCCTGACACGTGAACGAAGGGATGTCAAATATGTTAGATCGGTGACTTTCGTCTCTCATGTAAATGGTAATTTATCAAATATCTGTCACAACAGTGTCGGTTTTTTGGTAAAAGCATGGAACATTTATTCCGTGATTAAAAATGATCAGGACGGGATTGAATTGTTGGACAAATGCGGCATCTATTCCATTACTATAAAACATGTCGATCCTCAAAACAATGACATTATATATATCAGCTTAACCCTACGGAGACTGCAAACAAGAATTATGGAACACCAATGAAGTGTAAAAAATGGCTTGTCATCGACTGCTTTAGCCAGGTTTTTCTTCAGCTGGTACACATTACCCATCTTAGAGAGATGTCTCCATTCTATCTACCTCTTCAACGAGGGAAACAGCTCTCTTTTCAAAGAGTCTCCACATTTTGCATCGAGTGGACACTTGTTGCAATGATGAAGTAATCAGCTATATTTCCCACGCCTGGAAAACTTTACTGTCCTCGATTCCGGTTTCTACTTCTAACATCGCAGATTCTGTCCATTATTAATGGAACTCTAAAGGCCTCTATTTTCTCATTCTCTTGCTGAAACTTACAGCATGTGGTTTTTCTAGGAGTTTCGTACACATTTCCACCCAGGGTTTTGTTTCAGCTGGCGTCAGTTCGTGAGGTACAATTCAGCAGCTGCTGTAGACCTTGCCTAGGTCCTGAAGGTGATGAACCACGGTGGTCTGTGATATTCTCAGCTCACATAATAATCTCCGTATGCTGGTGGTAGGATTTGTCTCTACGGCTTGGAGCAAAGCCTCCGAATCTACGGTTTGCGGCTTGCCTGACCTTGGCTGAACTTCGACTTTTCTGTCACCTAAGCAAAATTTCCTAAAATATCTGTCTTTTATGCTGTAATCCACGGAACCTTCCCCTTTTGCATGACAAATGTTTCGTGTTGCTTGAGTAGCGTTATGACTAAGTTCATACTCGAAAAGCAAAAGTTCCCAAATTAGCTGGTTGTGGCTGTTCACCTTCTAGGCGTTCCAACAAAAGACAGAACGGCGACATGCAATGCGGTACACAACAACGACTACCACTTCATTTCCTTTTCGACTCATTGCAGTGCGCGGCTTGATCTAGTATAAACACGTTTCATATCCGCCGCAGAATTTGCGTTAATGCAAATATTGCAAATCTTTCGACTCATCTTCTGTCGACTAATTTGCGTTTCGTGAAAGACCTGCGTGGCGCAGCTTTCTGAAAAATTAAGACGTAGTTAACGTGCTATTACAAAACCAAATACGAATATTATTTCGTCTGAACTAGTAGATTTTTACACGATGAACAACATGAACATGATAAATGTAAAAACCGGATTTCCTGATGTACGCTGCAGTTTTACCAGGATTTATATGTGATCTACGAATCCTGTAAATTACTTTGAGTAACATACCTGTGCTCTATTTTGGATCATCCCCAATTTTTCATACAAACGCTTGCTCTTTAACTGTAAATAAAATTATTCTCGGTACAGATGCCTGGAAAAAACCTGACTTTTATTATTTAAAATATAATATCTTAAGAAATGTAAATATTTTGCGCAAAATACCCTTCCTCGCACAAGTAAAATTCTGCAGCTATCAGCGGCTGTGGATTTTGTTCTTTTTAATCTTTAATAAGACAGAGTTTGGAGTATATAGAAGTTTCTTTCAAAAGTGAGTCAATTTTATGGCAATAATGGAATTAACAACAACAATCAAAATTCTTGGATTGCGCAGGTAAAAAGAGCTGCTCGGTTAGCAGCTTTTCCAGACGATCCGCCTGAGTACCACCAGGACCTCAGATCCCAAAGCTCTTCGGAAGACTCAAGCTCCATAAGCCCGGAAACCCACTGATGCCCATGGTATCCAGGAAGTCTGCACCAATGTAACATTTAAAGAAAGTACGATGCAGAAAGAAAACTTCTACGTAGTTTTCCTTCTGCATCGTACTTTGTAATAAATTCCACTCTGGATTTTATAACGGAAGCCAAGCAACTCACTGTTCTATCAGGCGACATTATCTGCCGCTTCGACGTGGTTTCCCTTTGCCCTTAAATCCCCGTTCCGGAAGCCATCAGAACATTAAAGAATGCCATATCAAATTCAGCATTTTATACGCAGGTGTCATGCCTCAGCATCTCTAGATTAATAGACTTGGTCACTAATACTAGCTTCTACAGTTTCCAAAGACAAGTATATAAACAGAATAATGGCGCTTCGACGGGATCCTCACTTTCACCCGTCCTTGCAGAAGCAATACGTCGCCCAATGGAACGGAATATATTATCTAACATTATCCCACGGCCTACCACCTGGCTGCGTTATGCAGACGACGTATTGTTTGTATGGCCTCACGGAAAAGAGACTCTTCCGATGTTCCTTGATAAAATGAATCATATGCATCCTACTATCAATTTAACGATGGAGCTTGAATACAAAACGTTTTACCTTATCTGAAAGTTCTATTGAGAAAATCGCCTGACAACCGCCTCGGTACACAAGTCTACTACAAATCCACGTCCGTCCCCAACTTGATGCTCCGCATCTCTTTCTGTCCCACAGAAAAGAAAACAGCTATCTTCCGTTCTCGAATTCGAAGAGCCTTCGCCGTTTCCTCCGATACCCATTCCAGACAACATGGAATTGAAAGTGTCATCAAGTAAGCCACTGATGCAGGATATTCATTGAATCAGATACGTAACTTTTAATATATATCCGATTCACTGAATCAGATACATTGTATAAACCTGCGGGGGTTCTCCACACGTAAACCCGTCCTGTGGTGGGGATTAGTGGGAAACTTGATCCATCGGAAAACAAGACATGTTTCGATTGATCCACAGTCCTCGCTTTATATTCCTGGCACCACTGTAGTCTCCTTTTCATAATCATCTCTGACACCAGGGGTTTTGCAATCGCAGCTCTGCCGGAAATAATGTGCTTATTCAATTCCCTTCGCACAGTATGGGTCGACACTGGGTTTTAGAGATGTGCATTAAGCTCATTAGTCACCTTCGTTGCCGTGGTCTTCCTATTTGCTGTCACAATCCTCTTTAATGTCATCGTGTCTCTCGCAGTGAGTTTGGGTTTCCTTCCTCAATTGTGTCTCGCAGATGATGTTGTGCTGTGAACATTGTATGCTGTCATGACCTTCGACACGGTATCTCTCGATACTCTTAATACCTGTGCCACTGTGGTTACCGATGCACCACCCTGACGGGCTTTTTCAATCTGCCCTCTTTGGAACTCCGACAGGTCACTCATTGTGCCTTCACCTGGAACAACATTATGCAAACACCGATTTCCAATGCTACCACACAGACCCTTGAGACTATAAGTAACACGTTTTTATAAAAAACGTTGTAGCTAAATGTTCGTTTTACTCAAAAAGCAGCACGTACCAAGTCATTGTTTCAGCGAGGTGTTTCCTTTATTTTAAACAACTCCTGTAGCTTAACTCGCCGTAATCATTTCTATATCCCGAAAGGTCTTCCGTATAAACACTTAGCGCAAGTGTCTTCTACATTTAACTACGCTTTTCATTAATCATGCCATTGCATTACTTTAGAGTGCTGCAAGTTGTTGCTCCAATATTTGTTTCCAATTTACGAAAACCATCGGTATTAAAGTATTCGTACTTTGGCATTTACCAGATTTTTCGTGCAAACAGCTAAATTTTTAAAGCTCAAATGTCATTAACAACACAATGGTTTCAGCTGAAATTCCTTATAATTGTTATTATTACTGTTTTTTGTTCGCCTTAGTTTTCCTTTTGCATGGGACCAACTATTCCTCGGAGCAACAGTTTTACGTACCACTATACAGCAAATCTTTCGGCAGATGTAAACCAGAGGTTAACGTTTGCATCAACTGAAGTGGCAGATTTCCGGGTATGACGAATATTCTTAACGTCGCTTCACCTTCTGTGGAAGAATGGACGGAGCGCCATCATTTGCCAAATAAGATAAGGCATAACGTAACGGAGTAGACCGAAATGGAGCGACAGCATTACTTCAAACATTATTTGCCTCATGTTTAAAATCTCATTTCTTTCTTTCGGGGTTTTTGTTTTAAGTTTCACCATAACAACCTGCAAAATGACTTTCTGGAAATAGAAAAGCAGTTACCATAAACTAAAGACGTGAGTTAAATATTTGTAATATTAAGTAAACGACGACTCGCAGCACTTTGCTTTGGATTCGAATATTTTCAAGAATCTCAAGCTAGTGTATAGGCTTCAAATATATATACATATCATTATCATCATTGTTACCCATTATCAATCCATTGGTGCATGAAGGTCTCCCCAAGTTTCTTCTACAACTCTCGGTTTTGAGCCTGTCTCCCCGTGTTACTGTGGCATGCTTTAAAACTTAATCCATCCATTTCCCACGTGGTCTTCTTCTGTCCCTTGGTATCTAATCTAAAATTTCGGTTGTCCATCGATGATAGGTTTTTCTGGCAACATATCTAGCCCATTGCCATTTCAGAGATATTATTGAAATTATGATGCCTTCCACTATAATTGTCCTCATCCACAAGTTATTCCTCTATTCCTCTTTAATGGTTACACCAAACATGAACGTCATCAATGGTTAAAGGGTGGTTCAAACACGCACACAGCAGCGCTCTGCCGTTAGTTTAGTTGACCCCAAGGTCCAATAAACATGGATGTTCCTCTGCGGGATTGCACTATTTTTGAACAGCGCGCTGCAGCGATAATTTTTTGGGCAGAGGGAGTGAAACCTTTTGAAATTCGCCGAAGGCTGTTTTCTCAGTACAGAAACAGAAATATAACTCTACACAAATTTTATGGAGGGGTAGAAAGGTTTAAAGCAATAAGAGAAGTTTAACCGATGAAACTCCATATGGTCGGGTATCAGCTTCGCACACACAAATAAAAATCGATAGGGCGAATGGTTTAATCAGAGAAGACTGAATGGTAAGGTTGTCCGCTGTTGCTGCCCATTTGGAAGTCAGCGATGGATCAGCACATTCCATTGTGCAAGATGATTACGCTACAAAATATCAAGGCTACCAAAACTATGCACAATGTGAATACCCGAATGTCTTACTGATTCACCTTTGATGATGAGGTTACGTAAGCGGTACAGACATAGATTTAGGAGCAGCGGAAAATTTTTTCTCCCAGGGAATGAAAAAGCAAATGGAAAGATAAAATAAGTGCATGGACATGAAGCGGGACGATGTAAAGTACTGCGATAACAAATATGTTCATTTGATCAACATTACAGGTATTAATGTTTACCTTTGCATTCTCCTTCCTACAAAGTATCAAGTTAATCACACCAGAGAAGTAATTGCACTGAACGTGACGACTGCTAGACAAGGTAAAACTACATTTTATTTGTTTTCTTTCTTCTCTTTCTGAGCGATTTCTTTTAATAAATAGGAAGTACCGTTATTTAACGGTGTTAATAAATAAATAACACTTTTTATGCATCTTAAATACAAAGCGCACGGTTTTACAATAAATACACCCACACACATAAAATTGCAAAACATTTGTTTCGTTGTTCTTGTGAAGAATACTATAACAGGTTTTTAAAAATCCCAATTTAAAAACATATTTGAGCTCTCCAAGCTATTGAAAGCAGAAGTTCTTTTTTTAATAAGAATACACCTATAAAATTCATTTCACAATTTTCCCTTGTAACCAAATACTTAATGCACTAATGACTTTCATTCAGAGGAAAAGAGATATTTGCCGCACTAAATAGTAGGATTAACTTCTTACTTTGCAGTACGAAAATGTCGTATTTATGTGATGCCTAATCACAAAATTCCGCTTAAAAAGAAAAGGTACTATTTTAATGGCAAGATCAATGTATATTTTAGTAAAATGTTTGAAATTTAGAATTCAGTTGGAATTATGATCTTATATATAAAAAATGTCTGCACACAAAGATATAGCTTTTAATTTTTCCAAATTAATAATTTGCATTTTTGTCACCTATAACCAAGCACATGTATCTGCATCAGTTTGGATGATCTTCGTTTTTCCACGTCTGAGACACAGTGCGAAAGTTTTACTACTGCATAAAGTTAAGGCGTCATACACAAATACCGTAACAAACCTGGTAACAATAACGTGAGATCTCATTGTCCGATATTTTTCACAATTTGTGTAATTTTGAACATTGCGTTTTTTTCGAAATTAAATTCTTTCGTAAGTTACATAATCTGTTTCTGATTAAATGTATTCATACATTGTGCTCAATGATTTCGCTTACATTTTACACGAGTAATTATTTTTGTTATTTTTTTTGGAAAATTTAATATATATTTAAGTAAAATTATAACTTTTTTGTACCCATAATTGTTGTATGTTTTACAAAGGTGATTAAAATGCATCACTAAGTATGAAAATCCAGAACATGAGGAAATTGTTGATTTCCACAAAAGTGTCAAAAATTAATTGGCGAAAATACTGCTTACTGTTGTGTTAGAAAATACCAGAACATTATTTTATTCTTTTAATGCAATTAAACACAAGCCTTTCGGCTGGAGTAATTTAAATTTAGTAACAGTAAAATTACGTCTTGCGTAAAATCACTAGCTTTTTGAATAAATCCTGTCACCTGAAAAAATTCAATTGTTCTTTCAATATGGTTCAGTATATTTTCTGTTTCCAGATACTTAAATTATTTTGAGACGGCCCAAGAATTTATGCTGATGCATCTTCTTCACAAAAGTAACTCCTGCTATCAATATAACTGCCGCCTTTGTGCAGAGCTTAAGTACAGTAATGTTAGGACGATGCTTTCAAAAATCCATTTTCTGCAACTCAATCTGGGTTTACCTGATAAACGCAGTTTGGATTTCATGAGCCTTCAAAGTACATTCAACACTTTCAGGCCATAAACAAACGTTTCTGAGCTCCCTGGTAGCAGAGTGGTATTTAGCACTGCTTTTTGAAACTTCGACTGCAGTGGGTGAAGCTGGAGTTCCGGATGAGGCGTGATTGGTATGCTTGTCACATGACGTTGGCTGTGTGGCTTTTTTAAAACACAGCCTTGAAAGGTGACTGGTTATATCCCTGTGAGTTTCTCCTATTCAAATCTCGAGGCAAAAGAATATATTTTTAAATCTCAGTTTTTCCGCACTACCAGTTAAACCCCTAAATAGCCTTTTTCAGTCATTTACGCAAGAACACACCTCCCTCGATAACATTAATGTCAATGCTCAATTTCAACAAAAACGTTTAGTAGGTCTGTGACTACTAATCAAGATTTGGGGCTAGGCAGAGACTTACGCTTGAAGACAAGCACAACTGTCATGAATAATTTATGACAGAGCATTGGATGGCTAGTGTTCGAGCCTAATTAATATAAAGGAAATTATACTATCATTTACATAATCGCTGTGACAACGCAATACCTGAATGTGAGTAAAGCAGAACAATAGATTTTATATAAAATGTGCTTAGGAATTGGGTATCACTGTATGCTTTGGCGAACAGCACTGACATGAAGCCATGTTTAATTAAATGTATTGCCTTTTATGTGCAGACTTAGTGTGGATTTCTATAATCACTTTCGTCGGGGATTTCAATATTTACAGAGAAATGCATGTGTTTTCTTCAAAGGATATTATGAATAAATGTGTATAGATTTACTCTAATACACTCAATGGACAAAAAACTGGAGATACCCACTTGATAGAGTGTTGGTTCTTCTCTACATGAATAAAAACCTGCACACAGCTAGGCATGCCTACTGTATCATTGTGCACAGCTCCTCCCGAGACGTCGGTCCAGAATCCTTGCTTCTGATGCTCTACTCCATGGCATCCCAGAACGCTACCACAGGTTTCAATCCGGGGAATTATTTTTGGGCCACTGGATGGTGTTGAACTTAGGCGAATGTTCCTTGGGCCATTTCTGAATGGTTGCGGCCCTGTGGGGCAGTGCATTGAAATTAGTAACGTGTGGTCGGCCACCGTTTGCTCTCTGGGCTCTAGAACTTTGGTCAATGGTATACTCGAGGTTTGATACGGTTGCCTTCAGGAACCCTAAAGTTCTTATCACTTGGGCGAGAGAACGATCCACTTGTCTTGAACGGATAACGTGTCCAGGATCAAATGAGCTCAGATGACCTTGTTTACCAACGTTAACTGGTATCGATATATTATTTTGATAAGCTCCTGTCCGTATATTTACATCCTGCGTTTGGTCCGAGTCTGTTCCATTCTGCGCGGCGGATGCCTATGTAAACTGTTCATCACCCGTATCTCTGATTTGTTTTCTTACTGAGGGTATGTTTTTGTTATATCGTAAATATTGGATTGCAGTAATGTCTTTAAAGGCGAGTATTTGCTTCACTATTATTAAATGTACGCTTCATGGATGTGTTTTAGTATATTTCTCAATACTCAACAAGTTTTCTCTTCACTGTAGTATCATAGTGTAATCATTTTCAGAAGATTTTCAACTGGATTTAGGGACCCAAATTTTTGTGAATTACACTAACTGGTGTGGCTCTCATGCCTCCAATAATCGCAAACGCGCAGGCAATCAATTTTGCGTCACCAATACCTGAAAGTGATTGTTTGCGTCTACTTGCGCCACCACTTCCTGCACGTTATTAACCTCACCTTTCTTACTAAATGAGGGGCCATATCTTTTGAAAGCGGTTATAAAACCATCTTTAATTTCATTAATGCCAAATTACAAGAAATTGTACGTTTTAGAATCAGTGAAAGCAACTTCAGCTGTGTCCTTTAGTTTTCGAAGATTTATGAGGTGTCACCGAAAGGATTTCTCTTTTTAAACGCCCGATGAGGAAATTATTAATAGATTAAATTATAACTTGAAAACATAATGACGTTTTAACGTACTGAAAGGGGCCCTGATAATAACAAAGGGACTTCAAGAGTGAGAAATCACTTAATCATCGCTTACAGTTCTTGTTGCGTTTACGTTTTTAGTGCAGTCCTGTTTAGGAACTTGACTTTCGTAAATGGAAAATGGGAAAGAGCAGCTCAATTTAAAAACGCAGCGTAGAAAATACTTCAATTGCCTTTCATAATTTGGAGATGACAGATATCTTTAAATTTAGTATTGTAACTGAAGGTATCATGATGCCGTAAGTTTCAGTTCTAGGCTATCGCAAACGAGCTCTGTGTAGACTTACACACCAAGCCTATTGGCTAAAGAAGATACCACGGTGTTTTGTGAAACAACTATGTTAATTCAACACACTTAAAAACAGAAATGTAGAATTATGGAAATATTAGCATATTTACAGTTTCCCTGTTTGATACCTCTTAGAGCCCATGTAGGATGTCTTACAGACTGAAATTTAGTCTTATGTAATGGTTTCCTTGATTTACTATTGTTTAATCAGGCTGAAAGAGCATGGGATCGGAATGGATGGTGTCGAAAAAATGAAATTTTACGGGGAAGAGAAGGCAATATCACAGTCTCAAAAATTAAAATGCATCAGTTGTTCGCAATCGAGGTAGTGAAAATCGAAAAGGATTATGCAGTGACAGTGCGATACATCTGAATCAAAACCCAAGAAGCCAAAGTTTTCGAATCGCGTTTAAGAAAGAATGCCGAGTAGAAGAACCCTAAATGCTAAACAGTAGCGATATTTCTAGTGTTAAAGCACATCCGGACTCACAAGAAAGTGAGCCCTACTTTGAAATCACAATCCCAAAGTGTACGGGAACTAAAGGTCCTGTTGTTGACATTATGATAGCAGATTACCGGGATACCTATTGCCCACTCTTCGGATCGGTGCCTCGCTAAGTGGCAGCTGTTTTGCGGACTAAATGTGGTCCTATAGTTTATTAGGTAGCTGGTCATAAGGTTATGGCTTATCGGTGTAATTTGCATTTCAAAGAAATTATATTGAAATCTGGAAGTTCTGATAAAAATCTTCGATATTACGGCCCAAAACAGAAACATAGTTGATCTCTCACTTGCAAATCGCAGACACCAACAGCATTCGTCAGCTGTTTCCCTTCAATCGTGTGATATATAATTCCGAGAAACACAAAAATATTACTATATCTCAATTGTTTCGTAGTTCAGCTCATTCAACGAAAACAAATTAGGAAAAAGATAAACATTTTTTATAATATACTTTAGTAATATAATAAGAATTGTCTTCTATTAATGAGGGATTCTGTTATGCAGGAGTATAAGACGCTAAATTTTGGCAAAATTATTTACCATCGGAAATTTCATAAATAAATTAATTTATATGAAATATATATTAAAATATATTCACCACCCGAAATTTAATTAAATTATATATAATATAAATATATGTATATGCCTGATAACTATTAAAGTTTAGGGAAAGGGTTATGAGAAATAAGTGAAGTTAGATACTGATAATAGTGAACAACGGTTCATCTTTACCAGTATTTTTAAATTTATCTTTCTTTTTTCTATTTTTCTTATCACGTTTTAGTTAACTAAGCACGAACGTCATTCGAAATATTACCGAAAGCCTGCATTTGTATGACTAAACCTAAAGCTAAGGTCCTGGTCGGCTGTAATCACTACCTGGAAGAGAAAAAGAAAATGCCTGGGTTTACCGGCCATTTAAGTAAACCTTTCGGAAACAGATGCATTACTGGATCATCCGATGAATCTCTTAAATGCCTGATAAATTCTATCAACAGTTGTAGTTTGGGGTGCTGAACTAGAATGATTCCTCATCGATGGGTCTGGATTTGGGGTAAATTTGTCTATTCGGTGTACTTGGGCCTGCTGAGTCCCTACTCGAAACCAATTATCCCACATTAGTAATGAACAACACTTTTAATTTGGTGACAACTTCGCCCCTATACGCTTTACTTGATATCATGTACATTGAACCGAGGTCGTTTTGCAAAATCTCTAAGCAAATGCTTATATCAAATTTTTAAATCTTAATATATTATAATTTTTAAAACATTTGTTCCAAACTACCCTACTTGACGTTTTGTATTATATTTGAGATGACTCAAAAGTGTGATTTTAAAGAAGAGTAAGTGTTTATAAGTAAATTTAAGAAAATCTTAATTTTCATAGATGTCTCTTGGAAAGTACTGTTTCTTTCATTGTTGCCTGCTAAATTCAAATAGTTTAATACATTTAATAATAAACGCTATAGTATTGTGGAAACCAGTCAATTCTCTTCTACTCAACTTTCTCATAACATTTGAAAGAAGTCTGTTGAATGGTTTAAATGAAATCACATACCTTGCTTTTTGGTCGCATGTTCACAGTGATCGGAAATGTCACTATACCACTTTATTCAAAATAAATAGTTAAATTGAAAAATTTTATGAAAATTATTATTGAACTTATCTAAGCCCTTTATGTTTGTTAGGCACCATACGTTTGAGCTATTAATACAAGGAAGGTGCCATACGTAATTGAGGTATTAGGCAAAAGCTTCTTGTAATTCCACACAAAATTTCTTTTTTCAAAGCCTTGGTCTACTTCAAAAAATAGTTGCACCCAGAAAGACGTAATCAACTGATTCAAGTATCATGCTCTGCCACACATGTGACGCAAGCGAGAACGGGACGTAGCGCTGTGCCCGACTGGCTATATAAGATCGTTCTGAAGCGTGTGCTTTCTATTCCAACTCGTGCTGTTGTCTTGATTAAATCCTTTGCAAGAGAAGTAGGCTTCGGGAAAAGTTCGGAAACAATACTACCTTCTGGAGAAGCCGGATTGTCGGGCTGCGCGAAGCGGGTTGGTATTGTAACCGTATTGCGCGTCGTACCTGCCGTAAGGATATGGCCATAACAGGCTGTTGGCAGCAGTGGATTGAACAAGTAACGCAGCAGCGACAGGAGACTTCTGGGAGACATAGTCGAAGCACTGAGAGAGAAGACTGACGGGTTGTCGACATGCGCGGAGTGACAGAACAGCCACGTTTGCGGATGTTCAGCATGCAGTAGTGCCCTCCACGCATCGTCCGTTTGGTACCAGCACTACTGGCAGACGGTTGCACAATGTAGAACTACACGCACGCAGACCGTTACGACGACTGTTCTTAACACCACTGCATCGTCGCCAAAGACTGCAGTGGTGTCGTTCCAGACTGTCATAGAGCCAGTCAGAATGGCAGCGGGTAATCTTCAGTGACGAGTCCCGCTTTTGTCTTGGAGGAGACAATCAACGAATCCGTGTGTGAAGGCATCGTGGTGAGCGCCAAGATGAACGTTTTGTTGTCGAGCGTCACACGTCCAGAAGGCCTGATGTCGTGGTATGGGGTGCAATTGCCTGTGATACCAGTTTAGATTTGGTGTGCATTACAGGCACTTTGACAGCCCAAAGTTACGTTAATGAGGTCCTGCAACCAGTGATCCTAACTCTTCTTAACACACATTCAAGGGCGACTTTCCAACAAGACAACACTGTTACTTTCTCCAGAGCTTGCCTACAAGGCACTGACACTCTGCCATGACCAGCCGCATCGCCGATTGAAATGTGTGAGATTCTTGGACGCACATCCACACTCCACCGCTACAACACAATTTGCAGGAACTGGAGTGAGACGGTTCAAGATGCATGTTATGACTTGTCGCAGGACACCGTTAAAAACTTGTTCAACTGGATATGTTCCTGTGTAATGACAATGGTGTTTTACCACTTCCCGGAAAAGTTATTGTATATGAGTGAAGTAGAAAAACCTTCATGAATACAATAATACCTAAAAATTTTGGAATACAATACTATACATTTTCCACAACTGCTGCTGAAAATTCTTTAATACCCAAAACGTTTTCTAAACCTGACAAATACGTAATCTTAATAGTGAAATATAACTTAGTGCTGCACATTTTTTCAAACGGTAAGGGAACTACTGATAAATGTATTATTTTCCTTCCTATACGGATGAATAAGTTGTAATTTTGATATGTTATTCCTTCTGACAGTCCGTAATTTACGGAGACCGTTTGCTTTCAACCGTTAGCCGTAGAAGCGTATACACTTCAGCTTTGTCCGCCCTTCTGTCCGCACGATAACTGGCGTAAAAATGGTTCGATTTCGATGAAATTTTGGTATGTGGTAGGAGATTACCTGGGGACGAACCCTATTGAAAATGGGACAAATGGGGTCAAAGGTCTCGATGTAGGAGCAGGATCCATTCCATTTCACTTATGCGTCATAACTTGCGTAAATATGGTTCGATTTCAATGAAATTTTACTATGCGGTAGGGGGCCGCCTGGTGACGAACCCTATTCAAAATGGGTGAATTGGGGTCAAAGTTCAGGACATAAGAGCGGGATACATTCCATTGCCCTTATGTGTCATAACGTGCGTAAAAATGGTTCGATGTCGATGAAATTTCAGTATGTGTTAGGGAACCACCTGGGGACGAACCCTATTGAAAATAGACTAAATGGGGTAAAACGTCAGGACATAAGATTGCGATCCATTCCATCGTCCATATCCCATATTATTAAGGTGGACGTCAAGTAATTTTGCTTCCTATACTTCCAATGGAAACACTTTTGTACACATTTCCTTCACAATTAATGTGTTCCCAAGAATGAAAATTTGAACATCGATTAAAATAACCATATTATAAATTGGAATATTTAACATTTTCTAAAACATAACCATAATTATATTAAAAATCAATAACTTTTCCTTTGGTGGTGTTGAAACCAGAAAAAGGATGGCGCGACCTGTACTTTGATGACGTCAGTAGACAAACAAATGTTCGATTGCATAATTATGGTATGTTTTAGAAAATGTTATGTATTCCAAGTTATTAAATGAAGCTAATTTATTCGATGTTCAATTTTTAATCCTTGTGAACGCATTAATTGTCCAGAAAAAAGTTGGCGCGAACTGTATTTTTATGACGTCAATAGACAAACAAATGTTGGATTGCATAATTATGGTTATGTTTTAGAAAATATTAAGTATTGCAAGTTATAAAATGAAGATATTTTAATCGATGTTCAAATTTTCATTCTTGGGAACGCATTAATTGGGAAGAAAATGTGTACAGAATTTTTTCCATTCGAAGTACAGGAAGCAAAATTATTTGACGTTCACCTTAAAGGAGCAATTCTTGTATGTATGTAAATTTTATTTTGAAAACGGCTCTAAGGATTTTGATGAAACTCGTTAACTTACCGTTTTCGGGTACTAGAAATCGATTTAGCTTGATCTCGACTTAAGGAAAATTCGTTTATTGTATTAAATAACCACCCCGAATTACCACGTTTTTAGTGTAGTGCCATGGCGTTGTTCGATTACATGTTGGCGCGCTGTCACGCCATCTGTCTCATTACGTCACGCGTTGTGAGTGGATCATATTTAAGTTCTATGACGTCACACTCTTGCGAGCAGATGGTCGCGATTCCCATCTGCCTCATTACGTCACTCGTTGTGTGCGTATGTTCGTCCGCACGATAACTCACGTAAAAATCGTTCGATTTCGATGAAATTTTAGTATGTGGTAGGGAAATACCTGGGAACGAACTCTATTGAAAATGTGTGAAGTGGGGTCAAAAGTCGGGGCATAGGAGCGGGATGCATTCCATTGCCCTTATGCGTCATAACGTGCGTAAAATCGTTCGATTTCGATCAGAATTTTAGTATGTGGTAGGGAAACACCTGGGAAGGAAACCTGTTGAAAGTGAACGAATTTTGGTAAAAGGTCAGGACATAGGAGCGTGATCCATTCCACTGCTCTTATGCGTCATAACTAACGTAAAAATGGTTGGATTTCGATTAAATTTTAGTATGTGGTAGGAGACTACATAGGGTGAAACCCTATTGAAAATTGGCGAAATGGGGGTCAAAGGTCAGGACATAGGAGTGGAATCACTTCCATTGCCATTATGCGTCATAACGTACGTAAAAATGTTTCGATTTAGATGAAATATTACTCTGTTGTAAGGACCTTCCTGGGGACGAATCCTGTTGAAAATGGGCGAAATTGGGTCAAAGGTTCGGACACAGAAGCGGGATCTATTCCATAGCCTTTATGCATGGCAATTTACACAAAATTGCTTCCATTGCGACAAAACTTTATCATGGTATTTCGGAGGTGTACTAAACCAGTCCTATTGAATATCATCGAAATGGGATCAAAGGTCAGGGCACAGGACCGAGATTTATTCCACAGCCATTATTCTCATAACTTGAGTAATAACTTGAGTAATGATTTCTGGTATGTTGGAAAGCGTATCGTAATCAATGCATTCCATGATTTTAGTAACTTGTTTCTTTGTAGTTAATACCATGATCACCTATAGCTTTCATGATTACCATAATAACTCTATAGCTGTGGAATTAAGCTCTCTTTTCTACACTCAAATAAACACTACGGCAAGAAAGAAGCGCAAATGAAATCAAGGGTAGCTCGCTGTAACTCAAAAATGTTCTATGGATCTGTAGCATTTGTATGATTCTATCAACCGCAGAATATCAGATTTTCTTCCTAGGAGCAGGATCCTCATTTGGAAGCCGTGCAACTTAAAACACGAAAATTTGTAGACCTGTACAATTAGTTATGAACTTATTTCCCTACGATTTCATTTGACACTGCTAAAAACAGAAAAAAGGATTTCTAACATTCCACTTGCGCTGCAAGCGGTAGAGACAATAAACACTTTCGAAAGACATTTGTAGGATTTCAGAATACATCCATAGACATTGGGACCTATAGATTTACTACACCGTCATCAAGCTTATAGAGGTCAAATCGAAAAGGTTGTGGCGAAATTCTCGATCCCATCTTTTTCTTTGGGAGGAGGGGTGTCCGTGGAAACATCTTTTGCCTTTTGTAATTGAGCCATGAAAGTGAAGATATCGAGCATCACTAGTAGATTTATATCTTTAATAAATATGTTGAAACCCGAGTAACTTCTGCTGTTGAAAGCTCAATAATATTCCTTTCTAGTGAACTCGAAGGGATTTTGTCATCGGCCATGGATCAGTCTGTAAAACTTCGCAAACATTTTAATAAGTCTCGAGACGTAAGAAAAAGTTGGCAAAACTAATAATAAATAAAACATCACCCCGGAAAGAAAATTTGTTACCATCATTCTCCACCGTGGGAGTTTTCTACGTTATCTCCCAACGGATCAGCACATACTAGGAGAATGTGTAAGGGAAGATTGTGTACATAGTATTTTAGACTTTCATAGCATTAGTTCCTTTAAAATAGTCAATGTGCCCTATGCTTATTTCCCAGAAACGGTTAAACCGTGTTTAATATATGGTAAAGTAAAAATAAAATATTTTATTAGGTTGCTATCAAAAATCTTGCTCACCCCTTTTAGTTTCTGTAACCGAAAACAGGTTATTGCTCTGCCTCAAACTATTACGTGAATTGATATTATTTTTCGATTGTATATCCAGCATTCTTAACATGTGTTTGTGGTAAATTAGAATATCGTAATTTTCTATTTATTTTTAGCATTTTCGAAGATCATCTGGTACTACTTATTTGAAGTTTGTGCAGGTATCTCAGCTTTTTGCGATTTTTGATTTTTTTCTTTTGTTCGACTAACGGTACTTTATTTTTCCAAATTTTTGTGGTCCCCAAATGAGACGAACGCTGAAAGGGCAGCGGGAGGCCTAGTGGGCAACGTTCGTGACTGCGGCCGAAATGACCTCAGGTTCGATCCCAGGCGGGTACGAACGCTCCATCCATAAAATATTCGCCGTGCGTCGGAACGGCACGTTGAGCCGTCCTACCCCGAGTACTGGCCCCCGGTAATAAATAAGGGCGTCTTTCTCCCCTTTCTACTTTGCTTCCGTGTCACTTTACTATCGGTCACTCTAGCCGAAATCTCCTAGCTTCCTATTTCTAAGGGTTGTTTAAGACCTGGGATCAGACACTCCCTTCCTAAAATCATCTACATATGATCATTTTGATCATTTGCTGGGGTAAATGCATTTTAAAGTTAAACATACCTAAATGGGGAGTTAAAAATTTTTGATTTCAACACCCTTTACCAGTTATAAAACACACTCTGAAATCATATTCATTGAGAAACACATATTACTTGCATCAGCGTAATTTCCGACATGCGTATACTGAGGTGCACGATTGTCCATTCTTTTTTGAAGTGCCATTGTACAGTACCTATTCTCACCTATTAACCAAAAGTTTTGCGAAGATATTATTTTTTTTAAATGAGAACACTTGCTTATAACTTAGTTACCGGAAAAATAAATCGCGATTTTTTTTTATTCAAGGTTTAACGGCCATCCTGTGAAACTCAACGGGCTATAAGCAGACGCCCGTCCCTACTTTAGGGTCAATGGTTCTAATGCGTCCAGGAAAGGGAGAAAGCCAGTCCCGTAAGACAAAGGAAATATCCATTCCACACTGGAACACCAACCCGGACCCTTCCCGGACGAACGGTCATGAGCCGGCAATTAGACCACTGCGTCACCGGGTCGTCGAAAATGTATTGAACAAGTGTATTAGTATTTTAAGACACGAACAGTCGATCCAGTTATACGGGAATAGTTGCCGATATTATAAGAAGCATGAAAACGTATATCGTTTCAAATGCGACCTCAAAATGTTTTCCTACCGAGAAAGAAGTAGCCTACCCGTTATCACGCCTAAAGGAATTTAACACGTCGATCTTGTAAGTGAACTGGTCTCAGTTAATCAGCCATAACCAGATCAATCATTTTATGCTTGGGGAGAGTTTCAACAAAACAGTCGTTTTCTGTGTCTTCAAAGAAAGCATGAGCTAATTTCTTGCAAGTTGTCTGGGACTCGTCATCTCAAAGCAAAATTATGATTCTTGATCGATAGATAACGAATGGTACGGATGACTTGGTTTGAATTTCGATGGGGAGAACAGCAACGACCTCGATGACCATGGTATTAACGCTGATGGCGCAACATTAACGGAAATGGACTTAAGAGAACTATTGGGGAACTCCAATAGTAAGTTGGACTTTGAAGTTTTTCAAAGGAGATGATAATTTTAGATATTTACTTGCACGCAATTTTATTACAATAAATATTAAACTTAAAAGTTATATTTACCTTACATCCCAGCACTGTTTCTTTTAGCAATGTTTAACTTTCGAACTTAAGCGATTTTTCTACACGAGATGTACACGGTATACGCCTTTTCCCAAATTTTCATTTAAATGATGTTTCTTTACTGAAAGGCATTTAAACTGTATTCAAATGCAAAACAACAATTTTATGAGATTTGGCATGTCAACGCACAGAAATTACAGCAGTTCAGAAGGCTTGATCACTCTAATATTCCTTCATTTCTTTCTCAGGGTACATATAATACAACACATTGAAATGACAGTTGCAAAGAAAGATTGGCTCTTGATACCCTGTTTTGAAGGCAAGGTATATACACTGGCGGAAGGTGAAAGAAGAACCCCAAGAAGGAATTGGTGGACGATCATGAAATTTACATATGTCAATGGGGTCGAGTTTACGTAGGTGTGATGTTAATTTCGGGACCAACCGGTCAGCGCTTACGCCACAGCAAGGCACAATATGCGAATTATCGTCGGTGGAATTTAAGGAGTACGGCAAAGTGAATTTAATCAGTCGTCGGCGTACGGACACGTGCAAAGACACTGAAGAAGCTGCAAACCCTGGACATTGAAGAAGTGTACGATTTCAGCAGTTATAGGACTTTGAGTGAGGTCGTCTAGTAGGACTCCGCGGGACTGGGTGGTCGTATCGTCGTATTGCAGAGCGAATTGGACGGGAAGTATCGGTGGTAGTACGATGGTGGCGTAGAT
This sequence comes from Macrothele yani, assembly GCA_039090855.1. Taxonomy (NCBI): domain Eukaryota; kingdom Metazoa; phylum Arthropoda; class Arachnida; order Araneae; family Macrothelidae; genus Macrothele; species Macrothele yani. The sequence goes on along the minus strand of CM077033.1, from coordinate 93,618,712 downwards.
GGTCCGAGAAACATTCCCACACGAGAAGACGTGGAACCGGGAGTCACAGACTACTGATGAGCGGACCGATCGAGGCATAAGAAGAGCGGCGTTGTCAAGCGAAACATTCACTGCGACCCAAATCCGAGCTGCCGTTGCACCTGAGGTGACTGAGCGAACAATCCACAACCGTCCACTGGATGCAGGACTACGTGCACGTGTGCCTCTGGCATGTGTGCTTCTTACTTCAGCCCACCGCCAGCAACGGCTTCAGTGGTGTCGCTAACGTCTGCACTGGATAACGCAATGGCGATCTGTCGTGTTCAGCGATGACAGCAGATTCTGCTTGTGAGCCTCCGATGGCCGTATGCGCGTTCGCAGACGCACAGGGAAGCGTCTCCACCCTTCTTGCCTCCGCAAGCGACACACAGGGCATACACTTGGTTTCCTGGTGTGGGGAGCGATCAGCTATCACTCCCGTACACAACTAGTGTTTGTACCGGGTACGTTAAGCAGCACCTCCTACATCAACAACATCATTATGCCCGTTGTTGTGCCATTTGTAAGGTCGGTCCATCGTGGTGTTATCCAGTAAGATAACGCACGCCCACACAAGGCTCGTGCAACGCAACATGCACTTTAGGGTGTGAGAGAACTTCCAAGGCCTGCACGTTCACCGGATTTGTCCCCCATTGAGCACGGTGGGATTTTAGGGGACAACGACTTATCCGGTCTCTACGGCCAGCCACGACCATCCCCGATTTACGCGTCCAGGTTGAGGATGCTTGGAACTCAATACCCTGAACTTACATCCAAAATCTGTACGAAAGACTCCATGCCAGAATTTCACAGTGTGACGCAGTTCATGGCAGTTCAACCTCGTACTAACCATGTTACATGAAAATGTGATTTTTCAATTTACCAGCAAATACAGTTGTATTTTAGCATAACGTTTTGATCGCGTTATCCTCTGTATTCCGTTATTATGCTGTATAAATTTCGTTGGTATCAGACGTCTCCTTCTTGGTGTTTTTTTCACTTTCCGGCAGTGTATATAGAATATACCACATTTCATATGTTGAAAGATAAAAAATCTTTTATGGTAACATATCAAATTTGTATTTCTATGAAAGTTCAGTATGTCTGTTATATCCCTAATGATATTTCAAAATAGGTAACAAATGTGTTATTATAATTCAATCTAGGTAATACATGTGTTATTGTAGTTCAAACTCAGCAATGTGTACACTCACGGACAATGAAATATCTGCACAAAGAAGGAAGCATCGGATTGAACTGAAATTTTATGGACCTAATGATACAGATGAATGATACACATTATGGCAAAAACGGAGCTGCATGTCAATTACAGAGAGAGCTGCGACACGCAGTCCGGTTATTTTGAATAGCGCGTAGCACCGCCGCGTTCCGCCATGCATGCTGCAATACGGTCCAGTATGGAGGCGAACACTCACCTGATGGTTTCCTGTTTCAAACTGGCCCACACATGTTGGACGCTGTTCTCCAAATCCCGGATAGTGAGGAACGGCAGTAGCCGGCGTTTCAATTGGTGCCACACATGATCGACAGGAGACATGCCCGAGGAGCGAGCAGGCTATAGAAGTGTCTGGACATGACGTTGGAATTCCTGGAAAACCCGAGCAATGTGCGACTGGGCATTATACTTCTGGTATAGCGTACCTGGAGTCCCAGCCAGGAATGGGAGAACATGGGGCCGTAGGACCGCATTCACGTATAGATGGCCCGTCAATGTTTTTAGTATCACTACTAGAGCTGATCGGCCATCGTAAGCAATGGCTCCCCCAAACTATATTGCTTGCAGCGGGGTAAGTGTGGCGCTCGATAGCGAGATTGGGATTATGTCGTTGACCCAGGGACCTTCGTAGACGGATGCGATGATCATCTTTCCCCAAAACGAAGCGGCGCTTATCTCTAAACGACACACGTCGTCAGTCTGTGGTGTCCCATGTAGGTCTGGTCTTGCACCACTGTACACGGAGCAGATTTTGTTCTGGTGTTAATGGCAGCACACGTAATTTGCGTTGGGATCGCAGATTCCCTTCCGCCAGGCGTCGGGAAATTGTTCGGGGGCAGACAGGAACCGCTACATCTGCCAGTAAAGGGGACCAGTTCCCCATTGAATCCGTTCGTGCCTTTCGCACGATCCGTCGATCCTTTCTACCGGTGGTTCTTGTAGTCCGTCCGGAGCCACTTCGCCGTGCGGCAGCACCGTCACGTGTCCACTGCTCCCAACACAGTCGGGCGGTACAGTCAGAACGATCTACATGGCTGGATGTACGGCCCGCCAAACACCCTGGGGTTCTCAGCACGATTATCAGGCTTCTATCAAAGTCCGTAAGTGGCGTAGATCGACGTCTCTTGCGTCTACCCTGCATTCTTGTGAATCTGTACTCTTAATCGCGTCCGTCGGTGCTTTTCACTTTCATGGGGCATCAAGTACACGCCGCTTTGCATTCTTCTAGGTGAGCAAATTTCATTATCCGTAAGTGTAGCGAGTATTCTGACAACTCCCCTCATCCGCATGTTACATTTTGTTCGATTGTTGACAACCCCCGTCTGAAAATTAAGTCCTAATTCCCACAACCCTCTTCATTTTTTACGACTGAATTTAGAAATCCGCTGTTAAACAGAAAGAAAACATGCAATTATTTAAAGGAATCGTCCGTATATATACGTATATATCGTCCGTATATATACGTTTGCTTCAGAAAATATTTATTTTTTATGCATGAATTCATTCCCAAATGATACCCGAACTTTATTCTTTTTAAGTAAAGATCTACAAATGAGCGCACGCATTCAAGGTCGTAACACTCCTGATTTTACAATTTACAAAACACAATATAATTGGTAGTACAAATAATAGAACTTAATGTTAATATTCTGATTTAGCTAAATATCACCAGATATCTGAAATAGTTCATACATTTTTCTAACTATTAAAGAAGAAGAAAAGAGAAAACAAAACGAAAACAATACCATGAAGTAAAGTTTCTCATTACGCTCAAATTCTAATAAAATTAACCCCATTTTACATAAAACACGATCGTCATTGTTTAGTTATCACAAGTTGAGTTACATAAATTCCTAAAGTGTTACTTAAATGTCACAAAAACTACTTAACAATTGGCAGTACTTATTTAAATGTTTAATTATTTATTGTCGTGTGTTTAAAGTATTTTCGACAAATATTTTATTTATCAAATTTCATCGAATAATACAAAAAACGATTTTTCACATTCCACAAACACGTCTTTTTTATTGCACTGGATGCATTTTTTGCCGTAAATGAGTCTTGCTTAAAACTGTTTTTATTGCATTATAATTTTCAGTGTGGTTATACATATAGGTTGATGTACGCTCCTGTTGCCAGTTCCCAATTTATTCAAATAATCTACCAAAGGTGCTGAAAATCCGAAAATGAAAGCCACGTACAGTCTATTATGTTTACGTGAAATTTTGACGATGTCATACTAGCCGAATTCAACCGGTCTGATGCAGGACCGGTTGAATGCGGCTAGCCTCAAGGACGTTAATAAATGGGAAGAAAGAACAAGATTATTTCGATGTGGAACGATTTTTACGCAAGGAATTTTAGTTCCCGTATGTATCTAAATCCCGCACAAAACCGCCGGAGTTGGGTGCTGGTGCATGGAAAGTTGCCCCTTGGTGGCTGTGTGCCTTGGTTTGGTCCCCAGCGGCTCACCTTCGGCTTTCCCGCATAACGGCGCCTAAACGTGCTACTGTTCTTCACTGACTCTAATTTTGTTCTGTGCTTCTTTCTCATAAGGACTGATAACCTACTCTTCTAGGTTTCTATGTCTAAGTTATGTTATCGCAGAGATCAGACATTACTAAACTAAAATCCTTTCCACACGTACAGATAATTGTTAAAGTTTAGAAGTAAGGCATCCAATTCAAGGGAACAATATATGAATATAACGATATTAAGCTTTACATCAGAACTACTATCTCTAGTTTAAAATTTCAGCTGAAAAAACGGAGTTGTGTTTACTGATCTACATCTGGGAATATTCACACTTTAATTAAGCTCAGTTTTCTGTACTCTAGTATTATGCAATCTGAATTCTGTCTTCGCATCATTTTAACGGTTTTAAGCTTTACTTAACGTGAAGAACAACAGGGTGAAAAAACTGTATACCATCACCGTTTACTCTTTTGATTATAGTTAATTTTAGTTTCGCATTGTCATCATGTGTCAATATGGCTGGGCTCAATGTTTTCGACACCGGCATAAATGAGGGGAAATTGAGCGCTCCAGTCATAAAAGCCATCGGTGAAAGCTGAACAGTTGACACCATCGTGATTTTAGACAGCATCGAAAAACGTAAAACTATCCATAGTTACGAAAAACTATCGATGCTCTATCGGTGTACTGCGTTGGACAACATCATCGATAGTACATTCACCTCTAAATGGAGACCTTACTAGCAAAGAAGTTTGTTAAACAAGCGTTGTTTCATGTTGTGTAACTGTGATAATTATTTTGTGATTTTGATATGCTGGGAAGTTATTGACATATTTTATCTCCTCTTTCAAGTGTAGCAATCGTGGTAAAACCCATAAATGCCGAAGATATATATCTGATGGCTCATAATATCGATTTGAAACAAGTCTACCTGTTTATCCTAATTCCATGATAATACTCTTCTCACAGCAAAATTTATTTCCACTGTCTCGCATCATAGGACCTATGTCAGTAAGCAGCAACTGTTCGATGCAAGTACACCGTTTCTCTCACGTAAGCCCTCGGGAAACTTTCGAAACCGTGTGCACAATTGCCGTGATATATGGTTTAAATTGCATGCTCGGAAATCTGAAAAGTTCTGGTGGTCTCGAAACGGAACGATCGCCCATGCCCGTTAACGTTATCTGCGTTAACCTAAGTAACGTTCTTTGCGTTAACCTAAGTAACGTTCTCTGCGTTAACCTAAGTAACGTTCTCTGCTTGTGTGGTCTTCTGCTAATACCAACGAGCATTATGAAATTTTATCACGCAGAAAAATCATCACACATGAAGTGTACCGGTCCCAGACGCAGTGGTGTCAGGCTTAATTTATTCTCTAGGATCTTGTACTGGTAAATCAGAAATATGTGTTATTCCTTCAGGACATAGGTAGTACGCGCATAGCGATCAGGGGACTGAAAACTACTAAATTTCTTGGAAGAAAAACGTGTCACACAGCATATTACCTAGAGATCTCCCCTTTTGACTTGCGCTTTTTCGATGAATTTGATATCTTCTCCAATATTAGGAATTCCCTAACGGAGAACTAAATGAAGTGTCCTGCATTATTGTGTGAAACAAAATGTGCAGCGTCCCATCATCGAAGTATCCACAAAATAGCTTCTCGTTGGTAATGATTTGTGGTCACACATGCTTTTAAAGGATTCTCTGTTATCTACATGTTTTTTATACCGGTAAGAATATTTGGCAAATTCCTATTTGGAGGGACTACAATTTCCACCGAAGCATCCGTTATGCTCAGGCCGAAAAATCAAGCTGCTTTTGCCAAGAGTACACGGAAGATATTCCGTGCAAATATCTCCGAGGAACCCAACTTACGTGGACTTTTAGAATCGGATATTTCAGCATTCAAAAATGATGATAAGCTGTGCGGTGAAGCTCTGAATACCAAACAGACTCAGCAATAATTGGAAAGCTGTGCAATAAAGCCCAGCTGATGTTTAAAAGCGGACTTCTGTTTGTTTGTTTGTTTGGAGATTTTCTTATATACCACCGTGAGCAACTTACTCGAAAAGATTCAGTCGCCCTTCCCTAATTTGAGGCTACTGGTTAGAGAGAAGCTACAGATCTAGTGCAGTAAGGCAAGCACAATATTCATATTTCGCTGGGATTCGAACCCGGACCCATCGTAGACGGTGGACAAAAGTCAACGCCTAGACAATTGCATCATTAGGTCGGCGACGGAGTTCTACTTCAAATTAATTCAGTATAACACATTTCTAAGAATATGAGATCTATGACAGTAAAAATCCTACATCGTAGACAACTATTCTTATGAACAAGCAGCTACAACTATAACGGCAGCCAAAGCGGAAGCCACCCTTGCTCCCCTGGTGGAGAATTGAGGATTTGTGAAATAATAATAATCTAGTTGTCCGCAACTCTTTCTTCTAAGAAGTCAATAACCAAAGAAAAAAATCTTAGCGGCATTCCAGAAACGACGCTGGGGCCTCTGCTGGAGAATCGTCGACCTATGAAATAAAATTTCCAATTTTGCCCGTTTCTTCACATAAATGAAGAGATTATAACAGATCACCATTGAAAGCACATGGTGTATTATTTTTGGCATAAATATAATACACTCATGGCATTTGACGTTTATTTACTATGAAATGAATTTCTATTACCCTATAAATCAAAGTTTATATATGTTTATACTTTTATTTCCCGAACTTCGCTACTTACCAAGTACCACCAATTACATCAATTAAAACATTATTAATTTATTATTTTAATAAAATCATATAATAATGGACAAAATAACTTTTATGAAATTTTTCGCTTTTCACTGACTTCTGGAAAAGGGAATTCGATTAGCTTCGTAATTCTTGCAAATGAAATTCTTCTCAGCAGGAAAAAGCTTTTTATACATAATTTCTACAATGGAATGTTTGCTTCATACACTCAGAGTCTAAAAGTTAAGCTACAACAGGTTTTTTCATCGTAATTAGAAAATGAGTGAAACATATGATCAGAGACTTTTACAGGGTGTATAATAGACTATAAATGGGCATGTATTTAGTAACAAATGACAGCGTGATGACACGTGTATGACGTGCCAGTGGGTATTGGACATAGATTCGAGCAGCAGGTAATCGTGGAGTGCGGGCAGGAGCAGGGGTATAAAAGATCTGCAGTGTAGTCGAACTGCAAGTAAAGTACATGTTGCCTTGAAACTGCCAAACAGGCTTAAACGGTGAAATGATATATCGAGCAATTGAGAGACTGGAGGCCTAGCTTTCCCAAACAGGGGTGGCCAGTTAGATTCGTGTGCTTGGAAGATTGTCAATAGGGCTTCGAAACAGTTCCGAAACACAGGAAGTGTTCGTACACGACCTGTACTGTGTCGTCCGAAGCCAACTTCTGGCGCTGACACCCATTTTCTTGCCTTAATTTTAAGACGCAAAAAGAATGACATCTCGTCAGCTGGCCTCAGATCTGCCAGTAGCAACTCGACAATTAGTGTATCACTGGAGAGCGACCAGAAGGCTTCAGGAATGCGGTATTTATGCCAGAAGATCTGTGGTGTGCTATTCGATAAAATCTCCCTACAGGTGAGAACGATTACGTTTGACTCGGAAACATCTTCACTGGGCAGGTGAACAGTGATCTTACATTCTCTTCACGGATGAGTCTCACTTTTCCCTCTACACGGATTTCTTACATGTAATCATTTGAAGAAATGTGACGTGTTACCATCCATCAAACACAAACATTCAAGAGACATAACATACGAACATATATGTCGAGGCGGATGTTGTATGGTGCGGGCAGTAGGCAGTCATAATACGTAACGGACGGACTGACCTGCACTTGTTTTCCAGGGGTTACGTCAATACTATCCCCTATGGACATAATATCGTAGTATCTTATTTCAGCTTCTATGCAGCTGCGGTCGCGCCAGATTTTGTTTTAATGCACGACAAAACCCGAAAACATATAACACGACGTGTTCTCGAATACATTGAAAGTAAAAGTTTTGCGGCCATTAAGGTGCAGCATGGTCTACGCACCGCAATTCTGTAGAGCACCTGTGAGACGCTTTAGTGTGACGGGTATGCGCTCTGACATCCCCTACAGGAAACGTACAGGAGCTGCGAAATGCTCTTGTACAGCAGTGTGACAGACTTCCATGAGAACCTGTTGACCTTATTTCGGAGAGCATGCCTCGTCGCTGTCAGTCATATATCACAATGACAGGAGATCATATACTATATAAAGGGCAAAAGGTGGCCCTCTCGTATGGTATTTAATTTGCATATTTGTGGTGTTTTATTAATTGTATATTTTCCTACCTAAGTATCTCCACAAAATAAAATAAAGTAAAATGAAACAAAAGGAAATTAACTGATGAAGTCATGAAACACTTGAGCCAGAGAAGCACATTAACAAACCGCAATTTCAAAAAAGAAATATCTGACAGGATCAAACACCAGCATCAAATCAGTCTACAACGAATGCTGCTGTAATCCAAAATCAAACCAAACGGTAAACGTAGACACTGTCTTTGTGAAAACTTTAACGAAGGGAAGGCTAAATTCTTTCTCAACTTCAACCATCGCTCCAATTATTCGTTTTCCCCATCAACCATCCCTTACATAGAATACGTCTGTAACTGCTGCCAAACAATTCCTGACATAGAATACATCTAGAAGGCAGAGTCCTTAAGGTCAGCACATCTGATTAAAGGTTTTTTTATTTGTTCTGGTAGTTGGGTAAAAATAACGGAAACTAACGCGCCAAAATATTGCATTCATTTAAAGAAAAAGCAGAAATTGAAGATGTTAAGTATTTTATCAGTGCATAAGAAGATAGAGCAGTTGTGGAATATCGTAAAATATTTTCAAAGTGTGTGTCTTTTGATACAATGATTAAAAAGTGAAATTGCTGAAGAAATTGAAATAAGACTTACGTTTCGTGTTCAGTATTTAATTGCAGGTTATCACCCGTTTTACTAAATCACTTTATAGCACAACATTACGAAAAATTTTTGATTTCTTTATATAAATTTTAAATATTTCTGATAAATTACTGTAAGTAGGCTCCGAAGTTGTTGTTTTTTCTGGAAACAAATTCCCAAAGTTTCAAAATGCGCATACGCATGGTTTTGGTTAATAGTAAAGGGTTTATGAAACATCATGAACATAATAGAGGAAATTTTTCGAAAAAGCATTTTACGTCACTTTTTCTTCTGAAAGTTCATTTTAATCCTACTTCTTTACTCTTCTCAGCAAGTTCCTGGATCATATTCTGCAGTTCTGACGGAGCAGCTGCAAAAATGACAAAGTCATCAGCAAACCGAAGATGAGTTAAATAATCTCCATCAATTTTTATCCCTTTGTTTTCCCAGTTCAACGATTGAAAGACATTTTGCATGTAATATAAAAGAGCTTGAGAGATGTGGTGTCAGCTTGTCTCACTCCTTTCCAATTTTTTTGGTGTTGTATCCTCAAATAACAGAACGTTTGCACTTTGTTGTACATACACGTACTTAATGACATGTCGCTCCACCTTTTGTTCTCCCGAGAGCAGCCAGAGATCATGGGAAGTATTCAAATAACGGACCTTGAATTGCTGGTAACGAAGTGAGCATCTCATGTCGAAAATCATACGCAATTGTCGGAGGAGTTTGGAGGCCTTCAACAGATCTTTATAATTCGTGGCATAAATTCAAAATGGGGTTTGACAGGTGGCGATGGATAAGACCGTTTGACTGAGGTGCACTCACTTGATTGCTAATGGGGCCAATTGCTCGCCAGTTCTGGAAGTATGACGAGTGACGTTTTACTTTTGAAAGATAGTGGAAAAAGAAAATCCTTCCAAACAGGTATCGATGATTGTACGAAAGGTTCATGTCCGTACATCTATAACCAGGGGCGGCAATCTGGATGGTTACAATGATCCTTAAGGGAGCCCATGTAAACGCACCACCTTCAGATATGCGTATGATCCAATTTCCGAAGTTTCGTTCATTGCCTCGTGTAATGTGTGCCACACACTCACCATCCCATTTGAATGACAGAGTTAAAAAAGTGATTTGACAGACATAAGCACCTGTTTTCAGTCCTACATATTCGACTTTCAGTTGGCCTTTCCATACTGCAGTCTAATCTTTTAGTACCTTGCAATAAACGAAAAAAATGACACGATATGGACTTCGAATGTGACAGCCTACCATTCCCATGGTACAAGTCATAGCCTTTTTGCATGCGTTCTGGTTGGACCTAACATCGGCACGGTTTTCTGTACAAAGGCCAACTGCTTCTGTTGTCGCGTGATCGCAGCGCCACATTTCACTGCGTCATAGCAGTACAGTGGTTTCACCTAAGTTTTGTATAGACGTTTCCGCAGTAAGCCAGATCGGCAGTTGGCTATGTCCGTTTGCTCGTTTTCCTTCGAATGACCCTTGTGGAGTGCCCACCTTAATTTCGAACGTTATCTGTTCCCCGCAGCCGTCCGATTCCTTATATTTATGCGAGACAGTCTGAGATCGTCTTGATATTCACTTGCACATTTGCGGGCACATTTTTTTATTGGTTGGAAAATTTTCTGTGTTTGACGTAGTGTACACCTGCCAAGGTCTCACGAAGATGTCCCAACGTTTCAGCAGTTGTGGCGTTTGAACAACTAGTATTCATCGCAACAACTATATATCCAAGCTCAAACATACTTAGGTTGCAGTCATTACACGTGATTACCGCTTTATGGCTGGTTTTCTAATTCGTAAAGACATGCTCCATTTATATACTTTGCCTGTTTCACAATCCCAGGTGATTGGACGCCATACCTATGCTTTGCATATTTTTATATAATAATTTGTTTGTTCGGGGTAGCTACATTCCAGACAAAATGTAATATTTCTTTATAAGATCTCTATTAATATATTTTATTTAATTTCACTGTTCAAAAAAGAACGGGAAACATTAATTAGTTTCTTCCAAAACCGTAGTCTTTTTCATAATTAGGGTTTTGACTGATTTCAAACATAACTCACCCACCAGCACCTTCACATTTTGAGGATCACCTAAGATGGAAGTGAAACGCTACGCCGATTCTGATTTCTTTCGTGCGTATTTGAGTGTTCCATGTGTTATCTACATATCCAGAGATCACATGTTTATATAATGCACTTCTCAAGTGTTTGAGTGAACCTACCTTGAGATAAAAATTTTGCTGATATGATTATTTTTCCTAGTTTGTAATCGTGAATACTCTTTTATCAATCTATTTTTTATCTTATGTTCCTTTACCCAAAATATGAGCAGTACGTTTCTTGATAATATTTGCTAATACTTTAGTCTAAGATAAACGTCAAACCGTGGAGCCATGATCCAGTACTTTTGTAGAACGCAGTTTTCCAATATTTCAGGTTGCAAAAGTTTGCAGTATAATATTCAGGAAATTTACTAATTAGTCAACTATTTAAAACACTTTCGGATTTGTAAAAGAAAATTACTTCGTTTCTCGAAGTCGGATGTCAATTATGTTTTCAATCACAGTAAATAAGATAAAAACACCAGTACAGAAAACCTGCGATACTGGAAGACAAGATCATTCCTGTAAAACACATGAACTATTGTCAATCAGAAAGCATTTCAATTTCTAAAATAAATACAAGAAATAAAATACCCATCTTAAACTTTTAAATTTTCCGAATACAGTATGATAAACGTAGCTTATTGTACATGCAGTAATAATACATCCTTACCTTCTGTTTAACTGAGGTTAGTAAGTAATCGTGACTATCGTATAGAATGTCGATGCTTAAAATTAGTAAAAACAAGTGGTATTAGCACCTAATTCTCTCAAAACGAAGTTCAGCAAGAGAAAAATGAATGTTTTTTGTGAAATACCATCAAGCCTCAATTTTGCAACACTGGGCGTAGTACTTTCAGAATATACCCACCAAAGAGCCAAAACATTATGATTACAGGCCTTATGACGTTGCTTTTCACATGACGCCATAACAGCTCTTACCCCGTGAGGGATACACATCACAAGATTTCTAAAGGTGTCTTTTGATATCTGGCACCAATAAGTAACCAACAAATTCTTTGACTGTTCTACCTTACTTTTGTAGCCCCTGCAAATCGGATGTGCTGTTCCAATAAAAACCTCAGGTGCTTTATTGGTTTGATATCTGGCGAATTTGGAGACCAGCGCAGTACCTGAAAGCATTTCTCATGATCCGGGAACCGTTCTCGAAGAATCCGAACAGTGTGTTATGGTGTATTATACTCTTGAAATAAAAGATACTGATACAGGGAAATACCATTGCCAAGAAATGATGCACGTAATCCGTAATCATGTTTAAGTAGGTGGTGAACGTCATAGTTTCCTTCACAAGAATGACTGAGCCCAGGGTTTCCCTAACGAACTGCCCGAAGCATTACACTTCTTCACAGGCTTGCTTTCGGCAAACGGTACTTACTGTGACGAAAACAAGCGTTCCCCAGTTAAAGGTTTCACACGCACCTATCCGTGCTCACGGTGCAAGAGGAAGATAGATTCATAGGAGCACACGACGCATAACAACCACTGGACCTACACCGTAATAGCGGAAACAGACGCATACCACAACACTATCGCCTTCGTTCTTCAAATTTTGAACTGCACACTCCGGAAGAAGACGTACTCCAGGTAACAGCCTAACCCATCCACGTCCGTCCGATCGGAATAATATGAAACGGCATTCGTCGTTATATGAGATGTACCGATATTGCTCCATTGTCCAATTTTCCTGCTGTTGACACCAATGTAACTGCGTGAGCTTATTGGTGTTTGTGATGAGATTTTCCCTGGCAGCTGCCCGGCCATAATATTTTAGTGCATGAGCCTCTCTTCGAAGTGCATTGGTGGAGACCTAGTGTTTCATATCTCCCTCTGCAGCACCCTCTGGTACCTGGGTTGCAGTCTCGTGGGGGTTTCAAGGCGAGGTGAATACCTGCAACGTCCTGTCTTGTTACACTGCTTGATGACAAAGGCCACAGTCCGTTTAGCTGCCTGTCTGATATCAGCAATATTTTTTATGCTCAAACCTCCAACTGAGCAGCCTATTGTAACCTCCTTTTTAAACTCGAAGAGATCTCTCCTTCTAGATATTTTATCAGTGATTGATCTGAGCTTACTACTGTTGCCATTATTATACTTTGTCGACCAGGTTTCTGCTGCCGGAGCACACCATTGCGCTTTCGTTGGGGTGTCTAATCACTTTTGTCAGCCTTGTATATTTCCTAAGTTTTGTAAAAAAATGTAAAAGTTAGTTTCGACGACGCTGTTAACATACGTCGGTAAATGCATGACAATGTTTGCCAGATATAATGCTATTTTTAAGTCTGAAATCTTTCAAATTTCGAATGTGATCGCAACAGAAAAATTGGTCAAAGGTTGTTTTATTCATTTCGGGTTCAACGGTTTTCGTTAGCAACTCTTGAAACTAGAAGCAGTCGTCCATCCCCCATTCACGGCCTCTGGTTCTAAGATAGGGAAAAAATCAGTTATTTATAATAAGCACACAACCCATACTTAATTCGGCACAACTGCCGTTCTCCGAGGAATGATCAGAAGATAGTGACTGAAACCATTCGGCCGGAGAGCCCACAAATTTTGTGATGGGTCCATATCAATTGTTACTTTAAGGGAAGTGATAGACGTGATAGACGATACGTTTTATTATCTATTCCCTTCATACACCGAAATGCCGGTATATGGTTTATTGTTATTTGTTTCATTTGATAGACGTGATAGATGATATGTTTTGTTATCTATTCCCTTCATACACCGAAATGCCGGTATATGGTTTATTGATATTTGTTTCATATTGGTGGGGATAAGTAATAAGGTATGTACCAGTGTAAAAGAATCTCAAATGGAAGTGAGGTTCAACGTGCATTTTCTGATAACTACACTGGCGGAAAGTGAAAAACACCAAGAAGGAATTGGAAGACGATCATTATATTTACATATGTTAATGAAGTCGAGTTTACGTAGGTGTGATGTTAATTTCGGGACCAACCCGTGAGCGCTTATGCCATAGCACGGCATATTATGCAAATTATCGTCAGTGGTATTTAAGGAGTACGGCGAAGTGAATGTAATCAGTCGTCGGCGTACGGACGCGTGCGAAGACCCTGAAGAAGCTGCAATGCCTGGACATGGAAGACGTGTACGATTTCAGAAGTTATCGGACTTTGAGCGAGGTCGTCTAGTCGGACTCCGCGAGACTGGGTGGTAGTATCGTCGTATTGCAGAGCGAATTGGACGGGAAGTATCGGTGGTGGTACGATGGTTGCGTAGATGGTCCGAGGAACCTTTCCACGCGAGATGACGTGGAACCATGAGTCACAGACGGACTGATGATCGGACCGATCGACGCATAAGAAGAGTGGCGTTGTCAAACAGAACATCCACTGCGACGAAAATCCGAGGCCGTTGCACCTGAGGTGACTGTGCGAACAATCCACAACCGTCTACTGGATGCAGGACCTCTGACTCCATCCCACCGTCAGGAACGGCTACAGTGGTGTCACCAACGTCTGCACTGGAGAACGCAATGGCGATCTGTCGTATTCAGCGATGAAAGCAGATTCTGCTTGTGAGCCTCCGATGGCCGTATGCGCGTTCCCAGACGCACAGGTAAGCGTCTCCACCCTTCTTGCATCCAACAGAGACACACAGGGCCTACACCTGGTCTCCTGATGTGTGGAGCGATCAGCTATCACACCCGTACACAACTAGTGTTTGTACAGGGTACGTTAAACAATACCTTCTACATCAACAACATCATTAAGCCCGTTGTTGTGCCATTTATAAGGTCGGTCCATCGTGGTATTTTCCAACAAGATACCGCACTTCCACACACGGCACGTGCAACGCAACATGCACTTCAGGGTGTCAGACAACTTCCATGGCATGCACGTTCACCGGATTTGTCCCCCATTGAGCAGGTGTGGGATTTTATTGGACAACGACTTATCCGGTCTCCACGGCCAGCCACGATCATCCCCGATTTACGCGTCCAGGTTGAGGATGCTTGGAACTTAATACCTCTAACTTACATCCAACATCTGTACGACAGACTCCATGCCAGAATTGCACAGTGTGACGCAGTTCATGGCGGTTCAACCTCGTACTAACCATGTAACATGGAAATGTTATTTTTCAGTTAACCAGCAAATGCAGCTGTATTTTGCCATAATGTTTCGCTCACGTTGTCGTCTGTATTCCGTTATTATGCTGCATAAATTTCGTTGATATCTGACGTCTCCTTCTTGGTGTTGTTTTTTCCCTTTCCGCCAGTGTAGATATGTTGCAGTATTTTATTGAGAAAATAATTTATATGTGTAAAAACTCTTAAAACATTTGTAATTGTTCATATTTTATTTGGATTAGTTGGAAGTGTGCATTTGCACACTTAGAGAGGAAAAATTAAAACCAGTCTCGCCCCACAAATTTTCGAAACAACGTGAATCTGGTTGACGATAACTGACCCTCCTACTCCTAAACTAATTTCTTTCACCATGCGTTCTCGCAGTACTCCTTTTGAAGTTCTTTGCAGGGATGGAATGTGTTCATCGTTTCACTGGGGATGAGCAGTTTTAAAACTTGCGAGTTGTTATCCCAGGAGTAACTGTTTAAAATACTGGGCATAATCTCTAACTGTTTCAAATACTATAATCTCGGCTTTTGTGTTAAAAAGTCTCCACTTCTCCTGAATATTTTTTTTAATAAAGCCCTTATTGCACAGGTAATGGCTGTTTGTGGAATATTTTTTTAAACTAAAGCACACATAATTTTCCTGCAAACGCAGTATTTCGCTGCTTAGGAGGAGTATTTTTGGCTTTTTCTGGAATTCTTACTATTTCTGCATTTTGGATAACCGATTGTTTTTTCAATTACCATTTGTTCGGGGAAATATGTTTCGTAGAGGGCTTTTGATATGTAATTTTATTATTCATCCTATTTAGTCAAATCATAAGTATTGTTACCTCATTACCTTATTACCCCATTTGATTTCTTCTTTTATGTGCACGTTAAAGACAAAGTGTACTCAACGGAAATTACTGGCATAAAGGATCGAATTCACGGGCTGCCGCTTTCCCTCGACACCACCCCATTTAAATTCTTCTTTTACGGATACGTCAAAGACGAAGTGTACTCTACGAAAATTACTGGCCTAACGAATTTGAACGAGCGCATTACAGATGTCATAATCAGTGTCATTAAAAATATGTGGCTGAGCACATGGCGTGAAATTGAGTACAGATGAGGCAAGTTTCGTGCACCCAAAGGCGCCCATGTGAAGGTGTACTAAACTCTGCTGAATTAAAAAAATGATTCAAAATGTACACCAAATGTCTCGAAGAAACTTAAGAAAAAATGTCAGAGAATGGTATTCTCTGATTGTAAATGGACCATATCAGAAGAGACAGAGACAGAGAGGCACAAAAAGTCTACATTTCGCACAAATGTGGTAAATTTCAATTAAAAATACAAGAATTTTTTTCAAGTTTTTCTTTTTGCTTTGTACCCCTTAATAAAGAGCATAAAAAACTAAAATTACTCAAATAATAAGCTTCTGTTGACTGATTTCAAACACTATATTTCGTAACTGGTAGTAGATCAGGTATTTCTAATAGCTTGTTTTTAATACTCTTGCCGATTTGAGCGCGTTTGAAGAATTCGAGGTCATATTTTCTAAAATGGCTTGAGGTGGGTAATTCATTCAAACCCCTGTTACTCCCATGTTGATCAAAACAGACAGGACTCTCCTATTTGCTCCGAAAATTTGTTTGCAGCCTAAAACACGTTGAGAGTTTTCATGAGTTTCAGGAATTGAATGAGCATTGCTCGTTCATACCTCAGGACTAAATGAATTAAGGATTTGCCAGTAATTAAACCTGTAGTAAATATTTTGTCTACAAAAGGTAGCTTTCTCAATCTGCTTTATTACCTTCTTAAAAAACGGCCTTTTCGTATCGTTTCGGACCAATTGTTGGTATATAATTTTATGCTATAAATAAGCTGGGGTTATTTTTGTTTTCTTAAGAAATCCAGCAATAATTCCGCTTAGAAAGAACAAGTTAGATGTAATTTAATTTTCTTAAACTGAACCTGCTAAATAACATTTAATCCAGGAACATCCAATAAAGATTAATAGTTAATCTAGAAAATCTGTCAAAATGCCGTTAGAAAACATTGGTCTGAGGGTGTCGTTTATATTATATACAAATTTAGATATTTTCATTTTTAAGGAACTTATTTTTTGAAAAGCATGTTATAAATAAGGGCCGTAGCTATAGGTATTGGCGCCCGGGTCAAGCAGTAAATTTGGCGCCCCCCTGCCCAGTTCAATTGGAACAGGTGACGGTGTCAGATTTTATGATATACCTGTTTGCAGATATAGTACAATACCTGTATAATAAAAACATTGCGATTTTTATTGTTATTTGCAATTATTGTCCCGTATATAATTTGCTAATTGTATGAAATAGTAACAAAATGTAAATTTTTTATATAAAATATTACTCAGAATATAATTTTTTTTAAATAACTTATATACGTAATCCTATTCAATAGCCTGTGGTGATTATATGAGCTTCAATAGGGATTGTAGAAGAAAGAAACACAGTGTACATAGTTTGAATGAAGAATAATTTTCATTTATAGATAATTGCTACCTCAAGTGCTTATAAACAACTGTAAAAATATGTACAATTAGCATTTGTTTAAAATTATGCTTAAGCCTTAACAGAAAGATTTTGTATTTACAAATGCACCTTTCGAGCTTTAATAGCAGCAAAATCATTTATTATTTGATCATATTAATATTTTTAGCAATATCTTTCTATTGACAGTATATCTTTCTATTGACAATATTTTTCTATTGACAGTATTGCCAGGTGCTTTAATCTGGTCACTATTTTATCCTTAAAACATAATGAAGTTCAAATTTCATACATTTTTTAATTACGCGTACAAATTAATTTCACATTTTTTTACATTTATAAAAAAATCTACGTCTCGATGGCGCCCCCCTCCGGCTCGGCGCATTGGGCGGCTGCCTCTGGTGAACACCCTGTCTTCCACCCCCCCCCATTGCTACGGCTCTGTTATAAATACAAAGTCTTTTGGAAAACATAACTGGGTTAATAACACGTCCGCTATCTTTATGATGCGTAAAGTTTCTGGGAAAATAACATTTCGGCATAGCATATTTCAAGCATTAAAAAAACCGTTGTGAAACCAAAACATTAGCAGGTTTGCGTCTTTTTCTCGTATTTCAAAAGGTCTGAGGTACCCTTACGTACGGTAAGGCCCGTTTAGCCTTTTGTTAATTAAAAAGACATACTCCAGTCTTTTTAATTAGCACAAGGCTTAATTTTATCAGATATTTTTAAATCAGCTGATGGATTTTAAGTAAAACTTAAATGTTTTTCGTAATTATGGTTAGAAAATTCTAACATAGTTGTACAATATTATTTCCAGAAGTATTTTACTTATTTCCAAAACCAGGAGAATGCAATTTTTGAGCTACAACTTACATTGCCAACTGTTCATAATGTAATATGCAAAGTTTTCATATACTGAAATTTTTCTGAATGAACTCTTAAAGAAGTTAAAGGTGTAGTATAATTTGCTGCCTGAAGCACGATAGTTAAAATCTTTAAGGAATAAAATATTCACAAATTAAAAAATACAAACACAAGATCTTTCACAAGAGCGACCCTTGCATCATCAGGTGCAGACTACATTTGAATATACCTTTATTATCGATGGGAATAGTTCGAAATATTTATTATAATATTGTGTTTTACACATTTCATTTGTGAAAAAAACCTCAAAATTAATATTACGAAATGTTTATATGGATAATTGTGTTATGTTTCCACGTAATACAGTTTAAGCAAGCTATATTCCCTACTTTAACTAAATAAATACACGATGACCACTTTTTTCATATTTACCACGGATTTCATTCAAAATGCTAACAAAATAATCAGCACTTGAGAATATGTAAAGGGTAATGAATTTTTTAATCGTAAAAAAGCTAATACTTTTAGTAAATCAACTACATTTGTGTAGAGTATCGCTGCTGAATGCTATAAACATTAAGGTTCTGCCTAGTAAAGGCTATCTTATATATCCTCGGGCACTGCCTGACTTGATCAAGTGTGAAGGGTCTCTACGATCTGTGCAATCATACCCAATAAAATATTAGAAAACAAAAATCATACCCAATAGAAATAGAAAAATCATACCCAATAAAATTGTACTGTTATTGATCGCCATGCCTTTTGGCTCCAACCGAGATAGTACATTAATTCGGCAATTAGCGCCCTCTTCCTTTTATGGAATATTTAGAAATAACAATATTTCTGTTTTTCTGTCATCACCCCACAAGCCGCAAGAAGCGCCCTTCATGCTCAACCGAGTCAGACAGTAACTCAGCATTATAAATATTTCGCAATAGCTTTCGTTCAGAATAAAACGCCGTATTTCGATTCTTTTCACGCTCCGGGCAAGTCCATTTTAAGTTGATTGTAGAGTTACGTGACCCTAACTCTTTAAGCTTTTCCGCGCATTGTGAGAATTCTAATGCTCCCTTCTGGTACTCATCGTTTCTGTTCAGGTGACAGCAACAGAATACTACTTGCTTTGCAAGGGGCAGTTGTAAAGTTCTAATAGACCCTAGCAAATAAAATCCTTCGGCGCCTCATCCTGCTTTGCAGATGATAGCTTTTAAGGTCTAACATCCCAAAGAAAAAGCTAGTAAGGGTTACATGCAAAAAAGGTAATAAAATCAATTCAGATATATGAGAAGGACGAATCAATCATAAGTGATACCTTATCGAAACATAAAATATACAGTGCCATATAAAACAAAATCCTACTCCCCAAATATACAATACTTAAGCATAGGATGCTACTGACATTAATATTGTTTCAGTGTTGGCTATTGAGTGCATTTATTCAGGCAAGTTAATTTTTAGCCTTTCACTGACTACGCATGCAGTCAATGGCAATGCATAACTCTAACTCTAATGTTATATTACTTTTGCTTTAAGGCTCTCCTATCTGAACATCGGTTCATTCCCAATTTCAAGATGCTTGAGCCTACGTCATGACGTCTTTCCCGTCTGTCAAGATTCGGTAGAATGGCCTTTGGGTGACTTGATCTTTCGAGGGGCCAGTAATCTAAGAGGGCTTTCAAGGTTACAGGAGCTTGGCTTCAGCATTTTGAATCTTCGAATCTTGATATGTCTGTTGTTCAGAATAAAAGAAATATAGGTATAAAAATGTTATTCATTGGTGTATGCGTGTATGTATATAAGAAAAATGCAGTTCACTATACCTTAAAGTTTTCACTATTTTATTTACCAAAATGCCATATTTTAAACAATTTCTGATTACAGTAAATTATCTGCACACATTTCCCCTGGTCCAAGTTTTTCGACGAATAGTATTTTTAATATAAAACTTTCTATGAAAAACATATATTTACTTTATCGCTAGTTCACTAACGCTTTTCATTCTTGAAAACTAATTTCATGATTATTCGTTACACTGTAACGGAATTTTTCCGCTTTAATAATTTAAGTCAAAAAATCCTGTATCATTTTTTACATAAGAATGTTTATCTTACGTCATGAGACGTAGTGCTACATCCAGACGGTGAATTTCAACCTAATTACAAAGAGGTCCCTGTTACGTAAGTGCTAAAATTTGAAATGACCCATCTTTGTTGCCACAAAATTGGTGAGCTGAAATTACTTTAAAACAGTGTGGTAATTTGTTATTCTCTTTCTGTGTTTGTACACATGCACAAGTATAAAATCGCTAAATTTCTGAATTCCATGCATGTGTACTTATTGTAAGACCGGCCATTTTCTCTTTTGAGAAAAATAACACGTAATCTGAATTGAAAGTGAGAGTTACGCAGTCCCCTCTACCCTATATGTGCTATAAATATATCAATACAGAAGACAGATATATAAGTGAAATATGTGTTTGTGTTGTACAGTCGTCTTCACACTACTGCGATGGCTCTGTACCCACATTCAGGAGCTGCTTCAGAACATGTTTTTTTATTTTTATATCATTACCATCATCATTGTCATTTTCAACCATTATTAATCCACTTCTGGAAGAATGTTTTCCCAAGTAATTTCGACACCGGTCTGTCTTGAGATCGTCTCTTCCGTGTCACAATCGCATAACTAACAGAAGTAATTTGAATTCTATCGAAGTTATGTTAAAATAAGTTTCTGTGTTCCACGAAAATTTTGTCTTTTATAATTCAAATGTCAACTCTTTTTTTGCGGATGCCTCTCTTTTGACAAATTTAGAACATCAGGAAAGAAGTTAGCGTAATTATTGAGCAGGCTTTTTCACTGCAGACAAATGAAAAACTATGAAAGTATTACTTTTCTGAAAATGCCTGTTTTGGACACCAGAACAATACATGGCTGACAAAATTACAAAAGATGGTACAGCTGAGTTTCAATTGTCTTCCCATTTTCAAATCTGATAGTTTCTCGCTGTTTATTATTACTAAAATATAATTTATTAAATAAAAATGCAATTTTAATCTAATTGTTTGTCATTTTCCTAAAGCTTTTAGTGCAAGTAGAAAAACACGTTATATCAGCAAATAAGCAAACACTTTCTTTAAATGTTACTTTGGGTCGAATCCATTCTTACATTATTTAAAGCTGGTGAACTCCATCTGAAAGAAAGATGACTTTAATTTTTACCATACTTATCCTCATTATGTATTCAGAACAACTTTTTAATTCTATCCAAACAAATGACCTAAAGTTATTTTTGTTGGCAGTCCAGTTAGATTACTGCTACATTCAATTCCGATACACTAATACATTTAAATTTCGGGTAAACCTTCCGCGTTCGGTGCGGAAATAGTTTTTCAAAGGGACGATAGACGACGACACGGTATCGCTGCACCGTTAGGCGTTTTGTTACACTGTGAAAGTGGCAAAGGACGTGAATAATATGAATTAAAGGTGGCCCTTAAAATGACCGTTTTGAATGTTGATTGTGGCATATGTGTGAAATATTTATCTTGACGCAAGAATTGTTTTTCCTGATGAATATGAAACTGTGTAGCTAGCAGAATAAAAGCAAGAAAAGTTTTATCTGCCAGGAAAGGACTGTCTAGTCGCAGGAATCAGGACTTCAAAGCAATGTTCAGAGGAAAGACGGCAATTCCGTCGGAATAAATATTCCATAATATGGTCTGCCAAGTACATTTACATTGGGAGGCTACCATAAACTGTAAGACAGTTGTCTGCAATACAATTACCATTTGCTAACTGTCTCAGTGGATGTGGTAACATTCCCATGTGAAGTTCTTCAATCGCCTCATGTTAGACAATCCTTTGGCGAAATAATACGTCAGAATCATCACTCTATTAATAGGAATCTGAGCATATAAAAAACACGTACCTAATGTACGGGAAGAGTACTCATCATTCTCTGAAACGTGTTTCTTCCGACACCTGAATTGTCCTAAACGATGAGACGCATCGACACGTAGAGTCATGAGATGGCTGAACGCATTTCACGTGCGAGAAGAGCCGAGGAGAGCTAAAGTGCTACCATGGCGCCACCTATTATTGCTTTCGGAAATAGCTGTCGGCAGAACGGGACGAACGTGGAAGTTTAGCATTTTTTACACCAGTTGCAACAAGAGCACAATTGTAGAATTTAGAAGTCTGTTCCAGACAAAGAAACATTGGCATTCAGGCGTATGTTGTATCCCTTACTACCTTGCAGTCTTGTGAGAATTTCTCTCTCTTTCTATTCTATATAACAGCCATCACATTTTTTATTTATTTTTATATTTTCACGCCTGCAATCTTAAAGAAGTTTCGCATCAGATAATATTCAGTTTTTTTAAGAAATATAAATGTTTGTATATCCCTTCAACACGTACTGTTCGGAAAAATTTAGAAAGAATCGTAAACTTTCTTTTTTCTCTATGACGAATGTCATTAACAAACATTTTCAATAATTTCAAAAATGCAATTTGTTGTCCTGTAATTCCCTTCTTGAGGAAAAAAAAATCTATATTTGTAAACCGAAGCATGTCGTAATAAACCAAAGATTTTACTTTAAAAAAAGGAAAAACCTTTTGAAAAGAGAAAAAAAAGAACAAAAAAGACGACACACCACATTTATTATTACAATATTTGACAAATAGCCAAATTTACTGAATCATTAGCTCATCGCAACTTCTTTCTATTGTAGTTTGAAATTCCTTTAATTGTAATTTTATTTTGGAAATCATTACTGCAAGTAATAATGCTAAAAAGCTTAGGTGTGCCAAATGTGAGCTGTTCCATAGCCAACAGTTTCAATGTAATTTGATTAAAGGAATCTCTAAAGTTCTGAATTCCTTTTACTTCTTGAGTGCAATACGTAGGATAATTATGGGTATTTTCATAATTGCAGGTAATAAACGTATAATATGATTTTCACTAGCCAACTCAAACGCGATTTTTTGGAAGATTTTCGTTTATATTTGAAATTATCATTCCGAGAACATAATTATCTCATTTTTGATACATATTTATGATCTTCCAGTTGCTTCATGTCTTGATGGTTTTAATAATTAAGGCAATGTTTTAGAAAGTTTTGCACAAAATATTTAATGTCCATAATTATATAAATATGGTAGGCTTTTCCTACAAAATGTCACTGTGCGTAAACATATTAAAACGTGAGTGCTACGTTTAAGTAACTCAAGGGCGGTTAATTGAACGCCGTTCCTTGTTCAGGGCACTTGCTTCAATCGGAGTAGGGCCAGCGTATATTACAAATACGCCATCAGTGAATGATTTGGTGGTTGAACGCCGTCCATACTAGGACGACAGGATAAATTATAATATCATGGCTCTGTTACGTAAGCGGCGGCGTGGCGCACTTGCGTCTTTCCTTTTGTGGCTTTGGAACAGTGATTTACGCTATTACTAACACTGAATTATTATTTGCAAAACATTGAAATTTTAATGCTCCAAATAATTATCGTTATTTGAAATCGTAAGGTTGCAACGGTTATTAATTCTAATGAAAAATTCCTTTGGATACAGTCTGCATTTTGTCAAGTTTCATCTACCTGTCAAACCACGGTTTTGCTATTCTTCTTCCGCGTGTAATATGTATGCAAACATTTTTTTGCAATTTTACCTAAAAAAACAAGTCAGGAAAAGAAGCAGAAGCTATATTCATTTGCATGAATGAAGAAAAGTAAGAATTTTGCGTAGTATCAGAAACACGTCTTAGAGTCAGAACTTAACTAGCGTTAATATCTGTGATTGAAGTGGTGGAGCAGCATGACGAATGAAAAGATGCCGTATTCAGCGCTTTGTGTCGCTGCACTATCGGTGCATAGCGTTGCCGATCGCGTTAATCCAGAGGACGTGATTATCTGTCTGATCTTTCTGCAAATCATGCACGTACACTTTTCAGCCTTATATCCTTGTTTGGGATGGTATCAGTTTCAAAAGCCGTTCTTCACTCTTACGCACAGTTTGTTGGACAACAGATCTTTGATACGTTAAGAAAAAGTGTTGCAGCACATTCGTTGCTATATCGTTGCTGACGCGCAGTTTCAGGAAGAAAACATCAGCGCCCATTATGCCCGCGCAAACTGGTAATCACCTCGCGAAGTCTTTGAATGCGGAACGTCAGTGAACATAGAATGGTCAGGACATCATCCGTGCCTATTTTCCAGTCGATGTTACGCATTGTTTCAAAATTTATATCCTACCGTGGCTGTCATAAGAACTGTTCATATGATTTCCTTTCGCCGCCCCGGTGGCGCAATGGTCTAAGCGGTGGCCTCTGATCATTCGTCCGAACGGGGTCCGGGTTCGAATCCCGGTGAGGCATGGATGTTGTGTTTTTCTTACGGCACTGGCTCTCTCCCTTCCCTGGAACCAGTGACCCTAAATTAGGGACGGGCGACTGCTTATAGCACATTGAGTTGCTCACGGTGGTCGTTAAACCTGAAATAAAAAAAAAAAAAAAAATGATTTCCTTTCCTCTTTATGTTGGTGATGCTGTCTTTTGTTAATAACTTCGATGACATATTTTTATTGCTTTTGTGCCCAGTGCCGCATTGAGGGCACCTTCAGCACACCACTAACTTTGAACTCTTATCACGAATCCACCTCACGACTGAGAACGATTGTTGCTCTTCCTTTCGCAATTAAACAAGTTTCACCCGTAAACGAAAGTCATATTACCTTGAAGCAGCAATGCGTTTAATAATGTTTAATATTTTCTAACACCAATGCGCTTGGATTTAGAACATTCTGCTAAAATATTAAGCAGATATAAGAATTTGAAATTAAAGGGTAACTTGTTACGCTCTTTGTTTATGAAATTAAGTTCCGTCTCCCCAATCTGTTCTATTTACATTGCTATAACCACAACCTTCTCTAACACCAAAAAAGGTGGAAATTCACCATATTTCGAAATGACTCCACATCCGCGGGTTTCTCTCCATTTTATACATTTTATATTTCTACGACCGGCATATTCACACTAATTTGCGCAAAGGTACATCTAAGTTGCTATTTGCTTTTCTTTTGTTTTTATTTGGACATGTGATTTAGTATATGACACACAGGTAACAGAAAATCGTATTCTCATGCAGCTATTCTATAATAACTATATTTTGGCACGTGTTTAAAAAAACATTTTGAAGAAAAGGGAAGGTCGAATTTCCGATTTTAACAATATCCCAATGACTTAAAAAGTACTGGTAAATATTGTGTCAAATTAAATGCCGTGAGTAGTGTATTGTATCCATGAGATGATGACGTTACCTTAAATGCACCACTATATGTTCCATTGCATTTTACCCGATGCACACATATTGGGCATGTCTTTATGAGAGTTTAGCTGAAAATGTCTCTATATGAGCACGATGGTTTACTTCGGAATTAAAAATCAGCAGTAGCTAAAATTCTGTTAGCATTCTCAGATAAATTATTGTCAGAACATTTTATCAATGTGGACAAAATAATTCTAAACGTTCTAGACTACCGCCTTGGTAGACTCAAGTGTTCATTCTATTCAAAAAATTACCAAAATTGTTTTACAAAATAAGACGTGATTGCATTTCACACGTCACATGTTCATGCATTAGCTGATTTAAATGCCACCAAATGAAGTGTTATTTATTGTTATTGAAAAACGGCTAAGTTGTAACAAACATGAAGTATACTAGGTTATAATATAAAGTTATTTTTATCAATTTACACATTTTCAGTCTTGAGAATACATTAATGCGAAGAAACTGTCTGCATAAATTTCTACCAAGGAAAAGATAGGGCACAGTTCTTCGGTGTATTCATCCTACAGAGATATTTGCGAAATAATGTTTACAAACAAAGTTCTACAAGGAAATATCAGTTTTAGCTATTGGTGCAAGGAGGGTTTCACAAAAAAGGAGCACCAAATTGTATGTAAATATTATTCACTACCTAAAATGGTACCTATCTCATGACACTGTTTGCATACCGCTCAAAACATGACAACCACCTTGTTTTCCACTTTCCTTATCTGAAACCTCCATTGTTGGTTCAGTCGGCGCGTTTTCTTGCTAAAACAAACCTTTGGGAGCAGGATACCCGAAGGCAATGGAACAGTGCGAGTGATCAGCCAGCACATACTGGTTGCGCGCAGCGGTTACATAAGCACCAAATGGTAGGTAAGTATTATCCACTACGTAAAATGGTACCTATCTTATGATATTGTTTGCATTGCGCTACAAACATTACCACCACCTTGTTTTCCACTTTTCCTATGTGAAACCTCCATTATTGGTTCAGTCGGCGGGTTTTCCTGCTAAAACAAACCATTATGAACAGGATACGCGAAGGTACTGGAACAGTGCGAATGATCACCCAGTACATGCTAGTTGCGCGCAGCGGTTACATAAGCACCATATTGTATGTGAATATTATATACTACGTAAAATGGTACATTTCCCATGATATTGTTTGCATACCGCTTAAAGTATAACAACCACCTTGTTTTCCACTTTCCCTATCTGAAAATTCCGTTGTTGGTTCAGTCGGCGCGTTTTCTTGCTAAAACAAACCTTTACGAGCAGGATACCCGAAGGCAATGGAACAGTGCGAGTGATCAGCCAGCACATACTGGTTGCGCGCAGCGGTTACATAAGCACCAAATGGTAGGTAAGTATTATCCACTACGTAAAATGGTACCTATCTTATGATATTGTTTGCATTGCGCTACAAACATTACCACCACCTTGTTTTCCACTTTTCCTATGTGAAACCTCCATTATTGGTTCGGTCGGCGGGTTTTCCTGCTAAAACAAACCATTATGAACAGGATACGCGAAGGTACTGGAACAGTGCGAATGATCACCCAGTACATGCTAGTTGCGCGCAGCGGTTACATAAGCACCATATTGTATGTGAATATTATATACTACGTAAAATGGTACATTTCCCATGATATTGTTTGCATACCGCTTAAAGTATAACAACCACCTTGTTTTTCACTTTCCCTATCTGAAAATTCCGTTGTTGGTTCAGTCGGCGCGTTTTCTTGCTAAAACAAACCTTTACGAGCAGGATACCCGAAGGCAATGGAACAGTGCGAGTGATCAGCCAGCACATACTGGTTGCGCGCAGCGGTTACATAAGCACCTAATGGTAGGTAAGTATTATCCACTACGTAAAATGGTACCTATCTTATGATATTGTTTGCATACCGCTTAAAATATCACAACCACCTTGTTTTCCACTTTCCCTATCTGAAACCTCCGTTGTTGGTTCAGAAGGCGCGTTTTCCTAGTAAAACAAACCACTGGGAGCAGGATACGCGAAGGCAAAGAAATAGTGCGAGTAATAAGCCAGCACATGCTGGTTGCGGTCAGCGGTTACATACGTTTCGAGACAGAATAAGGGACCTCATGTAACCAATGAAAAGCCTTCCCAAAATATCACTGAACCACACTCCGCCTTGAACAGAGCCAACCTGACACGACGGGGCCATGGCCTTATCTGTCGACTCCATAACCCCGTTCCTCGTCAGCTTGGTTCAAATGAAAATGGGATTAATCTGATCACACGAAGCGTGCCCACTCTGCAAATGTATCATTTTGATGTTCCCGGCAAATGCGAGATGAAATAACCGATAAGGAGCAGTAAAGAGTATCACGCCAGTAGGGAAAGTACATTCCCTTTGCCCAGGGTATGCAGCGTAACACGTACCGTTTCTTCAATGACGCTGCTTGTTCCTCCGACATTGATTGCAACTAATACAAACCACTTCCAAACGCCGATTATTTACATTAATTCCGACGCTTATCAACGGCGGGCTTAATTACTCTATGTAATTTAAGCGCTTGAAAGCAACGTTGACTGGTATATGACCGAGGTGTTTCTGATGACTCTGGCCAGGAGTCATCACCGCAGATCAGGCCCTAGTCCTGCGGACTTTGTAAATATAACTGTGTATTGTGTTTTTATTACTGAATCATTTGTGAGAGGGATTGCATGAAAGCCTTATTTACTGAATGTGCATGTATTTCTTTTCTTAGATACCATCAAAGGACTTTTGTCCCAAAAACTCCCGTTGACGAACGGATCTGTCAGTCAGTAATGTGAAAACTTAATTTTGTTTGCCCCGTCCATTAGCACCTCGCACACACGGGCTATTTCCGAAAAGTGTAGAGTACCGGTCCATGGGGGCGTCAGACACCCACAGGTCCAAAGACCGATCCTAATCGGGTGAAAGACAGTGGTTTCCGGATCCTGACGGGGTTGTTCGCGCAGCGCCGTCCCTTTTCTAACTTAGAGAGAGTTCCGCATATCATTAAGTATGCATTTAGACGGTGCAGATACAGTCATCAGCTTAGCTTACGACGCCTTTGCGAATCGGTCGGTCTGTAAAAGCCTGGAGATTATATGTTGACCTGGTCATCAATAGCATGTGGTCGGCACCGGCTTGTTCTCCGGACGCTGGTAGGTACGTTTATGCTAAACTTGCGGTACATCCCTGATACAGTTGTCCTCAGAAACAGTACTTTTCTTACCAATATGGTGATAGTATGACCCATTTGTTTATCTACGACAATGCGTCTATAAACTTCGCTCATATCACCACGTTTACTCATGTTTGTCGATTGCAATACACGATTGAGAAGCCTTGCTGTCTGGATATTTATGGCCTATGTTCGGTTTTGGTCTGTTCCATTTTGCGTGGGGGATGCTTATGTCAACTGCCTATCAGTTCTTTCTCTAATGTTTTGTCTACTGAGTGAAAAATGGAAATGGCATGGTACAGAAAATATTTCTGTACCGCTATTTTATCACAGCCTCTGAAATATATGAAGAGAACGTGGATTAGCTAAAAATGGAACCAGAATATCCGCCTTGAACAATTAACAAAGACGATCAGAATTATGGTTTGAGAGGGGAAGTATACTGTGTCACAGGACATAGTGCTCCGAAGGCAGTTTAATATAGTACGTGTTACCTTAAAAAAATGAATGCAAAACAAACCCTGACTTCGGAATTATAATGCACTTCATATTCATTAAGGAAGAAATTAACCACGTTCTTTTCCATACTGCCCAGATATTTATATGTGTAATGCTCCTCATGCTCACGTGTGCGGTGCTGAATATAGAGATATTAAAGTTAAGCACCATTTTGGCGGAAGTACCTGGTCAAATCCCATTATATTATTGACCCCATACATTTGCCATTTTTTTTGAGTTACTGCAAATTTTCATTTTATTTTTAATGTTCTTCCGCAAACCTTATCTCAAAATTATCATCTCTCAGTTTCGACGTGCAGTAAAACAAACCGATTAGATTAAATAAGAAATGCCGCTCGCCACCTCATTTTATTCTCGTCTAGCTGTGAATTAGAGATTTCAGGAACGAGATTTGTGTATGCTCACAGGTGCGCATTTATCTCTCATGTCACTGTCCCTCTGATTTGAATAAGATATAACGCTTGCAACCTCATTTTATGAACGTCTAGCTGTGAATTGGAGATTTCAGGAACGAGATTTGTGTATGCTAACAGGTGCGCATTTATCTCTCATGTCACTGTCCCTCAGATTTGAATAAGATATCCCGCTTGCAACCTCATTTTATGAACGTTTAGCTCTGAATTAGAGATTTCAGGAACGAGATTTGTGTCAGCTTACAAGTGCGCATTTATCTCTCATGACACTGTCCCTCAAATTTGAATACGATATCCCGCTTGCAACCTCATTTTATGAACGTCTAGCTGTGAATTAGAGATTTCAGGAACGAGAACTGTGTCTGCTTACAGGTGCGCATTTATATCTCAATGCACTGCCCATCAAATTTCAATAAGAAATCCCGCTTGCAAACGCATTTTACGCACTTGTAGCTGTGAATTACAGATTTCAGGAACTAGATTTGTGTCTGCTTAGAGGTGCGCATTTATCTCTCATTCACGGTCCCTCAAATTTGAATAAGAAATCCCACTTGCAAATGCATATTATGAACGTCTAGCTATGAATTACAGATTTCAGGAACGAGATTTGTGTCTGCTTATAGGTGCGCATTTATCTCTCATGTCACTGTCCTTCAAAATTTGACTTGAACGTGCATTTCAACACTTAGAGGACTAATGTTCTTGAAAATTTCACAAATCCGGCAGACGCTGTTTCTGCATACGTTCATGTCTGAAGGCCTAAAATGTATAGCAGATTCTTCTGAGATCAGGCAGAAGCGTCAGGACGACTACCTTGTGGCAGAAGTACAAATCAGAATAGAACAAAGACCATGGGAAGTGAAAAGAGCAGTTTTCTCCATTTTTCGATTTCCCAAAGTACGATTCAGAGCAAATTTTAAGTGCTTCAATCATAAAATGAATATCACATTTCACGCATCTACGTAGTTGTATTCTGTTTACCGTCACTTTCATTTTTCGTTTCTTTTTTCCATTTTCGAATCCCCACCTGGTCTAATGGTCATGAAAATCAAGGGAACATTTTTGCAACGGCAAAGTTTATTTCATGTAGAATAATTTGTATTTTGAAAATAGAGATTTACCTGCAAGAATGTTTTACGAACATTAAATGCAATTCATCATGCACCATAAATTTGATAATCTACATTGAATTTTATTGATTCTTTCAATATCCTGTCTTTGCAGAATATAAAATCATGAAACCGTTTTCAGTAAAATACACGAAAATTAAATTATATTAGTAATATGAATTATTGTTTTAAAAGTCATATGATGAAATGCTATCTTTACTTCGAAACAAGCAGCTGCTCGTTAACTTTTGCAGTAATTTTCTTAGGTACGAAAATAGTGGGTTCTAGCAGATCTGTACAACGTGTGCCAAGTCTAGCAATAAATCAATGAAAAACACCACAACGTTCAAGAGCATTATTCAGATAACGAAATATTTATGTATTGCTAAATTCATAGCGCAAACACAAAATTAACATGATAATCCATCTGGAGCTATTCTTCTGATTGGAAAACCAAAAGTATGAGTTATTTTCTGTTTTTTAAGCGTGCAAATAAAGGTACGTTACATCATAGCGCCGTAAAATTAAAGTACATATGTATATTCAATTAACAGCATACTTTCATTTCCAAACCCTTCTAATGCAATGTACATTCCTATTAGCTTCGGGAAATTTTGATTCCAGACTAATTTTACTTCTTGATCTAAAGTCTGCGCTTTCAAATATATCGACCAGCCTTATCCATAAGCTTTCTCAGTATTGGAGAAAACAAGTATTTCCCTATGTGAAAATGTCTTCCTTTCTTTTTGTAAGACAATAAATGTTTTTTTTTACATTAATTGATTCCTCGTTATTGTGAATATGAATATATTAGGCGTGATAAAATGAAACCTGTTCCAGTGGCGTTATTAAGACGAATGAAAAAGTACATCAGCAGGTTTGGCAGAACTAAACAAAACAATATACGAGGAAGTAAGAATGCACCAGTGTTCGTTGGAAGAAGTAGCCGAAGGCATTCACATACGCATCCCACTCGTTAGGGAGACGGCTGATACCGTCCGCGAGGAAGGACTTCGGTTACATCTTGAACCATTTGGTCACTGCGACCATGACGCCTGCATCGGAGTGGGACTGTTGTACTTTAAGAGTATTTTTTGACGATCCGAACAAATGAAAGTCACATGGTGAGAGATCGGAGATATAAGAAAGGGTGAGAGGTTCGTGCCGAACCTCCCACCCTTTCCGTGCTGAAGCATCTAGCCCAATGTTCGGAACATGCGCACTCGAATTGTCGTGCAACAGAATCACACCATGCGAAAGCATGACGGGTAACTTATTCTTGATTGCTTTATGCCACTCGTTCAGGGTCTCCTTGTAGCGGTTGGCATTTATGTTCACATGAGGCTCTTAAAAGTCCACCAACAAAAGCTCTTCATGGTCAAAAAATGTGGTAATCATAACCTTACCGCCGGAAGATTGTGACTTAAATTTTTTGTGTTTAATGCTCGCTTGCTTGCTGTGTGGCACCAAGATTCGTCGCCTGCCAATTAGCGCGACAGCAAGTGGTTCCAACTCAACTTGAGTGGTTCACCCTACTCTTCGTAACGCAGCAAGTGGTTCGAACTTCAACATATGCGTTCTTCCTTATGATGGTCCGTAAGCATCCGTGGGATCCATTGTGAACACAATTTATTATACTGCAGTGTCTTTGTAACCACCGTTTGACCTATCACAAATGACATAGCGAATTCCTCCGCTAGCGAACGTAATTTCCGACGACGGTCAACCCATATTGCCACATTAGTATTAGCGATGGCTTCGTCTTTGCGACAACATGCGTCAGACCCAGCCGCGCTGACCTTACGTTTCCTCACATTCTTACCGAAACCTTTGCGCTCAGTCCGTCACTGTTGCCCTCGACAAACTTTTGTCACCATACACCGCCTGCATTCGGCCATGAATGTCAACTGGTTGACATCCTTACGCTGTTAGGAACTGAATCACCGCTCACATTTCTACCTTGGAAGGATCTGGAATTACACTGGCCATGTTGTCAACGACCTGCAGCCACAAACCACACAATCGAGGAGAATGAAAGCGTGCTGAGTTGTTCATTGGCTGCGCTTATCACGCAAGCTGTGACGTCATCATTCACCCCGTGCGCCGGTCTACGCGACACAGGACGAACTGATTTCACTTGATCACGCCTCATTATTCTCATGGGCCTGCAACTTCGTTTATTTCCTTCAGTTGAAATAAATAAAAATATTCAACATTAATCGTTTCGTCGCCATAGTAATTAAAAACGTATATATACTCTGTTTCCCTAAGTGGCTGTATCTTCGTTTGATGTCAAATGAATAAATCTGTATTTGGTTTATGACAGCATGTTCGAAATTAACCAAGCGGTATCTGAAAATTCACATTCCAAAATTATCTTTCACGGATGCAAATCAGCATTGAAAAAATAGCTTTTTCTTAGCTAATTTCTTACGTTCGCGTGAAACAGACACACAGCATACAAAAAATGATGGATGGCCGCCCCGGGGGTGCAGTGGTCTAAGCGATGGCCTCTGATTATTCGTCCGAACGAGGTCCGGGTTCGAATCCCGGTGAGGCATGTGTGTTGTGTTTGTCTTACGGCACTGGCTCTCTCCCTTCCTTAGAACCAGTGACCCTAAATTAGGGACGGGCGAATGCTTATAGCCCATTGAGTTGCTCACGGTGGTCGTTAAACCTCCAATAAAAAAAATGGCAACTCAGAAGACAATTTAAAATCAAAACTGAGAGAACTTACATCGAATATTATGATTACATGAATTCTTGGCAAAATGTGATCACTATGCACAAAAACTCTTCAGCAGCTTACCTGTTTTACATATTTAATTAAATTGATGTTAGGAATTCAAGAAATTTGCCGCCCAGAAAGGAAGAAACCTCAACTTTTGTGTTCAGTTCATAGCTTATGTTAAAGGATTTCTCGAAACAAATGATCACTAATAACCCAATAGCCAAAATCTAATTCAAGCCACCTTTATGCAAAAAAACAGCCGCCCCGTTGGCTATGTGGTCTAAACTCTGGCTTATTACCACTCGTTCGAGAAGGGTCCGCGTTCGTATGCCGTTGAGCCAAGGGTGTTGTGTTTGTCAGTCAGAACGGGCTCTCTCCCTTCCCTGGAACGAGTGACCCTAAATTAGGGATGGCCGACTGCTTAAGCCCATTGAGTTGCTCATTGTGGTCGTTAAACCTTCAATCAAAAAAAGAAAAAGAAAAGAAACAAAAACAGTTAAAAGGCGGCGTGTGTAAAGGTCATAACACCTGATAATGAGGTCTGTTAATCAGTCATTCTTGTTTTTCAGATGGGAGAGCCAGGTTTTACAGAGGAAAGTCAAATTTTCAGTGGGAGATGCTGTCAATTCCTGTAATATGGCAGTCCAGATAATGTAACTATTTTTAATGAATAATGATATATAAATTATATATGCCGTTCTAAAAAGCTACCCATTCTTGTAATAAACACTACATTTTGACACGTTGTAATTTACATATTATTAGAAAACCGTCGTGACAACGAGACACATCACTACTTGAAAAAAGAGCGATAACTATTAAGCAGTTGGTAAACAATAATTTAAATTGCAGGCATGGCGCAGAATTTTTCCAAATCAGCGAATTCATCGTTTGGTATTTAATACGGTAACGGTTAATAAGATATAGTTCATTTCGGACTCTGTATAATAGTTTTAATTTATGAGGTATTTTTTTTGTTTATGGGTTAACGACCACAGTGAGGCAACTCGAAGGGCTGTAAGAAGTTAGGCGTCTCTTATTTTGGGCCATTGGTTTGACAGAAAAGAGAGAATCAGTGCCGTAAAACAAACATAACATTCATGCCTCACTGTGATTCGCACCCGGACAAATCACGGACGAATGGTTGGAAGCCAGGCCTTAGACCTATGCGCCACCAAGCTGGCGTCAGACTCTTCAAATGTCATTGCTCACGAAAGCATACAAGTGTCTTAGCCTATGCGATTATGGACACGTAAACACATAAAAAAAATGGACAGTCATCCATATGTTTTAAGTGATTACGTAAGGAATGGAAATTTTGCGACCCATCTTGATAATGCTCACAGTTTTGTTAAAATCGAGATGATAAATATGGCTTCAGGTCTGTTCGCATCTTCTGACACCGGTGTTAAGTATTTAAACAAGAAATGTACGCGCACTAATTGAAATAAATACAAAATATTTGCTGCTTAAGCATTTTCCCAAAATTTTAATGAACACTGTTCAAGAATTTCTTACATGACAAATTCAATTCTTCTTGTCGAATCGCAATTTCTGTCAAAACATTTGATTATCTAAAGACAATATCATACTCATTACGTAATTAATCCGAATTTGTATTTACTCAAGTGAAGGGAGGGAACCAATAGTCCACCAAATACACTGGTGTGAAAAAATTAAGGACGAAGTGGAGAAATTAGCATAGTAGCTCTCGTTTATGTCTTACCGAATTTGTACTCAGTAAAACCAAACTTACGAAGAAAATGCATTAGAATCAGACAATGATCAGCACTTTTCATCTTAATGAAATTTACAAAATTATGTTAAATCAGGTAAAAATTTTGTATTAATATTTATCTGGTACTTATATTTTACATTTACATGACATAGAGTTTTACTTGTTAAATGCGTTAACTCTAAAATGGTTTTCACATTTCGTTAAGAAAATTTGGACTAAAATTTCAGAAGATCCTTTAAGCCGAGTTTTCAGTATTTTATTGAAAATATGTTGAGCACAAAGTGATGAAAACATTTTTTCTTGGTGGGCTAGGTTTTTCCAATCTTTGCTAAAAACTGGTGTTTTGCCAAATAATGTTTTGAAATTCATTCGAATTTCATCCACCCATCTTCCATCTGCTCTTCTTCTGAGTATGTTCCTGTCGCTTGGAATCCTATCTAAAATGACATACTTCATACTAATACAGGTGTTTATCAGTGTATATGAAAGCATAGAAATATATAAATTCCTAGTTTTGGAAAAAAGAGTGATTTTTTACTTTGTCCCAATTAATTTGCACCGTATAGTATGATGAAATTGAAGGAGCCAAAATTTCCCAAGAAGACATGCAAATACTTATGTATACACGTAAGGACTTTCACTCGTATAAATATATAGTAGCTCTGGTTTATGTCTTACCGAATTTGTACTCAGTAAAACCAAACTTACGAAGAAAATGCATTAGAATCAGACAATGAGCAGCACTTTTCATTTTAATGAAATTTACAAAATTAGGTTAAATCAGGTATCAAGTTTGTATTAATATTTATTTGGTACTTATATTTTACATTTGCATGACACAGAGTTTCACTTGTTAAATGCGTTAACTCTAGAATTGTTTTCAGATTTCATAAGGAAAATTTGGACTAAAATTACAGAAGACCCTTTAAGCCGAGTTTTCAGTATTTTATTAAAAATATGATGAGCACAAAGTTATGAAAACATTTTTTCTTGGTGGGCTAGGTTTTCCCAATTTTTGCTAAAAACTGGCGTTTTACCAAATAATGTTTTGAAATTCATTGCGTTTGGATTAACAATGCATGTTGTAACAATTGTATCTGCTAAAATTATCTGCATCTTGCTATTATGCTGGGAAATACGGTAACATCTCTTCTGGAAACCATCCAATATTAATGAAACTATGAACTGACTGAGATCTGAAGTCTAAATATCGGCTCATCTCAGAGCAGTTGGAATCAGTTTGAGAACAAGCAACGGTTTACAGCCGGTGAATTTCGCCGGAGGAAGAATACCTTTGTTCAGGCGTCGAGGTATGATGTGTAAGAAAGTATATATTTTTTTCAAATATATTCCTAATCATGACATATCTACAGACCAACGAACTCAGTAAAGTATGAACCTACCTATAGGTGGAGGTGACCACACATAAGATAGACTGTAATAAACAACAAAGAAATCTGATGTTTTCCGATGACAATCCATGTCTTCTGCAGAGGAAAACCAATCGGGTTCAACAAAGTTTGGTATTTTCCTTCATCACAGAAGTGGGACGACGTCATGTCTTTTACCATTTTGGAGATTTATGAGTGAATTGTTTGTCTGATTGTGCATCCCCTGACTTTTTGTAGAAATAAGTGGCTCGACCCTACATTAGGGAAAGGCACTACTAATTTCTCGTGTTTGTTGTAAAATTTAACTTACAAATGTGTCTCCGCTACCGAGTTATGCTTTTAGGGTCTGCTTACGAGACCGAAAATCGGGTGGTCGAAGAAAGGGAGTTGAATTCCGCCCACTGGTACAAGGGGAACAAAGGTTCGTCTTTTGAATGATGAATGGGTGGAGTGTTTTACCGGCGGTGCTGCCTTGTCTCTACATCAGTGCTTCCGACTGCTTACCACCATACGAATTTTTAATGGGTGTTATGAAACACTGGAAACAGTGTGTGTAGGTTTCTGCCGCACTGCAACCCCCACAAAGACAATACGGTGTAAGATGTCCGCGAAAGTACATCTTCAGACAAGAGACGAACGAAAACAACTGAAGCAAATAACAAAAGAATGCAGTTTTCTGTAAATTCACATGCTAAACGCTCTCAGTCTTTCATATAGATTGTACCACAACAACATGAAAATAAGAAATGCAGTGGATACAATACCTCCTTTGCTGTGGAGAAATCTATAAACTTCAAATTTAATTGATCTCGTTTATTTTAATTTCAATTTAATATTATGTCTTTTTACTTTTCAGTTTGCTTCGAATTTCAGTCATAGCTAAAAACACAGATATATGGACTTGCGGTGTAATAATACGCTAGAAGCTCATTCAGGATCAAAATTCCGTAAGTTTTCAATGGAAAATTTATATTCGTTTCTTACCAAGTTTTCTTGCCGAGCAACATATCGATTTGTATTTGCATAATTAGTTGATCAGAGAAGCACAGGGCTGTGGTCCGAAATCCAGTAAGCTTGTTAAAAGGCTGAGCCAGCGAAATGTGATTGTGAAGCAGTGTATATACCTAAAACGCGAAAATTGCAAGTGACCAAGAAAATACCATACCAAAGTTCCATTTTATCTCTTTCTCACTACCCCTCTCCACCACCACCAACTGCAACACCATTTTCTTAGAAAATTGGAAATATTTGTCGTATCGAGATTGTATTTCATTTCCCTGTGGAAGCAAATCAGGGTTAGATGTAATAGACGATTTTAAAAGTTCTGATTTTTAACGACACAGATCGTCTTCCTTCCACATAAATCTGGCCTCTAGAGAATACGATCTGTGTGACTCTGAACTAGATGTGTGAGGAAAAATAAAAAATAAACATATACACAGAGGTCCCCCCGCCTCCCCACCTCCAAAAAAAATTGGGAAGTCGGCTACCATTTTCGTTACATGCCACCATACACATGACGTAATCGGTATCGTCTGTAAACGACGTATATATAGAGAGGCTGATATATCAGCAAGCACAAAACCAACATTGAAAAACACCATAATACATTCAAGTTGGAACTGAAGAACGAATTGCCTGCTTTAGAAGGCCTAACATTGGAAGAAGGAGATATTTCCGAAGTTCACAGAAAAGTAACCAAAGCTCTTATGGAAACAGCAACAAAATTAGCTGGGTCTAAGAACAAGTTGCATGTGAACACATTATCAGGAAAAACCAAAGTGTTGATGCAAAAAAGAAGAGAGATGAGGACAACTAAAGAAGATGCAACTTCCAAAGTGGAATATATAAAGCTATGCAGGACAGTACGAAAAAGTATAATTGAAGACCTAAGGAAATTCAACTGTGAACTAGTGAGGAAGGCAATTGAAAACAACCAAAGCCTAAAGATAGCAAAGGGAAGAAATCAGATTATGAGTAAGGGAAGAAAACAGATTATGTCACTGAGAAAAAAAGATGGTTCTGTAACAAGAAATAGAGGCGACATTTCGACAAGAGTGAAATATTTCTACTCCAAATTATATGAAAGGGATGATACATGTACTCCAGACATCATGAAAGGTGCCACTACTAGAGTTCTTCCAGTCTTCCCAGCAGAAGTTGCATATGCAATCAAGAACATGAAGCGGGGGAAAGCTCCAGGAGAAGATGGATATTACTGTAGACATCATACAAGAAGCAAGTGGAGAAATTGAAACAGTACTCGCCCAAGTTTTCACTCGATGCCTTAATGAAGGGAAGATTCCTGAGGATTGGAATAAAATTTTCAGAACGCAACTACATCTTAATATACTAGCCTCAATGCCGTCTTTCC
Source organism: Macrothele yani (assembly GCA_039090855.1). NCBI lineage: Eukaryota > Metazoa > Arthropoda > Arachnida > Araneae > Macrothelidae > Macrothele > Macrothele yani. The sequence goes on along the minus strand of CM077033.1, from coordinate 93,579,596 downwards.
CGCACGGGTAAGTGAAGCTCGCAGACTAGAGGGTGTGCACGGAGCAGATATCTGTAGCTCTTCTGTTTCCTAAAAGCTGAAAATGTTGTGAAGTTATATATTCCCTACAAATAGACGTACCTTTCTGATGGACAGTTTTACAAACAGTTTAGGCGGAATATGTTATAAATTGCGGCAAAAGGATTTGTAGTACGTTGTCTTTCATGTAGGTGTTCGAATCTGCTGTCCCCTTCTTGCAGAACAATCAATCTTAAATTCCGAAAGAGATGGTAAAATTGTGTTTTCTTTTGAAATCTTCTTAGCAGTGCTTCTTCAAAAAAATATCATCGTCATCGATTGTTTGCAAATAAGTAGACCATCAAAAAATTCGCTTCTCACCAATTAGAACACCATGCTTTGAGTACGAAAAACATTCTGTGAAATTTTCTGTTATTCCCTTATACCCCAGTTCTCTTACTTATGATTTTTCAGAGTAGTGCATAAGTGAACTGGAGAAACGAGAACTCTTAGCGGAACACATTCTTTCTTCTTTAGTTTGGGGATATAATGACCAACGTGAGCAACTCGGTGTACACGTCCCAAATTTGGGTTTACCGACTACATAGCCGTGAGAGAGCCAGTGCCGTAAGACAAACAAAACATTTATGCCTCACTGGGCTTCCAACCAGGACCCATCTTGGTCGAATGGTCAGATGTCAGCGTTAAGACCACTGTGTCACCGCGCAGGCTGCGTGTCCCTTAAGAAATGCTCTGTGAAGAATAAAACCGAATTATATGGGCCCTTGGTATCGTTTTCTTTTGTATAAATTGCATTTACCACTAGATTAGATTTTCAAAATTAATATTGTACTTACAAAAATCTTCTTAGATAACTCAACCGGGGTAGTCCGTCAGAGTTCAAACAACACACAACATTTTAGTATCATTGTGTGTTTATTGTAATCTGTAGTGAGATGATGTCATCCTGAGTTTGGCTATTTTATTTTTAGGATTGTCGTCAGATTAGTCTATACAGTTTAATTTGGTTTTGTAGTATAACTAATTGTTGACATTAATATTGACTGAGTGTCAAGTTTTGTAGTCGTTATTTTACTGTGTTTGTGAAGCGGTTTATCATTTCGGTTCTTGGTGTACCACGTAGAAAAACAGAACAAAGCACCTTAGTGAGAGCGCGAGACTAAACATAATATTTTATTTTGATACGTTTGTATTGAGTTGTTACTTTTCTGTGAAAGTACAATTGCTTTTAATTATCGTTTCTCTGCAGCTGACAGAAACACCTAGTAAAAGTGCTAGTGAGCAAATTATCTTAGGACAAATCCTACTTACATACTCTTTCTTTAATGTTTTTATTCTAATAAATATGTCAAACAATTTTGAAGTGTTATTCCTAGTTTACTTTACAGAATCACCGAATAGCCATCATAACAGAGAAAATAACTTAAACTCTCTGCTGGTTTGATACTGTTTTTTTTTTTTTTCGCTTTTGGAGTTATCTACGTATTTTAAGTATGGAATAGTTTTACTTTATAGAAGCACCGAATAAATACTTTTGTAAAGTTAGGAATTGTAAGTTTAGTTTTGGTACATACCCATTATTCAGGGTTGAAACTTGAAAACATTTTGTACCACTGTTTAGAGAACAAAATTGGCGGATGTAAAATATATACTACTCAGATTGTAAAATTTTAAAAGCCTCTCCGGTGGAGAGTTGAACTAAGCGATAGCATCTGACCATTCACCCGAGATGGGTACAGGTTCGAATCACATTGACAAATATGCATATTGTTATTGTTGGCTTTACAGCATTCGATCTTTACCTTTCCTGGAACCAGCGGCCTAAATCAGGACGGGCGACTACTTATAACCCACTGAGTTACGGTGGTTATTAAACCCCTAATAAAAAAAAATAAGTAAATTAAACAAAACTTGAAATTCAAAAACTTTTAAAGACATTAATAGAATAGTATACCGCATGTAACAGTACAGAGAGGCGTTGAGAAGCTCATCTCTGTCAGGTTGGCTAACTTCGTGGGAAGCATTTCTTGTGAATGATTTGTTCATAAAAGAATTCGTGTTACTGGGATGTAATTGCTGCACGAAACAGTTTTAGTTTCGACTAATATATCTGAAAAAAATTGCTTTACTATAAAGAAACATTTCTTCATTTAACTTTTGTGTACGAATATTCGATATACCGCCCAGGTGGCGGAATGGTCTAAGCGAAGGCCTATGATCATTCGTCCGAAAGTGGTCCGGGTCCGAATCCCGGTGATGGCATGGATGTTGTGTTTGTTTTCGGCACTGACCCTCTCCCTACCCTGGAAACAGTGACCCCAAATTAGGGACGGGCGACTGCTTATAGCCCATTGAGTTGCTCACGGTAGTTGTTAAACCTCTAACCAAAAAAAATATATTCCATATACCCCATACGCTTTAAAATAAGCATTTATTCGAAGAAAAAAACGTCATTGATACTGATCGGACATCACAACATGCAACATTTCATTCTATAATATCAAAAATACTTGGTCTTTCTAATGAACACACATGAAACGGGTTCCTCTCTCCGGACCAAATAAAAGGTGTGCAGGTTTTGAGGATTTATCTGTCGGTGAATTCAATTTCTCTCATTACATATTTGGAAACTAAAGACAAACACAGTACATGTTCAATTATTGAAATTTCATTCTGTGATCCCTTAGCTACTTCAAGCTTTTTACATTCGAAGCAAATAGTTGCGGATAATTTTGTTCAGATTTAGCTTGCTAGAAGAGAATGTCGAATGATGATTTCAGAATTGGGCCTTTTGATCCCATGCACGAAATCTAATCCTGTCCGACTATTTGGAATGGTATGAGAATTTCATGAGTTACACCAGTTCGTCGTGGTTCTCAGTTTCTAACAAGGAATCATGTAAAACTGTTGAATAAAATAAGTGCATGCTACATAAAATGCTTAAAACTCATATCTAGTAATGGTTAGGAAAGATAAACGACCCAACAAAGTTTTCTGAAAGGGGAAACTTTTTCTAGGTTTAAGACACATTTTTGTTATACAAAATGGATCACACATTTACTTTGGCTTTATAATTGCTGGTAAAACGCATTTTTTATTCATTTTTCCCGACTCACAACTTTTAGGGGGAAGATATCTTGAAAGTAACCTAGAAAAATCAACCCTAAGTATGAAATGGCATCGAATGACATCCATTGCACAACGGAGCATGAATGTTGCTAACATAATCATTAAATTTTAGGTAAACGTGTTTTAACGACAGCGGTGTTTCAACCAAGCAAGCTCAGCAGTTTCTCTTTAAACTTTTTTCCAGGTGATTATTTTCTTAAAATACAGAAAACCGCATATTTTGTATTAAAAACAAAACAAAAAATAACAGACATTTTCATCTTGATATAATTATTTTATTTCTGTCCTGAGCAAAGTTTACAAAAATACAAATATCTGGACACGTTTTAGGGCAAAAAATGAGAACAATAATTACAAGTTCATGCAACAAGAGTAGCGACGTTTTGGAGCATTATGTCTCGACTAAATTATCTGCTAAATTTCTGATTTCTAAAACAATTCTTAAAATGAAGACCTGGTTTAATCAGTCACATCAAACAATGTATTAAAATCAGAAATTTATGACACACGTATTTTAAACTTTTCATTTGCTGAAGTTACAAGCTTGTAATTTCAAAATTCGGAAACATTTATATTTCAGCGTATAACTAGTTTGTTGAATGAATAATAACAGCTTTCCTGAAGACATAACACTCATTTTTAAAATACAAAAGATTCCGAAAAATTTTGTCATCAATTGATCTCACCAAAATACCAAACTCTGTTGGTTGGGTATAGTTTTACAAGAGCATCTAAACTCAGATCTTTGGTATAAAGTTTTGCAAAACTGGGACACCGCTTAATTGGACCAAAAAGTTTTGACCCTAAGTGTCCCAATTAACCGGAATTCACTGCACTTGAGAAATACCCCTTACTAATGCTAAATTACTTTTCCTTATGTGGAAAAGTAATTTAGTATTCGTAAGTTTCTTTGATGTAGGAGATTGTGATGCTTAAAGTATTTAGTTCAATGAGTAATGATCAACATGGATTTTTTTACTGTATTTGAATGATAATAATGTTGATGTCTTTTCACTCTATTTGCAACGCGTCTTCTGAAAACGGTAATTGCCTATAATATCCCTATATCAGACCCATCGTCCCCCTGTATACACATTAACGCTACAAATATTAGCCCAATTTGAAAAATACTTTTTGCCGTCGAATGACTTAACTGTGAGAACAACTTAAGGATTTTAATTGCAAAAAGGATTTTTCGTGTTATCCATAACTTATGGCATAGCGGCAATACATGTCTACGCCGTTATGGGGTGAACATGCACGTGTTATTAAGTTTATACTTTACTCAATACATTTTTTTTTCCAAAATCGCTAACGTTTATTTTCACATTTCGTGCAGTATTTATTTGAAATACTGCATGCTCTCATATCTAGGGCACATAAATTAATTTCGCCCAATATCTACGCTTCTATAAATCGAATTTCAACCCTTTGACCTGCTGGAACAAAATAACACGGAGTTATTAATTAGTGTGATATCAACTCGAACAAATATATTCACTCTCTAAAAAGTGGGCCTAACGAGACAGGGACGAGTGTATCAACGCATCAGAAATCTTTGCTTTCTGGTCCTCTTAATTATCCAAAGTAGTCATTTAGGGAGATGGTACTAATTCTTTTCGATTGATTACTTGCTTTATAGCAAGGCTACAGCAATGTCGAGGGATCAAAGAACCGATAAAAAGGTGTCCAAGTCACTTGTTTGTTCCCTGACGCATAATATCCGTGTCAGCGGGCCCAGCCCTTTCCAATCATGCCTTTTGTGATGGTGCTCATAATAAGGGACTAGAATGGAGTGCTTATCACCCAAGACAGGTTTACTATGGGTGCTGTTGGGTTGAGAGGGGGAAATAATAGTTTTCCGCAGCTTTCGTAACACCCGTCCGCTATGTGAACATTCTCTTTCGGGAATACAGAGAATTTTATGCACATTTGGTCGCTTAAAAGAACAAGAACCACTTGTAAGACACACCAATCAATATTTTGGTTTTAAAACATTTTTGTTTCTAAATAATAATAATAATCTATTCCAATTATAAACTGCGTGCCCAACAAATTATTACTCCTTAATGTCTTTGTAGTAGTTTTGTACGAAAGGTTTTACATTCCCTGATAAATTAAATTTTCTTCGAATTACTTCGGACTGTTCATTATGGTTCAATTCCTTGTTTGAAGAAATTAATCTCACATGTATAAGCAACATGTGTAATCAAAGAATGAAAGACTACAAAAAACGAAAAAAGAAACATGGGGGTTCTCTGCGCTCCACATAAAAACATTTTGCAAATTCACTTGAAAAATTGTTAAATTTTCGTGATTTTGAGGAATTTCGCAAGAATAAATATATTAATATTACCGGAATTGTTCCTATATATATATATATATATATATATATGTATAGGAACATGATGTGCCAATCCTTCTTCGTGTACACAACGACACATTTCTGTTAAATATTACCAATATATATTCGGAAACTTCATCATATATCCGCCCGGCCGCTTATTTACCTCTGAATGTACTTTGAAATAACAAAGTTTTAAAATACACGAACGAAAACAGGGACAGTGACGATTGCAGGCATAAAACGTGCGAAACTCACCTGCGTCAATAAGAGAAACCTGCAATGAAAAACAAAAGGTCACGCGAACGGCAGTTCAGAAAAATACCGCTTTATGTCCCACCGTGTGGCGCGATTCGATCATCAACGAAACTAAACACATAGAAACACCATCACGAAGCGTGGGCAAGCAGGATCTCGAGCCGCAAAACCAATAATGGGAGGAACGGAGCCCCAGTGGCAGAAAATATTCTCCTTGGGGCGAGTCACAATCTTGAAGCACTGACCCCAACCGGCTTAGAAGGGGCGGTCGGAGAGTCCGTGCGTCGTACGTCGCCCTGGACCTAGGGCAACGCTCACGTATGGTTAGAAGAAAAACCTAGCCAAATGGCAAACTGTAGCGTCTCATTATTCCAAATGTTTACGCACAAGCGTCTTATTATTCCAAATGTTTACGCACAAGCGTCTCACCAGGGTCTCTTATTACCAGCACAACTCTCGGCGGCCGAGATGAATTTTGCATTGCTGCTGTGTGTCCTTAAGTGTGAATATCTCTGCAACTTAAAAATCTAATTTAGAGTTTTTTGTTTTTTCACGTGCATTATAAGGTCACGTGTTTACCATTCTGTGTTCCATTCTCATTTGTTAAGTACTCCTGTTATTCTACTAGTTACATATTTCATGTCTTCATATCTTCCACTAAGATCTAAAAACACTGCATTGATGTTCGTACAGCATACCATCCTATTACGACCTCTATTATTTTTTTTCACGTTACGGTTCTTCAAACTGATTGACAGTGAGTTTAGCTATTTATTTTAAATTCTACGCAATTTTCCTTTTTAAATACTTCGTTATTGATACTAGACAATATGTAAGTATGAAAAGTTGATGGAATGAACTTACGGGCATCCCCAACAAGAATAAATATTTCCCACGTCATTGATACAATAAGAGCAGTTAAAACGATGACGCTAACTTACTTCAATGAAAATATTATTTATGCATCACTTGGTGCAACATTTTTATCCTCAGAAAGGTAAGTTTCAACGGCAAATTCCGAACAAACCTCAATGAAGCGAGGTCGTGAAATGTGAGGTTTGTGTGTGTAACTAGAGACACCATGCGGTCTGTTATGTCGCAACTCAAACAGAAAAACAAGACGCTTTTTCGCCGTCATTTCGCGTTTTGAGCAGGTCGTACTTCTAATCAACCTTTCCTCTAATCACATGTGAGTCTAGCATAGGAATGGGCAAAATCATGGGCGTTTTGCCATCCATAACAATAATCAATGTTTTAACATTGAGATTGCAGAAGCCGATACATCGAAAAAACATCGAGGATTCGTGACCGATGTTTGCAACTGATTGAAAATGCCTTCTACGAAAAGTAAATGCAATTTGTGGTAAATGTGTACTAAAATACTATATTTTTGCACTTTTTCCCATTATTTTGCATGCTTCAAAAATTGGTCGTCGCACTTTTCCCAAACAGTTAAATTTTTCTGACGAAATAATTTATGATGCTAAAGTACACGGTTCCCATTTTTTTTGTTACATTCTTTTAAAGAGGAAAGAAATATCACTTTTCTATTGGCTGTTTTAGTTGATTCGTTGGCGAAAAACGAGATCTATTCCTCGGAGGCATGTGAACCGATGCATCGAAAAAACATCGAGGTTTCCACCGATACATCTGAAAAACATCAAGGTTTCCACCGATACATCGGAAAAACATCGAGGTTTCCACCGATACATCGGCCGAATTAACAAATATTACGTTACTAAATGTTGAATTGTTGAGTACTACCGTTACATTGAACAGAGATTTTGCAAGTCGATTGCCCATTCTTAGCAGCAGATGGAAAACTGCGAATTCTTCAGTTTATTAGCAAAGCATCGATGTACCCAACGATGCATCGAAGTATAGAGAGATTTTAAAAATCGTTTACCCATTTACTGGTGCAGGTGGAAAAGTGCGAGTTCTTCAGTTTATTAGCAAAACATCGAGTTTTACATTGATGCATCGAACAAAAATAAAGTTTTCTACTAATACATCGAGCATTTTAATAAATATTAGTTACTCGATATTATTGGTGAGTTCACTGCTATATTGAACAGATATTTTGCACATCTATTGCGTATTTACTGCTGCAGATTGAAAACACCAAATTTTTCGGTTTATTAACCAAAACATCGAGGTTTTCACCGATACATCAAAACTTTTTACCGATATTACCGATGTTTTGGGAATGAATAACCAACGATGTGCTCATCCCTACCAGACGATAATATTCGAAGAGAAACGAGAAATCTTTTCCTATCCCTGGAAACCTAATCACTTTTCGGTAACGCTAATCCTCCCCACATTTGAACTCTCAGGAGAGGGAGACAAAATACTATCAGGACGAAAATATAGCTTCATAAAGAGCCGTGCCCTCGCCCCCATTCACGAACTTTTGTGGCCACTCAACATCATCACACTGTTCACCAAGCCGCAGGTATACACCTCGTCTTGATTCACTACACTACTGCAAAGAAGCTTAGATACTCTTTGACTAATGTTTACACATTTTAAAACATTTCGCCAAATATAGGGCACATGTTTCACCATGAACACAAATGACAAAAATAAATTAAAAGTTATATAAATGCAGAACCAGAAACTTTTTAGGATGGCGAAATATACTCGCGCAAGGGACACGCACAAAGGAACTGCGGCACAAACCTATATGATTCTAAAATAATTGGTATAAATGGGGAAATGATTTCCCCTTAAGCCGACTTCACTGTTACTTCAGCGCAAATTTTATCAAAACACAGGACAAGGTTATAACGGGGACCTTACGTTCGACAAAATTTCTCGTTAAAACCTGACGCCAGTTAAATCCATTTTGGGTAGGTAATCTACATTAGGTAAATCTGTATGCATATCTGACAATACGAATAACATATTATAGCAGCTTTTTCACTTATAAAAGTTTAGGATTTCCAAATTGACGACTACGTGAGAATGGCCTCTGTTTGACAACAGAAATAAATCAAAAGCGGCACCGATCTTGTCATTGCAACCCACACTTGGAGGATGAAATGGGCAATAGACACGATTCCAAGAATTTTCGTATTATGTTTCGAATCAGAACATATCGTCACCCCATTGCTTCCCCAACACCTCCCTGCAATCGTAGCTCAGAAATGCACTTAATCATTGTTGTGAGCCCCACTCATCTTGTATTTTCTTAGGAGTACCGTGCTTGTTTTCAACTCGGTGGAAAGGATACTCCCAAGGCATTGCTAGAACCTTAGAGTGGATGGTGGAAATTCAGTTTCACAAATCGTTTGTGGAGCATTTGCTATTCCTGATACCCACTGTTTTTTCTATCAACATTCTTGCACAGGCACAACAAGATTCCACTGCGGTATTGCAATTTCGTCCGTAAATCACCATTTCCGTTCCTCCATTAAAGGACAGTGTGCATCAGGTTTTGTCTGCCTCCTTTAAAAATGAAATTTCATTAAGTTTTGTTATTTCGCTTGTTAAAACTGATGACCTTAGTTTTTCTCCTCCTCATCGTGTCTAGAAATTAAATTCAAGTTATTCGTTAAAACGAACAAATTAGCTTTTGTTTAATATTATACCAAACGAAAGTTTCTGTTGTGCTCCGATCTCGTGAAATACCGGCTCGTGGTAAGAGGGTTCTACTGTGCTTCAGTTTATACCAGAGGCAGGGAACATTTTCATGTTGGGAGGCCACATTAAGTTGGCTGTAATCTAACAAGACCGCAATCCAGAAATTTCAATAACTTTGTAATGACTTTCTTGTGACTGCTTTTTGTTGGGAAGCATTTGAATATTTAGTTGCAACAATAGAGGTCCACACTTTTAGCTGATCCTCTAAATGGAATTAAGACGCCCTTAAGTTCACCATTTCTGACCTTAAGGGCGTCTTCATTTGGGTTAGGTAGGGAAATGAGGTTTCGCAGCAATAAGTTGTTGAAAAGCAACAAAGCATTTTTCCTACATGTTGCCGAAAGTGTGGGTATTCTACCGCATTTTTCCATATTTACACTGGATCTTTCTTAGCGTGAAGTAATGACTTTAAAATGTGACCATCTGAGAGCTCAATCAAATCCATCTGTAGTTCTTTAAAAGCCATAGAACGATATCCTGAGCGTAGCATGTGTGAAAACAGCCCTTACGACATTCTATTTTTTTAATTATAGCTGCCAGTCGGGGAACAATATTTTGTTGAATCATTTTTTTATTCTTTGGTATTACGATAGCAGTCAATTTAAAATGAAAATAAAAATAATAAAAGACGAAAAAATATTAATAAAAACAAAATGATTTATTCTACGAAATTTGGCTTCACTCAAAAGGGCGCACTTAATGTCTTAGAAGGTCGTAAGTTCCCCGCATTTGGTCTAGACCGTGGACAGACGGAATTCCCATGTTTAACACCAATTTTTATGTTCGATTCGTAGCAAAGGAACAACATTCGCCATCTTCACATTTGGCATGTTCGCATTATCTTCCATGTTTTAGGGTTTCAGCGAAGTCAATTAACGAATTAACGACTTTAGCGCTACAGTTGCTGATGCGTGACTCATGGGTTCGGTCCTCTGGAAATTTTGGGAATTCCGTTACTACCACAGTTACAAGTTTTGTTCACCGGTGAAAAAGGTCGTGCACCACTTTACTATAAACGCGGTATTCTTTAGAAAAGCTTTTCAGGGCCTCTGTTTCTATCACATATTTATTATATTTATCATCCACAATTTCAGAAACTTTTTTTGTAGTATTAGAAGGGAATTTTAGTACCCTTCGGATGCAAATCAGGGCAAGGATTAAATATACAAGGTTTGCCCGGAAAGTAATGAGACCACTTTTCCTGAGCCAATCAGAAGGGCAGGAAGGCGGAATCTCCGGGCGTGACGGGTGGCGGGGTATGTTAGGTAAACGATCGATGTCTCGTCAGTTGGCTCTGAGATTTTACAGAGTTGGGATTGCTTGCAAAGTGGACAGCTGTGTGAGCGTCGCGTAACTGACAAAATGCAGAAGAGTGTCGAACAGCGATACGCGGTAAAGTTTTGTGTTAAACTTGAAAAATCCACAACCCAGACGCTTTCTATGATACAGAAAACCTACGGAAACGATGCTTTATCAAGAGCACAACCGTTTCGGTGGCACAAAATGTTCACAGAGAGAAGAGAGAGTGTCGAGGATGAACCACGCCCAGGGCGCCCTTCAACGTCTCACACTTCGGATAATGTGGAAAAGGTGAAAGCGGTTTTGGACTCTCACTGATGTCTGAGTGTTAGATTGGTAGCTGAGCACGTGGGACTCGCGAAATCCATTGTTCATCAAGCAAGAATTGCAGATGCGGAAAGTTTGCGCCAAATTGGTTCCTAAGGGTTTCACCGATGAACAGAGGAACAACAGTGTGTCGATTTCTCGTGAGCCTGTGGACCGTGTGAGCAGTTTACCGGCCACAGAGTGGCCCACTCCCAAGTCTCCTCTCCCAAAGAAGGATTGAATGCGCAAATCGAAGATGAAATCGATGCTCATTGTCTTCTTTGGCTGTAAAGGTGTTGTTTATAAGGAGTTCGCACTACCCGGACAAATGGTCAACGCTGCGTTTTAGGTGTGTGTGTGCTTCATCGGCTGAAGAACAGGGTTTCGCGCGTCTACCCGAAGATCACCAACACTTGGGTTTTTCACCACGACAATGAGCCGGGTCATGCGTCGCTGAGAGTGACAGAGTTTCTGGCGAAACACAACGTAGCAACGCTGCCCCAAACTCCGGACTGCTCGGACTTGGGCCCGGCGGACTTCTTTTTGTATCCCCTGCTGAAATCCAACCTGAAAGGACACCATTTTGAGACTGTTACAAACGTGCAAACTGCCGCGACGAGTGCTTTGAAAGCGATCCCTGTTCCCGACTTCCAAACAAACTACGCGGCGTGGTAGAAGCGCTGGCAGCGGTGTACTGATGTTGAAGGATGTTATTTCGAGGAATTTTAATGTTATGTACGTATAAATTTAATTAAACGTTGGTTATTGAATGAGTCTCATTACTTTTCAGTCAGACCTTGTACAATACTGAGGCTAAAGAAAACGCTCTTTGTCGTTCTTTAAGAAATCTGTCATAATTAGATGACCTGCAGCTCTGATTATACCAAGGCACACTAATCTCTATGCGTAGAAAATAAACTTGATGAAATAAAGAAACATAATTTGAAGAAAGGAAAACTATTAAATTTAAGCCATTTCATCATAAACTGCTAGACTCTATTTTGTGGTAAAGGTACATCATTGAAAATAATCTGCAACGCAATATAAATTGCCTGCAGTTAGAAGCAATGGCACAAATAAGTGAAAAGAAAAACATAAGGAGACTAGGAGAAAAGAATATTCTATAAGTGCTCAAACTGATATCCCGAATAATGTTTGAGTCAAAGTGAAATTGAAGATATTTTACATACTTTGAATGTCATGAGAGCAAAATTTATATAATCTCCACAAAGGTATCACAACCTCCCTTCACTACGTTTTTTTCTTTTTTTAGGGGATCAGATCTTCCTTATAAATAAACCATTCTCAAAAAGCAACGATTTCGGTATTACCGAAAACACTGGACACAATAAAAGTTTAAGAAAAATATTAAAAAAAAATAATATTTAATATTGTTGCAAACCTTCTCTGAGTTTCATGAACTAGCCTATGCTCATAATTCTTTCGTGAGTTTTAACTCGCCGAATTCCAAGTTTCTGAAATTATGGATGATATACACTGGTGTGCAAAAATTAAGGACAAAAAGAAATTAGCATAACAGCGGAGCGAGCAGGCCGACCGGACCGAAAGACCACCCAGGTATAGACTAGAGTCCGGTACAGTAGGGCATGCGCATATATGCAGCATGAAGTAGGGGTTAGAGGGTGTCGGAAGGGTATAAAACACACGGGCGGTGAACGCTCAGCAATTCGGTGAAAGCTATTGCACGGTGTACATCGGTTTGAACGACGTCGACTTGCTGCCACCATGTGATATGGCCAACAGAAAATCCAGTCGACAACACCTGGCTGACTTTACCCGAGGTCGCGTCATTGGGAAGTTTGAAGAAGGTCAAAACGTGACTAGTGTGGCCGAGGAGTCCGGGATCGCTCACAGCATCGTTTCACGAGCTTGGAGTGCATTACAAACAACAGGAACAGCTGTCCCAGAGTTTAGCAGTAGTCGTCCACGAGCAACTCCGGCGGCAGACGACCGGTATATTTTCCTACATGCGAGAAGCGACAGACGGCAGACAGCGAAAGAAATCACAAGGCACATGCAACATACAACTGGACGTCGGTTATCGCGTTTTACCGAGGCCAGGAGGCTTCACAAAAGTGGTCTATTTGCACGACGACCAGTACGATGTGAGCCATTAACGCCTGTTCATCGGAGATGGCGATTTCTGTGGTGCCAGGAACGCAAGAACTGGACACATCAGCAATGGGGTCGAGTTCTCTTTACGGATGAGAGCCGATTTAGTCTGACGAGCGATTCTGGACGCATACACATCTGGAAAGGGCAGGGAACTTGCAATCACACCTCCAACATCATCGAAATGGACCGGTTTGGAGATGGCGCACTTCTCGTTTGGGGCGGTATCATGTTTGGTAGCCGTACCGACCTCCACATCTTCAAAGAAGGTTCAGTCACTGGTGTCCGCTATTTTACCGAGGTTCTCTAGCCTCACGTGCGTCTGTTTAAAGGTGATGTGGGTCCTGAGTTCCTCTTCATGGACGACAACGCTACACCTCATTGTACAGTGACTGTCTAAGAGCTGTGGGAGAGTAAAGAAATTTAACGTATGGATTGCCCCGCAAGGTCCCCGGACCTACATCCAATCGAACACGTGTAGGAGCTTCTTGAGAGACCCTTGACAGCAGGTCACTAGCCACCAGCAACGATTCCGCAGCTGCGATATGCACTACAAGAGGAATGGGCCGCGATGCCCCAACAGCTCCTTGACAACCTCGTCCTCAGCATGTAAATCCTGCAACGCAGTCAGGGGTGATCATATCTCCTACTAAAGACTTGATTTTTCTAAACAGCCGCTTGTGACATGGACGTTTCTGTCTTCTGTCCAGTTGTGGTCGAAGCTACCTTTTCAATAAAGTGCTTTGGATCCTTTGGATTTCTTGTTTGGACGGTTTTGGTCACGTGTCCCATATTCTTACATCTTGGGGATCTTATAGTATGATTTGAGTCAATGTGGAGCACTTGTGCACGACGTTACATTCGAAAAACCATTTCGTCCTTAATTTTTGCACGCCAATGTATATGTATAATAAGGATACGTGTAAATGAATTCCAGCTTTCCGCCTTTGGTGAATCCCCAGCATTGTGCATAGCTCCATGAAACAACCTGCCATGTAGTTTGGGCAATTAATAACATGTGAGTCTGGAATATTCGACGCCGCTGTGGTGCAGTGGTAACATGTCCGACGCGTAACTGGAATACCCTCGGTCCAATTCCCGGTGGCAGCTGATGATAATTTTTCCGGAACTCACTTATTAACGTAGAAATAATGATGATTTCTGTTTGATGATATTATTGTAATATTTTGGCAATATCCACTCAGGTGTACGTGCATCCTAATGAACCGCATGGCCATCTCTGTAGATAGATAACGGTAAGTTCAGTTAAGATACGGAAATAAACTTGCATTTATAACGTCATGTATACTTAGATTTTCCTGCATAAGTAAAACATCAAAAAAGGAACCTTAGACCCCATCGGTATGGAATTAGTTTTCACACATTCCATTCGTGATTTTATGATCTTGAAATCGATAAATTAAAATCGTAGTACATTCTCCATTCCTATTTTTGCTTATACACTGAGGACAATTGAATTAGAGACAGCTGGCGTTATGAAAATGTGGCGCTGTGTGCGGCCCTGTAAACGGGAACGACATGACGTAAGCAGCGATCCGACAATATAAGGAGTGATGCGACGGGAATCAGTAAGAGTCGGACGCAGTATGGGTTAGACGAAGGATATAAGCGCATTTGATCGTGGACAACTTTTCGGGGCCCGATGTATGGGTCACTCGATCTCGAAAGTCGTGCAGGCACTGGGATTTTCACGAGTTACTGGGTCACGGGAGCACCGTGAGTACATCGAATCCGGAAAAACCATCCATGCAATGGCCAACTGCCGTGGACAACAGCGTGTGGATCAGCGGGGTAATCGTCGGCTAGCTAGCATTGTAACAGCAGATAGACCAGCCACAGTGCAAGAAATCACTCGGCAATTTAACGCTGGTGCACAAAAAACGTGTAAGCAGTCACACCATCCAGAACCATCTCCTTGCTATGGGGTACAGGAACCATCATCCCACGAGGGTACCGCTGCTGACCGCACATCACAGTGTGCAAAGATTAGCATGAGCGTGGGAACATCGCCAGTGGACACTAGACATGTGGGAAAATGTTGCCTGGACTGATGAGTCGAGATTCACGTTGGTACATGCGGATGGCAGGATACGAGTTCGACGCAAACCACATGAAGCGATGGATCCTTTTTGCCGGCAGGGTACTCTTCAAGCTGGTGGAGTGGGCATTCTCGTCTGGGGACTGTTTACCTGGACTGAAATGGGAGCCCTGGTACGTGTGACATCGTCCCTCACAGGTCAACGTTACCGGGATATCCTGGACGATCATTAGCTCCCGTTTGTGCGACTTCAACATCCCACTAGTTACCTTATCCTGCAACAAGATAATTCACCGTGCCATCGCTCCCGAATTGTATACAAATGGTTGGATGAACACTCCACCGACGTTACCTTGCTTCCTTAGTCAAATAGGTCACCTGATTTCAATCCCATCGAGCACATCTGGGCTGCAATCGAGAGAGATGTTCGAGGCTCTGACCCCACTCCATCAAATCTTCGTGAACTGTGGAAGCTTTTTCAGGGGTCGTGGATCCGTATAATTTTGCAATGCTTCCGGTGTCTTGTCGAGTCCATGCCGAGACGAATAGCCGCCGTCATCAGAGAGAAAGGTGAAGTTACACGTTACTAGACAGGTATCTCTAATTCAATTGCTCTTCAGTGTACTTCCATATTGGATGACTGATTTTCTTCTGGAAGAAAAGAAACCGTTGATATAACTCAAAGTACCTAGAGTAAACCAGTTGTCTTCGGGATCGTCCATTCGAGTTACTAACTTATTTCTGCCGTTCTGGAAATATAAACAAATATTTCAGTACGGATTTCTCCTCCTCATATTACCACATTCATTGAGCATAGTTTTAAGATTCGTGTGTTTTACTGAAACATTATTCCACCATCTATTTAAAAATTCACTTGGTGTGATACTCTTTTGAATTTCATAGTGTACGTTCTTTAACCCCAAGTTGCAAGAAGATACACTGGTGTGCAAAAATTAAGGACGAAGAGAAATCAGCATAACAGCAGAACGAGCACGCAGAACGGACCGAGAGACCACCTAGGTATAGAGTAGGGTCCGGTACGGTAGGGCATGCACATATATGAGCATCACGTAAGGGGGCAGGGAGTGTCGGAAGGGTATAAAGCACACGGGCGGTGTACGCTCAGCAATTCGGTGAAAGCTATTGCACGGTGTACATCGGTTTGAACGACGTCCAGTTTCTGCCACCGTGTGATACGGCCAACAGGCAATCCAGTAGACGACATCTGGATGACTTTACCCGAGGTCGCGTCATTGGGAAGTTGGAAAAAGGTCGAAGTGTGACTAGTGTAAGAGAGGAGTTCGGGATATCTCACAGCGTCGTTTAACGAGCGTGGAGTGCATTACAAACGACAGGAACAGCTGTTTGAGAGTTTAGCAGTGGTCGTCCACGAGCAACCACGGCGGCGGAGGACCGGTATATTTGTCCTATATGCGAGAAGAGACTGACGGTAGGCAGTTGGAGAAATAGCAAGGCACATGCAACAGACAACTGGACGTCGGTTATCGCGTTTTACCGTGGCCAGGAGTCTGCAAAAAGTAGCGTATTTGCACGACGGCCAGTACAGTGTGTGCCATTTACACCTGCTCATCGCAGACGGCTGTTTCTGTGCTGCCAGAATCACAAGAACTGGACACATCAGCAAATGGTGTCGAGTTATCTGTACTGCTGACAGCCGATTTATTCTGACGAGCGATTCTGGACGCATACACATCTGGAAAGGGCAGGGAACTTGCAATCACACCTCCAACATCATCGAAAGGGACCGGTTTGGAGATGGCGCACTTCTCGTTTGGGGCGGTATCATATTTGGTAGCCGTACCGACCTCCACATCTTCAAAGAAGGTTCAGTCACTGGTGTCCACTATTTTACCGAGGTTCTCTAGCCTCACGTGCGTCTGTTTAGAGGTGATGTGGGTCCTGAGTTCCTCTTCATGGACGACAACTCTACATCTCATCGCACAGTGGCTGTCGCAGAGCTGTTGGAGAGTGAAGATATTCAACGCATGGAATGGCCCACAAAGTCTTCATACTTAAATCTAATCGAACACGCGTGGGACCTTTTCGGGAGACGCTTGGCAGCACGTCATCTGTGGCCAACAACGATTCCGCAGCTGCGATTGGCGCTACAAGAGGAATGGGCCGCGATGCCTCTACAGCTCCTTGACAAACTCATCCTCAGCATGGACAGACTTTGTAAATCCTGCAACGCAGTTAGGGGTGATCATATTTCCGACTATAGTCTGGATTTTTCTTGGCAGCCGATTGTCACATGGACGTTTCTGTCTTGTGTCAAGTTGTGCTCAAATCTACCTTTTCAATAAAGTGCCTTTGTATCTTTTGGATTGCTTTGTTGGATGGTTTTGCTCACTTGTCCCATATACTTACATCTTGGAGATCTTATGGTATGATTTGCGTCGATGTGGAACACTTCTGCACGACGTTACATTCGAAAAACCGTCTCGTCCTTACGTTTTGCACGCTAGTGTAATAGCAAATATTCACAATAGTGCGAGAGAAATTCAGCAGTATCTTTAAGCATTCCCATCTGACATATTTTCGCTATTGGTGTTAAACATACGATGCAAAAAAAATATATATTTCTGAACTTCATTTTTCGGCTTTCTAAATTTTAGATTTCTAAGGCTATGTGAAAATCGATTATAATTCCAGTTTAATTTTTACTAATTTAATATTTGCATCACAGAGTTTGTAAGAATAGGAATCAGGAAAAATAGTGTGGTATACTGCGCTACAAATGACCTAAATTTGTCCGACTTTATAGTATTACGTAAGCTATATACATAACACGAAACATTCAGGAATAGATTGAGACATCATTATATTTTTTACAAAGGGCGATGGTTATCGAAGTGTGACGTTTACGTTTTAATGAATTAGAATTAATAATTGTGAATTGTGCTGTTTATGTATGTGTTATATTAAACATATACCTGAGGGAAGACATTAAAATTTAATTCTAAGAGTAAAATGAAGAAGTGTCGCATAAATGGGGAAAATTACTTCAATATAAATGGCAGCAGATCTAGTGTGATTCTGTATTTGATTAAAAGATTACATGAATTGCTACGATTCAGAAATTTGTATATTTTTGAAAGTTTGTAATGATGTTTTTGAGTCATACTCAGTGTTTCACCAAATCATACTTCTTAATATACGCGGAAAGTTTTTTTATTTTTATCTTTTTTTTGAGCGAAAGATTGGTAAAAACGTTTTCCGAGGCGAATGGCATTTCCCTAAATGAAAATACTTCAATTAATCCCTTTCCAAATTTTACAAGTGCCATGTCTTCCAACAGTTTAGACACACAAACACATAAAGCAAAATCGCTGTCAATACGTTAATATCAAGGATTTCAGAATAAGATATCTGCGATGTCTTCACCAACGGAGTGCACCATTTTGCGCCTGGGATGTGTGGGAAAGCCTGTGGTTTTCAAGGCTATTGAAATGCTTTTGTGTTGTCCAGATCGCATTCTTTCGTCGTTAATGTTTTTATATTTGCATCGTAAATTTCTGCCGATGTGTGAGAAAATGCTGGATTCTTTAAGTTTTTAATTATTTTGAGGCAGCTTCCTATTTATATTCTGAAATGAAATACACGAAACTTCAGTAGAAGTTCTTCATTTTTCTTTGGTAGTTGAACGATCACGTAAGCAATTCAATGGGCTATAAGCAGCCTAACTTAGGGCCAATGGTTCCAGGGAAGGGATAGCGCCAGTGCCGCAAGACAAACCGAAGATACATGCGTGACCGGGATTCGAATCCGGGCGGGCTGTAGGTCATTTTCAGGCTTGCATTTGCAGGATTGTACTTAGCAGAGCCACATTCTGCCACATCTTCCCCTTCTTTAAGATCTTTAAAACATTGATATGTTTGCACCAGTAAATTATTACCAACAAACTGTTTTTGACATTTCGTGTGTTTGAATGGGACTTCTCTCCCGCTTGAAACAAAACTTGATGTCGATCTTTTCTGTATTCTTTGTTTATCTGACGGACTCATTATACATGCAGCAACAAAGAGAAGAATGACCGTACATAAAACAACTAAAGGCCAACTGTCTTCGGTTAGGGTGACCTTAAACGTCACACTTCTGCGATTTTATCACGGCCTCTTCCGGAGCAATGCATTCTTGAGATTTTTTTTTAGCCCTATGAATTTCTGGCTGCAACTTGGGTGTTCTCCGCCAAGTAATACGAGCAATATAGATGAAGAAACTGGCAATTCAGTCCCGATGGCCATGTGGTCAGAGGCTTAGGTCTCTGACTAGTCGTTCGTGCCGGACTCAGCTTCGGATCTCGGATGAGGAATGGGTGGGGTGTTTGTTATTAGACCCTGGCTCTGTACCCTGCTTGAAGCTTGTGGTCATAAATTACAAACAAGCAACTATTTATAGCCCATGGGCTGCGAATGACCTAGTGGTCAACGTTCGTGACTGCCACGGAGAAACCTCATATTCGAACCCAAGCAGGTACAAACGCTCGAACCACTAAATATATAAATATCCACTTTGCGTCAGATAGGCACGTTAAGACTTCGGAATCCGGGTACTGGTCGCCCTGTAGCAAATAAGGGCGTCTTCCTCCTCCTTTCTACCTCTCTTCAGTGTCACCTTCCTATCGAGCACTCTAGCCCAAATCTCCTAGCTTCCTCTTTCTAAGGGTTGTTGTTTTTCAGGTAACGTGTATGCCACAGGGTACAGGAAAGAAATCATTGTGCCCCTTGTGACAGTGTTTCATGTTGCTACTGGACATGCATTCCGTTTTCTCGATGACTTAATAACCAATCACCATGCATGCAGGGTGCATCAGGAGCTGCAATATGATCGGATTGAATCGTTACAAGGACCTGCGCGCTTTCCGTACCGTCATCCTGTTGATAACATGTGTGACGCTGTACAGAAACATCTGGGTAAGAACGCACCACACTCCGACACACTGGTTGACTTCCGTAATGTGTTACCTGAAATTTGGGACCAGCTGCCCCAAACACTCATCAATAATATAGTTTCAAACATGACTGGTAGGTGTCAAGACGTTCTTAGACACAGATTTCGTGTGACTGGATACTGAAAAAATATTCTCCAAATTCAACACTTTGTCTATATTGAGATCAACTTTGTTTCGTGCAAAAATTGTGCCATAAATTTGTTTTATAAACGCACACTTTGTCATTCGGATTAAGCAGCCTTGCTGATATTGTTTTGATGCATGTTGCTTTAGTCAGATATATACATCTTTTATATCACAGATGTGGTGTGACTGGGTACTGAAATACCATTTCCCAAATTCATCACTTTGACACAGATGTGGTGTGACTGGGTACTGAAATACCATTCTCCAAATTCATCACTTTGTCTATATTAAGATCAACTTTGTTTCGTGCAAAAATTGTGCAGTATATTTGTTTTATAAACGCACACTTTGTCATTCGGATTAAGCAGCCTTGCTGATGTTGTTTTGATGCATGTTGCTTTAGTCAGATATATACATCTTTCATATCATACAATATTACTACCTTTTTGTTATCAGTGTATTTGCTGAACTAAGCGGAAGATAATATTTACAATTTTATACGAATTTGGAAATTTCCATCAATTTTAAACCTATGAATTATGACGTTAAGTGAAGGAAACTATACAGAATTTCCCACTGGCTTGAGCGTCGGGAGGTGTTTTAATTCAATGAGCAAACGTAGTTAAAATAAGAAACTCAATTCATCTCGTTCCTTGATTTGCAGCCATCACGCATTTGTAGGCAGATTTTCGACACGAGGACATGACACTGTGGTTAATTAGTGGTATTGCGGTCATTGAAAAAATTTCGTTAGAGATCTATTTACTGAGATTGTATAGCTTTAATCCTTGAACCATTCAGCAGCAGAGCAATCATAGCAAAACAAACCATCTATGTGATACGGAAACATCTGTGCAGCTCTATCACATTAATTTCTTGGTTAACAAGCACGACCTCTCCCGTCTACAGACTGATCCAGCGACGACGCTTGATGACAATGAAAAATTAACGAACGTCTCCAATGAATACCTGTTTTGCAGAGCACTTATTAACACCCAGCCCGCAGTCAAAGATAGCCAGTTTCAAACAGTTTTTAAGGTTGTTCTAACCAAACTTCACCTTAAACAGTGAATTTCATATTTTCTTTTGTTAATAAAATACTGTATGTATCATGAAAGAAATACGGGATTACGCCATATAATACAAATTTTGAAGATGACAATCCGATTTTTGGCGTAAATGTGACAAGGATGGTAAGTCAGATAATTTTTGAAAACTTGAAAATTTTCATCGTCCTGGAGCGGGACTCGAACCCGCGTCTCCCAGAAAACGCCTAGGTATGCTAACCACTACACCACCCAGAACGACCAAGTTTCAAGTTTCCGATCAATTTGAATTTAACCATCACAGGATTCGCTAGTCGAAGCAACCGGCATTCATGTTTAGCGAATCTGGAGGTTAATAATCCTATCCCGTGATTGCCCGGAGAAGCAGATAAATCATGAAAGAAATACGGGATAATTATCTGACTTACCATCCTTGTCACATTTACGCCAAAAATCGGATTGTCATCTTCAAAATTTGTACTGTATGTATGTTATGTATATGAATCTACACTATCTACCAACAAGTAATTGGACACCCCTGCAATCGACAATATATGCGGTCCTGATACACGTCACGGCCGCCACCGTTAAATATCGTGTGGGAAACAACAACGCAACCAGTCGCATGCAAGATGCCACGCAGTTCGGAGCTCTCTGATTTCGAGAAAGGTGTAATCGTCGGGTATCACAGAAATGGCCGATCCATACGTGACAAATCCAGAGAGTTGAAGTACCCAAAATCGACAGTGGCCTACGTACTTGGCAAGTGAAACATGAGAGGTAACTGTCGGAATGTGCCCCGACCCGGCAGACCCACAAAACTGGGAGTTAGAGACCGACGAGTGCTGTCAAGAGAAATTTGGAAGAACCGCACCAAATCGATGGGCCACATGCGCGAGGAGTATTAACCGGTACCCGGGAGTGTTTATTCGATGAATACCATCCGTAAAGAATCGAATCTGCTCAGTTATCATGGACGTGCTGCCGTCCATAAGCCTGTGAACACCAAGTCCAATAGCGCTGCTCGGCTAACGTGGTGCAAAGAACGTCGACAGGGGACCGTGAACAGTGGAAACAGGTTCTCTGGAGCGACGAATCAATATTCACCCTCTACCGTTCGGGTGGCAGGGTTTGGGTTTGGTGTCTGCCTGGAAAACGCCTCCTTCCGGAATGTATTGTGACAACTGAGAAGTTCGGCGGCAGTGGAATTATGCTATGTGGGTGTTTCTCCTGGTATGACACGGGTCCCTTGGTCGAATTTCCACGTACTGCACCATTTTGCATTACCATGCGCTTCCTACGTTGCGGCAGTTTTACAGGGTGGACCCATATTACTTTCAGGATTACAATGCCACCTGTCATGCTGCAAGGTTTACCATGACCTGGTATGGTGACAATGGGGTTAATCGAATGGACTGGCCTGCGCAGAGCCCGGATCTTAACCCAATCGAGTACCTCTTGGACGAGTTGGAGCGTCGACTTAAGGAGTGCCCCGACCGTCAGAAATCGTTGAAGGAACTGACATGTCTCCTCCAAGCCCAGAGGAAAAAAATTACCGCTAGCCGTCGTACAATGCCTGGTTGAGAGTATGCCCCGGATGGTCGCAGATGTAATCGCCGCTCGTGGAGGCTCCACTAACTATTGAAGGTGAATATACTTCGTTTTCCGTTGCTATCACAGGTGTTAAATTACTTGTTGGTAGATAGTGTATGGAAAGCTGTTTGGTAAAATAAGTTTTTTTTTTCGAATAAAACATCAAAAAAGTGAATTGTGGAATATATCCTACAAAATGGGGAATTAGCGTTTCTTCGTTTTATAGGCTTTTTGTTGTTCAACGCTTACGTTCATTGATGTAGCATAAATTTTATATCATTTCAAACATAGAGTATTCAAGTTTATACGTTCATATAAATCAATAAATGCTATCCATATAAAATTTAGAAATATTTTTTAAAATGTATTTTGTTCACTTTTAGCTTCAGTGTGTAAGTACGTTTCCACCATTTGACTAAACGCACAGTTAAATTCCGGATAAAAATTTATGTTTGCCATTTCCATTATGCACGACGACGAGTACGGCGTGTGCCATTAACGCCTGCTCATCTGAGACGGCCGTTTCTGTGGTGCCAGAAATACAAGAACTAGACGCATCAGCAATGGGGTCGAGTTCTCTTTACGGATGAGAGCCGATTTAGTCTGACGAGCGATTCTGGGCGTATACCCATCTAGAGAGAAAAGGGAACTCGCAATCATACCTCGAACATCATCGAAAGGGACCGGTTTGGTAGTGGCGCAGTTCTCGTTTCGGGCGTTATCATGCTTGGTACCCGTACTGACTTCCACATCTTTTAAGGAGGTTCAGTCACTGGTGTCCGCTATTGTACCGAGGTTCTCCTGCCTCACGTGCGTGTGTTTAGAGTGCTGTAGGTCCTGTGTTCCTCTTCATAGACGACAACGCTACACATCATCGTACAGTGGCTGTCGCAGAGCTGTTGGAGAGTGAAGATATTCAACGCATGGATTGGCCCGCAAGGTTACCGGACGTATATCCAATCGAAGTGGGACTTTCTCGGGAGACGCTTGGCAGCACGTCAGCAGTCGCCAGCAACGATTGCGGAGCTGCGATTGGCGCAGCGCAGTTAGGGGTGATATTTTCCCCTACTAAAGACTGGATTTTCTTGGCAGCCGGCTGTCACAAGGACGTTTCTGTCTTCCGTCCAGTTGTGTTCGAAGCTACCTTTTCAATAAAGTGCCTTTGTATCCTTTGGATTCCTTGGTTGGACGGTTTTGCTCACTTGCCCCATATTCTTGCATCTTGGGGATCTTATGGTATGCTTTGAGTAGATGTGGAGCACTTCTGCGCGACGTTACATTCGAAAAACTATGTGGTCCTTAATTTTTGCAGGCCAGTGTAGCTTCAGATATAAACGATCAATTAATTCTGAAGATAACAGAGTGCCTTCACCTTTCCCTTTCAATTGACGAAGGTACGTCAATTGAAAGGAAAAGTGAAACATTTTCCTTGCATTGTACATGAAGGTGCATTGTATGGTCGTGTTTTAAAAGTTGAAAATATTTTGAAGCCTGTGGTAAATATGATAAAATACATTCCCTCCAGAAGCTTAAATCACAGACAGTTTACAACTTTTCTCAAGGATATTGGCTCTGAGCACAATGATATTTTGATTGTATAACTCGCATGTAAGGTGGCTCAGTTGTAGACGAGTGTTAAAACGATATTGGGATTTGTGAGATGAAATAAAGATGTTCATTGAAAGTAAAGATCAAGACGTCTCGCTTCTGGATGATCCGAAATTGTTACATGATCTGACATTCAGCACAAATATAACTGGATACTTAAACGATTTGAAATCAAACTACAAGGCGAAAATAAACTAGTCACTGATACAATTATTGATACTGTTAAAGCATTTCAGAGGAAACTTCAGCTTTGGAAACTCAGCTCAGTGCAGGAAATCTTGCTCACTTTCCCACTTTAAGAGAAGAAGAAATCAAAATTGGTGAATTTTCTACGAAGAGAGCTATGTTAAAAGACGATTTCCACAGGCTGTTGAAATGCTTCGAAGACATAGAAAATATTTTCAATATATTCAAGCCCCCGT
Organism: Macrothele yani; assembly: GCA_039090855.1. NCBI lineage: Eukaryota > Metazoa > Arthropoda > Arachnida > Araneae > Macrothelidae > Macrothele > Macrothele yani. The sequence continues at coordinate 93,554,638 of CM077033.1, read as the reverse complement.
TTTCCTATAATGCTGAAAACGCACCTGAAGAACTTCAGCTTCAATTAATCGACTTTCAGCGTGATTCATTCCTAAATAAAAAATTCAACAGCTGCAGACGAACAGAATTTTATTAGTCAGTTTTAGGACAAGTACGTAAAGATTCATAACCTAGCTGCACGGGTTCTGTCAATGTTCAGAAGAACATATTCATGTGAACATTTGTCTTCAAGAATGAACCAACTGAAATGTCTTGAAAGGAATAGGTTAAGTGACAGTCCCTTGTGCTCATTTTTAACAATAGCACGTTAAAATGACATTATTCCAAATATTGATAAGTTAGTGACAGAAAAACGAGCCCAAGGTTCTGGTCAGAACATGTAATATTTTCTCTTCCGCGTTCAGTTAGCAAAATGGTATTGTTTTAAGATGTAGGTGAACATAATTGTTACATAAAAGTGATTGTTTTCAGTGATTGATGAAGAATTTATTTTTACTATTTACCGATATTTAGAAACAATAGTCCACTCTAAGGCCAAGCCATTGGTGTAGTTTTTTGAAATTGATATTTATTCATAAAAAATATATTTATATTAATGAGGCCCCTAAGTTCCTTCAAATCCTTCAAAATTATAAAGCGGCCCTCCCGAGGGTATGATTTTGAGACCATTGATCTAAATATTTAATTTTACGGAAAAAATAAAGGTCTCTTGATATAACGTAGTATCTATCAACTATGAACTACGTTACATCAAGTATACCAGTTAATGAAAGTCCAAGTTCTTTCCTTGGAGTGTTTCAGTCACGCACACAGTGGACAAAGGATTGTCAAGTGCTTTTTTCAACAAATCTGGCTGCGTTGTATGGTGCTTTTATTTCACTTGCCGCTAATTGCCTAAGTTGGAACATATAAGGAGACTGCCAAGCGTTACTCTACTTAAGAAAAGCGCTAGTAATTACTATCGGATGGCACAAGACATTCATTGCAGATTAATTGGACATTTGGCTGAATATCATTAGAATTATTGATCCATTCACTTGTGGAAAAAACAGAAACAAATGTCATAACATCTCGCATAATGTTTCATTACCTTTGTTGGCTGCCGAAGACCTAGAGAAATTATTTCAAACTTAGCATTTAATACCAAGAATGTTGCATATTGATACATTTCTGTTATTACGTCGTGCAGTGCAAAATCTGCCTCATTTTCGTTGCCACACAAAAACTTAAATGGAAAAAGAATGTGTGAAAACTGGTGTGTGTGTGTATACTAAGATAATGAGAAAATACGCTGAAAAACTTACCTCATTTTGTATCTAGACTTTAAGACTTAAACACGTAGATCTCTCTAACTTGATTAGTTTAATTTCAAACTCCAAAAAATGTTTACATCAGAATGACAGAATTGTGAGTGGATCCCTTATTGGCCAATGTTTCCTTAGGTATATTCGTTTCTCTATAATGAATACCCTGCTATAGATTTCAATATATTTAACGCACAGAAATAATGCTGAGATCACTTACAATTAGTACACCGAACTGTACAAGTTCCATACACTTTTTGTCGGAAATGAGACCTTTTATTTTGTGTCATAATACAGAACAAACGAATCGGAAAGTTGCGCTCTCCATTTTAGGGGTTTGTTAAACCAGAGGTTAGGTCAACTTAATTTATCAGTTATGGAATAAGACTGAAAGATTGTTTTCACTAGCATGCGTTATTTACATATCGGTAGGTACTACACGAATATAATTTTAAGAAATATTATTTATCAGGCTCGGAAATTTTTTAAAGCCATTTGGTAAAACATCTAAGAGTAGCCTTCGTAAAAAGCTGTTCTGCTGGTCTAGCTTACCACATAAATTGTTTATATACAGATAAATGTTCATACGCATTCGTTTTTATGTATTTACGTCCATGGAATCCATTTGTAATTAATCCAAAGCTTCCTGCATCAGGTTTGATACCTCTGTAGGAATATATACGAATTTTTATCTTCCTAAAATGATAGCTAAGCATTGCCTAAAATATTAGATCTGTCTTTCCGTCGAAAAGGGATAGATAGCTTTAACATACAGACACTCATGTTGTATATTTCATTTATTTAGTAGTTCAGCTTACGCAAATTGCACTCAAATTCGGACTGTGGCACATAAAATGATGCGAAACTTAAGCATGAAGAACAAATTTGATGAGAACGCTTCTCATATTCGATGTGAGACGAATGTATTAATCAGAATATTACCATTCAGAACATAAATTATTTTCTTGTTCACTGACTTGAATAAGGGTCACCAGAATTTAAATGTTCCATAATTTTTCAGTTCATGTGCATTAAGTGAAGCAAATATTTCTGTTAAATTGATATTATTTTCAAATTAAAGACATGCACTTAACCAGATTAATGCCCCTGAAGTAATAATATACTAAGGGAAATCATACGGGTATTACTTATTTAATTTGACTAGCGTCATGCGATGTTTTTCGTAAAACTGTTAAGGACTGTGGAAAATTAAAAATTAAGACTGATAACTTCGTCTGCTTTTAGGTGTTTTGTTAAAGAAATTGCAAGACGCAGAACGCTTTGCAGAAAATTTTAAACTGAGTGCCTTTGTACACAAAATTCAAAAATATAATATTTTAGAGAAATATCTATAAATGCTAAATCATTGAATCAGTTTTAGTATTCTTTATTTTGGAAAACTTTTTAGTTCAAGAGCAAAAAAAAAAAAAATAAAAAAAAAAAAAGCATTTCAAGTGAGAAATTCTGAGATGTAAATTTCATCTGACTTTTGGTGTCTATTTAAACATTGCTCTCAGTGAAACTTTAATAATTGATATGCTCCTATGAAAGACTTACATATGAAAAGCTCATATGAACTTTCAGAAGATATTAGAAACCAATAATGGGGAGGAAGTGAAAGTTCCAATTCTGATACTAGATGAGTTTTGGAAGTATAAAACATGAAAAAAATATAATACTTTTTTGTTTAATCTCGAAATTTGAATAGAAATATGTACAGGGAATTCTTTGAATGTGTAGCTTCTTTAAAATTTCACCATTTTCTGTGGATTTGGTTGAAAGTACTTTAGATCAATGATTGAAATACGGGATTACACCATTGTACAGTTCAAATTTGGAAGATGTGAATCCGTTTATTGGTTTAAATGTATGACATGGATATTAAATCAGATAATATCCGAAAACCTAAAAAATCTGACTTATCATCCATATCATATTTACACCGACAAATGAATTCACATTTTCCAAATTTGTATTGTACAGTGGTATAATCCCGTTTTTCATTCATTGATATCCTGCGCATCCGGGCAGTAACGGGAATGAATTCTAACTCTCTAAATTCGCTATATGTGAAAGCCGGTTTCTGCGACTAGCGAACAATGTGATAGTTTTATTGAAATTAATCGGAAATATGGAACTTGATCGTTCTAGGTGGTGTAGTGGTTAGCATTCTAGGACGCTATCGAGGATACGCGGTTTGATTCCTGCTTCATGACGACGAAATTTTCAAGTTTTCGGATATTATCAGACTTAACATCCATGTCATATTTACACCAATACATGGATTCGAATCTTCCAAAACGGCTAATGGTTGAGGAAATATTAGATATACTATTGGAAAACTGCTCTCGGAATGTTGACACCCACATAAAGTACTTCTAGAAAGAACACGTTACCGTGTTGTTTGTTTGAAGAGGGCGAAGCGGCGTTGCCACTGGAACGACGAAGAATTTAAATAGTCTGGTGGGCCTGAACGAAGTCTCAGGTTTTTAACTAGCGTACACCACACGATATCATGGATCTCAACAGCCTATAAGGGTAAGTATATATCACTGGGAGTGGTGTAATGTTCCAGAGATTGTTTCGACTTATAGCTTAAGTTCAAATTTAGGGAACTCGTTCTGCATTACTCTTGAGAGCGTGTGGAATGCTATAAACAGGCTATAAGAAATTGCAGGAATTTTTTAAAACGGGATATTTTAGCGCATAGAAATTTATTTGATTATTTACAACAGAAGAATCTAGTAACAGCAGTATAATAAGAAAGAGTTTTAAGTACAGTTCAGCAGGTGAATAATATAATTTAATAAGATTAATTACGGTGTCCTCATAAGGTCTCTTTCTCTTTATATAATGTGCTAAAGCGAAATACTGGCAAACCTCCTCTTTCTAGCGATGCTGGTGTTTATGCTATCTCCCTACAATATACTGATGGCTTCAAACGATACTATTTGGAATGACCAAGCGTTCATTTAGAATCAGAATCAACAAAAATGAAATGGACACATAATACGGTAAAGTAACCACGCCCGTATCCAGAGAGATCGAATTTAAATCCGCTGCTCTCACATGGGATGATTCCGTGATTTAAAGAAAATAGCTACCTACTCTACCCCTTATTTCACAGCCATTCAGGAAACCTTGGAGATCATTACCACAAGTGACTCTAACAATGATAGCGCTTCTCTGGATTTGCTACGAATTTGGAACCAGTTCTTCAAGTAACCCCTTTTTTCCTACTAGGATACCGCGTGCACAACCAACGTGCTGTTTCGTGTCGTATCTATTTATCGCCAAGTCAAGTAATAGCCTTTAAATTGTGGAAGCGTATTGTTATTCAGGTTACAGTTTCTGTATGTCTTCCTTGTAAAAGCCATCTGGTTGATTAACGAAATCTTAGAAACCCTTGTTTACATATTCTTATGCCAATAATTTGGATTACTAGTACACTCTGTAGTTATATTAGTGAATAATATATTTTATTTTATTTTTCGTTTAAAGTAGAATACTTTTTTTTCCGCAATATATATCATATTTGTTGAAATCGTAAGCAGTTTAATCAGCTGAAAACATTATCTCAAGTTTCATTTATTAGATCTGTTAATGTACGAATCGAAAAGTCGGTTTCCGTCCTATACGAAAGCACATGCCATGTAAGTGATAAATATTCAAAATAAATGCTTTTTGCATGCATAGAGTATTGTGGGTATAGAGCATACAAATTACATTTCACTGGAGTTAATTTTTATACATATTACAATAGGGACCCACAAAAATCAAAAAATATAAAATTACCTCTAAATAATCTACATCTTCTTTTGACTGTAAATACTAAACAGGACGCATAAAGTTTCCGGGGAAAAATGATATCAGAACAAACGTTTTGTTCATTCCACTACCTATTTGAGGATGCACTTGTGTTTGCGGCCCCCGTCGTCTGCAAGGAGAGGGCGACCTAAAATCACGGCAAATTACACGATTTCGGATAGGTTGTGCTTCCGCTCCGTCTTCCCAGCGCTGCTGCCAAACGGGGCTGTGCTGCCTCTGTTACGTCATCGGTGATTGCTCCTCGGTCCGTTAGTCTTACTTGGTTCGCGCTATTTCTCCTGTTGCTGGCGTTTTGTTTTTAAGTGGGCGTTGTGAATCTGCGGATGTTGACATGTGGGATTGAAAGCGTTTTTTCGAGGAAGTTGCGAATGATGAGAATAGAGGCATTGCTTGGTGTGAGCGCAAGGGATTGCTTCTAACTCTACGAAGATGTTCAACAGTTCACCCAATGACTCTGAGAGTGTAACTGTACGAAGATGTTCAGCAGGTCATCCAATATACTATGTGAGTGGAACCGTACGAAGATGTTCAACAGGTCATCCAATATACTATGTGAGTGGAACCGTACGAAGATGTTCAACAGGTCATCCAATTACTCTGAGAGTGAGACTGTACAAAGATGTTCACCAGGTCATCCAATAACTCTGAGAGTAGAACTGTACAAAGATGTTCACCAGGTCATCCAATAACTCTGAGAGTGGAACTGTACGAAGATGTTCAACAGGTCATCCAATGACTCTGATAGTGGATATGAATCATCGTTAAGGACAATTCAGGTGTCGGATGAATCACGTTTTAGTGAAATCTAAGCAGTGTTACCGTGTATTTGGGACGTGGTTCGAGAAAGCTCATATTACTATTGATACCGTGATGGCTATTGTATATTGTTTTGCCAAAGTATTGTCCTGCGATGATGCGATCGAGGAATCATCACAGGGTAGTGTTACCACGACCTCTGAAACAGTCAGCGTCTGTTAGATTTCAACATCTGACAGTAACCACTCCCTCAGTTTCGTGGATCTTTGAACTGGTTCTCACACCCAAGGGGTAGAGGGTAACTGGCGGACCCTGAAACGCACAATTTCAGGTGTGTCACACAAAATTCATTTGGCAGACCGCATTCTGGGATACTTAATACGACAGAAATGTTGTCTTCCCTCAGAACCCTGCTTTGAGATCATGATTCGCATCATTCAAACAGTCCTTCCCTGGTTTCTAATAAATGTAATTTAATTATTGTACCATAAAGACAGCTTTTCGTTTTGGTGAAAATACATATTTTCCGTCCCAGATAATGTTTCAAAATAGGTACCCAATGAACACTCAATGAAGCCCTTTTGAAGCCTGCCAAAATACTGTGGAAACACATTGCTTACAGAAATAATCCACGCCCCGTATTTCATGTCGCCCGAAAGATAGCAACACGTTATTTCCACCGCGTCTCTTGCAGCAGACGGCTGGTTCCGAAAACCGAAGTATTTATTTTTTCTTATAGTTTTTCTCACTATTTATTTAGCAAAATAAATTATAATATGTGTAATTCAGTAAACAAAAATTAGATTAATCAGTGTGTCTTTTAGTTTCCGAAAATTTGGCAAAAAGCCAAATGACATCATTTCGCAGTAAGTGTGGTAAGAACATATCACAATATTGAGTGAGTGGGCAGAGTTCCAGGCAACTGATTTATCAGCAGATCTACTGATTTTTTCACCTATTTAGTGATTTAGTAACTTTTTTTGAAAAACGCCTTATTTCTACTGATTTTTCCATTATTTCATTAAATTCTAATTTTTCGGAACGCTTTTAGTTTTACTGTTGAAGAATTTATATGAAATATAACAAGTTTTACATAACGTATTTTAATTTTTTGAAAAAAATAATTAAAAGGATCTAATAATCTGTTTGAAATGGTTATGAAACTTGGGTGTTATATTTGTGTACAAGTGGATAATTGCCATAATTGATATTGATAGGCTAAAATGCTCTTGTTCCTTGAATGAGAAATATCCATAACTGCTACGATCCTTGATGTAGAGGTAGGGAAACCAGTGCTATTAAGCAAACACAACAGTCATGTATGCATCACAGAGAGTTGAACCTGGATCCAATTGGGATGAATGATTAAAAGCTAGCGCTTATACCACTGCGCTATGGAGCCTTCTTGATAGGTAGTTGTGGCTAATTTGTGTTAACACGTGGTTTGTTGTCGTTAGGGTTCATACAATTTTTTGTAGTCCATTGTTATTTTATTGAATTGCCAACAGTAGTTTGGTTTTCTCTTACATTTTAACAGGGTAACTTAACCAAACGTTTTTATTTTCTGATAATGCTAAAAATGCATTATGCAACATTTGGATGCTGTTATCCCTGTCAGTGTCCTGGGAAAGAAGTTTCCATGAGTTGCTGCTTTAGTTTCTTTCTTTCCCAGTGTGATTCCTCCAACTGAGATTCAAACACTGGACAATGAATGGAAAATGCTTCGAAATACTGATCTTGAAATTCAATGCACTCTGATGTACGTGTGCATCATTTTTGGGCATGTGAAAAATAATGACACATTCGTGACGGAATTATACTCTTTCCATCATTGTCGAAATTTGTGGCATGTTTGTTATTCTTCCTTCAATCAAAGGCTGTAGTAGAAAGGATTTTTTGCTTTTTTTATGATAAACATCATGATGGCAAATCAGAGAAACAGACTTTCTTTAAAAACCGCATGTTGATTGCTGCATGCAAAGGTTATGCTTTCAAATTCTTCATAGCATATCTTTGACGGATGAAATTGTTTGGCAGAAAAAATGAAAACCAGCATCTATGATAGCAATAGTGTTGATAATAAGATTAGCACAACTCTTCTGCTCAAATTCTGAGAGTGTGAATTCTACAGTTCAGCTAACCAAAGACATTTACAGTTGACCCATTTCATTAGACTTTGCATTATAGATCATGGCAGAAAAGCTAAAGATTGCCTTTTAAGAAAGGAAATTAAATGGAAAATACCATTATGTGATCAGAACTGCTTTAGATCATTGCGATAGTGGTGCATTGTGTATTGTAGCGAAACAAAAATCTGCTGATTTTTAAACTGATCTACTGAATTTTTAGGATGAAATCTACTAAATTTTGAGAATTTCACTTGGCAACACTGGGAGTGGGGTGGGTGTCTTTTGGTGTCATAGCTTATGTGTTTTCCGTACAAGGAACACCTGTCGAAATAATTCACAGGAAAATCACAAATGACCAAATATTGGGGAATACGATGAAGTGTTTATAAGTCCTTGAATTTTGCTAGAAATTATTTTTAGAGTCAAGCGAATGGATTTAACACATAATTATGAATATTAGCTTCCGAAGTTAAAGCAGTTATGATATTGATGCTTAAGTTTCTTTAAACTCACGCATAAAAGGCAGAGACCGAGTATGAACAGCTAATGTTATTATTTTATTATTTTGTTATGTTATTATTAATTATTTTGGCACAACGCCGAAATCTTAACAAAAAATAAGAAAAATCACTGGAATTAAAATAAAGCATTTTTTAATTATAAATACATTTACAAAAGTAATAGTGAAAATAAATAGTATTATATACACTATGTTTAAAATAAAGTTTTGTTTTTGGCACAAAGGTAAAAAAAAAATTTCACTTATTTATCAGCAGTTTTTAATCTTCTTGCTGCCTTTTCGTTATTAAAGAAATAAAGACAAATACCTATGGGTGTTTCGATAGTTTTTATTATCTATAAGCGAAATGTAATTTAAATGTATTCCGTGTATTCATAACTGAAAAAAAAAAACACCAACACATTTCATATATTCAAATCCTATGAAAACACGTTTGCTCTTCCGTAAATTATAGGAGGACACTTGTTATAATAAACAAAATTTCCAATTCATTTTTCATGTACGTATACTGAAAATAACTCTATTAAAATTAGTAGTTCATAATCCTAAGAAAAACCGGCAGTATATCTAAAGCGCAGTACAATATATGCCTGATTTGTGTTGGGTCTGTATTTAAACTTTCTATGCTAACACTAAGGTCATCTGTTGAAATGTTTTGAAATGTTTTCCGTGCACGATAAACACAAATGGGATACATATGAAATGCATTGCCCCACTTCATTAAGATAAAATTGACTGCCAACTTGGATGAACTTGCCATTTACTTCCAAGCTGGATGAACATGGAATTCACTGTATCTCTGGATAAAAGTACAACTCACTCGTACCTTTTAGTGGACTTACCTTTCATTCTTCATGTAAACAGAATTAAAGGGAAATCCACGTAAATGTAAGGCATTGTTAGAAACACTAAATCAAAATATTTCAAGTCCAATGTTCATTCTTTCAACGGACACGAAACATGGATTTGTTAGAAACAAGATGTAAAACCGCATGATTTAGAATGATTTTGTAGCTGTTAGTGGAAATCATCCTACACTATGAAGTGCAGCAAAGTTCCACGTGTATTTGTTCTTACTAAAGGTAATAACGACATCTGCCTAAAGCAACATATAAGTACAGAATTGCTGTCTGTAACTACTACGACTCTTGCAACGGGAGCCTGTTGACCTTTTCCACAAAGTTCCAAATATCATATTAATATATTTCTTATAAAAGGAATATACACTGAGTGGGCACTTTATTATCACCACCCCCTCAATACTTCGTTCGGCCACCTTTTTCCTTTATTACTGCTTCGATTCTTCGTGGCATGGACTCCACGAGATGTTTATAGGTGGTTTGTGTAATCTGAGACCATGCTTGATGAATAGCACTTTCCAGGAGTGTGAGATTGCAAGGTTGTGGATCCAGCTGTCTGATGGCTCGTTCAACTGCGTCCCACAAATTGTCCATGGGATTGATGTGGATATTGTGGGGGCCACCTAAGCAAAATGAACTCACCGGCATGTTCCTGAAACTAATCCTGTACAATACGAGCATTACGGCAGGATGCATTATCTTGTTGAAAGTAGCCATCACCATTGGGATAAACCATCCATATGACAGGATGCACTTGGTCCGCAACGACGTTTAGATATGATGTGCCAGTCAGACATTGATCAACATTAATTAAAGGGCCCAAAGCATGCCAGGAAAACATTCCCGAAACCATAACGTTGCCTCCACCAGCTTGAAGGATTGTAGCAATGCAAATGGAGTCCATGCTTTCGTGCTGTTTCCGCCAAATTCTCACTTGGCCATCGGCATGGTGCAACTGAAAACGTGATTTTTCGGACTACATAATTTGTTTCGAATTATCGACTGGCCAATCATGATCCTGCGCGAACTGGAGACGTTTTCTCTTGTTAATTGCAGACATCAAAGGTGTTCGAACAGGCCTTCCGCTGCCATATCCCATCCGAAGCAGTGTACGGCAAACAGTGCGTGCAGGAATCATTTGAGGGGATCCTTGATTAAGATAGTCTGTAATTTGCTGCACTGTTGACCTTCTGTTGTCTGTTACCAGTCTTGACACTCTCCGCTCCACCCGAGTAATCACTAGTCGATGACGACCACACGTTACACGTAGAGACACAGTTTTTTGGCTGACAGTCCAGTCTTTAAACACTTTAACAACAGCTGCTCTGGAACATTTCACGAATGCGGCGGTTTCGGTAATACTTGCTCCATGGCTCTGAGCTTCTACAATCATCCTACGTTGAAAGTCCGTCAAATCGCATTTTTTACTCATCTCGTCACCCAAAAATTACTTCTACTACTGTCGCAAGCACTGAGCTTTCCCCTTTTTATATTTGCCTTGCCTCTGGCGGAAACAGCATGCAGTCATAGCTCATTTGCTTAAAACTGTGAGGTGGTCATAATAAAGTGGCCACTCTGTGCCTAAGACTTATCTCTGGTGTATTTCCGTTTATTTCTAGTACACACATGTGCGTGTGAGCGAATTTGTAAATGAATCGTGCTTATAGGTACTAACACATGCCAAGTGATTTGATTTTCATATTTAAAATATAAAGGTATTTCGCCTCACCAGCAGTTGCCAACAGTAGTTTACAGATATTGCTCACAATTTTTTTTTTTAAGTTACACGATCATTGGAGGATTGACAAATCAGCTGTAGGTTTTCGAGTAGAGAGTTTGCCTGAAATTACTAGAGCTTTATGATTTCTAGGAGGAAAATTAATGCTCTTTGTCATGCTGTAACAGTTGAGGTACTAAGTCTTTCGTTTAAATTATGTCAGTTAATATGGGAACTAAAATACTTAAATAATTAAAAATCTATGTTGACATTTATTATATTTATTTGCCATGCCGGTGGCATAGTGGTCTAAGCGATGGCTTCTGATCATTCATCCGAAAGGGGTCCTGGTTGTAATCCCGGTAAGGCATGTTGTTATGTTTGTCTTAGGGTACTGCCTATCTCCCTTCCCAGAAAGCAGTGGCTCTAAATTAGGGACGGGCGTTTGCTTACAGCCCATTTTACTGACTTACACCGTAGACAGTTTTTGGAACAGATCGGAGCAGGGGGTCAAGAGAACCCCCATACAAAATATTCGTTATTTTAGTTTAAATGTCAAGAGTTTTCAATTTAGAACCACCAACTTTGAATTACTACCTCATGGTGCTGTGACTTAAACCGTAGACGGTTTTGAGAAGGGGTCGGAGACCGGTGGTCAAAAGGCCCCATACAAAATTTGCGTAAAAACTTCTAGTTTTCAATTTGCAACCATCAGATTCAGTATGTTATCTCATGATACTCTGACTTAGACCGTAGACAATTTTTGGAAGGTGTTTTACCGGGGTCAAGGGCCCCCGCCTTGAAAAATATTTGTAAAAAGTTCTATAGTTTTTAATTTAGAACAATCAAATTTGGTATATTATCTCATGGTACTTTAATTTAGACCGCAGACGTTTTAGAAGGGGTCCGAGCCCGAGGTCAAGGAGCCACTATGCACAATTTTCATAAAAAGTTCAATTTTTTACGCTTTCCAATTGTAGGTTGAAGAAGCGTATATGCTGCTGCTTTGTCCGTCCGTCTGTGCGTCTGTGTGTCCGTCCGTCTGTCTGACGGTTCAATAACTCGCGTAAAAATAGTTCGATTTCGATGAAATTTTAGTATGTGGTAAGGGACCACCTGGGGACGAACCGTATTGAATATGGACGAAATGGGGTCAAAGACCACGACATAGGACCGGGATCCATTCCATCACACTTATGCGCCATAACTTGCGTAAATATAGTTCGATGTCAATGAAATTTTTATATGTGGTATTGTACTAACTGGGAAGTAACCCTATTCAAAATCGGTGAAGTGGGGTTAAAGGTCAGGACATAGGAGCGGGATGCATACCATTGCTCTTATGCGTCATAAGCTGCGTAAATATGGTTCGATTTCGATGAAATTTTAGTATATCATAGGGGACCACCTGAGCATAAACCCTATTGAGAATGGACGAAATGGGGTCAAAGGTCAGTGCATAGGATCGGTATCCAATCCATCGCTCTTATCCCATAATATTAAAGGAGCACTTCTTGTATGTATGTAAATTTTATTTTGGAAACGGCTCTAGGGATTATAATGAAAGTCGTTAAACTCCGTTTTCTGGTACTATAAATCGATTTAGCTTAATCTCGAATTTAGGAAAATTCGTTTAGTGGGTAAAATAACCATCCCGAATTATAACGTTTTTAGTGTCATGGCGTCGTTCCATTTATGTAACCCATGCTTAGAAATCTTATGACATCACAATTTCGCGTTTGAGAACGTTGGCGCGCGGGCACGCCATGTGTCTCATTACGCCACGCGTAGTGTATGGATCCTAATATAGTTTTATGACGTCACACTCTTGCGAGCAGATGATCACGATTCCCACCTGCCTCATTACGTCACGCGTTTTTAGCGTATGCCCGTCCACACCATATCTCGCGTAAAAATCGTTCGATTTTGAGAAAATTTTAGTATGTGGCAGGGGATCACATAGGAAGGTACCCGAATGAAAGTGAACGAAATGGGGTCGAAGGTCAGGATATAGGAGCGGGATCCATTCCACTGTTTTTATGCGTCATAACTAACGTAAAAAAGGTTTGATTTCGATGAAATTTTATTATGTGGTAGGGGACTACCTGTGAACAATCCCTATTGAAAATGAGCGAAATGAGGTCAAAGTTCAGGACATAGGAGCAGAATGACTTCCATCGCCATTATGCATCATAACTTACGTAAACATTCCTCGATTTGGATTAAATGTTAGTATGTTGTAGGAGCCTGCCTGAGGACGAATCCTATTAAAAATGGGCGAAATGGGGTCAAAGGTTAGGACACAGGAGCGGGTTCTATTCCATAGCCTTTATGCATCATAACTTACGCAAAATGCTTTGATTGCGACAAAACTTTATCATGTTATGTCGGAGGTATACTGAACCGGTTCTGTTGAATATCATCGAAATGGGATCAAAGGTCAGTACACAGGACCGAGATTTATTTCACAGCCATTATCCTCATAACTTGATTAATGATTTCTGGTATAATGGAAAGCATATTGTAATCAATGCCATGCATGATTTTACTACCTTGTTTAGTTTTATGCTGCCATTTCACCACAAACAGAGTGCTCCATCAGGCAGAAATATAATGTTATGTAAATAGAGAGTTACATATATTAAAAATTCGAAACGGCAAACAAAAGGTTGATCAATGCCAATTATAATGAATAAGGTTATTACTGGTTTGTTTTGTGGTAATTATTATATCATGAATAAAGTTTTATGCTGGACTTAATGAAGACACTTAATGAAAAGAGACCTAACTGCCAGACAGAGGTCTGACAATAACTGAACAGAGAAAAAGGTACTCACTTTAAAACCTTTTATTTGAAAACTCCTGGTATCATCCAACACACACTCTACTAATCACATAGAACGAAGCTCTTGGCACATAAAACAAAAGCTCTCTCACGTAACACAAACGTTCTCTACGCACATAAACAAAAAGCTTTCTACGCACATAAACAAAAAGCTCTCTACGCACATAAACAAAAAGCTCTCCTAGGTATCGTGGAACGCGCCAATTTATACTGCCTACCACCACGTCATGACTACACTCGTTGCCACATATCATTCAGCGGGAGAAATAACATCTCGTTAAGTAAGAAGATAATTTACATAGGAAAATAAAATAACAAGAGATAGTAAAATCAAAATGAAACTGAATCTAGAGTATACGTTACATCATCTCCCCCTTAATATATTTTTTTTGTCGAAAAACCTATCAAATTTTGGCGTGTAGTCTTACACTTGCTGACTGACGTTTATCGTGCTCTTTTTTTGTTTTGGTTTCAGCAGTATGTACAATATCAAACTTGGCATGACAAAATCAGGAAATCTGTATTCGTCTGTGAAACACTTTTTATACTTGAACAAAACAAACCTGCATCGCCATACCTTTGTTTTTTTTATTCTGCCTAGCAGGAATCACATTTTTGATTTCAAATTACGTCTTCCTATTAGCGTTGATTACAAACCAACTGTATCAGCAGCGAAGATTGCCTGTAGCTGCCTAACAGTAACAATTTTCATTATTTTATCCCTACGCACATATATATAAATTTCAAATTACGTCCAGATATTATCGTTTAGTACAAACCAACTGTATGAGCAGCGAAGATTGCCTGTAGCTGCCTAACAGTAACAATTTTCATTATTTTACCCCTAAGCACTTATATATATATAAAAAATTTGGATTAGTAGACGGACATAGAAGATATATACAAAAAAAAACACAGATACGCAAAAAGAATGCATAGGCCCACACGAAAAAAATTCTGACACGCCAACTGGTCGTGCAGGAAAAACAACAGAACGAGAAAAGAACATGTCCACGAAAACTTACTTATCTCGAGGACGCATAAAAAACTCTCGTACGATAACGTTTTCCAGGCCTAATCGGACTGGTAAATTCAGGTGGCGTCGTTCTTTTCAAAGACTTGAATGGATCTGGAACATCTGTAGTCTGTCGGTCAAGAAATCCCTGCCGCTGACAGGAACGGTCAGGAACGGCTGAAGTCTGTCGGTCAGGAACGGCTGAAGTCTGTCGGTAAGGAACGGCTGATGTCTGTCGGTCAGGAAATCCCTGCGTCTGACAGGAACGGTCAGGAACGGCTAAAGTCCGTCGATCAGGAACGGCTGAAGTCTTTCGGTCAGGAAATCCCTGCGTCTGACAGGAACGGTCAGGAACGGCTGAAGTCCGTCGATCAGGAAATCCCTGCGGCTGATAGGAACGGTCAGGAACGGCTAAAGTCCGTCGGTCAGGAAATCCCTGCGGCTGACAGGAACGGTCATAAACGGCTAAAGTCCGTCGGTCAGGAAATCCCTGCGGCTGACAGGAACGGGCTCCCCCAGGCTTTTGATATGTAGTCCCTTTGTGCTGGGGCCCGTGTTGTCCGTCCAGCATTCTTTTGAAGGGACGTGTCTCCGGCCACATCGCTTGTTTTCGCTTTCTACCTCTTGGCATGAGAGTAGAAGCAGGCATCGGCCCTGTTTGCCCTGAACGTAAGTTCCAGGGGCGAAACCCGGGCGGATGCAAGGATCTCTGCCTTCGTCGCTGTTGCGGCGAAGCAGATTGGGGAGACAAGTTACGCTTTCGACCAGCTTTTGGTGTTTCTGGACGGTTTGTAATTTGTGTCAGACGTTTTAGAATAGTCACCCTATTGTCTATATCTGATAAATCAGAAATATTTGATGACTCTGAGTCGCTGCTGTAAGTTAGTGGTCGTGCAGGGCGATGTTTATTTCTGCCTACAGGAATACTTTCTGACGAGGTATTCAAGGAAGTAGGAGCTTGTGTCGGTGTAGTGTTATTAGGGACTGGTGCAGCAATAGTCTTGGCAATGGTTGGAGGGAAAGGAACGATACTAGCATTTGAAGAACTTGATTCGAGCCTTCGTCTTATGGTGGAATCAGGTTGCGTTTTTGGAAGCCCGTCTTGTGGAGGGGAGGGTGAAGAAAAAATCACTGGAAATTCTTCAAAAATGTTTGTCGGTTTGTCCTAAATTTCTGAAGGTTAATCGTGAGATATAGACTTTTGAGTCCGTGGAACAGAAGGTTGAGTAGGGTTGATTATAAAATCGATATTTCGTTCATGAAACTTGCGACACTGAGCAACGTGTACGTATTGAAATTGATTGTCAGGTTTTTCAAGAATAATGTTATTTTCAAACACATTTGCCACCCGATATGGACCTTCGTAGCTGGGTGCAAATTTCTTTACTAAAGTATGAGAAACAGAAGACTGGAAGTGCGTTTCCACGAGAGTGAGATCTCCAACGACAAGATCTGGTTCCCTACGCCTAGTATTATAATATCTTGCTTGAGCCGCTTGTGCTCCTAGCATTGCAACACGAGCTTTTTCTGCCATGATTCGTACTGATTGCGGAGTTGGTCGCTGGTTTAGTTCGTCGATAATCCCCGTTAAATTTTCAAAAGAGGTCTTAATTTTTCGACCCAAAAAAAATTCTGCAGGAGTAAATTTATTAGATTCGTGAACAGACGAGCGGAGGGCGAACGAAAAAAGCTCAAGATGTTCGTCCCACCGCTCGTGATGATCCATGACAAATGTAGCAATCATTTTAACTAGAGTGCGGTTTACTCGCTCCGCGGGATTACTCTGGGGATGATATGGGGAAATGAATTTATGCTTAATGTGTAGTCTCGCACACATTCTTTCAAAAATGTCGGAAATAAATTGGGGACCATTATCCGAAACTACTTTATTAGGTGCTCCATATCTAGAGAATACTTCATTAATTAATACATTGCAAATAACTTCCGCCCTAGCGGCTTTAATGGGAAAAACTTCAACCCATTTAGAGAAATTATCAGTTAATACTAAAACGTAACGAGCTTTGTTTTTAACAGATAAAGGATAAGGTCCCAATAAATCTATTGAAATAATATTAAAAACATGAGAACTTGAACTAGATTTCAAGTTACCGGCCGGTCTTACATTACGGTAATTATGAATCTGACACAAGTGACATGATTGAATGTATGCGAGCACATTTTGGTACATGCCAGGCCAATAGGCAACATCCCGCAATTTACAACGGGTCTTGCGAATACCTAAATGGCCTGCAATAGGTTTGTCATGAAATTCGTTTAAAAGGGCCATTCTAAGGGTTCGCGGAATACATGGGCGAAACTCTGCCCTAGTAGTCCGAGATTTCGTATAGTAAAGAAGACCCTCTATGACTTCAAAATGCTGTAACCTCCCAGCCAGGGAAGGATCACTTTGCTGTGGTGAACCCGCAAGCAAAAAATTATAGATATCCCCAAAATCTGGATCATTTATTAATTCTGCCATTATCTGCTCTCTGGATGTTATATCTGCTATTAGAAGTAAAGGCTGACATCCAGGAGTAGTTTCTGTGGGAACCCCACTACTCGGGACGCGAGACAATGCGTCCGGTAATTGATTCTTATGACCTGGTTGGTACGAAATTTTGATATTGCTCTCTTGTTTCTTAAGAGCCCACTTCTAAAGTCTTTGAGAGAGGTGCTTAGCAGAATTCAAATACTGAAGGGCAGAATGATCCGTAATTATGTTAAATGTCAATTCGTTAAGATAACATTGAAATTTGTCAAGAGCATATACTACAGCAAGACATTCACGTTCCGTAGCTCAATAATTGCGTTCAGCTTTGGCTAAAGTACGGGACGCAAAAGCTATTGGATGTCCAGCTTGTGACATAACGCAACCAAGACCAACTCCGGATGCGTCAGTGTAAATATCAAACTCCTTAGTATGATCCGGGAAAGCTAACACAGGAGGCTGAGTCAACGCAGATTTCAGTGCTTCAAACGCAGCGTTAGCCTCAGGTGTCCAAACAAACTTCATGTATTTACGTTTCAAAGCATACAATGGCTCACAGATTGTAGCATAAGCGGAGACGAACTGCTGATACCATCCGGTCATTCCCAGAAAGCGTGATAGTTCTTTTGCTGTTTTAGGCCGAGGAAAGTCAACAATAGGCCTAATTTTTTCATTATCCGTAAATAAGCCCTGGGGAGTGATTTTCAACCCCAGATATACAATCTCGTCCCTCGCTATCTGGCATTTACTAGGTTTTAACGTCAAGCCAGCATTGTATATGAGTTGGAACACCTGTTTGAGCAGAGAAAGGTGCTCATCAAAAGTCTCTGATGTAATAATAATGTCATCCAAATATACATGCATATGGGGACCTAGAACAGGTCTGAGAACCGTATCCATAAGCTTTTGGAAAGTAGCAGGTGCAGAAGCTAGTCCAAAGGGCATACGCAGGTATTCATAAGCCCCAAAAGGAGTCACAATGCCTGTTTTATCGACGGAGTCTGGATGTACCGCCACCTGCCAATATCCACTCGCCAAATCCAAGGTTGACATCCATTTAGTTGACGACAAGTCATGCAAAATATGCGATATGACAGGTAGTGGATAATTTATCGCTTTCGTGACTTGGTTGAGCTTGCGGAAATCTGTCACAAAACGAAATTCGTTGGGTTGTTTCTTTGGAACAAGAAAAGCAGGTGCGGCCCAGGCGCTTGTTGATTCCCTTATTATGCCCTGTTTAATCATCTCGGAAATTTGACGTTGCATTTCCTGTTTTTTATGGGGAGCACAAGGGTAAGGTTTCGTCGCTATCGGTTTCGAACCATCAGTGTCAATGACGTGATAAACCCCGTGTGTGAAACCAGGTTGATCAGAAAATAAACCAGGGCTTTCATGCAACAGTAGCGAAAGCACCACTCTGGATTATGGATGGGACATTTGAAACTTGTCCAACACGTTTTAGGCAATTATGTTCCATTCATGCTATGGTTGATCCGTAACAACATAGTGAATATGTTAATCGAAGAAAGAAATTTTGTTGGTTCATAAAAAAATCGTGATGTCACAGAACTTTACATTTGGCTAACTCTTGTCTTCACAAAGCCTCTTCTTCCGAGTAAAGCTACAATACTGTTTGTGAAAATTGCCATAGCAAGAAAAAATCGCGCTAATCAAATGAAATTCATATCATAGTTTCCTCTAGTTAGATGTGATATCTCATTTCTACAAAACATTCTTTTCGCTCCAAAACTCAGTATCGGGAGAAGCCACCTTGAACAATAATAATAGCTTGTACACAGCGTGCAACTGAATGAAAGAAATTTTTGACATCGTCCTGTGGCATAGCTTGCCAAGCTGCTTCTATGCAAAAAAAGATAACAGCCTGTATACAATAATAATAGCCTGTACGCGGCGTGCAACTGAACTGAAGGAATCTTCGACATCGTCCTGTTACGTTGCTTGCCAAGCTGCTTCTATGCAAAACCAGTGATCATTTGTGGTGACAGGGGGAGGCGCCCGACGGGCCACTCGCTTAGCTACAATGTCCCAGATATGTTCGATCGCGAGACTTATCTGGCAAACGCGCATTCTAGACAAAAGCGGTGTATGCCGTGCTTAACAGAGGTATTATACATTCCGTGCTTCATGTGGTAGAGCATTCTTAAAAAATCACGAACTGTTGCTAATCAGCGCGCCAATGTCTATGCTCCAGTATCCATTACAGTTTGCGGCATCTTTGGTTATAAGTCAGCAATGGGCTGTTACCAATGCTCTGTTAAACAGACGTCGTCGAAATGTGCTGGAGGAAAAAGCGTTCCCTCTGACAGTGCTCGACTGCTGCACTAGCACCGTGAATCTCACTATTCCATGAGTCACTGCCATGAGGTAGAGGTGTCTGTCACTCCTTGCAGTCGTGCGATTTCGCGGTTCATTACCCAGATATCTGTGTTGCCGAACCTCATCTGTATACTGAGGGCACTTTCTGATCACTGTTCTGGCATTTCGTTCTTTACGTGTGGCATTTTGGCGAAAGGACAGAGCAGATGTTCTGATCCCCAAAACATTTCTTCTGTCAAAGTCCGTCAGGTGTTCATATTGCGAATTTGTTCGGCTACGGGGCGTAGTAAGACAAACGAAACACCCTTTCGACTCAAAGACTGTTCTTTAGTGATTGAAACATTTCGTTTGAGACAGTTCTTTAGAACCCAGACCGGAGAGTTCAGAAAGCACGGCTCAGTAACCTCATGCGCCTTTTCGGTGACGTTCTACTGATTTTATGTATCAATCTGTTGCACATATCCTGTAAACTTTAAGCTTATACCAGCGGACCTTCACTGTGCAGCAATTTTCAAAAACAGCTTTCTATTTAATCGCTGTTTTAAGTTTTCCTGTATAGGAACCATAGGTTTCCAAACTCAAGGGATCTTATACATAACATTTATGAAGAAACCAGTACTCTTCAATATTATTTTGGACTTATTCTTTTTCATTGTAGTACTGTGCTGACTGGGCCTGCAAAAAAAGACATGTAAATTTAAAAATGTTCTTTCGAACTGATTCTCTATCGTAAAATATGTTCGTGAGAATATCAGTTCATGCCGTTTCGTAATTATTTGTGTTTGGGGGACAAGGAGCAATGTCATCTTCTTGAAGAGATGTAACCCGTCTCCGTCCCGAAATTAGCGCCTCTGGTTCCAAGAATGTTAGAACGCCTGTACCAAAAGTCGTACTCAATATCCATATCACACCGGAATTTGAACCTTCACACATCTCAGACAAATGGTCACATTCGTCATTCCTCACCTCAGAATCCTCAATCTCAGTCCCTCCTTCCACAAAAATTAACATTCCTAAACCAAAAATACCTATTTTCCCACTCCATTTCTTCTGTAGTTGAAAATAAAGTTAAAACAATTCCTGAGATTTGTTACAATCAGTTTCCAGCACTAAGACCATTGCACTACCGGCGGCGGTTACAATCTGCATCAATTAAAATCGTTTCGCCTTTTGTGAGACCCTTCTTCAACATTCAGTTAATATTGTTATGAGAAACTCACTTACTCAAAACTTAATGGGATATACAGTAGAAGCGCTGTTCATTGAGTAAAATGCTGTTTGTTACATTGCAACATGCATAGTTTACGTTGATAGCAATCTTTATCTCACAGGTCTGAAATCAGCAATTATATTATTAATACATGTAGAACTCACAAAAACATTGATCTTGTATCCAGTTTATATTTGAGTTAAATGTAATTTCTACATCCAACGGAAGCAAAACTTTTTCGCAAAGCATCAACTGAAATCATGGCGTTAGGAAACGAAGATGCAATTCTTCAACCATTGTCACTCACAGTAAGATATGAAATAATACAGAGACAGCCTGTAATATGACTTACATACCTCCCTTAAAAACGTACACTACTGGCCATTAAAAGTGCAACACTACGAAATGCAAGCGGTGTCAAATCCATATTTATTGTACAGGAAGCAAATGATACAGAGGTGAATCGATTACACGTACAGTACGGTGAGAATACGGGAACATGTAACAATCAAAATCTGGTGTAAGGGACAATTACAGTTGCTACGCGACCCGACATAGGGAGGAAGAAATGTTGGGTGTGTGTTTGGGGAATGTCCGTCTAAGCAGTTTCGCTAAAATGCCACAGTTCTCCGTTGTGGCCGTGGTGGTCTTAGACGTTCCAGTCGTTCGGCAATCATGGACCACAGGTGCACAATACCTGACATACTCGTGGACCGCGATGGCCAAGGAAGACGAGGCAATAGGGGCGATCCAGGAAGCCTTGTACTTTGCATAACACATGCAATTGCGCATTATCCTGTTGTTAAATGCCCCTAGACATTTCGTGAAATTATGGTACAGCAACAGGCTTCAACACTTCGTTGATGTAACGATATCTGTTCAACGTACCTTTAATGCCAACGACCCGCGTGTGGGAGTGGAATCAATGGTATCGCGTACCAGAAGCCTGTTGCCGGACCGGTATGGCACAGCATAATGCAGGAATGATTCAGCCGGTCGCGGCGGTACCGTCAGAAACCAATTTGTCTGTCATGGTGCTGGAAACTGGTGAAGAATTCGTCGGAAAACACTATGCCTTGCCATTCGCTTTTGCCTGCCCGTCTTAGCAAAATTGCAGTTGCAGACGCTTGTTGCACAGCCGTGAAGTAATAAAGCAATGCCGGCGTGCTTAAATACTCCGCTGCTGCAGACGACGTCCATCCGTCCGTGCGCAGAATGTGTGTCGTGCCTCACACAAGAACTGTCGAGCTGCGGTAGTCAATGTGCCTGTGCGATCCGTCAGAGCCATGCGCACGAGAGGTCGACCCTCTCGTCCGGTGGTGTGTTGGAGCCGTTGGGATCCCGCACGTCCATGTGTTCGCTTATCCCCACTGATGCTATAGTATTCCCACCGTGGCCGCACCACACGATCGCCGATATCTTGGAGTGAACATCCGTAATCCCGATATTGCACAATTACACCGCGATGCAAGTCGGAAACCTGCTGATAGCGCTGCCGTTGTCTTCGACGAAACATGTTGCAGCTGTTCCTGGCCTGGAACGGCGAGAAAACACACTTCGAGGGTTTAATACCGGCCCTTTTTTCAACCCCCTTGTCCACAAGGTAAGTTACTGTCCCACATGATTTCTATAAGTGCGGCCCCAAGTTAATCATTTACATATGCGCCCGTGTTTTGCCCTTCTTCCGACTTTCGAGCCCCTGGGATGCGATCTTGCTGGTGATGCACTTTTAATTGCCAGCCGTGTATATATTTGGCTTCTTTGAATCTGTCTGGTACGTGTTTCGAAATTTCCAAACATCGCGGAATTTAAACTGCACTTCAATTTTTCAAATATTTTAAGGAGTCTCTGTGAATTTAAACGTACAGTGTAGGACGTTATTCATTGCGATGTGACCAAGCCGGTGTAAGTGTAGCCTAACAATTTTGTCAGATTCTCAAACTATGTGTTTCACATATGTGGAACGCCAAGCATATTTAAGATATGGCGAACGTATTGAATCATTCACAGTTTAAAGCACTCATAAAAAGGAAAAGATATATCATGAATGGAATACGGGATTACACCATACAATACAATTATTTGAAGATGACAATCCGTTTTTTTGGTGTAAATAACGTAGGTGTGGTAAGTCAGATAATATCTGAAAATTTGAAAATTTAATCGCCCTGGAGCTGGAATCGAACCCTTGTCTCCCAGATAACGCTCGGGTATGCAAACCAGTACACCACCCGGAACGATCAAGTCTCAAGTTTTCGATTAATAAAAAGATATAAGTTTAGAAAATTCCAGCCTCGAATGAAGTATCTGACAGAACAATATAAAAGATCTTAGCACTTGCCACGTGGAATGGACATAGAGTAAATGTTTTAGCCATTGGAAAGCTATTGAAGCAAAGTTTAGTCTGAAGTGATTGCTGATTTGACTCATTAACGTGAAATTGCGATCAAATTCAGAGGCTTTTCAGATCTTAGGTGGAGAATTACCTATAGCTGAATTCATTGCAAAAATTAGGTAGACTATTTTGAAATTAAGAAACTGTTGTATACAAAGAAGTCAAAGCTTCATCAAATGCGTTTCTCATAATTGCTAATATATTTTTCTGGTATTTTTGTTCACAAATCGCACGCTCATTTTTCAATATTCATTTCATTGTCCCATTATATTTCTCAACGTGAGAAATTGATTTAACATTAGTGATTCAATCCAAAGATATTTGAGATCGCGATGCATTATCAGCAGCATAGGCATATTGAAACATTTTCATTTTCAAAGGAAATTTTAGTCACATATATTACAATATACCAAGATATCTTTGAATTCTAGTATCCGTTATTTATTACGTGGTCTGGAATAACAAGCATATCTTAAATGAATTTGTTCTTCAGAAGAAAAAGAATATTTCTTTGTACATAACAATAGCGCAATGAACGTTACACTACCTATAAAAAAGATAGTATAACTAAAATTGGTGATACGCATATATTGGCGTACATTAAAATCGAAGTTTTCAAGCTTTCGCACATCAACCGATGGCTTTTTCAAGAAAGTAGACTTTCTTCTCATAAGGACCCAGATAATATCCACAAAAACGTTCCCCAGACCATAACGCTGCCCCAAAAATCTGGTGTTCCTCCATCAGTGGTTGAAGGAAATTTGTTCTCCGATCATTCTCGCCTTATACACCAACGTTCATCCGTTGGATGAAGCAGAAAACGCGACTCATCGGAGAAGGCAATCCTTTTTTAATCAGCCGAGCTCCTATTCCGATACAGCAGTTAAAATGTGAGCCCTTTCTGCCGATGCACCTTGCTTATCATAGTGCAGTGGCCATCCATCTGCATCGGAGCTCCGTACACAGCAGGTCTCGCTAAACTGTATTTTTAAACACACTTCGGTAGTTTCCTGGTTAATTTGGCCAGTGAGTTGCTCCACGTTAGCCTGTCGGAAGGCCCTCACGCACCTTCTTAGCCGACGTTCACCTCTCACATCATTGGCACGTGGTATTCCGTGGTTTTCACGTCGCTTATTCGCAATGGTGCCATTTCTCAAATCAAAATATACTTTAACCAGAGCAGTACGCAAACAGTTCACAAACTGCGCTGTTCCAGAAATCCTGCGAGCCTTGGTCCGAAAGCCGATCATCATCCATTTTCGCAAATGTGATAAATCCCTCCTTTTATCCATGTCAGCAACGAGTGACACGTTTTCCGAATTCCTACAACACACTCTATATACCCTTCAAGAGCTCACGTCTCGTGCCTTCTTTCACTGGCTACGAGTTGTTGACGTCAAAAGTAAGCATTGGTCACAATAATTTGACTCGACTGTGCATCATTCATTGAAGATCTGAAACAAAAACTCTTGAAGAAATGCTTTTCCATTTCTCTCAGTATTTCCAAGTCAATTCATATTGAGTAGCTTTTTCGAGGAATGACATTTCTTCAAGACCACTTCTGCATCTTTGAATATATAAGGTTTCCCATTGACAATAATTTTGATTGACTTTACCTTCGTCCTGGTCTTTTGGTAAATATCCAGTTTTATGCATAAGATTTGTGAGCCATTGTTACCCATAATTTTGCAAAAAAGTTATTCAGGCATAGTTACAACGAATTTTACAAAAAAAAAAAAAAAAAAAAAAAAATTCTTAGCTATTAATTTTAACAAAACATTTACTCTTCCTTGATACTAATAAAAAATTATTTAATCGAAAATCGGAGGAATTATACATTCACCAATATGTTAAAAAATGGAAGTGAACATTTCACACATTTAACGGTAACAATGAGCTTTACTGATGTTTTCTTCACGTTGTTTTATAGTATTTTCACTAACTGACCTAAGTAAAGGTGGATCACCTCAGAATATTTTCATATGAACACTATGAGAGGTTTTGCTATTGACTCTGTAGTATTTACGTAAGCTAAAATGCTCCTGAACATGTTGAAACAAATGGTGGCAGGTTCGTCTTTGTATGTGTAAGCAGACGATGAATCATTTGCTAACTAATTGGAAGCATGCAGTTTTATATCGAAAAATGAAGCGGGCTTTAAGAATACTCTTACTTAATGTGTAAAATTTATATATATAATAAAATAATTAGGTGAAAAATGAATATTAGTTTTATTGAAGCAAAATTGTGTACAATGGTTGGTGCACAAACGCACTTTGGGATAATTCAATGAAGCAGATGCTGGCGGAGATGACGGCCTCGATCCTTGAGCGGAATCAGTTTCAGGCCTTTGGCACATGAGTCTTGTTTATGTTGACCATGACGTTTACGATGGCACGACGGACGCACTCAAGTATGTTTCGAGTAATATTTCTTGGTCTCTCTTTCAACTCTACTTCTTCTTCTAACACGTTTTACTGTCAAACGAAGACACAGATATCTCTCATCTCTTTCCAAATATTTCTGTCTTGCGGGTGTCATTTTCACAGCTTCCTTACAGATTTGTATATATCAACCATGAATCTTCTCTCTGGTCTTCCAACTATTATTTTTCCTTGTATGGCCTGCATTCTGCTACCATTTTTGTGCATCCATTATTTTCTGTTTTTGTTACATGGCCAGCCAATTTCATTATAAATTATGTATCGTTTCACCTATGTCCAAAAATCTTGTTCTCGATCTTATATCTGTATTCCTTATTTTATTTTGAAGTCTCACATTTAGGACAGATATGTACATGATGAGGTTTTTGCAATTTGTCTTAGATGTTTCTCTTGATTGGCGAAGTTTCAACGCCGTATGTCATAAAGGACATTATCCATTGATTGAAAAGTTTTGGTCTCCTTTCAGACTTCATTTTACAGCACAGAATCTTCTTTAACTTTCCCAAAGCTATCCACACCCTCCTTTATTTTTCTTCCGTCAATTTCTTCCATAATTCCCTGTTTCTTGGTGGCAATTAATCTTCCTACATATTTCATTGTAAAGCAATCAGTGATATAGATTCTATGCCGTGTGTTTATATTGACATTTAAAAATTGATGCCAATTCAAATGTTAGTATTTCCAGGTAACGTGACACAGGTCCAGTGTGTTTGTGTATGAATTTTGTACGATTCCGAGTAAAGGGGCTTCACTATTATCCCTCTCTGAGAAAAGAAGCGAAAAGTATGAGTGCCCAGAATATTCCTGAATGAAGTTCGGAATTACGAGAAAAGGATATACAGGGTGATCAGAATCGACCGTACAATAAACCTACCGGACGATTCCTTGTGGAGGAAATAGCCGAAAACCGTCGTCCGTTGTCTAATTGGACGTCGCATTCCGGAGATATACGCGCCGAAAATTTCGTGACGTCACATCCGGTACCGCAAATGTTCGCTGAAGAGCGACGTTGATAGTTATAAAGACGCGCGTATACCAAGGTAGCGCAGTGGTCTAAGGCGATGGCTTCTGATCATTTGCCCGAAACGGGTCTGGGTTCGAATCCCGTTGAATCATGGATGTTGTGTTTGTCCTACGGCACTGACTCTCTCCCTTCTCTGGAACCAGAGGCTCTAAATTCAGGACGGACAACTACTTATAGCCCACTGAGTTGCTCACGGTAGTCGTTAAACCTCCAATTAGAAAAAAGGGAGAAAAAAAGACAATCAACATTTAAAAATAGGGCACGGGGTGGGTATGCAAATTCGAAGAACGTGGTAGTCCTATCGCAATGCCCGTTAGATCACCGGATCTTAACCTATTGGTCTTCTTCATCTGGGGTTATATAAATGAACTGGTATATCGACGGCCTGTCAACAGCCTGCGCGACCTAGTGGCCACCTTACACGCGACCCTCAAAACTGTAACCCTGCTATGCTGCAACGCGTGCAGATGTCTATTCCTCGGCGGGCTGCCGCCTGTTTCGCACTACAAGGTGGTCATTTTGAACACATATTGTAATCTGATACGAATCCACGTGTTTTATCACTTGTGTTGTAGTGGTACACATCAATAAATTACATGTTTTCTGTCAAAGTGATTTGGTAAGTTATTTCTGATGTCTGTATTCTTACCGGATGTGACGTCACGCAATTTCGACGCGTATGTATCCGGAATACGACGTACTATCGGACAAAGGACAACCGCTTTCGGCTTCTTTCTCTACACGGAATATTCCGGTAGGTTTACTGAGCGGTCGATTCTGATCACCCTGTATGTAATGAGCACGAGTAAATATTCAGTTAGTCCTCACTGGTTAGGACAGTGGTTCACGCACGCGCATTAATGACTATGCCGGAAGGGTTCTGGTCTCATTGCTGTCGTTATATGTCAGCAGTCACAAAAATTATACTTTCATGGGAAACCCTTTTTGTTTCGTTGAATAACATCTAAATAGGAAATGCAACATACAAACTCCAAAAAGAATGCAGTTTTACATAAATTTTCTCTTGCCTAATTTTTTCTGATTTGCGCACAATGCTGTATGGCATTCAAATATTACCACCCTACTCTAGTCCTTGTCTTTGCTATACGTTTCAACATTAAATTCCTCGGGCTGCAACTCAAAATGTTAAGTAATTTGTTTGAAATATAACATTAATAAATTCAGCTGTATATGTGTTGTATCTACATTTCGTTAGCTTTTAATTTTTTATATTGCCAAAAAAAAATCCATTAAATTCAGATTTTTCAAAACCATTTGTTAATATTTTTTTTATTATAGCTCTATGCACATGAAAATAGTTTTGAGAATGGGATATTTTCAATGCAATTCTGCTCTAAGCTGGGAAACCTTACCAGATATCTGCTCATCGAAATACAGCACAACTGAGAGAAGTAGGTAATATACGATGTCGTATCTTTGATGCCTGATGTCGAAGAGATTGGCAACAAGTCCGTGTAGCTGTTCACGAAGGTTATGGCATGGATAACGACGTGGGCCTATGTCGATTCATATGTCGCTGATGAAATTGAGAGGAAAACATGTTTTTATATCCCTGACGTTAGGGACCAGTAGATTCGGTCTACTGGTCCCTAATGTCAAAGTCGGTCATTGTTAAACTCCATTACAACATAAATTCAAATCTCGTTCATAGGTTATTCTAGGGCATGGCGTTAGGAATATATAAATAACTAACCATATTAAGGTAATTTCAAAATGGGAAATAGTATAAAATTTACGCTTAAAAGGAGTTTAAGGTGTTCCTTAATAATGATTCAAATTCGAATTGGCGATGAAATAAAAAATGCTTTACGAGTTATAATATACTTTAACAACCTGCAAAAATCTTACAGCCTCTCAAACTAAAATTATCTATTGAAAACTCGGCGTATAAGAATCCTGGTTTTAGATTATGCGAAATTACCAGAAAAAAAATCTGCGAGCAGTGCTTTAATATGCAGCACATGAATCAACAGATCTATTTTTCCCTACGGAGCCTTTGTACATTCGTTTGAAACCAGAATGTTGGATGTTGATGATAGATTTAGTACCTTCTTGTACTACGTCATAAAAATGGTGGAGCCACAAATTTTGGTATCAGAGATTTACCAATTTTTAAATAACGCATATGTGGGTGAGTCATGAAAAGCTTAAAATTTATTTTACCATACCGAAGATAAACAGCATATCCTTCTCTGATAGGATCAAGTTGCAACTTTGGCTGCACTGAGAAGGAACAGAGCAACGTTGTTTCAATTCCTTCATAGCTGTAACCAATCGTGTTACCTACAAAGATTCAAAGAACCGTATATTCTTGATAATCTGAAATTCAAATGTTAATGTTTTAGCGCAAAAATGAATTATGTGCAACTGGATCAAAAAATCTCTAGACGGGTGAAATATCAGGACTAAAGCAGAATTAGGTACAAAAGTGAAAAACGTTTAAGTGAGTAACGAATAACCGAAATTCCGCTGTATATCATTATTCCGTTGGTAATATCACATGCTCCCTCACCATGGCACTAATACACAGAAACCACGTACATATCGTACTGGAAAGATACAGCAATACATTGCCATTTAAATTTCTATTTGCCACGTTTTAATCACTATTGACGACTAATGCCTGCGTCTGAGGTAGAAACTTTGGTTCAATACGTTTGGACCCCTTTTTATCCCGAATTGCAAGAAGTATGCAGTTTAGCATGAATTCCACAAGATGTTGCCGTTCATCTACGTGTACAGCATGCCAGGTATTCATAGGACAATACTTTAACCAGCTCAGATTTGACTGAAGGGGATTTTGCTTCCAGACCTTTTCCCCAACATGTCCAATACATTATCAATGGGGTACACATCTTGACATTTTGACTGCCAGAAGAGACGGTGGCAATAGCTGTCATGCTTACTATACCACAGCTGAACACACCTTAGGCCAGTGTTCCGCTAACGTTTTCTATTCCCAGCACACCATAATATATCTCAATACGGCACACCAAAATGTTAATCCCCTCAAAAACGTATGATGTGACACTATTAATATAAATACGTAATGTAATCAACCTACTATTATTTATTATTATATTATATTATATTATATTATATTATATTATATTATATCTTATTATATTATAGTATATTCGATTATATTATTATTAAACACAAATCGATTCGTGCATTTATTAACAATTTATAAAGTTTAATTAACTGAAGATAATACAACACTTTTCTATTACTATTAAAATCAATAATTCTACTCATGTCTTCAATGTGATACTTGCACTTGCTTAGCTGCACGGAGGCGTATGATCCGTGGTGGAATCGTTGACAATGCAATTCTCATTTGTTCATCGACGGATTTGTGTCTCTCTCTCTTTGATGTTTTTATTTCAGTCAACGTCAAGAAGCCCAGTTCACACAAATATGTATTTGACAGTAACACATTAACTGCCATCTAAGAGATAGCCGGGTATTCACTCCGTTTTCCAAACCAAAATGTGGCCAAAGGCACTTCGAGAAGTTTTAATTTCGGTGTTCTGTCTGATCTAAATCTGCGAGTTCCTCTCGTATATTAATCGGAAGAGATGTTGAATTCTCAACGAATAGATCACGAACCTAGTCGAAATCTAGAACACTCTCTCCAAAATACTTCTTGAACTTCTGCTGAAAGATTTCTAAATGTTCTTTAATTAAGGTCCGTCACCACTTTATTACCGTCATCAAGTGTCCATACAGTCGGGAACATCACAAACGACCCGATTCCAATTATGTGTATCCGCAAAACCAGCTTATTCACAAATCCTTGAATCTTATCCATACTAGTCAGAATGTTTTCGTTTTTACCTTGCATTTTTCTGTTCAGCTCATTCAAGTGCACGAAAATATAGGAACGATATGCCAACTTGCATACCCATTCATCATCTGTAAATAAATTCGCGTACCCATGCCCCTTAACAGTCAAAAATGCATGTACCTCCTCTTTACGTTCAAATACATATTCGCGTTAACACTTTTCCTTGTGATAAGCACTGTATGTAGCAGGAGTGTAGGGTGTTAGGATCCCTTTTTCTGACGAAAAACAGAAAAATATTGGATTTTAGGAGCCGCTATTTGACGAGGTTCATGACTTTTGCTATTTCATCCAGCACAACTTTCAGAAAAGATGGCAAAGACTTAGCAAACAATAGCTTCGCTGTGAATGAGACAATGATCGCATCGTATGTTAGGATTTACTTCGCGTACTTTAGTTACAAATTCTTTTACTACGTCTGTCACAGAAGTGGCTCCGTGTCTACAAACACTAATGCAATCCTTCCATTTTAATTCAGTTTGGAACACATATTCATTAGTCACACGAAATATTTCTTCACCGATGATTCTCTCGGGAAGTTCTTTGCAAAAACAGAAATTAGTTGCAATTACATCTCCATCAAAGTACCAAATGTAGGCAAGAAGTTGTGCATGACCGCTGATATCCGGTGGGCTCGTCGATCTGAAGAGAGAATTTATGACTGCTGCTGATTTCCTTCTTCATAATGTCTTCAGTGTCACTGGACATGTCACTAACTCGGCGACTGATTGTGTCAGCAGAGAGAAGAATTTTTGAAATTTCGCTAGCAGCTTCTGAACTCAGGACCATTTTCACCATCTCTTTACAAGCAGGCATTAACAACGTTTCAGCCATTGAGTGTGTTTTTTTGGCCTTTACGATACGTTTGGCTACCTTATACTTAGCTTCCTATACTTTTTCCGAAACACATACTGTCGCAGTCATGAATGTTGCTTGTTTCTGTTTTGTTCTAACAGCCGACGAAGAAAAATTTATATCTTTGCTTGACAGAGAAGAATGTTTTGTAGACAATTGTAGTTTCAGTTTACTTTGAACCATAGCAGCATTACAGAGTTTTTCACCACAAACGATACACTCGGGGATTTAGGTACGTTTTATCACCACACCAAACAAAACCGTAAGATAAATAATTATCACTATACTGCCGGTGCACTAATTTATGTTTCTTTTTTTCGGGTTCAATGCTTTCACTACTTGCATTCGTGGACGGAGCACTCCGTAAAAGGAACTTGCCCGTCTTGAAAAAAATAAAATAGTTGAATAGTAATAGAAAGTAGCAAGACTGTCGAGCAATCTCAATTCACGGGCTACTTAAGAGCACAGCTGTGATAGAACTGATATAATTGTTAGACGCGTGGCCTATACTCTTTAAAGGAAGGAAAGGACACATATAACGACTTATTTAAAATAAAGTCTAACAATGGGGGGTTGCATCAGTACCAGATAAAAGTAATAAAGTTGAAGACGCACTAACAAACAGGGACAAATACCAAAACAACGTAAAACAATAATAAAAGATAGGGAAAATTTTGCTAATCCCCGCACTTTTAGGGAAAAGCGAACACAGAACATGCGGCAATTGTGACAAAGAAACCGCATAGCGCGGCGTTAGAGGCGACAAAGTACAGAGAACATGCGGTAAGTGTGACAAAGAAGTCTCATAGCGCAGCTTTAGAGGCGACAAAGTACACAGAACATGCGGCAAGTGTGGTAAAGAAGCCGCATAGCGCGGCGTTGGAGACGACAAAGTACACAGACCATGCGGCAAATGTGACAAATAAACCGCATAGCGCGCCGTTAGAAGCGACAAAGTACACAGAACATGCGGCAAGTATAACAAAGCCGCATAGCGCAGCGGTAGAGCGAGAAATACAAATATACAAATAAGCAAAACTACGATGTATCAACAACTGTGAGTAAATAATGTACATATAATTTCTTAGAATACATAAACATTCTTGGCATGTAATAAAGAATAAACTAGCATCATCTTATTCAATCAGTGCAGCGACAGATAATGAAATACAAGCATATGAAACACAGTAACTGGGATAACATTAAAAAATACACTTCGACATATAATTTCTTACAATAGGATAACAGGTAAATGTTTGCGTCACACCTTTCACCTTCTGGAGGCACACCGGTTGCGGAGCACTGCCTCAGGCGATAATCAGTAGTATTGACATCCATGAAACAGCCTTTACCTGTTAAATAAGAAGTCACCATTACAAGACGGGCTTGATGGAAAACAAAGTTAAGATGCCGTTTAGGTCACCAGGTATAACAGGATATATATGCTTACCACAAAAAGCAAAAAAAAATAATGTTTTTTTTCCGTGGAAAATTAATTCGTCTTTCGCCGCTCCAACGGAGAACGAGCTTCAGTAGCCCTGGAGGTCAATTAATATCTCATTATCTTCACCTGGAGAAAAGGAATCCTGTTTCACGTAGTAAATCGAAAGATCGCAGTAGCTAAGATATCAGTTGCAGTTTGTGGCAATCAGCCACTTTCTTGGATATCTGTTTTACTTATTTTATAAATTTTGCGATCAGAGTTCGATGATTACCGCAAAGTCGCTCGTCCTTAAAGTGGGACCACTTGTTCCAAGGAAGATAGCGCCACAAGAACAACACAACATGATGTCTCACGGGGATAAGAAACAGGACCCATCTTGGACGGCAGTTTAGAAGCCATAGCTTAGACCTATGTGTCACAGGGTCTGCCCTTGGAAGTGCATTCTTCATGTTTTTTTTTTTTTTTTTTTTTTTTTTGATTGAAATTTGAACGACCACCGTAAGCAACTCAATGGGCTATCAGCAGTCGCCCGTCCCTAATTTAGGGTCACTGGTTCCAGAGAAGGGAGAGAGCCAGTGCCGTAAAACAAACACAACATCCATGCCTCACCGGGATTCGAACCCGGACCCCTTTCGGACGAATGATCAGAGGCCATCGCTTAGACCACTGCGCCACCGGGTCGGCCATTCTTCATGTTAACAACATAAAAAGTGCAATATTCGTGAATATTTTTCGGGTCAGAAAAGTATACATTTTGTAACAGAAACATTTAGGAAAACATTTCGAGTTGTAGCACCTGATATTCACATTTCTTGAACTATCAATATTAACTTTCAAATGCAATTTGTAATGTTTAAAAATATTTTTATGAATAATAATATTAAAATTGAGTGCTGTAATGGATGTCAAATGAATGTTTACAACGAAATTGCTGTATTGGAATTCAAAAGAAAAATAGCATAATTTTAATTATGGGACAAAAAATTCGCTATGAAAAAAAATGTTACACGAATGATGCTTTCTCTAATGAACTTCAAATTAGAAGCGAGCCAGAATATTTCATGGTGACATGACATTCTATTGTAGGAGAAATACCCATCTTTATAATTACAGCAAGACCATTTTGCACACAGTTCTGCAAAAAAATCCAGTGTTCCAGCTGCGGCTCATAAAAGTATATTGCATTTTTCAAAAGATTTCTGCTTTTAAATGCAAAATACGAAAGAAAAAAATGCGAACGCAAATGTTAATGGTAAAAGGTATTATACTCAGAACTTCCAAATTTGTTTACGCAGGCATTTGCCCTTTCGTAAGCCAAGCAATTAAGGCATATTTTTATTTCCGGAATAATTTATTCCCTGTCTTCACCTCTATAAATCCAATTTAGGAATTCCTTTTCTTCCAGATACCGTTCAGAACGAGAATACTTTGTTTGCCTCCCAACTGAAAATAAAATATATCCAGCCGCCTAGTGGATTTTAAAGTACCTTACAATTTTCTAGACATCACTTATTTCAAAGTGTATGATTTGAAGATATTTCCTAACTTTGGATAATATATTAAAACCCCGATTTTCTGTCTGCGAAAAACATACATATATTTTGTTTTCTTTATACACCAGCATGGAGGTGAAGATCGCGTTTTATAGTTATCTTCTTATGAAAGTTATATTTTCGATATTCCTTTCATAATCTGTGCCGCTAATTATTAATTGTGATTGTGGAAACTTTGTGCCACTCGTTACATTAAAGATTGTGAAAAATGTCCATGTTATACTAATTTAACAGTTTCTGATTTCTTGATAGTTGTGCTTTAAGAAATCTCACTTGGCTCTTCTTCCCCTATAGATTTTAAGTAGGAATCATATTTGGTGCGTCTTCTAATATTTAGAGATTCTCAGTCTCTTGACAGAATATCACAATTCATATGTTATCTTGGAAGTACATCTCCAATTCTGCAAATCTCCTCCTGATAGGATATCTTTCCACATGCATATCCTACTGTGCCATTTTTTTCATATAGCCGTCAAATTTGCATAGAGGCGTTGCAAAGTAATTTCATGTTTTCCTATATATTTCTGGAGATATCCTCCGATATCTTCCATTTTCAGAAACCAGTTAGCTCTGGTTTGTAAAAATGGGAGATATCAGTTTAGCCCAACGGGCAGCTGCAGTAAGACTTTTATCAAACTCCGAGTGAACCACTGTTTTCACGTTGTGATCAACATTAATGATTATTACGGATAAGCAGCAGTCTTAAATATAGGGTAAATCTCATGGTGACCCACATGACCACACATTTTGCATACATGCTGTGTATGTGACAATTACATGAATATGTATAAAGGCCTTTTTCACAAGCTTGTGACAATGTATGTAGCGTATGTTAACCGTATTGCACCGCCAGTTTCCACTACTGGCATTGTCTCTTTGCGCAAGTCGACCCTAGTGTTTCCATGTTTTTTTATTGGCTTGTACTGTGTTTTCCGCTTTACAATAGATTTTTAATGAAATAAGGATCCACTAAGAACCAATTTCATCTATTGAGTTTTACAGTATTTAATTGGAAAAATTAATTACTTAAATATTGAACCAAATTTTGTTTTTTACAATATTTGATCCCATCACATATTTTCATTTTGTGACCGTGAGCTCATCTGGTAATGAAAAGTTTAAGAATTAGCATATTAGCTGATCGTGTTTAGGAAACTAAGTATTTCCAGCGTCACTTTTGATGTATCATTGGAAAATAGAGTGAATAATAGTGGTCCCTTTTTTTCTTCAGAGAGAGTTCATATAAAGTAAAGTAAAAAAAGACTTCCATGATATTCTTTGTGCAGCAGAATTCTTTTTGATTGTAAATTCATGTTCAAGTATTTTAAATCAAAGCTTCTGCAAGAAATCATGTCTGCCATAGAAATAAAGACCACGTCAATCCTTTTTGAATACCTTACCTTCTAAACCCACGGAAATTAGAAACCCTAATGATCTCTTCGTTCACAGCTTAGAGTGGAGCAAAAGTGGGATCTCATTAAGATAAATAAACTATTTAAGGAGTATTAAATCTCACAAGCATAACTGATGTAACTGAAATCACATAGACATATTAAATTACCACCCATCTGTCATTCAAGCGTAAATTGTGTCGTACTATAT
Source organism: Macrothele yani (assembly GCA_039090855.1). Classification (NCBI taxonomy): domain Eukaryota; kingdom Metazoa; phylum Arthropoda; class Arachnida; order Araneae; family Macrothelidae; genus Macrothele; species Macrothele yani. Next base: position 93,518,464 of record CM077033.1, on the reverse strand, counting down.
AACATACATCACTGAGTTGTTATTCTCATATGGTGGAACTGCATAAAATTTCGAAATAAAAAAATTGTCATTCCATAATCACCGCTGCAGAAAATTTCGGAAGAAACCGACTCATAACGATAAGGAATGTAACTGAACAGAAATATCGTCCTGCTTTTTCACCCTCAATTCAATTTTATCTCCGAAAGAACACGTGTAGGCAAACCACGATGCTCAATATGAGTTATCCAATTATTTTTTACATTGCAAGAATTTTTTAAATGAATTTTGTGGATACAAAGTTCAGCTTAAAAAAGCAATACAATAAAGCTTCCGAATAGCGGACATTGAAGGGAAAGGAAAAATTATCCGTTATTTACAAATGTCCGCTACTGGGAAAATCATGCTTTATGAGAGTATTCTGTGTTTATAACATAAACACAGTTTAAAAGATAAGTTAATATAAGTATGTAAATGTAATACATGAAACAAACGTTTACTATGTTTTATTAAAAAATATCCATCAAAACCTAAGAAGCAAAGTAATCAAGCATTGTTGTTTTTCTATTACATTCGTGTAAACTTTTCTTTTCTAAATAAATTTCTAGCGAGCCACCTGAAGCTTTGAATTCTGTGAATCCTAATTCACTTGCGATTTCTAAAGCCTTTTGTCGAATTAAAGTTCCTGTTAAAGGAATGTTGTTGGCTCTAGCGCGGTAAATTCCATTCATAGGTAACAGTGTCTACCATCAGTTTTAGGGAAATCTCTCCTAATTTTCTGGTTGTCAATACAATCTTTCCAAGACTTAGAGATTTCACTCACCTTTTTCCAATGCACAGTTATCTTCTAAAACGCTCACACGTGATCATTCCCTTCCACTCAACTTCCCTATTTCAACTCTTTCTTTTACAATTAACCTTGTTCTTTTAGAATCAAGCGCTTACGTTTGTAGGACATTTTAAAATCGATGTTTGGGAAATATTTGCTTCACAGCTCGCTTGATGAGAGCAACTTACCTGATTATTGCAAACAAATATGAGTTCTAGTAATCTGGACTTGAAATTGATCCCTGTGCACTGACCCTTGACCTCACCAAAGAGCAAAAGGTGAGTCCCTTCTCCTTCGTCCCTTCCACCTACATCCGAACTGTGTTTGCATGTACTTTAATCCGATTACCGCTCCCGAATTAGCCAAGCCTGGGCGCTTGTCCCCGTTTCTGAGGTTTCAACCACATTGGGAGCAACTGAAGAGATAGTAGGCAGTTTCTCTTCTTCAGATGTACGTATGCAAAGAGAGGGTCGGACTGTCTGTTAGCACTAAAGCTAATCCTTTTACCAACGATTTCGACCACTCACCCGAAAGGGTAAAATAACAAAAAGGAAAAATTTTGCGAGTTTGGACGAATCACAACCCTACGAATTTGTAGAATCGAAAGCAAATTGTCCGTTATATTTTACTTTAAGTGTGTCAGCGTCCGTTATTTAGAATTTTCGCTATTAAGAAGTGAGTGCCCCAAAAAAGGCAAGCATTTCTTGTCCGTTATTCAAAATGTCCGCTACCGAGAAGTATCCGTTAATGGAAGTTTCACTGCATAAAGAATCACTCTTTTTTTCACAGACGAACGCGGTTTATTCTGTGCTTTAGCTTTTTAAGATATGCACATAGCCCTCAAAGTTGAGATTCGTATCTTTCACCACGTACTCCTGATGCATAATGCATCTGTGTTTCCAGAACACAGTGATATGTAGTTAACGGCAGAAAAGTTAGTTTTGACATTTTTCGCTCGAGTAGATGATGATTGTCATTATTCCAGACTGATTTTTCATTTCAAGGTCATGATGGCGAACTTCACTCTCATTACCAGCCACAATGCTTTGAAAAAATCAGTTCCAAATTTTTCATAGCGAGCAAGCAATGTTTGACATGATTCAGGTCTCGATTTGCTCGTTTCTTTCGCTAGCCAACGCGGTAACCAACCAACAAACACTTTGTTGTTACCTAACATGTTAACAGTATTATTGACATTATCTAAACTAATGTTCAACTTAAATGATGTGGTTTTCTGACTTATTCTTCAAATTCCCCTGATGAGCTCCTCGACGTTTGGCTGTTCAAATCGCAAATTGCGATTACGAGCAGCACACTCTGCTGCTGATCCTTTACGGCCAACAATCCTCCACTGCCTTCCGATTTGCTTACTCAAAGGCAAACACTGGTCATTTCCAAAATTCCAAAACCACCAAATGACTCTAATCTGAAGTGAATTTCCTTTGGAGGATGGGGTACATTTTCAAAAACTCTGTAACTGATCGTGTTGCGATAACCGTCGACACATTTAAAAAATAATCATCGATTTTAAAGAAAATTACGTGCGAATAATAAATGTCCGGTGTTCTATTACGCAGGATAATGAATCTAAGTAAACGAATAACTAAGTACGAAAAAATAGATGTTCGGAGTTCTATTACGTAGTGAAAATCACTAGCTTTCGTTTGACTGGTTGCTAGGGAACCTGAATGAAAAATAGTGTCCCGAACATGTTTTGGTTGTTAGGCAACGAGTCAGGCGGGATACACTTGTTAGGAGGCATTGCTTATTGAGCACGCATCGTTTTCTTTAGTTATGAAGTTCTAGTAACGAAGATATGTATCATGTACTACAACTTGGCGAATTTGATCTTTCTTGATTTTAAAACACAAAACAATTCAAAAGTAATGTTCGTGTTCTTTACTTGAAAAAAAGTGATAAAATGTCACATTGATGAAAACTGAAATTAAGTAAGGAAACACACTTCTGCACTGTTCTACGAAATAAGATGCCCTACTTGAGTGTACAGAGAATTGTACATCAAGCTATTTTCATGTTTCCTTGAAATGCTTCAAAAAAGGGGACTAGTACGGTTAATGCTTGTTCGAACATTAATTGGCAGACACGATGGTGCAGTGGTCTAAGCGGTGGCTTCTGACCATTCGCCCGAGAAGGGTTCAGGTTCGAAACCCGATAAGGCATGGATTTTATGTTTGCCTTTCGGCACTGGCTCTCTCCCTTCCCTGGAGTCAGTGGCCCTAAATTGGGGACGGACGACCACATATAGCCCATAGAGTTGCTCACGGTAATCGTTAAACCTCTAATCAAAAAGAAACTTTCCTTGGAGGAACAAAGACTGTATCTGAATTCCAAACATCTTCATGAGTAAAGCGACGTATCTCTCGTCCTTCCCGGTCGTGGAACTTCTTTCTGTAACAAAAAAAAGTTTGTTTAAGACATACAAATTTGCATTACTTCCTTAAAAAGAGAGTTCTCATTTGTGCATGTTATTTTTCGTTTCAAAGAAACACAGTTATCTTTCGTCAATGTCTTTTAGAATTGTGTTTATTTATAATTTCTACATGTGGAACAAAGGAACAGAGGAGAAATGTCTATCACCATATATACTCTTATCTAAGATTCAGGGATCCAGGAAAACCCCATTGTTGCACGAAGACATACAGTATACTAGTATTATTAAAAAATTCAAATAGATTAAATCAGTGTTCTCTGGATTCTGCAGTTTTCAACAATTTTGCTATGTTGATGCCCTCAAACCGCTGATGAAATTTTCGCATGGTAAAACTACGAGAAAAACTGCCTCCGCTCGGTTAATATACGCAGCACCTGGAAGGGATATCCCTAAAAAGGGAATTTCGGGGAAATAGACAATAATACAGGATTCTCGTAGGACCTAACGTATATGTGAATTTGATCAGAGGTTACATTTCGTTCGCCGCTACAGCTTTTTTTGCATTTTTGTTAACGTTATGCCTATTGCAGCATTCTACAGAACTCCACCCGACATTTCAATCCAGCATCCATGTATTTGATGTTCTTCCGCACGGCATACCCCATAGCTTCCTCCAGCGGTTTTAAATCCTGGACAATTGTTGGTTGCAAACTCAGCTTGTAATTAACAGGTTTGGGACTAATTGTGATTGATTGCTTAACTCTAACTCCATTTTGCTGACAACATAATAGATTTGACCGGTCGCCGTCTTGCCTAAGCGCTAGAGTCTGATGTAAGAACGTTTTGGAGTGTTGAATAGTGGGATTAAATATTAAATTATAGAAGAGAAAATAGTAATGTACAATTTTTTTACAAGAACTTAAGACTTGTATTTGGTTTCGTGTATATATTTCTTAGTATTTACTTTGAAATCTAGAATTTATTAAAAGAACACTATTAAATTTTTTTTAAGTCGCCATCTATTATCCAGTGTTTCCAAACTGATCATTAAGATCAGCTCAGAAAAATAAAGTACTGCGGCGACGAATATGTGAGTTATTGAGCTGAGATGTCTTTCATCAATACATAAGCGTTCTTCATTTGTGGGAGGAGTTGTGGATCATTGTAAAATCAGTGTATGAAAAGCTCTGTCATTTTATTTGTATCTATGCAAAAATAATAAATGTTTTGATGTAGAATTGCATCCATAAATTCTCATCCGCACAATGAAACATTTTATGTAATTCTGAATGCAGTACGTACATTTTTTTTTTCGAAGAGTACTCTTCACCCCTGCCATGCATCATGACTTCACTGTCTGAAGGAAGAAAAATGATTCAGTTAACAGATAATATAATAAATATTCTGTCAGAAAAAAACAGTCTTCTTAGTTGAGATACTAAAGTGGTAATGTTTCCAGTGGATGTGTTTATTATTCCATATTGGAACAGATTGTTTACAAGTCAAGTTATTTCTTTTCTGTGATTATGTCTTTAAACAAACCTATTCTACCGTTTTCCGGTCATGTATTTAAAGAAGATGTAAGTTTCATGAACCGATAATTTAGTAAAATTCCAATTAAATTTTTCTTCTGAGTATTTTTATAAGCCCGATCTCAATTTCTAATATTCCTTGACTAATAAATGCTACTTCTGCATTTTTCTTCTGTTTAGGAAAACCATTTCAAACCACGTATGACTTCATGTAAATTTGTCATTAGGTATGTATCCAAGAAACCGCTCAAGCAAAGCATTCTTGAATACCTGATAACAAAGTGTTTCAAAATACTGTTTTCGAATTTTCGATTTTTTTTATTGTAGGTTTAATGACCACCGTGAGCAACTCAATGGGCTGTAAGCAGTCTCCCGTCCTCATTTTAGAGCAACTGGTTCCAGTGAAGAAAGTGAGCCAGGGACGTAGGACAAACACATCATCCATGGCTCACCGGGATTCGAACCCTGGACCCTTTCAGACGAATGATCAGAAGCCATCGCTTAGACCACTCCGCCACCGGGCACCGCCGATTTTAACAAATTAGTAAAATAATACAATTAATTGATTATGATACGCTTTCAAACATAGAACATAACAGAAATCATTACTCAAGATATTACTCAAGTTATGAGGACAATGGCTGTGGAATAAATCTTGCACCTGTGCCCTGATTTTTGACCCCATTTCGATGACACTTTTTTAGAACAGGTTCAGTAAACCTCTGGAACAACATGGTAAAGTTTTGTCGCAATCGAAGCATTGTCACGTAAGTTATGATGCATAGCATGTACTGACCTTTGACCCCATTTTCAATAATGTTCGTACACATACTAAAATTCATAAAAATCTAACGATTTTTGCGCGTTATCGTGCAGAAAGGCAGACAGACAGACGGACAGACATTTTTGCAGTATATACGCATCTTCAACATACCTTTGGAAAGCGTAAAAAAGGGATCACTAAGGTTTCTTTTATGAAAAATAAAACTAATACTATTATTAGTTTGCAAATACTGGCAGGTTATACATAAAAAAATCTTGTATCACTTAAAAAAAATTGCGCATTACATCTCCTGACGCAATTTGGAAAATCTCTTCTGTAATCCCAAAAAGGCAAAAGTCTCGCACAGTCAGAAAGCAAAAAAACCAGTAGTTTTAACCAGTCAATGATATTAAACTCTAAAAATCTCTCCTGGGATTTTGAAGTAAGGTACTCCGCAAAAACAGCATTTCTGATTAAAAAAAAGACTCAGCGATAGATAAGGAAAAAAAACCCAAAACCCAAAATATCTATCGTCTAACTTTGTATTTATTTTCCGTAAATTATGATAAAATCGGGATGTGAATGCAACTTTTTTGATAAATTGTAATTCTTTATTTTAAGTTGTCTATTCGATCTCAGGGTTTCATTTTTTTATAAGTTTTATCGTTTCGCTGTCTTATTCTGCAGCATGGGATAGAATAAATACTACAAGTTGATTATTATTTTCGTGAAGTCAATTACAAAAAGCTCTCATTTTACCAAAAGCGAAATTTTTTGGAAGACAGATTGGTACGTGCGTGCATACATGTGTGTGTGTGTGTTTATTGGACGTTCGACGACCACCGTGAAAAAAGTTATAAACTAAAAGTAGACGAAGGGATAGGGGTAGTACCATAAGGAAAAGACAGCGTATATGAATCACTCTGAATCAAAATTTTAACCCTTACCGGACGAAGTCTCACAAGCCAGTGTTCAAGCCAATGCACAATCAGAGCAGCACAATTTAGTTGCCTTAGTTAAGGTAAATTATTTGCAAAATTAAACACAAAAGCCTAAGAAAGCCAGACTCTAATGATGAATGCTTTTGGTTCTTTTAAAGCATGGACAATTCTATGGATCACTGAAATAAATCTCTTTTTCTCCTTCTTATTGAAGAAACTTAAGCAGAAATTTAATTAATGGTACATAAAGACCATTGCCAGTAAACGCTGTGCTAATCTGATAGCATTGGAAACAATCACAGTTTAGAATGTTACAAAGATCTTCACTTCGAGAAATTTAAGAAAATTCAGCGTAGTTGGAAGGGTGACCAAATCCTTTCCTGGAATAATAAGATATTAAAACGTATATATTCTTGTGACAACTCATGAAACTGGGAGATGAAAGTAAATGGTAAATGCTACTTACTAATATCTGTGATGTACTTCTCGACGTAGGTGCTTATAGGTCTAGCTTTTGATTTTAAAATTCACCGGTTGATTCCTGTAATTTAACCCTTTGACGACCATGATCCAAAAATATTGAATCACTCTAAATTCTACAATGCCCGAAACTGTCTATTATTTCACATCTTAGTTCAATTACCACAATAGTGACTGAGGGTGACTCCTGCTGATCGATCATAGGTCGAGAAAATTGGAAGAACAAGGGTAGAAAATCTGACTCACTCTAGACAGGCCTTTCGGGGGGTATGGCCGTTTGTACATAGGGAACTGACAGCTCGACCGAATTTCATACTAACAGACTTTCACCTTTACATATAATAAAATATATTCAATGTGGTTCCTAAAGTATTTCATTACTGTCCTTACCCAATATCTGGAATATATATTATCGTTTATTCCAGATAATTACTGTTAGCTTTAAACCGGATCGTTAAGTTACTTATTACCGCAAATGTATTTAACTAGTTTTTTTTTGTAGTTTCATCACACCACACAATATGTATTCTCTAATAAATATTATACATTTTGTGGTGCTCGCGAAACGTATTTTTTGCATGAGCGTGCTTTTCTTGCAATTGTGGTCAAATGTAACAAATTGCGAACTGAAATAATCTATTGATACGTGCCCTGGTAAACTCGAAATTTACTCACGTAAACGGGAGTCTATGTATGTTATTGTATTGTAAGTTGAGGTTTAACTGCAGTTGCTAATTAGCCAGGGACAAATTTGAAATAAAGAATTATTGACAAATATGCAATTTAAATGGTAAGGCGGCGACGAAACCAATTGTAGCAAAAACATAGTCCAATCTACGACAATATGTAACATATGACTAAAATATATTGATATTGGTGCCATACATTCATCTCTGAGATCCACGCTAGAGTTCAGTAAAATAGCATCGGATGGTAGCCTTTACGGCAATAAGAGCACCAAATGACACTCGGGCAATGTGTACTGCTTTATACAACGTACAACACAGTTTTAAGATTGTGGGATCTTGATTTCGGGTACAGTTCAGACTACGTTGAGATTACTGCGACGTTATATGAATAAAAATAGGTTTACGGAGAGGTACGGTGAGCCATCGAGTTCCCGTAAGAAAGTCCAATAACTTAGGTGTTGGACGCTGGTTATTCTTATAATTCACCTTCTAGGTATACTACAGGTACACTTAGTTGAACTCTGTGGTCATTTTACCTGTATGAATTATTATGCAATATGATCTTACCCTTACGGGATTTGCGCCGTTCATGCTTGCTTCCGTGCTTTGCAGTACAGAGGCGATATCGGATCCCTTCTCTTACTCTCGGTATGCCCAACTTTAAATAGCATGTATTAAAAGTAGAGGTGGGAATGTCCTTTTTTTCGCTCTCGCCTTGTGCTCAGACTTCAGTTGTCGAATCTCGGGTATACGACAATATGTAACATATGACTAAAATATATTGATATTGGTGCCATACATTCATCTCTGAGATCCACGCTAGAGTTCAGTAAAATAGCATCGGATGGTAGCCTTTACGGCAATAAGAGCACCAAATGACACTCGGGCAATGTGTACTGCTTTATACAACGTACAACACAGTTTTAAGATTGTGGGATCTTGATTTCGGGTACAGTTCAGACTACGTTGAGATTACTGCGACGTTATATGAATAAAAATAGGTTTACGGAGAGGTACGGTGAGCCATCGAGTTCCCGTAAGAAAGTCCAATAACTTAGGTGTTGGACGCTGGTTATTCTTATAATTCACCTTCTAGGTATACTACAGGTACACTTAGTTGAACTCTGTGGTCATTTTACCTGTATGAATTATTATGCAATATGATCTTACCCTTACGGGATTTGCGCCGTTCATGCTTGCTTCCGTGCTTTGCAGTACAGAGGCGATATCGGATCCCTTCTCTTACTCTCGGTATGCCCAACTTTAAATAGCATGTATTAAAAGTAGAGGTGGGAATGTCCTTTTTTCGCTCTCGCCTTGTGCTCAGACTTCAGTTGTCGAATCTCGGGTATACGACAATATGTAACATATGACTAAAATATATTGATATTGGTGCCATACATTCATCTCTGAGATCCACGCTAGAGTTCAGTAAAATAGCATCGGATGGTAGCCTTTACGGCAATAAGAGCACCAAATGACACTCGGGCAATGTGTACTGCTTTATACAACGTACAACACAGTTTTAAGATTGTGGGATCTTGATTTCGGGTACAGTTCAGACTACGTTGAGATTACTGCGACGTTATATAAATAAAAATAGGTTTACGGAGAGGTACGGTGAGCCATCGAGTTCCCGTAAGAAAGTCCATTAACTTAGGTGTTGGACGCTGGTTATTCTTATAATTCACCTTTCTAGGTATACTACAGGTACACTTAGTTGAACTCTGTGGTCATTTTACCTGTATGAATTATTATGCAATATGATCTTACCCTTACGGGATTTGCGCCGTTCATGCTTGCTTCCGTGCTTTGCAGTACAGAGGCGATATCGGATCCCTTCTCTTACTCTCGGTATGCCCAACTTTAAATAGCATGTATTAAAAGTAGAGGTGGGAATGTCCTTTTTTTCGCTCTCGCCTTGTGCTCAGACTTCAGTTGTCGAATCTCGGGTATACGACACAACGGAGGTAAGAAACGCTATCCTCTCATGACAGCCACATGTACGAAACAGCACTAAGACTTTTTTTTCCGTTTTGCTTTAAAGTAACGTAGTTTTTTACTTTATTTCATTTGTAGCTCACATTTCCTTGAACTGGTAATTTCGGCCTTTGACGATTGCTTTTACTTCAACATATAATTTTTTTTGTTCCATAACAACTATTTTCCACTGGTCTCGCTATTATAAGAGCTGTCAGAGCTGGAAGCTGATTTATGTCAAGATCAAACAGTAGCATTCGCAGGTCAGATGGCAGTTTATCAGGATTTTTGCGATTTCGAACGAGGTGTCATAGTCGGCGCCACTGAAGTGTGTTACTTCATCTCGGAAATTACCAAGACCTTTGGATTTACGTGGTTGACAACTTTAAAAGGCTTAGATGCAGTTCTTTCCAATCGCTGGTACGTCCACATGACCTTGGATGCCGTGGCTCGCGATGTACCACAAATACTCGCTGTCTTGGGCACTGATGCACATCCGAAACGCGCTCGAATAATATGTGCTCTGAAATTAAATATGTCTTCCATTATGTGGTGTGTATCGCACATTTTGACGCCTGGTTGTTCACCCCCTGTAAGTTACAACTACATTACTTTCCTGGCTAACTTTCCGTTTATTAGCGCAAGACCTTGTTCTATAAATAGGGTTGACAGTAAGGGCTCAGCAAATTTTAGGAGAACTTGAGTGTTTTCCTTAGTTGCATTGTGGTATTTAATTTGTTTATTTCCAAGGCTGAATTTTTGGTTTTACCAGTGAGCTGAGTCTTTATGCTCAATTGCAAATAATTGAATTGCTCAAATTGTAGGGCATTATTAATGGGAAGTATTGTTATCATAAACGATCATGAAAATATGAGCGAATGAGATCATGACTACAAGATGGAGGTTTAGCCTTAGAATTACGTATCACCTCACAACTCAACCCGCACGGGGATAACTGGTTTCCCAGTCATTTGGGGAGCGGCGCCCCAACGGCCCGAGCTGACCTTGTGACTGGTCAACATCTGATGTCATGCCACCGCTTGTTTTTTATTTCGGTGCTGTTGGAGTTCATCCAGCTGTTGGGGAGTCGCGGCCCAACGATCCCGAGCTGGTCTTGTGTCTCGCTTTTTCGCTTTTATTTATCTTCTCCACTGGCTAGTAGCCCGTGTTGTATACTCTACCTAATCGCTACCACGCTATGTACTAACACCCCGATCTTGTGGTTTTGTTACCCTCCACCACTAACTTTTATATTAACCGCTCAGTTCGTAGGTTGCTGAGATTCCGTTTAGGTTCCCTTCCAGGGTTTGTCTTCGTTGGATTACTTTTTTCCTTTTTGCTGGTTTGGGTGCTAGACCTACCTGCATGTTTGCCGCGAGCGGATACCCGTGAGGCGGAAATGGGATGTCTGGCGGCTGAGGTCGCAGGAGACCGGAGAAGTGCTTCCTGTGTACCAACACTCCTCTTCGACCCCGGCTTCGCTGTAAACGGGAGGCTAGAGACTAACCCACCTCTAGTCAGAAGTCCTGTACCAAGTTGTGTACAGGGTTTTAGCGGCTTTATTGTCGTATAGCACGGCAGGGTAAGCCCGGCGGTTGTGGGATCATGCCAAAGGCGTTGGCATGACGGTACTCGGAGGCCGAAGTGTCCGCTGAGTGCGTGTGATCACAGCCAACGGACTATATCTGCAGCGTATAAGCTCCAGAACTGTGCCCAGCGTCATTTTCTTGGCTTGCAGACCTCCAGTTCTCCGTTGTAGGGCTCGGTGGTGGGTGGAGTTGTCTGAAGACGAATCCTCCTCCTTTTTTCAATGGGTAAAAACAAAAACAAAAACTCCAAATTCAAGTCACCTGAGAAAATGATAGTTGACAACGACTCACCTTCGTCTTCTCAACCTACCAAGTCCCATAACCTTAAACGGTCTTTAGATCATGACCTGGACCAAGAACGTGGAACCTCTTCTTCGGCAGCTGTACCAGTTGCTCCGAAGCGTCGTCTCCCCTTGATTGCTGTGAATACGCATGCTACACACTTAGTTGTGGAATCCATCGATCCGAATGAGAGACTGTCCACCAGATCTCCCTTTTTCATTTCTAAAGCTTTGGACGCTGCGGTTGGCTCCTTGAAGTCTGTGAGGAAGCTTCGCTCTGGGGACCTGCTTGTCCAAACTTGCAGTGTTTTTCAGAGTAACACTCTTCTGCACCTCACTAGTCTTCAAGGCATTCCTGTCAAAGTGACACCTCACCCGTTTCTTAACACCTCTCGGGGTGTTATTTCAGAGTTTGATCTCTTGGCGTGCAGTGAGGACGAATTGGTGAGTGAACTAGCAGATCAGGGTGTTATTGCTGCACGTCGTATGATGTTCCGGCGCGATGGTTCTTTGATTAAGTCTAAAAATGTAATCTTGACTTTTAACACCCCGAAAGTTCCGACCGAAATCAAGGCTGGCTACTTGGTCTGTGGAGTTCGCCCGTACATTCCCAGTCCTCTGCGCTGTTTCAGGTGCCAGAGGTACGGGCATTCACAACGTTTCTGAAACAGTTCGGCTCGTTGCGCAAATTGTGGCTCCAGTGAACATGACGGGGAAGGTTGCACTTCTGCTACCTGCTGTGTTAACTGTGGGGAGGCCCATGCAGCATACTCCCGCAACTGTATGAAATGGAAGGACGAGATGGCGATCCAGCGCCTCAAGACCCTGGAAGGCCTTCTCGTACCCTGCTGCCAAGGCCAAGTTGGGTATTCCCAACAACCGACAGCGTACTTTTGCCGCAGTAGTTCAGTCTCTGCCACAACCCGTGCAGCCCTTTGTTCCGCGCCCTGTAGCTCTCGCCGCACTTGCCAAGAGATCTACAGCTGAACAAGTGACACAGGTTGATTTCACCGAGCTCCAGCTTATTCGACCAGCTGACTCTGCGCCTTCTCTTTGAAGACGACCGACTCTTCCAGTTCCCAGCAGAAAACCTGCACGTGTGGAAGACCCGGCCCTAAATCCGCAAAGGTGTGCAGTGTCCATCCAACTGTCGCCGTCCAACTGACCAACATTGCAACTGTCTCAGACTCAGCGAGGTCCCCACCCTCAACCAACATTATAGAGGAACATAAGGGGTAGGAGAATGACAGTTCGTCCCTCTCCTGTGACTCATCTTATGTGTAGTTGTGTTCGTTTTCGTAATGTGTTTTATCATTCTCATTCCTCAGTTTTACTTAATAGGCTAGTTTCTAACCATTGTACCATGTTTTTAATACTGTTTGTTTCATTGTCTTTTTTGGCCCTTCCATCATTCTCATGGTTCGGTTTTACTTGGTCAGCCAGATTTTGGGATTTATGCCACGTTTTTTAATACTGTTTGTTTATCTTGTGTCTGGCGCTCTTTGGCCAAACATGGCCCTTGCGCCATAAAAATCAACCAACCAACCAACCAACCAACCAACCAACCAACCTCACAACTCATTTCATTTTGTTAGAAACATCGGGTACAAAGTCAAATGACACAGGGCAACAGCAAATATTTCCAAGCTGTGACTACTGTTTGTCTGTGGGGAGTTGACCGATGTTTATTTTCCAGCAGAAGAAAAATCATTGTCCAAAAACATGAATTTTTATTCAGTGTCATGTAGGTTACATGTCTTCCAACAGAACAAACTTGAAGCACGTAACTGCGAAATATACACGAGAAAAGTTAAGGACGTTTTTAAATTGTATGTCTAATTTGCCTATATTCAATGTCCTGCGAGAAAATGGACATACCAAAAAATATACTCTGTGGCATTCTAAGGGCCCTAAACACTAGACAGTACGTAAATGAAAGACACCCACGATAAACTAGCAAGGTAATCTGATTTACTCTGATCTAGAAAAGAAAAACCTCTTTGCAAACTTACTAAAAACAACAATTTACCAGAAATCGCCAGAATATCCAGTCTAATTTACCCTGAAAATATTTTAATGCTGGAAGGATTTTTTAAACGCTCCAAAAAGTTTCAACCCATATGTCAACAAAATCCAAATGCAGAAATTTTAGCTAGAGAAACAGCAGGAAAATACGAAACTCCATAAACTTTCAAACTCACCCAAATAAGGAATGTAATTAAAATATTAGAAAAGGAAAAACTCCCGGGTACGACAGGATTGATGATTAATTACTGCAAATGCTTCCACACAGCTATGCCAAATCAATCATGCACCTTCTTAATCGCGCAATTAATTTCAGGTATTTAGTCCTGGGTACGACGGGATTAATAATTGAACACTACAACTACTTCCATACGCCTACGTCAAATCAATCATTCACCTTCTTAATAAAGCAATTAATTTTAGATATTTTCCGGAAGCCTATGATTCTATTTTGAATCCCAAGAAATGAACAGTAAGCTAGCTCATTTAAAGCTATGTAATCTTCTTTTTGAAAGATATCTCATCTTCTTTTTGCTATCTCAAATAGAAGGAATGAAAAGAAAGCGTATTTCCTTTAAAGCACTAACTGACTGTGCATAACGTTACCATGCGCATCAGCCAGATAGTACCACGGATGTCAACAACCAGTTTCATATAGGACTTTCGTCCACGTGGACTCCCCACGCAGCTAAGCCTTTACAGGATTTGAGGCAGAAAATACAAATGGAGATAGGTCACTGGGGTCTAGTGTGTATACCTGACAGAAGATTTCCTGGGGTCCGTCAGCTTGACTTTCTCGTCAGGTGCTCGGTCGATTTTCTGATGATGTTTAACATTTGTCACCAATAATAATCTTTAACTAAGGTCCTTTCCTTTAGTACTCACTTTCGTTAATTACTAAGCCATCCGCTGCTCCATGGAGTAAAAGTAGTATCAGTATGCTACCTTCTGCCAGCACTTGGAAAACTATTTGACAGATTACTAAACATCCATATAGTGTGCAAAACTGTATAAGATACAACATAATAACAGAAACTCAGCGTGGCTTCATGGAAGCACACTCGACCATGCACCTATCAGAGTTCCAGAATGAAATCGTAGGAGCAATAATCTTCACTTTTTCTGGATGTCCCCAAAGCATTTGATGGTGTATGCTACGAATCACTTTCCTATAAATTAATTGAAATGAAATTCCCTACCTCACCCATCACCATTATTCAGTTTTACTTAGCAAAAAAGAACTTCAAAGTCGAAATTAGAGACGTTTTTTCAAACACTAAACACATACAAATAGGAGTCCCTGAAGGATCAGTAATTGGACTAAATATCGAAAATATCATTGCTGCTGACTTCATAGAAGATGAAAGCAATACAGATGTGGTGGAACTGCATGTTGATAACACAGCGCAACACAACACATCCTAGAATAGAAATTTAGTCATACATAAGATACAAAATGTCCTACCTTTATTTCAGAATTATCTCAACAACGGAATGTTAAAATAAACACAAATAAAAAGCAAGCAATTCAATTCACCAAACGTTATATACGGCACAGAGTATGCACTTCCTCTCAAAAATACAGTTCTTAGCAAAAGCTCGTTTTCGAGTTTGAACTGAGAATAAACCGAAAATATATATGCGTATGTTATGCAACGGCAACACCCATTGAGATCTCGAATTTTGAACACGGAGGAGTTTCAGACGGTGATGAGTATCCTACTTTCTCGTAGGATTCCGCCACTGGAGCGAAATCTGATATAATATCACGCTGTTTTGATGTAATAATGAAATTACGGCGTATAAGTACTATTGCTCTGTGAAACAGTCCTCTCGGTTACCACTTCTAAGTATCTGGGCTGCAAACAGATTGCCGAATTTTGTGGGTTGCCAACACCAGCTGCCCCACGGAAAAAGATAGGCAATGCCTTGGTCAGCTAGCTTGAATACTCCACCGGAGGCGAACCTTTACAATACGGCACAAATTCTAGTGTAAAAGATGGCATCATGCCAGTTCACAGTTAGGCTCCTTCGATTTGAGTAGGTACAAGTAAGTTGCAGCGGGGCAGGTTCGAGAGGATGCACAGCCAATCTCTCCGAATGATAACTGGGGCTCCTTCGTGGTCTCTACTTTGGAAGGTGAAACAAATATTTGGTGTTTAGAAGGTACATGAGTTTGCCATCACACTCCCTAAAAGTTCTTCAGGAAAGCGGAGCTCATCCCGATGAACGTCTTAGGGGTGCGGTTGATTATGACCCCATCTTTGTCCTTAGGTTTCCGAAAATTAAGTCTGCGGTCATTTTTCTAGCCCTACCCCAAAACGAACAAAACGATTTCAACACTGTTGACTACTAGTTCTCATGCTGCAATACATGGATCAGATGGAGAACTTTTTGGGAATAGTGATAAGTCATGGGAAGATGTATTTCGGGTGTTAGACAGACTATCGAGTTTTGACTAGAAAAACCTATTTTCTTCACATAGATGATGATAATGAAAACCGGATGGATTTTCTGGAGATTCACACGCCTAAGGGGATTCTGAATTTTCCTTGTTGTACCCCGAATGTGGTGGCTTCCCATTATGATTTTTGATTTGCTTCCATTCCTGCCGACCTGGCTCCACGGTTGCTTCAAATGACTAGTTGCTTTACCTCTTTTTCCCTCACATGTGCTTTTATATCCTAACGATCGAACTTACATCTTTTATCCTCTAAAGTTTTAAGGACATATTTAAACTTGGGTTAGACACTTCTATACTAAAAATACTGATCTTTATATATCGAGTGTTTAGGATACCCCACATGAATTTATCGGAGTAACACGAAATTCTGTTTTAAGGAATCAATGAATTTTGATGCCCACGAGATGTGGTTTCTTGTTTTTAGCTCATTTTTCTGTTATTGTTAATGAAATGTGCCAGTAAATTCGAAACTTCGTATAATGTCACATGATTTTCAAAAGACTTTCAGTATTTAACTTAAAAATTGAGTTAAATATATGTATATCTCAGCTTTGTTTTTTCATCCTGCGCGGTTGGCCTAGTGGGCAACTTTTGTGACTGCCACGGAAAGGGCCTCAGGTTCGATCCACTAAATATCCGTCGTGCGTCGGTTCCCTGGTACTGGCCCCCGTTTCTACTTCGCTTCGGTGTCACTTTTCAGTCGGCCAGTGTTGCCCAAATCTCCTAGTTTCTTATTTCTAAGAATTGTTTAAGATTTGGGTCGCTGTAACCGCATATTTCTAAAGTCGACCTGTTAACTGCTATGATATCCCTCCGAGTGCTTGGTTACTCTGTTGGTCGTGTCTGCCATAGGAAAGCATTGAAAATTTGTGATTTTTGGAAACTCATATTTTTCGTTAAACTGGTTTGTCAGTGCAGATTTTTTCTGTGTTTGACAACATACTTTAGCTTGTTCATATTTAGTTTCCATGGGATCATGCGTGGCATTCAGCTGTGCAAATAAATTTAAAAAGAAAATACCAGGTATGTCACTCCACCTGTTAGACTCACTTTATTTTCCGTTTACTAGGTTTAATTAAGTTCTTTGGGATTCAATCGTCGATTGCAATTTACTGTGAATGACAACTGTATATTTTGCTGTGATTTGCTTGCTTTTAGTATATTATGTACTGTTCTAAATTTGTAGCAAAATTAAAGAAGTCGCTAGGTTTACGTAGGTTATACAGATCTGTTTACGAAAGTCGTAGCAAATTTTTCTGGAATAGTGCAGGTTATGTAATCGGAGCCGTTATGTAATCGGAGGGGTATTCATAACTGAACCACGTTTAAAAGGATGTTCAATATTACTACATTATTAAGATAATCGTCTTTGAATTATTAATAACCCACCTATAATTATGACAGCGTTCATATCCAAAAACTTTGCACTATAAACAACAACGATAGGGTTAGGAATTAGCTACATTTACCAAAAGTTCATCTATTTCTTTTCTCCTGTTTTGGGGCTTGACCAGTATACCAAATTGTAGATTTAACCATTGCTAGTAAATACTCATTTTAAGCTAATAGACAAGGTGTTTTAAATAGTGTGCTACAAGATCAGTTAATAGAACTGGAGCTCCTTTATTTAAAACTGAACTTCACAGTACGAATACAGATTCTCTGGATTAGCAGAGGACATTAAAACAGCAACTTTTGCATGTGAGACACTGCACTAACCATTTCTTGGAATTATATGACAATGCAAAAACATCACTGTTAATATCTCCTGATTCACAACACAACCACTTTGTATGTGAAACATAAAATGATGGTGATACTAAACACAGTAGATGAGAAAAGTAAAAGTTAAAACACAAAGGGTGCACATATATTTAAAAGAGTAAAAATAAAAGAATAAAAGTAAGAGACAAATGAACAAGGAAACATTTGAAAGTGACTGAACATGAGTACCTTACAGTGAAGATTTGTGTTTCTGGCTCCTCTCAAGCTATGACCCTGTAAACATATGTATGCACATTTTTATTTTTGAAGAAATATTCTCATAATACATGGAAATACATTATAATTATTAACACAGCAATCATGCATCTCTAAATTGTCTGTATTTCCTTTTCATTCCAAAAATAAATTTAATTCTCTTCGGCCACCCCATTTCTAGATTTCCAGTCACTGCACATTTTTGATATTCTAAAACGTCATGTTCTCTTATTCATTTTAGGGAATAGTAACCATTTTAGGAGCATCAGTTACTTTGATATTCCATAAATAAGCTATTAGTCATATATTTCATCCACTTCTGGTACCAAATGTTTTCTTTACGTGATTTAGTTGCTATTCTGTAATGCATGTATATTTTCTGAGATTAAACATTGTTTTCATGCATTTTAACTCTCTCATGAATAATCTGCTTTTCTGTCTAATATTAATTACAGCATATATGCTCTAATTAAACTTTCCCCTTTTGGTTCTCTGTTGATATTTAAAGTCCTTCTTGTTGCCTTTTCTTCCTTTACATCATATGTTACTTTTTTTTTGGAAAAATCAGGAAAATATAGCAAAAAGGTCATTCCTTGCACAGCGGGTATGGCATGTGTGTTTTGTTTATCAAGCTTACCTGTCTCTGTTTTATCAACAGTTTGTAATTTCTTCAAAGCCGAGGTATTTGTGGTAGCTGAAACATTCAAATATTTATTGTGGTTTATTTGCTCACAGTTTACGTTCTGATTAGCTCAGTGTAATTAGCCTGTACTGTTTTGTACTGTATATCAGTGTAAATCTCTTGTACCCAATATTTTGATAATTGATACAGATTTCCTGTATTGTATATATTTTTTTATATTCTTTGGTATTCTTGTTGTGTATCCATGCATCCCCCACCCTTCATTTTTTGTTTTCCCATTACGACAGAAGGACTAAGCCTTTTAAGAGAAAAGATACTCATTCCTGGTGTGGAACCCATGTATGTAAAAGAAAGCATTTTGCTGCTGCTAGTGAAGGTTCATGAAGATGCGATTTAACTATTTGATATAAGTGTTTTGTATTGGATTTACAAATAATTTCAATACAGATAATTGTCTTTAATGGTAAGAATTGCAGCAGTAAGCTAAGTTCCAGCAACAAATACTGTTGGGTAAGCTTTTATTTTCTCATATATATACAAATGACTTCAAGAAGGTTTAATATGTATGTGGGCATCAACTCATAATAATATTTCTTCATGTTCTAACTAGCTCCTTCTCTTTTGTCTTGTGTAATTAGAGGTATATTAAACGCCCATTAGGAAATAATAGTACTGACATATTTTCTACAGCTTACAATGTACATAATGAGTGTGAAATGCAGCTCACAGCTAGGCTTTTTGATGACCTAAATGGGAAGAAATCTTGAATTCAGCTGAAGTAAAAATATAACATCATAAAGTTATAAAGATATTAATTGCAATATATGAAAATGTATAGTTATGGTAAACAAATTACTTGAGTGAAAACTTTACTTAACTAATCAGATGAAATAGGCTGTCGTAAGAAGTTCTAGCTTAAAAGGTCAGCATTATTTTTGGAAATCAGATTTTGGTACTGGAGATGTTACATGGATAGCAGTGAACTAAAGATGATTTAGTATCTGATGGCAGAAAATTTGCACTTCTATATTTCTCATGCACTTCTGATTAGTTATCCATTAATTTTTGTGGCCATAAAATGTTGGTTAAATGTGTATTAGCATATGGGCTGCTGTTAACAACGCTCTCTGTCATTAGAGCTAAAATTAATCACCTTGTTGTGTTGATTAACCACGCCTTATGTGATCAGATTTTCCTATTCTTGAACATATGTTGTGCTAGCAACAAACTGCAAGATTTATCCTCAATGAATTCTTTATTAATAAATATAACCTTGCTCATAAATGGTATACGTATATTTCAAATACCAAATTAAAAATCCTTATTATATACACACGTCTGTTTCATTTACCAAATAAAAGCTATTAACTTATTACATTATGAATGTGCCTCTGTTAATAGTAGCGTATGGCAGAAAATTAGAAGCATAATATTTTCAATGCAGTTGAATTCATTTTCTAGAGGTCTTACAGTAGGAATTATTTCTGTTGCTTATGTAAATCTGATTTTATCAAGTCAAATGTCCTTTTCTATCAGCAGGATTTGTAAATCCTATTTCTACAAACGAATAATTTGTATACTTTCTTGCTATATTTTGAAACTGCACCCTTTAAAAAGGTACCCCACCCCCCGAAAAAAGTTCCCATCCTATTAAGGCCTGTAGTTTTAAAATTATTTACATTCATACTTTTGAAGCCCACCACAGTTCTAACCAAGCCAGTTGGAATTTCCTACCTGCATTAGAAGGAACAAAAATCAGTCAAGTACCTAAAGCAATTATAAAAACTAAAATGAAGACACAGGGACGTCATATTTTGAGTCTGCTTTTTTACATTTCTTTGAACAAGCTCACAGATTCCCCATTTTTACTATAAACGCTTGGAAATAAAATCTAGATATTTCATGAAGTTTTGTTTTTTTAAATAATAATGTTCAATGTGAATATTGTTCCCCCCTCCCCTTGTTTATTTGCTTAAGAACAATCATGATAGTTCTTCAAGTAAAGCGTACGTGGAATGTTGTTGCTTACTTTAATTTTCCACCTGACAACATGGCAGAACTGCCCCCCCCTTTAAAGTTCAATCTTCTGAAAATTTCACTCATAATACAAATTCTCTGAAGCTCGACCGTTACAATTTCTATGATAAACAATATTTTATGATAGTCCGCTAAGACAGAGAAGGATTTTAAACTCTTTACAAAATTATGTTTGGTGTAAACACAGTTTAAATCGTTATTTCATATATGTCTCAGACTTTACGAAGAAGCTTTTTTAGATCTTTTTGATCCATGAAAGTCTACGTTTTTGTACTGAAATTCCTTTCATGTAAACCTAAGAGTCTCATAAACCTATTCCACTGCTTTTCCATTTCGCTTGTAATTTAAGACAATGTAAAATCTTCAGAAAACGAACATGGTCTCACTAATGCTTTCCTACGGAAAATCGTCTGATTTTGCATCTTGAGGGTAATCGTCTGCTTTTGCATCTTGAGGGTAGCTGGCGGTACTACTTTCACCGCGGAAGCGTACAAACCCGGCTTCACTTTGCTAGCATGGGAAGAGTTGGCGACAGCGCCTTCTCTTATTCCTACCTCCTTGGGTCACTCACTCCTTCCTAAAAACCTCTACATATGATAAAAAAATATATATATTTTTTTTCATCGATGTTTCAAAATGTTGTATCTTGTACGTAGGTGATATTTCCATGGTTAATTCATACGAGAAAGCCCACGAAAGTAAAATTTGTAATATTTATTGTAAATGTTTGCTGAACTTCAAATGTGCACGTTAAGCCGTCGGACCACTGGTACTGGCCCCCCAGTAATAAATAAGGGCGTCTTCCTTCCCCTTTCTACTTTGCTTCCGTGTCACTTTTCAGTCGGACACTCTTGCCCAAAACTCCTAGCTTCCTATTTCTAAGAATTGCTTAAGATATGGGGTCAGACACTCCCTTCCTAAAATCCTCTACATATGAACAAAAAAAACTTTTTTCATCGATGTTTCAAAATGTTGTATCTTGTACGTTGGTGATATTTTCACGGTTAATTCATACGAGAAATCCCACGGAAGTAAAATTTGCATTATTTACTGTAAATATTTGCTGAACTTCCAATGCTACACGACGTGTGGTATCAAGCTGTTTACATCATAGAACACCGTATTCACTTTTGTTACGTACTGTGTTACAAAAGTTACTGGAGAGAGCTTACGTGGAAGCATTTTTCTTGCGAAAGTGTGGGTAATTTTATTTGAGATTTTCCTTTTCAGTTGCTCAGTAACATACACTGCAAATGAAAAAAAGATATGGAACTGGAAGATAATTAGTTTCTTTTCGAAAGCTGCATGAGTATCTCAAAGGAAAAAAATAACTCTCACCAACTTGAACTGTTTTTGGGTGTGATGCTAGAATGACAATTCAGTAGGATATCTGAGCGTAAACCACAACTTCCGAAGTTGACATAAACCGTTGACCCGTCGCCGCATATTTGTTGATTGTAAAACAATAAACTGCCGTACGCACCCTTTTTCATTATCGTATTTAAACTGCGGCGCCCTACAAACCACAAACATTTTTCATTATCCCAAAAACTGCATTCGGCATGCCCTTTTTAACCTCTATTCTGTAATTTCGGATGCACTTACTTATGCTACATTTATATAAAATATCAACTATAGTTTACAATATAGCTAAGGATAAAAAGAATTACTTTTTAATTCTTTCATCCTTAGCTTGCCTAGTAAAATGTCTGTGTCAGCATAAGCAGCAAATCTCGTAGAAAAATTCAATAAGGCTCTTTGAAGAGAGAAAATCTTTACACGCTCAAATTATCGCCCAACTTTTCTGCATGTGATCATTATGTTTTCAATTTTTAACAGCATATTTTGTATAATAGTAATGACTAAATCAACGTGCCCGGAAGATTGTAATAAACCTAAACTGCCTTTCTGAAACCTTTGCAAAGATTTAGTAAGTTTCGGACGACAGCGGATACCTTTGGTAGTCTACCGTACAACATTCACAGCTCAACGGTATGTCGACGACATTCAACGAGCTATTGGATTGCCATTCCTGTTGCAGCATCACGGAGCAACTTTCCAACAGGATAATCGCTTACGGTACAGATCTCCCAGACCTGCCATCGTAATGTCGAAACCATTTCACTACCAGCCCGACTTCCCAGCGGAATACCCGTGAACTGCATTCGTTTATGTCACGCAGTTTAACTGCTTGTAACCGAGCCCGAGGTGGCGTTCCCACGTACTGACTTGTTCCAGTCCTGATAAGTTTGATATGTATAAATTGCTCTGTAATTGAAATCATTTCCTTTTAAATGCATACACAACGCAAAAACAATTTCCACATCAATTGGATTATAATTTCTCGGTGCTTTGGTAATTATTTATTTATTTTCGAACAGTACATATTTCCATAGTAGAGGTAATCCTTAAATATCATTGGTAAGTCCTTCCATAAGAGTAAAGCCGCTGATGGTATGCAATGCTCTAAGCTTTGGCTTGTGACCATTCACAAGCCAAATCTTAGAACATTGTATCTGTTTTCGCATCACGGTAAAGCCTCGATGCGGTGTTTGTCACATTATCTGTCTTCCTTTCCGGGAAACAACCGGACTTTTAAATTAGTGACGAATGACTGCTTATAGACAATGGCGTTTCTCACGGTGGTTATTATCCCACCGACTAAAAAAATTATCATACAACGGAATTTAATTCCCAGAAACTAATGTCAATTAATATCATTTCAAAGGCAAGAGCAGATACTTTAGCTGACATACCACTTCCTGCAATATGATGAACTTTGGCATGAAAAAATTATCAAGTAGCTACCCATCGCCAAGAATCCGACGTCAATCCCTCGAGGATATTTTGTTATGTCTGACTTAGAAATTTGTCGTTTTAACCTTCGCTTTTTCTCAGATTTCATGACTACTGATCGTGCTTAACTCAGATTACTAATGTTATTAAATGAATATAAAAAACAAAAAAAAAAGTGGTTTAAAAAAACAAGAAAAAAAACAATTGTGTGAAAAACAGCGGTTCATTTGCTTTCATTATTGAGTGTATAATAGCGAAAATTTATATTTGGGTTAACCAGATATCTATATATGACGTCCACAAGTTTGACGTTCTTTCACCTAACATAACTTAGTTTAATAGGCAGAAGACGAAATTTATTTTCGCTGACAGTGATTCATGAGAGTTCCTACGGGAATAGAATAAAGATATCTAGTAAATTCTTCTACGTAGCGCTTGTGAGAAGTTCTGCTGTGCATGACATATTAACATCCAGAACGTGAGCAAAGTTATTGAAATACGCACATTTTTGCAGTTTCGGAAGCGCAGAATTATACCGAACTGCAGCGGATGTTTCTTCTCGGTTTCTTTCTTTCCTTTTGTGATTTTTAAACGGTAACACGTAATATCATATTAGATTGTTGTCAAGTTTAATGTAATATTGTGCTCTAAACTCATGAAATTTGATGTTGATTTCTACACTGACGGAAAAAAATTCCAACACCAAGAAGGGGTTGTGTTAGATAAACGACAGTTGGTAGGCGGTGCGAGTACATCTGTAAGATGACGTCTATGCAAATTTCGCGCTCGGCGCATACGTGTGGCGTTAGTAGTGCCCCTCGGAACATGCAAAGCAGGTTTGCTGTAAATACGCGCTGTAACGTTCGTGAGCGTTAGTTATCGTTGAGATTCGACGTAGTGTGTTGATGTTAGTCAAGAATGCCTTTAAGAAGACGAAGAAGCCATTATCGACAGCTCACGGAGTTTGAACGAGGTCGTGTAATAGGGCTACGAGAAGGTGGATTTTATTTCCGCAATATTGCAGAACGACTTGGCAGGAATGTAGCCACTATGCATGATTGTTGGCAGCGGTGGTCAAGAAGGTACTGCCTCAAGAAGACCGGGTTCTGGCCTGCCACGTGGCACTACTGAGAGGGAAGACCGCCGTGTACAGCGTATGGCCGTGGCGCATCGTACTGCGTCTGCGGCAGCAATTCGAACTGCAGTAGCCACCACAGTGACACAACGAACTGTTACAAATTGGTTACTTGAAGGTCAGCTCCGAGCCAGACGCCATCTAGCGTGCATTCCACTTACTCCAAACCACTGCCGTTTGCGTAATCAGTGGTGTCAAGCTAGAGCTCATTGGAGGACGGAGTGGAGATCTGTTGTGTTTTCTGATGAAAGCCGGTTCTGCCTGGGTGCCAGTGATGGCCGTATGTTGGTTAGAAGGAGGCCAGGTGAGCGTCTGCAACCAACCTGTCTGCGGCCGAGACACACTGGACCTACACCTAGAGTTATGGTCTGGGGAGAAATTTCCTATGACAGCAGGTGCACTCTCGTGGTTATCCCACGCACCCTGACGGCACAGTTGCACGTCGGTCTGGTGATCCAACCTGTTGTGCTGCCATTCATGAACAGCATTCCAGGGGATGTTTTCCAACAGGATAACGCTCGCCCACATACCGCTGTTGTAACCCAACATACTCTACAGAGTGTCGACATGTTGCCGTGGCCTGCTAGATCACCAGATCTTTCTCCAATCGAGCACGTATGGGACATCATTGGACGACAACTCCAGTGTCATCCCCAACCATCATTAACCGTCCCTGTATTGACCGACCAAATCCAACAGGCATGGGACTGCATCCCACAAACTGACATCCAGCACCTGTACGACACAATGCATGAACATTTGCATGCTTGCATTCAACATTCTGGCGGTTACACCGGTTATTAATGTACCAACATTTCACATTTAAAATGGCTCTTCTCGCGCTTACATTAAGCTGTGATCTTGAAACCTTAATCAATTAAATATATTACCTATAAAAATGTATTGCTGCCATTTCATTCCTGTACAACTTTTTTTTCGTGGTGTTCGGATTTTTTTCCGTCAGTGTATATGGAACACGGTGGACAATCTTAACTTCCAATTAATTTCTTTAACAAATTTCAGTAAAATATCGTAACTCAAGAAATATATATAACACTTTTTAGGAATTTGAAATGTAGGTAGGGACCAGGGCGCAATTCATTTCGCTTTCTCGTCTCAGTGATGCATTTTCTTATAGTATTGTCGTTTATAATATACACAAATATTAAGATTTTAGTCTATTGGGTTCATTAACGGATTGCTATCACTTCACAAAAATTTTATACACTGTGTAATAGCATAATGCTTCGAATTTCAAGAGATAAGTAGTATGTTTTCAGTTCTGGCGGTGCAGTAGGGAGAAAGATTTATATTGCTGTGTTCGAATGGATGTGCGTGTATGGATATCATACTCTTACATCAGCATCCAAATAAAGGTTCCACAATTATATAATGCCAGCAGAATGTCTTGAAACTTTTGTTAAACGCGCAGTCATCGTTTTTGTACTGCATTTTAAGATCTTCTTAGCATTACCACATGGCTGATCCTGAATTTTGCGCGAAAAATATGAAAGATAAATACCATATATTGCAGTGATATTTGTTGAGAATTTTTTTTAAATTTGTAAATATGGAGTAACCTTTCCTGATACTGATGCGCTACTGTCATAAGAAATAGTTTTTTGAACTTCTTAACACAAATGAATAAAAAATACCGGCGAGTTATGATATATTAGCACTTCATAGAAACATTTTGTGTCGCTCTATGTTGTGTTGATCGAAAAACCTAGAGAAAACTGTGTGTTGCATTGTTCTCTTACTATCACAGGTAAGGTGCTACGCTACGGGGGCAGGAGAGAAATAATATTATCAGGGAGATGTATTCATGAGACATTGAGGAACACTTCTTCTTGGGAAGCTTTGACTTGCACCGACAAAGCAAGCCGTTTGCATAACCTTGGATACAAGTTACTTGGCGTTTGTTCCAAATGAGATAAAAGAGCATGTAACGCAGATTTTATCGCTATTTGCCGATTGTGCTTTTGGCTTTTCGTTCATGGCGAAAAATGAGCCATTGAATAGTGACGTAGGGGGTCAACCGTCTTTGCTGGCCAACTTTAACGTGACTATGTGTAGAACGCGATGCTGAAATCTGGGTTTTTTTTCTCATCGTTTCTGCTAAAGTAGTGTTTTTCGAGGAAGGACTTACAAGACGAGCTGAATGTTCGCTGAACTGTAGCTGTCACTCGTTTCTACTGACGTCGTGTCTGTCAAGTAGAGAAATACAGCTCAATGTGGTTTCGTGTGACTACCTACCTCTGAGGGTGGTTAGATGACCACTCATTTCTGCAGTGTTTTGGCCGATTCGCTTTGATGGAAACGAATGTTACTTGTTTTGAGTTTATCTTTTTTTAAATCTTCTGTGCCAGGCTTTGTATTGTCAAGACGAATAAGAGACTTTTTGATGAGGTATAGGATGGTTCTTTGATTAAGTCCTGATGACATTATTCAACAACATTGTTTTTGGAATAACTGCTAATGTCTTAGAAATATATTAAACAGTTTAGTTCAAAATGTTTGCTTGCTAAATTTTTGTGCACTACCAGCAACTTAAGTTTTTACATGTCAACTTATCTTTAGACATCCTTCCTGCGGAGTTGAGCTAATTGGGCTGGGTGGGAGAGCTAGGCAGGTTGGATCGTCGCAAAGGGCGTATATTTTGAAGGAAAATTCAAAATCAATCCAAATATTTATTTTACAATGTATCATAATTTTCTTTCTCACTTTTTTAATTCCGAAAATGAGATAAGTTCCAAGTCTGTCATGCATATAATCAGCTGAACAGGACATTTCAGAATTAATAACATTTCCTACCCTCGAATATTTTGAAACGACGACTTCATGTTGCAACGGATGGTTCAAAACTAAATGCCTAAAATAAATGAAAATTCCATCGCTCCAATTCCAAAGAAAGTAAAACATCAGGAATCATTGTACACAAAAATGCCATTTTGAAGTTTTGAGTATACCCTTTATATAACTCACGAAGCCTAGAAACAGGAGATAGAGAAAGATGCGCTCAAATAAATACATTTTAAATATATAATGAGAAACAGCTAATAACTTGGGTCTGCCGGGAATTCATTAATGCTATTATTCTCAGGCAGTTTGTCACTGTTTCAAACATTGAACCCCAGAAATACTGGATACCGTTATTTCAAAAATGTAACCAGATATTCTAGTCGCATTCCGTTGGAACTGTCAGTCAAAATACAATTCATTCCATCATATTATTTATCCTAAATTTATAGAAAAGTCTGTAATTTAAGAATCACCCTTTTGTGCAAATCATAAAATTCGTGAAAAAGATCCTGTGTAGCAATTCTGATGGAGTATGCACATAGATTGCACTAGCTAAAGTGCTACAAAGATTCATGTGTAATTATTTATAAACTGTATGTTTTAATTCATGTTGATTAAAACGAATATGTCCGAGATAGAATTTTAAACCACAGTATTACAAAAGTCCGGAATAATTTCCTGTGCGGTCAGAGGATAAAGAGGAATTCTCAAACAATTGCTATGTCCGTTCACTGAAACCGGGTCGAATATTAAAGTCAACAGTGCTTTATTTTGTTATGTTGCTAACAGTACTTAAATCCTATTTAGATATTATGTAATGTGTTTTTAAATAGCAATCATTAAGATATAAGGGTACATACTTAACTAACTTCAATTGGCAGTACAATTTTTTGTAAACACACATTTGAAATAAATTCAATGAAACTGTATTTAAGAAGTACCCGCCAAATATCCTCAACAGGGAGTTTGTCTCGCAAAATGTTTTGAAGATTAGCAGAGGATATTTATACGATTGAGCTAGAGCCGAAAAGACTATCTCCATCTGATTTTCTTTAACACTGAGTTAATTAACTCTGGAGATTAAGGATCAATGCTTAGTGTGTTAACACCATAACAAGATTAGCTATTTTCATACAAGCCAAAAAATGCAAGGAATACTGAATTAAAGATTGTGTATAATTCAAATGAATGATCCTCTATTTATGGTTACAGGTAACCTCAGTTTCTTCGTGAACATCATATTTCATGTCCAAGGTCGTCACTCAAAGGAATAGTAGGATATATTCAGGTACGTTAAGTAAATCCTCCTCAAATTTCAGCGTAATTTTCACAGTCGATTTGGGACCTGATTACAGAATTCCTTCAGAAATTTCTGCTTGTTTAAATTCTTTGAATGTATCGTTTGGAATTTTACAACTAATAGTGCGTCTTTACAATTGGTATTCAGGGTAAGCCTCAAAATTTAAGGATAATTTAAGGAATTCTAAGATCAGTAAATACCGAGAGGAAATATATTAGGAAAACCACAAAAAGCAAAGTTTTTGTGGAACTCCTTCCATTAAAAATAATACGATCTAACGTATGTCAGATCCAGCTATTGAAGACTAGCCGATAATGATATTAAGTATTGTTTATTTAAGATTTTCTTTTATCGTAATGCTTGCATAGTGAAGAAGAGTGCTAGGAAATCTGTCAGAAACGCCTTTTACCCAGATTTGTCGAAAAGCATAAAAGGAAAACTGCTTTAATCCAATGAACTATATTTATTGCTTCCTAACCTTTAGACTGAAATCTAAAACTACGTTCTGCTGTGTCACGTGATATTTTATCATTTAAAAACACACATTTTAAGGACCGGCGTAGGGATCTGCAAGCTCACTCTCTTCAAACATGTGGGTTCGTGAATGGAAGACAGCAAACGGCTGCACACGTGAATAGGTACTCCCAAGATTTTTGCCTAATTATGTCACATACCACACAAAGAAAACATTTAGGAAAAGGCGTATTTGAGTTCAAGCTTTTCTAAGAAATTCAGTATTCGTTTACTTGCCACGAATGCCAACAAGATTTTAAAATAACGTAAATTGGGATTCGGTATTGCTTTAGCCGCAAGTCGGTTTCGATGCGTCTAAAATAAAAAAATTGTATAGGATCTTTCAATTATGTTTGACCAGACATGTAGAGCTTGGTCTACCGAAGATTCAAAACAAAAAAAGACACACAAACATACGGCCAAAAATGGTTCCCTACAATGATATTTTGTGATTATGATAAAATCACGAAATAGCCTCACCACAAGCGAACGGAGGCTAGTGTTACTTAGAAGAGAAAACTGGATTTAATTGAGTGTCACAAAGTCAGTCTCATTATCCCGCCGTTAGCGCTTATAGCAACAAATTGGAATTTAAAAAAATATCATGTAGTGTAAAAATCCCACTTGAAAAGTTTGAGGGTATCGTGATTTTAACTAATCAGTCATCAAAATTTTGATGCAACAGGACAACTTCGGCTGTACATTGCGCACGCTAATCCAGGAAAGTGATACAAGAATTACATAAACAACACATGGTCGCTCAGGGCATTCAGACAAGGAAAGCTCTTTTCATAATTTTTTTTTAAATTGCGGTTGACCGTTACAAAGATCTTCTAAATTTACCTCAAAACGTAGATTTCAACATGCGAGTGGACGGTAATAAACATAATGGAAGCAAGCCGGCCTTTTATCCCGAAAGATGAGGGGTGAATTCTAATGACATGATCCTCTTATACGTTTAGGTTCCCGCTCGTCTGTAGACAAGATTCAAGTGATATTGCACCAATAACAAAGACCTTGGATTCCTTGTCTCTCCATTGTTCGGGCTAAATTGACAACTTTATGCACATATTTATGACTATTTGTAGCAAACGAATGATACTCTGCAGCACTGCAATTTATATTTTTTTCAGTGCCTGTCATATTCGATGAGATAAATTTAAGGATTGTCCGCAAGGAATGATCTAGTCCAAAAAATGGGATCGGTCCCCCTTGCACCAATGCCTTTGGAAACATAATAGAGGAAATGGTTGTTATGAACATTTGTTAACAGGACGTTTATACGTCATTACGGCAAATAAATCATCTAACATTCGGTCTTCAAAAAAACTATCTAGTCGAGTATCAAATTAAAGTATATTATGAAGAATTTAAATCGCATTCATTTCTCAATGTGTACTCGTGATCATGATCATTGCATTCAAAAAAGTATTTGACTGATTACATTTCAAATATAGTTCGCCAAAAATGTTTGAAGGAAATTTTCTTCTGCAGAAAAACTAATATTATGCATCTAAGTATCTGTACGAAAACGTATAAGAAGAAAATGTAAATGCCCATCAATTCCTGTTTTGTTAAAATTAATTATGAAAGTTTGAAATAGTTTTTTATTTTTTTCACAAACCACCGCATTATTTACGTTACCTAAATTTTTCATAAATTAAATAATTTTCTCGTTAAAAATGGTGCTGCCATAAAATAGCAAAGTATTGTGCTCAGTAATTTTCTGAATTAAGTCTGAATATGTATTATAAAATAAATACTCATTTATTTTATTCTCCTATTTATCCAATAATAATCCAGAAAGTAGCGGCAGTTGCATTTAAAAATAATAGCGTAAAAGGAGTGTTTGAATGTATTGCATAAAAGTGATCTGTGATAAAAACCAATAAATGTCGTGCCTATTACATGAATAAGTTAAATATACATTCAATTACCAATAATTTTCTATTCAAATATTTTTTTGGATCACATTCCTGATTTGCCATTGAGAAAGAGACTCATGGTACATCACTGTGACCACCCAGTGGTGATTAGAATGCGCCATCATCACTTATGAAAGTAATTATCACGTTTCAATATCTGTACAGACAGCTCCCTGAAAAGAATTCAGAAGCGTGAATAGTGTCAATATGAGAAAGAATACTGGTTTAACTGACTCAGTAAGATGTTTGATAGTCGGCGCTAAACGAGAACACACAAACATCTTAAAAGTAAAGAGCATTCTTGGATGTACAAAAACAACAGTACGTTCAGGGTGTAAATGTGTGACGTATAACGACAACACAAGTAGTTCAAGGTCTTTATCTGGAATAAAGCAAATGGCTGCTGCTAGCGGACAACGGTAGTTTGAACGTATTATATAATATGAAACGAGAGTTCCCCTGCTTCAACTAAGCCTGCAATGCAACAACAGTCTAGAGAAAAGAAATTCAGTTTAAACAGCTTGACGTACACACGTATGTTAGAATGTGCTATGACAGGGGTGGAGAACCTGTGGCCTTATAGGCCATTAAGTGCAGTCTTTCAGGTGAATCCAAATTTCGCAGCACCAAAAATTTAAATTTTATTATGTTTTGTTCGTCTTTTATTATCTTGATTTTCTTAATGATCGTTTTAAAAAAAAACTGTAAAAGAAAATTTAACAAAGTAATGCTCAGCGACTGACGACAACAATAAAAAAATTCGTAAGTAATAAGGGTTATATTTTACCACATGCTACGCTCATGATTTCTTTCTATGGCTGCTTAAAACTGATTGAGATCTCAAATGTTAAAGTCCTTATTTGGAGTTAAGAAAGATCCGATTGAAATACGGAAAAATACAATGAAATACCCACGCTTTCAGCAACATGAACGAAAAATGCTTTCTCGCTTTTCAACCTCTTATTTCTACGAATCTATCTTCTCTTACCTAACCCAAATCAAAACGTCCTAAAGGTCACAAATACGGAAAGTTTTCTAAAGGATCAGCTAAAAGGGCGGACTTCCATGTTGCAACCAAATGTTCAAATGATTTCCAACAAAATGCAGTCAAAACAAAGTTATCAAAAGGTAAGTTAACTTTTAGGATTAACATTTTAATTTCATTTTTCAAGTTAGGCAGTAAATGGTAAGATTGTTACAAAAGGCAGTACATTGGGAAGTATATTTAATTTAAGTTTAGATTTCCATGTATTTTTAAAATTACATCGAAATCTATTTTTTACTTTCTGTAAAAGTAATGAATCATGGTATATGTATATTCAGTTCATAAAACGCCACGTTCGGCTAACATCCTAATGCACAAAACTTTTTATCCACCGAGAGATGCCGGAAATCGCCGCAGCGCAGATTGCAGTCAGACGCGGCAGGTTTCTTCGCTCACGACCGTCGACTCTTGTCCCTCTAAAGGGACCCATCTGCAAATTTAGTTTGTAACATTGATCTGATTTGTTTCAAGGAGTTATGTAGAAGAGAAAGGAGTGAGAGCCCGAATGAGAAGAAAAAGGGGCCAGTGTATGCAAATGAACTGACACCAAGGTCTATCCTCCGAGTATAAGGGAGATACAGAAATCGAACATCATTTATTTAAAAATTTAGAACAAGTGCTAGCTGTTCAACAATGTCGGAGTAGACCCTGGGCTAATAAAAATGTTATAAAATGTTATAACTCTGACTGTTAGTAAAAGAGTGAAACAAAAAGGTAAAATAAAGATACTTTTCAACTTAAGGTTTTCAGAATCAGCATGCATGCATTTTATGGTACACGCTGCTTTTGGTATTAGTGTCGTATATCTTATTGTGCAACGTTTAAAAGAGACAAAATTGTCCAGTCCTCGCTGTGGTTCATAGGTTTCGGTTAAAAATGCGCGTTGCAGACCGACACCTAAGAGGTCCGAGAGTCACCGACGGTCAGCAAACAAATCTACCGTGTCTGACAGAAATCTTCGTCGCAACACTTCGCCACTTCTCCAGGTGGACTTCAAATTTGTCTGTATTAGGACATTACACAAATCCTTCAAAGTTACCAACTGGTGATGTCGCCAATCGATGTCATTGACAGTCTATCTAGCATAGGTCACGATCGGAAACATTACGCCTGGTCTAGTTTCGTAGCAAATGATTTTGTGACCTTTAATGTCGTTTCACAGTGAATTTAAAATTACATGGTAAGTAAATTTTAGGGTTACACTGCTATTCTTTTTGTTGAAATAATAATTATTAATTAATCTCTTTACTAATGTGGATAGAAAACGCATGAACTAAAAAGGAAAAATGGCGTTCTCATATTAGCGGAATAACAGTGCAACATAGGTACGGTACGGCTAGAATTTTCGAATGTGCTGATACAGTGATTCGAACAGAAATTTCTATTAGGTTAAGGTAAAGGCAGTGCTGCCTGCCAACATCTCTGTTATCAGTGTCAACAATAGACATATCTGCCTGTAAACCTTGAAAAGAAAGGCAAACATGGAAAGAAATGCAATAACGTGATCTAACAGCTAGGTTACCTTTTCCCGTTCCATGCGTTCTGATACCAGATATACATGTATATATATATATATATATATCCTCAAATGTTTTACCTATGATACCAAAAATGTTTTATCTGTGATACCCATCTGAGAAGCTCTCGCCTCCTTAGACATCTAATTAGAACACCATCGCAAACCGCCTATGCTTATTTCATACAACTGTCGTGGGAAGATGATCGATTCAAAAATTTGTAAATAAAAACTTAATCACATAAGCAGAAGTTAAATGACTGATTTCCAGCATAACTAGATATACTCGAAAGACTATCTAGCTTCGAAACACTGAATATCTCCTACGTAGCGAACACACGCTTTGTTCAAGATTAGGCAGTCTAGTCCCTAAAATATCACCACAAATAGCGTGATCAAAAAGAAATTGCTTTACTCTCTGCTTATCTCTTAGGTGGTAACGTACGTTACTTACACGTACACAGTACTCACAATTGTTATTTCTAATGCTTCACTCGAATCTACCGTAACCTCTAATAAAAAGTATAAGGTTACATCTAATAGAATACTTGACCTCAACATTATCATTTAACTTTTTCAGATAAAAATATTTTATTCATATATAATTTTTTCTAGTAAATTAGTGAAAACAGTATTGTTAAAGTTT
The DNA here is from genome assembly GCA_039090855.1 of Macrothele yani. Lineage (NCBI taxonomy): Eukaryota > Metazoa > Arthropoda > Arachnida > Araneae > Macrothelidae > Macrothele > Macrothele yani. The sequence continues at coordinate 93,484,182 of CM077033.1, read as the reverse complement.
GAAAAAGAGAAATATACTTTGGTTTAGTGAAGAAACAAAAATACTGGCACAATTAAAAAATATAATAATAAAAATTTATACTAATTTCAGAAAACGCTGGTGATAGATGCCGTTTTCCCAAATCACATAATTCACTTTTACAAGCAGTTATATAAGCAGTATTAATCAGCCAATCTTTTCGTTTCCCAATTCCTTAAGCCTTATAAGAACATTTAGGTTTTCTGTCTTAAATACTGTTAAAAGAAATAAAATCTAATCTAATTTTAAGTATACTTTCCGCGTAGCCGTGCAAAAACAAACCAGAAGTTAAGCACTTCCTCGGAATTCAGGAAGAACCTTTCAATGTACGAAAACATATTTGTATGCACATATTCTCACTGTGCCAATGTATGGCTGACGCATGAATATTTTGAATATCTGTATTAACTAATGTCTGTTATAAAATTACTAAAGGAATTGCTAAATCACCAGTTCAAATGTCATAGTTTTTTTGTATTTCTCACAAAGAAACAACAAGGTATTGCACTGTAATAAGCTATTTTTAAATGCTTTTTGTCCCAATGTAACGTTTTAGTGGGGTTTTTTAAAGAAGTCGTTTAAGCATGTAATAAGGTAACGGAGTAAAGCCCCCAATTATTATTTTCATGTAGCAACCGTTTTCTGTACATATTTATGATTTCTTCAGTGTAATGGTAATGCAAATTCCAACGCACGTGAAGGACACGTGATGCATTTTTTTGTACGCCGTATTTGGGAGTGCTGCGAGCCAAGCGTGAGAATGGCTGCATCCGTTGACCTTCACCTGAACTACTGGGTCTCATGTAACGGTCAAAGTTCACAACTCCCAAAGAGAAGCGAACTCCACGAACACTGGATTCGACAAGGGAGGAGGGAAGGATAAAAGAAGAAATAAGAAACAGTGACACGTTCATTCAAGACGCTTTGAGTATTTTGCCTTCGGCGTGGTCCTGATGGTGGTTCGAGCAGAGAGTGTCCGGCAAGATCTCTAAAGGGATTTAAGTTTTGTCTGGCGGAATAATAACGTTTTTGTGTCGATTAGTAACCGACGGTTGATTTTTGGACGGAAATACTCAAGTTAAACGCGTGGCGGAGTGTCTGCCGAGATATTGCCCAGATAGTGAAGTGTTCACCATCTGGCAACCTATTGGCCAACTTTTATGGATTATAGCTAATTTAAACGGAGTCTATTTGCTCATCTATTAAATTTTGCTGCCTCTAACAAAGGACTTTTTTATTAGAGTTATTCGTTGTGCTCTCAGATATTAAGTTATTGCCGACTACACGTTCCAGTATTTCAGCAATCGGTCCAACACATTGGCCTTAAAGAACCTTAAAAGAACCTAGGTCAGGCTCGTTTGAGAGATTCGGAATCAGTGGAAGCCTAGTTTCGGATTGGACTCACCGGGGCCTGACA